>JACCID010000048.1:1200000-1826986 GCA_018906775.1 Sycophila sp. Sp_5 | reverse complement strand
ACTTACCCAAAAGAAATTTACTGTTTCTTTTAAAATTATTTATCAGCTTGTGTGCATAATCTTAATATGTTTAATAGATAATTATTTGTTTTTAAGATGTAGGTATAAAACCATATATGTCCTCTGGTATTAAAGTCATACTTTTCACGTTTCGTTTTATTTTTTTAGAATAGTTTTTGAAATTCTAAAGAACAACTTCGCATTCTTACCAATTTAATAATTTGATACTGTTGAACTTTTAATTCTTTTCATGATGAATAGTTTCGCAGATTTCAGTGTTTCATCAGATCCGAAAGAATATCCGCTCATTGTAATGTTAAAACTAGCTAAAACATTAGTGATTCAATGTGCACGCTGCATTTTCTTTACCGAATACGTTTGGACGCTGATTTTTTTTAGCAATCTTAAATATATAAGTATTATAAAAATATAGTAATGTGATGTCCCGAGCGGCACCGCTCGCTCTCAATTTTTTGAATTTTCTTTTTTTTTTCTTTCTCTCTTTGCCGCAGAGCATTTCGCTCGGCCGGACCGAGAGCTCGCAGCGGCGAGACGATTCGGCCAGCGCCAAGTCCCGCATCGTCAGCGCGACGATATAGCGATAAGGCCCGTGCGCGATACTTGATCACAGCGGCGATCAGCGCGATTAATTTTAGTTTTATAAAGAACCTTATGCTTTTGTTTGTTCGTCTTTAGAATAAATTTTGTTTCGCGATATAGCTCGCGCGAAGGCGATTCTTTTCCTTCTCGTAAAGGCGGCGCAAATCGAGACCGACTCGACTTCACCACGCTCAAGATATATACGATAGGGACATCCGGCATAAGCAGCCGATGCTGAATTTGCGTCTGCCAACACGCCGGCTAACATCTTGCCGAGGGGCGACTCCTCCGAGATCTGAACTCCGGAGTTCGCAGCTATCGCGTCGACTGGCCGGCGCAATCGAGCGCTTCGCGAGGCCTTCGCGATTTAATTTAGTTTGCGCGGGTTTAGGCTCGCCACGATCGTGTCGTGCTTTGTGATTTAAGTTTTTGGTCTCCATTTCTTGTGACTATCAACGTCAATAAAAAGGTTTCTACCAGTGCAAGTTGAGAGTGGTGCTATTTCAACCTCTTTATCTCCTGCATCAAACTCCTGTCGCACTCCATCCCATTTCGCCGTTTCTGCTCCGCGTACGCGCAGCCCAGCAGTGAGCAGCAGCCGCCGAGATCCAGCCGCGCAGCCTTGCAGCAGGTAGTAGCGTACGCGCCGGTCGCCACCAACGCCTCAGATAAGTGACGACGACACGGCGAGCGAACGGTGCCGATAATAAAAAACCCCTAGGCAAAGACGGCGTTAAACGTTTTGTTTGGCTTAATTCAGGCTAGTGGCTTAAATCGAATGCCATGCGCGCGAAAATTTTGTGTCCTAACCGCTCGGGACGTAACAAGTAAACTTCGATAAAATATTCTCATGTAAATGACATCAGAATGAAGTGTGTACCTCTCAGAACCACAGTTACGAGTATTTGAAAGGAAGCTACAAAAAAATCGATTTTTCAGCTGGCACACTTATTTATCGATACACAGATGGTGTTTAATGGTGGAAAATGATAATTCTACACTTGTATAATGTGTTCCTAAATTGGTAAGTGTAATACAAATAAAGTTTAATATAGTAATCAAGGCGGAAGTTTCCGGAGCTCAAAATTTTAATCAAAAACGCTATTGTCAAGGAACGGTGTTTTCTTTGTATACACTTTTCAAAATCGTACAATGAAGTCGATATAATCAATCTATGGTTCGCGTCCTTTCATTGTACATTTACGGATAAATATAATATTTCTAAATTCTTTAAAACCCCCAAAAGCAGTAAAAATGTGCATATTATTTGAAACTATGTTCATTGTTATTATTACTTTTTTGCAATTTTGTGCGTAAAATTATAAAAAAAGTTTTTATGCCTGTGTCTAGGACGTAAAGTGTTTATAGCTATTGTATTTGCACACTGACAACTGGCAGCTGTGATAAAAGTTACTTTACGCACTATTAGTAGTGCGCAAATGTACTATTATTCAATCAATATAATAATTATTGCAATTACACTGAATACCCAACTTTTATAAGCAATTGAATCTGATAATAAATTTACATTTTAAATATTAAAAAAAAAGATTAATAAAATTAACTTGTGGTAAGTCGTATTATGGGAGGGAAGTAAGGAAAAGTCAAGGTCGGAAAGCCAACTGGGAGTTGAGTGAGGAGGCTAGCGACGGATGATGGAAATAAGGAGTACTGAAAAAAGCGGTCGCTGCAAAAAAAAATTCATGAATTGGGCGAAACGAGCAAAGAGTGGGAAAAAGCACAGTATGGGAAGGGCCCAGGGAAAGTCGAAGGAAAGGTTGGGAGGCAATCGGGAGGCCAGCATTTAAAAACGCGGAGGAAAACTGGAAAGACTATTGTACGCGGGAATTGAAAAGAAAAGGAAGAAGACGAGTGGCAGAAAGACAGCACGGGTGGCGGGAAGGGCCGGGGGAGGGGCGAGACAGAGACGGAGATGGGAAAAGAAGAAAGAGGGGGTGGGGGGAAAACAAGGGAAACTTAGGTGTCGGACGAGACAGAATGGAGGGAAAAGAGAGGGGAAAGAGGGTAAGACTCAAGGTAACAGCGAGGAAGGTGTATGAAGAACCGAGAAGGGGCCAAGAAGAGATGGGGTAACGCAAGGTGAGGAAAGGGGTTAATGACATTGTCCACGCGCGTGAAAAAAGGAAGGGGGGCTGCAGTCGTGAATCCCGGGTAGTGGCAAGAAGGCGGGAAGGGAAGAGGGACAGTTACAGCGTGAGAAAGATGGCGAATGCGCGCGAAAAGGAGAAAATGCCGGGGAAAGGTTAGCCAAGGGGAAGGCAGAAAGAATTAGAAAGAGCAAAGGGGATGGGCAGAACAATGAAAAAAGGAAGAAATGGGAGGAAACGCCGGGCGGAAGCAGCGTGAAGCACGTGGACGCCAGTGGTGCAGATTTTAAGGGGGGGTACAAGCAGGACGTTGGCGCACAGCGGGGGCGAGGTCAAAGATGGGGACGCACTGGGATACCAGACGGGATGCGGGGCCGCGGGTGAAGAATCACCCGCGCGGTCGGCGTCGGAAAATACATAAGGAGCGGGGCGGAACGGGCAGCAAATAGGGCGCCCATAGACGTACTGACGGAGCAGTCCATTGGGGGGCTTAAAGTGTATTTGGATTAAGTGAGAGCTGAGGCACAAAGCCAAAATGATATAGGCATAACGTAATTGGTGTAGCAGACGGGAAAGAACGAAAAAAATCGAAAAACGAAGACGAAGACAAACAGCCAATGCCCGCGATGGGGGTAATTTGGTGTAATTTGATGACTGTGCCTGGTCGGCGGAAGAAATGAAAACGAAATGAAAAAACTCAGAACCTTCAAAAACTGTTGTTATAGAAAAACAGCAGATGTAAGTACTAGAGCGTGGGTTTCTTTCCATGGACCATCGGACAGTTCAAATTAAAACGTGTCGGAATAGTCTAGGCGGTACAATTGGAAAGAAAGAGTAAACGAAAGACGGGGGGGCTCGAAGGGATGCCCCACTAGAAAGCCATGATCGGTCCGATGCGGTCTATGCAGGAGCGAAACCGTCACGCACGCATAGGGAGGAGTTCGTAAAAGAGAGCGGTTCGAAATTATGTCAACTGTGCCGGTGGGGACCCACCGGGCGGAGAGAGATGAATTATATGTGGGGTCTGGGACAAGGTAGGAGAGTTAACAAGATTAGTAACAAAAAGGTGTGGCTAACGGTAAAAGAACAGAAGGCAAGGAGTGGGACTAGGGGCAAAAGACAGGACACATAGGGGAGGAGGGAAGGGAGGTGATGAATTTGTTAAAGCGGGGAGATAGGAGAAGAGGCACACGGATGGACTCACGTTAAACGAGGAAGAAAGGATTGGGTGCAAAAGGGAGGGAAGGTGACAGATAAGCTAAAGAGGGGAGTCGGCATCAACATGAAGGGCTGGCGAGCCATGGGACCGATCAGGTTGGCAAGAAGAGAAGGACAGGGGGGGGAAGAGAGATTGGGAGGAAAAAAACGAGAAACGGGTAAGGAAAGTAAAAAAACGGGGGGGTAAAGATGGGGAGGGGAGGAGCGGGGAGCGACGGTGTAGGACAGGGACGGATCGCGAAGCGGTGCAGGACAAAAAAAGCAAAATAAAGGGGGAAAACCAAAGGAAATAAAGAAAAAAACTATGGGCGATGAATGGGTTTGGCCCACGGCAAAGGAAAAAAACAACGAGAGCATAGGAGAGGTAAAGTGCGACCAGCACACAAGCAACACGCAGCAAACAAACAAGGGATAAACACATGGGCGAGCCCGAGTTGGGGGACGCCAGAACATTGCCCCGACAGGTAGTGGGGTGGTGACAGGTGAAACCGTGCCGCAAGGGGGGGTAATCGGTAAGTGCCCGCATAGAAGCAGGTATAAAGCAAGCGAGAAAGAGGGCCAGCAGAGACAGAAAGAAGAAAAGAAGCGAAACGAATGAACGAAGAATGGGTTAGTGTGGGGGGGGTGGGAAGAAGCAAGGAATGGGGAGAAACCTAACCGCAAAAAAAAGAATGAGGACGACTCGAAACTTGCTGGGCAGATCCCGTGGGGTAAGGAATGAAGCGATCGATAAGTCGAGAGGCCAAAGGGAAAGCGGAAGGGCGGGGGGGTAGTGAAGACCAGCCGATCCAGAAACCCGCAAGCGAGACCCTCGAAAAAGAAAAAGATGAAAACTTTTTCTCATTTATCTCCCTGTTTGTTCAATTTTAGTAAAGTCTCAACTGAATTTCTCACGAGTGTGTTACTACCTTAACAAAATTCGATTGCGGTGGAAGACGTTTAGTCGTTGAGAACACCTCTTGAATGAATTTTTATTATTTTTTATCCTAAACTAAATAATAATATTGCACACACACACATATATAGTTTTGTTCTGTGGAGTTAACGGAAGTTACCCCGTGGAAATTATCTTATAAGATACTATAAAAATTCGCAAATTTTAGAAAATCCGATAAATTATTTATCAGGTTTTATGCGGTGTTTGCATCATTTTATGAATTTTTATAAGCCAAACCCATTAGTAAGTTGTATTTAACTTTTTAAAATTTGTCAAGTATTGGATATTTCAAAGGATTCAGTGAGTTAATATAAAGATATTTTTAAAAATGTTGCAACATACATTAAATGAATTATTAAGGGTAGAAAGAAAATGGGAAGATTTTGCGTAAGCACCATACAGTATGTGGACGATGACTGAGCAGAGCTTGCTCCGCTAGTCTATGCATGAGCAATAGTACAGGATACTTGGCAAATATCAGCTGTCCCCGTGGGCCGCGCGGCAAATTGAAAAAGTGAGCGAGCGATTGCGCGAAGCGGTCACGTGGGTCCGCGCCCGGGCGAATAGGCGATACTCGCTTAGCGCTCGGCGTCTGCTACCGGCGCGTCGCCTTCAACTGTCGCCCCCCGCTAGGGCGGCGCGCCGCGACGGGCTCGTCCTCGCCTCTCTCGCTCTCGCTCCTTCTCCGTAGCAACTGAGCGCGCGCTCGGGGGCCTCCCGAGCGCCGAGCGCCTCCCCGAGCCGCAGTATCGCCACCGAAAGCGCACAGCAGCAGCCATGTCCAAGCCCAGTCCGCTCAGCTGGAGGCAACATCTGTAGAGAACTTTCGCGAGTAACCTGATGATCCCCTCGGTGCATCCCAACGTGAACTACGGTGAGTAGCGCTCTCTGCGGCTCGGAGGCCGCGGACGGGCCATCGAGCTTTGCTCCTCGTGCGCGTGCCGACGCCCCACCCAGCAACAAGCCCCAGCCGGGATTCCTCACGCGATCGAGGACGAGCGTGGCCCCCTTTTTCCCAGACGCTTTCCTCTCCTCCCGGGAGGCGTGGGACGCCTCGACCGCCGCCTTATAAGTCGTCCTCGCCTCTTCTTCTTTTTGCGCTCCTTATCGCGCTTCCGGGAGCCTCGGGAACTCGGCGACGCGCGCGTCGTGACGCGAACCTCCTTCTCTCCGTCTCTCTTGCTCCTTGGCGGCCGTTCACTCCGCGGCTGAAACGTCGACACGGGGGGAGGCTCTTTTAAAAAGCGGCGCCTCGCACGTCGGCCCCCGAGCTCCGACGCCTTGCATCATCGAGCGAGCGACGCCCTCCGCCTTTTTTATTTCTCGCGCTCCCATGTAATGCCCTCTTATTTCTTTTGCTCAAACTTTTGTGCGTGCGTCGGAGTGGAGGCACGCGGCGTCGCCTCCCGAGGTGACGCGTCCGATCGATGATCGGAGGCACGCGATGACGTTGCACTGATCTAGAAAATGTCTCGTTCTTCCAGTACTTACACTCTTACTGTCGCGCAATTCTAAAACACTCGTGTAAATATAAATATTGCAATAAATTTCGATTCCACGAGTGCGACTGCGACAAATGGTCATTCCAATTTTATAAGCAGAGAAAATTGCCTAAGAAATCAATGGAAAGTAAGCAAACGGTAATTCTTCTTACCTTCTTTTATCGCTGTACCTATATTGAGATTAGTATATTTTTAATAGGCCATTGGTGAAGTAACTGCTTGCTTTGTAAACTCGTTAGGGACGTTTGGAGATACGCAGACATTTAATTTAGGTTCGCACTATTACCCACATTCAATGTAGTCAGCTTGGAGCAAAATTTCATAATACTTACAATTTGCTCTTACGTTTTGCGTCTATCGGTCTATCGTTGTTCTTAGGACATTTTTGTCGTCTTTAATTTCTAATCGGAACGAAGCACATAGGTATAGCATTGAAAGGTGAAACACTAGATTTTTCTACTTCATAACGTGCACGCAGGTTTTTCCTTTCACCTGCAGAACGAGTTAGGGGTGTGCAAGACTGATCACAATAATTTTATAATGCACCTCTTTATATTTTGCTTACTGACGGTAACGAATTTCATTTTTTGTATCATCCTATCGAACAATTGAAATAAAAGTCAGAAATGACTTTTTTATTAACAAGGTAATTAATAAACGTAACTATTTTTTAATAGTTTAATAAAATAATGAATACAGTTAAGTTTTAATTGTTCGATAAAAAACAATTTTTAACTTTTATTTGACAATGTCGGTAGAGTAATTTTGCAAGGGAACTAAACCAGTCAAAGTCCAAACGTTTTATGTATTACTCCGAAGCAGTATAGTATTATTGAATTTTTACAAAAGAGGGGGCATTCTTTAAACAACAGTATAAATTTACGTAGAATCAAGTGTTCAAATGTAAATTAGAATTTAAGGGAGCGACCAGTTTTTCTAGTCGTCGAAACTTTACCCTTCGTTCGGTTTCTTTATTTCAATATCTTCTCTTTTTTCTCTCTCCCCTACTACTATCCTACATGCTTTCTCTTTTACATATCAAGTGTTTCGAATTCCTCGAGACCATTTTAAGTACTTAATATGTATACAGTACAATATAAACGCCATATATAGCATTCTCCTGAAAAAATGCCTTTCTCTGAATAAATGTATTGTTTAAAGTCAATGCTAAAATGTATTGTTTTATTCACTTTAAAAATACATTAAGTCATTAATGCAATTTTTAATTACGCGCGGTGCTGGGGTACAACCATTTTTTACGATTATTTCAAACTGACATTCAAAAATTCCAAATTAATGCAGACAGAACATTTTTGTTCTACCTGCATTATAATTTAAATTGCAACATTAATAGACTTGAAAAATTATTAAAAATTACGAACACAAAATAAATCAATTCAATTCTATTTTCCCTGTAAAAAAAGCTTTAAAAATTGCAAAAATCTCAAATTAATTTTAAAAAATCACGCTTTTGAGTAATACATTTTTTCCGACTAACTTTAACGTGGCCTAATGTACTTTTCGTAATTCCTAACGCAACTGAGATTATAGCTGCAGTGAAGAAAGTGCAGCTGTAAGCGATTTCGTGTTTTCTACCGAAGAAAAATACTCGTTTTCATGCGATCGAGCGAGCAACTTATTTCACTAAGTCACTCCTGTTCTTTTTTTAGAATGATATAAACTTTCACTTAAAAGTGTTTAGTTTATTTAAAAAATGTTGGTACATTTTGATTTTTTCATTATCATAGAATAGTAAATATTTAAAGAATTAACAAATAAAAAGTGGATGAACAAAGAAAAGTGTCAATCGAAACCTAATTAACTCGACTAGAAAATTATTTGTAGCTTAGTAAAACAAGTTAAAACGTAATTGCACATGCTTATTTTTGGAATATGAATTATGATGTTCTTTTAAATTTTTTTGTATTTTTTAGTTTTTAAAACATGATTGCACCTGAGCCATGAAGCCGCGTTTTATTCAATGTAAATAGATACTTCAAAATGGCTTTGATAGGGAATTGTGCGTAAACAAACTAAATCTAAAGTTCATAAGAGATATTTTGCTAGCTGTTAAATAGCCGACGTAATAATAAATACATTTTCAAATTATCGCGAAGAAAAGTCACAGCTTCTTAAAAAGAATAACTGATTAAAATAGAATGCTTTATTGCTGACGCAGTAAAACATTAATTTCTAGATATATTTTTGATAAAGCTTCACAGGACTCAATCTTCAAGCGATAGAAATTTTCCACAGTAAAAATTTCCGATAAGATAAGATCTCGTGAAATGATTTTAGCAATAAATTGTCTGAAGGAAACATTTTTAAATAGCATGTTTGCGATACACATCTTGATTACAGTCTTCAAGTGGGACTAAATGGATTCCATTCCAAATAAAAGATTTTATATCGGGTGTTCATACTCATTTCAGACGAATTTAATTTATTTAACAATAAATCGGTTAAATTGTCTATTACAAAAAATAAAATATAGAGATACAAATTTAATTTATAAACTGAGAATCATCTTAACGTGTACCAAAAATTGCATAATATTTTAAGATCTTTTAATTTGGTTTATAGTAGAATAAAAGCCGAAATTCGTTACTGGTACCTTTAAGTAGAAATTTAGAAGAACACAAAATATAACACGATTCGTGAAAAAAGTTAATAAAATGTAATATAAGCGAAGCGATTCCCTCAATTTAGGGTGAATTTTCATAAAACATTTTTTCTAATATTCCGCAGTGGTAAAGCAATAATTACGGTAAAGTTGTAAGAAGTTTGCCAATATGGTCAATTACTTAAACTCCATTAATAAAAAAAACAGTAATTTTTCTTATCCATTTTTTCTCAGTGTAATTCAGATAAATTGTCTCAGTGTAAAATAGATAAATAAGAAAAATAATCTATAAATTTAAATTGATTAATTGTTTATTTAAATTGCAGATCCCTGCGTAAAATTTCTGCAAAAGCAGGCTAAATCGCTGGGGCTGCCTGCAAAGGTTTATCATGTGGAACCAACAAAACCCATTGTCATTCTTACATGGGAAGGCACTGATCCGTCTTTGCCATCAATTATACTAAATAGCCACATGGATGTGGTTCCAGTATTTCCTGTAAGTTCTCATCTAGATTGTACGGAGCTATTAACAGCTTAAAAATGCTTATCCGGGAAATACTTTTTATTGCACCAAGCATGTCGATGCACATCGCAGTTTATTGTAAGACCTACCGCTTCGCGAGTAAGTTTTCTTAATTTTTTTGTATATATTTTTTTATTTAAATTAATTGCTCATCGATTTTTGTATATGTGTTTACTTCTATTTCGGAAATGAAATTGTCTTTAAAAAATAAATAAATAAATCGTGTGAAATATTTGTCAGTTGATAATTCCACACATCATGTGTATTGTTTTGCTTGTTACTTTTTTTTTTTTTTTTTTTTTCATTTTATTATTTTACGCAAACAAGTAATATTTTCATATAATTTTACAAAAAATCTCGATTGTAAAAACTTCTGTTCTTCAAAAAAGAAAACATAAGATTCTCTCTATATTTAAAGGTACACAGAAGCAACAATTCATTTTTATTGCGAAAGGAATTTTGAAAAAGAGATTTTGGAGTAGGTTTTCTAAAAGTACCTGTTTAAACGATGTATAAAACGGACCAAAGAATTATATAAAAAATTAAATTAAAATAATTATTTATACATTAAGGGAATAAAATAGGCGATTACTGCCGACAACAACAAAAAATCAAATAAAATGTGATTATGAGGCAAAATATTTATGAAAACTAAAAATACATTTACGAAACCTAAAATGTGTCTTCCAAGAATAGAATGTGTTTATACGGATAGTAATATGAGCCTACGGGAAGTAAAATTTTACTCCCTCTAAAAAGTCAATAAAGTGGATTTTATGGATGATTAGGATAAAAAATTTAATTTTCGCAGAAAAAATTTTACAAATTCGCATTCTTAAAAATTTATCTCGCACAAGATAAGCTTTTAAAGAAGCTGATAAAATAATGTCAACTGAGTGGTATTGTTTTATTTGTGTAAAACGAAAATATCCTGACAAAGTCGTATTGACAAATACCAACCGTGCACTTTAAATTTAAACTTAAAACTTCTAATTCATTTTTTATAATCTAAACGAATGATTGCATTTCGCTTCATATGTATTTATGGTAAAAATTTAGATTTAATAATAATCTCATTATTGAAAGTTTTGTGGAAAACGGCGTAATTCCATTAATCTAAAAGATTGATATTTGCGTTCTAAAGTATATAATAATACTCTGATAATTACGTATTAAAGCACTAATATTTTTTAAAACATTTTTCCGTTGAACGCGTGCTTCGAATAATGAGTTTTAGATTCTAATTTAGGTTCTGTTTTTTCCTTTCATAACAAAATAAAATTATTGTGTAAGTGCTATCATTAAGTACTTATTCTTTTCGATCTAAATAAGTATAATCGCTTCAGGCAATTTGAAAACTATAAGATCAAAATGCACTTGACAAATTTTATTAGTGCATTTTTCTATAAACTTACAATAAGTAGTCATTTTGTTCATAAAATTGTTAAACAACCTGAGATTAAATTTTTGAGTTGACTAAAAGTCATTTTGCAACGAAATAATTAATTTATTTTTCCGGGAAGTATTTGGAACAGAGTGAAGTTAACTTGTACGATGCACTATGATTACGGGAAATGTTTAGTTCTGCGGTATTTCTAACATTCCAGAGGAAAGCAGATTCTATCAAACTATTAAATATGCAATAAACAATAAAAAAATATTTAAGATTCGTTTTTAAATTTTTAAAAAGATTTGGCAATTATTTAAGCAAATTAAATAAAAAGTTAGATGAAAAAATATATATGTTAAAAAATTTTAAGAATAAGATCAAATTAGTTCAGTCAATACAAAAATTCTTTAATTTCAAGATCAAGAAAAAAAAGTATAAAACAGTAAAAATACGGTTTAACAAGCATATTTCCTGTATCAAATCATTTAAGACAGAACTACAACGCTAAACAATTAAAATGTTTTTCATCAAATATTACACTTTGTCAAAGACTTTTCACTTTAAATTCAAAAATGCAATTTGAAATCTAGTTTAGAAAATGTATTTTTTTTTATTTTTATTATTAATTTTGACTGGTTTCAAATTTAGATATTTGAATTTAAATTAAAAAGAACCTGTAACAAATTCTTTTATTCGATGAAAAATGTTCAAATTTTTTCAGCATTGTATGTACACCTATCTGAAATGGTTCGCTCTAAAAAATATTTATGGTAAACCCTTTTTTCTATTACCATCTTTTTTACATCACTTAAGTACAATCACATTTTTAAAATGTGCAAAGCACAATTATTAATGCAAACAAAACATTTCAGACCATTACTGATTTATTTATTTTTGTAGGAACAATGGACCTATCCACCATTCAGTGCCCATATGGATGAAAAAGGAAATATTTATGCTCGAGGAAGTCAGGACATGAAATGCGTTGGTATTCAATATTTAGAAGCAGTACGTCGTCTGAAATTAAATGGACAAAGACTGAAAAGAACTTTGCACATTTCGTTTGTACCTGAAGAAGAAATTGGTGGTGTATTAGGAATGAAGGAATTCGTAAATACAAATGATTTTAAAGCCTTGAATGTTGGTTTTGCTTTAGACGAAGGAGTTGCTAATCCTACAAATAACTATTATATGTTTTATGGCGAAAGAACAATTTGGCATGTTCAAGTGCATTGTCCTGGAAATGCAGGCCATGGTTCAATGTTGTTAGATAATACACCTGGAGAAAAATTAAGAGTTATTATCAACAAATTTATGGACTTCAGAACAAAACAAAAGGCTCGACTTGCTGATCCTAAACTAAATTTAGGAAATGTTACTACAGTCAATTTAACCAAAATCAATGTACGTATTTATCATTAGATATAGATTTATCATGACTATGTACATTAATCTTTTTTTTTTTTTTTTTTTTTTTTTTTATTTTTTTAATACTATATTCAAAGATAAATTAAACTTAATTTCTATATTTTAGTTTTTCAATTTAGTATTATTTCTTATTTTATTAAACTTTATTTTCAATTTTGTAATTACCATATTCTGTTTAAAGTAAATAGAAAAAACTAGATTTAATAATTGGAATTGAGAATTTAAAGAAACGAGAAGAATGATTGTATTATTTACTTTGCTGTCAATTTTTTAATGCTATCTTTATCTTTATATTTACATGTCTGATAATTAAGGATTATAAGAATTTGTAAGTATTTAACTGCTTAGTCAAATTATTTATTATTAAGTATTATAAGCAAGAGAATTTTCATTTCTTTAGATAGATATTAACATTTTTTCTTTTTACAGGGTGGTGTACAAGCTAATGTCATTCCTAATAACATAACTGTAACTTTTGACTGTCGTCTGGACCCGGAAGTTAAACATGAAGAATTTGAAGCTATGTTGAATGAATGGTGCAAAGAAGCTGGTGAAGGAGTACATATTACTTTTGAAGAAAAGAATCCATATGTTGAAAATACTAAACTTGATGACAGTAATCCTTTCTGGATCGCTTTTAAAAATTCTTGTAATCGTCAGAATATTAATCTGGAAATCGGAATTTTTCCTGGAGGAACCGATAGCCGCTATATAAGAAATGTAAGCTCAGATGTAAAATAATTGTCAATTTATTGAGATGTTAAATTAGTTCTGCTTATTATTGTATTTAAATTCTTCACTTTTCTTGTATGAAAATTTTGTATGAATTGATTATTAACATCTTAATTATAAACGGAGGGGAAAGAAAATTGTTATGTATGAAGATAACATAAATTAGCACATAACAAGTTATTTCTTACGTTTATTTTTGCTTTTAAAGAAAAAGAGAAAATATTTTAACGCCAAAATTAGTAGGGATGAGTGTTAGGATCATTAAAATTATCAACGTTAATCTGAGACAATTTTTTTTTTCGTTTTCTCCAAAACAAAGTAAAAATTCCAAAATAATATTTGAAAATCATATTTGCATTGTTTGAGTATCTATTAAATTAAATATTGAAATTGCTTTATAAGTTGGAAATTTCAAGTAGAAGTTATAATTTTGATCTATTCTCTAATATCAATTTAATTTTTCAGCTTGGAATCCCGGCAATAGGATTTTCACCAATGAATAATACAAAGATTTTACTGCACGACCATGATGAATATCTTAACAAAGATATTTTCCTTCGTGGAATTGATATTTACATGGATATTATTCCTTCTGTGGCAAATGTGTAATAGTCGAAGCATCTTCGAGTATTTTTTATAGTATGTTGATAGTTTATAACAAGGGATAGCACAAAAGATATTATTATCTATTTTTATATCGTATTAACGAGAGGAAACTAAAACAGCATTTAACTAAGAATAAATAATTATTCAAGTATTGAAAGGGCTATGAAAGAAGCAAAAAATTGCAATATTTTTACATAAAGAAAAGCAACGTAGATTGAACAATTGAAGAAAGTTATTTTACAAAGTGAAAATATGAAATTGTGATACTTATACCACCAAATCTGTGGTGGAGAAAGTTATTTTTACAAATGTTTATATCAAAGTCAAGTACGTTTATGTGCTAAGAAGATTATTTTTATTTTTATAAAATGTTATACCATTGTGAAAACGATGTAATATATTGTTCCAAGTCTTCTGTTACCGTTGGCAAAGTGTTATTTCTTCTGTTGTCAACTTTACTGAGATTAATTCCGATGTGCCAAAAAGTGAGAAGTGCCAAATGTTTGTTACATAATATAGTGTTGAAGATTATATTTGTTAATTACTAGTGCAACAGCCAGTACAAATTGAATAATGTGGTATAAAAAAGAATATTATAATATATATGTTGAAATTGTTTATCGAATGCATTTACAAAGTCTCAATGAAATGGAAATGTTTTGTTACTACGAGATTATGGAAAATCTAATAGATAAATGTTTATAAAGAAAATATAAGGAATGAAAATGAAATGAAAAAATTCGAGTACAGTTTCCCCTTAAAAAAAAGTCCACCGAAGTCGTCAACGGGGAAGAAGGAGCGGTCTTAAAGGCAGATAGTGAGCATGAAGAAAATTGGCGCGAGAATATGCACCGCGTGTTCGGGGCCGGTAGACACATCGCCCGAGACTTTTTCTCCTCGTCTGCTCGTCGATGCACGTGGCTCGCGGCAGTGCGCGCGCCTTCCCGCCATTGCGCTCCGCGAGAGTCGCAACGCCGATGCGGAGAGCGACTGCGCCGCGGTCCATTCAAACGGGCGGACAGCCCCCCCGCTCGCCCCTCGAGCGGCGCAATGGACTCGTCCGGCGGCGCTCGCGGCTCCCGCTCCACCTCGGCGGCTCCGCTCAAAGCCCGCGCGCCGCTCAGGCCCAACTTGCTCGAGTTCCGCGGCCCCGGGGACTCGGAAAAATCGCCGCCGAATTTTCCGCCCGCTTCCCAATCAAAACAAATGTCCGAAGGCCCGCGATCCGGGAAACGACCCGGACCCCCGGCACTTGGACTCGTCCGACCGCGGCGCCCGGTGGGGGCGGTCGAGCGCGCTCCCTCCGCGCGGCCCTCGTCTTCGGCCAGCAGGAGTCGCCCACTGCGCTCCCGCGCTGGGAAAATCCCCGCGGAGCTCGGAAAAGCCATCCCGGGCCGAATTGGCGAAAATCCGGAGGTAAACAAGGCCTTCGGGCGGCTGGCGGCGGCGCGCCGCGCGGAGGGGGGCGCGGACCAATGGCGGCGGCGGCTGGGCGCACGTGACTCCGGCCGGCCAATGGGCGCTCGGGGATTTGAAATCGGTGCGTGGGCTTTGTTCGGGCGGGCGCCGCGAGTGTCGTCGGCCTCGGCGGCCTTTTCAGTTGGCGGCTCTGTGTGTCGGTGGTCGGCGCGCGCGCTCTCTCTCTCCCCGTGGCCTCTGGCTTCTTGTGTGTACACCTCCGGCGGCGTGCGCGCCTTTTCCCCTCTTCTCGCGCGCCTCTCCGTCTCGCTCTCGCGCGGAACGGCTCCAGGAGTAGAGCCCTGGAGCGGGCCCTCGACTGCGGGGAGTGCATGCGGCGGCTGCGGAAGGTGAACGTCCAGCAGAGGAGGCGCCGGAGGAGCAGCCCCGGCCAGTCGACCTTTATGCGAGGAGGCGGCGACGGCGACCTGGCCACTCACGCGGATCGTCTCTTGCACGGTAGGTTGCCCGATGGGGTCGCCCGGCCCAGCGCTGGCGCCCCGCCGCCACGACCGTCCTGCACCGCGTGCGCTCCGAGCATTGTTTATTATTGTCGGCGTCGCTCGCGCACTCTTATCGACGTGTCGTCTACCCTCTCCCTACCCGTGCGAGGGCCCGTCGCGCTTCCTCCGGATTTTAGGCGGGAACCTCGAGGCTCCGGAGGAGCTGTGCGCCGAGTCCGCGTACGCGCGCGCGCTCCGGCGCCATGAAAACAAACAGAGGCTTTGTTTGTGTGCGCCGCGCCGAGGGCCCCTCTCGCTCTCTCGGCTCTTCTCTTTCGGAGTCCCGCTCGCTTCGCGGCCGACCGAAACATGCCAGAGTTTACAAGCGTCCGGGCCGCTATTCCACTTTTTCCAATTGCAAGGAGCGTCCAGTTCGATCGGCGGGACTCGCGCAATCGATAGCGCGCTCCTAAATACCGGGAAGTTCTGTCGGCGCCTCGCGCTATTTTCGCCTACACACGCACGGACACGTCGCGTTTGTTTATTGCGGGCAAGTGTCGCGCCCGCGCACTGTCGAGCCCCTCGGTCGATTACCCTGCGCGCGAGCCGCCGGGGCTGCCTGCCTACGCCTCTTCGCTTTCCGACGGCTAAAATTCAGCACCCGCATGCTTTTTACTTTATCCTCCTCTTTTTAAATTCATTGCCACGGAGAGCTGCATCGTGGCGTCGGTGTCGCGCCTAGTGGCTCGCTCGAGGAATGTACATGTAGCGGCGACGACGGCCGATCGATTCCCGAGCGGAGCAGAACGAAACGAGACGATTCAATAATTCATCGTCCCCACTGTCTCGGCAGTGCGATTGTCGAGTGCGCGGCACTTTCGTTCGTTGCCCCGCGATCTTTTTTCGAAACGTTTAAGCGGCGGAAAGATAAAAATCGGGCGCTCGGCCCGTCCTCGCAAACTGTGGCGATTCGACGGTGCGCCGCACCCTTCCGCGCAAAATATTTATTTCCAAAGAGAAAAAGTAGAAAAACTTTGGAGAAAGGAATTGGTAAAAAAATATACGGGGGCTAAGCTTAGCCGGCCGTGTCGAAAAGGAGCGGGTCGGGAGGGGCGGTATACCGAGGGGCGGGGGGGAGGGGGGCTCGAGTTGCCGTTCCGTGTTTGTGAGCCCCCTTGGGCCGGGTCTGGCTGCGCGCTCTCCGTCCCTCTCTCTTGCGCGCGCAGTGGAGGCGGCAAAAGTTTTGACCGTGGGAACCTTCTGGGAACTCTAGCCCCTTGCCATATGCCCCGGCGGATCCGCTCGACTCGGCGCAGGAAATGCTCGGCGCTGCGCTCGGCTTTGCACTGCGAGAATGGAAAATTCGGCAGGGTTTCTCTCGCTGCGCCCGGCGCTCATTGTTGACCCAGAGCCTATAATAAATTATGCCGGCAGTGGGAAACGTGGCGCCCGAGGGTTGCGCGGGCGAGCAATAAGTACGGGGGCTCGTATAATCCCTGCCAGCGAGAAAATTGTGGATCCGCAGTTTGGTCCTGCGTAAGGCCAATAAAATTTTTCGGCGGCCCTAAAGTCGTCCTTGCCGATACCTGCCTGCCCGCCGCTCGGCTTGGCACCCCCACGGTCATCTTAATTGCGAACTATAAATGCTCATTTTCAAAAACCTCATAAATACTCTTATTCATTTTATTCTAATGCCTCGTTTTTAAAGGCCTAGTGAAATGTACTAAAAACGTTTTCTTGTAGATTAAAATAAAGACAATTAATCTAATAAACTAATCTCTTATAACAATACATTTTGATACAAAAGTAATAAGTTAAATTATTCAAATTATCGTAATTTACAGATGACTTAGAGTTTCTACTAACGGTGTCGGATTTATTTCATTTAATGTAAAATAAAATATGCACTGTGTTTATTTAAAAAATTATGAAAAAATTGATTTAAATCTGTAAAAAAGAATTGGTATAGATTTTATTGCAAAAATTGCAAAAGCATATGCAAAATTTCTACAATAAAGTCCGCATAAAATTTGAGTGTATAATTTAAAATACGCTATTTACAAATAGTATAAAAACAATAACAAATTTTAGTACAAAACAGTTGTTACCTTAAGCATAAGTGCAGTCAAAATTATAGAAATCGCATACAAATTTTCAGAAAAATGTATTTATGCTACATCACAGTGAATTTTCTAAATAATTAATTGCAACGATAAAAACAACAGATTCACATTACAATCGAGCTAATAATTTACATTGAGTCCAATTAATAAATGTGTGTGGGAATACGCAAATAAATAAATAAGTAGGTATGCACAAATTGTTGGCCGCATTTTAAAGATCCAAAATTTAGGATTATATGAAAAACAAAAATGAGTAGGCACAGCGGCATAATAACGACAGTTTGGTTTTGAGTGGGAGTTTTAAGGGAGGGGTACGGGGTTATCCAAATAATTGGCCGTTGCAAAGAGGAAGGAAGCGAGGTTCGTAAAAATCGTCTCAGGGGGTCCTCGAGACGTTGGCAGTGTTTTCCTAGCGCTGGCATCGTCGACGACGGCTCTTTCAAGGGCACGGTCGCGGAACTGCCTACTACCCCCACTCTCCGAGCGTATATATGAGCGAGCGCGCGCGCAGCAACCCCCTTCGTCGCGTCAGTTTTTGTTGGAACGACTTTGAAAGCGCTTTATATGCAACCGTTTCCTTACCGCCTCCGACGAGCTCGTTACTTTCAGCGGCGGTTCCGGGAAGGCAAAACGAGTCGCCAGCCTCCGCGGCTCACATTTTTTTTCCGAGTTTGACAACTTGACAGTACCATTGTGGTTTAGAATCTGCCGAGACATTACTTTTTTCCCTTCTCCTCTACACTCAATTAATCGATTAGTCATTCGTTTAATTGATCATTTGGCCGACTTGCAACTGATAACGTAATGTACACATTTAATGTCAGTGAGGTACACCAATAGATAGTCTGTACACTGAGAGACCAAATTTGCTAATTTTAAGTAAATATTTACTTCAATTTTACTTGTTAAATATTCTTTTGAATCAACTATTATTATTTTGTTAAAACTGCTAAATTTATTTAACATTTGCATCTTAGCTTTGTTAAAAAGAACAGTTTCTTCAATCTATAATAAATTGCCTTCAGTTTTATATGATTGTCACACTGACAGAGAAAACTTAATAAAAAATTACTGTTGTTCTTAGAAAAGGAGTGACAGTCTTAGCAAGCGAAAAATTTTAATACGAAAAATAGCAATTTTTAGTAGTAAAGTAATAATTTTTATAATTTTTCGCTTGTCAAGACTGTCACTCCTTTCCTGAGCACAATAGTAGTGTTTTTATTAAGTTTGTTCTTTCGGCCAAGTATTAATTTTACTATATGTTATTACTGTAACAATTCCTAAGCGATAATTTTTAAATGAAAGTATAGTGAAAATTTCTACAAATCTATAATTTTGTCAATCGGTAAATTTTCTTGCATACATAGTATAATTTGTCACCCTATTTCTCTCAGCGTGGACTTCAATTCCTGGAGTTCAATGTTTAAGTTCCGAAAATTCATCAAACAAACAAATTATTATTAGACAACACGCACAATGATTATCCGAAAGAAGAAAATATTTCGCAAAGAAAATAACGAGGTGGACGCACGCGAGGAAGTGAATGGTCGCGACGTCGCTACGAGAAAGCGGCGCATGAATGGGGAAGGCGCAAAACTCGAGTTGTCTCGAGTTGCAACGATCCGCGAGCGCACGAGTTTCTTCGTTTTTTTCTTCTCCGCCCCTGCGCGTCCCCGCGGGTAAATAACATAAAAAACGTGCGTTCCCGTCCGCTGAGGCGAAACCGCGAGAGACGAGAGCAGCTCGTCCGTCCATCACTTCCATGCCGATCGCCGGCTTCCTGTCGATCCCTAACTGCAGGACAAGCCTACTCCGGCTGCCTATCGTTGCGGTTCGAGCAGAGGCACTCGTTTCGTTTGAAATTTCCATAGTCGACGTAAAAAATTTTATTGCAGCTTCCATTACCCTTTTTTGCACATTGCGTTCCTTCTCGCGTAGGAAAAAAATTAATCTGGCCAAAGGCTGTGCGAATACTGGCTTATTTTGTACTGAGGTTTTAGAAAAATCCTGGCTTCAATGACCTTCTTTACAATTAACAAAATTTATCGTTCTTTACACTTTGTTTTTTTACGACTGTATTAATTTCTTAAATTTGGCGCATTGCGCATATTACGTAATATAAAATTCAGGCAACCAATCAGAATCACGCAACGTATTGTACTTTAAAAGAGGATTTATAAAAATATCTACTAGACTGTTATCAGGTTTTTCTAAATGAATTATTGTGATTGACAATACATGCAATTGAAATATAATAGCAAACAGTATAGTTCTTTACTGCAAATTGCAAGATTTACAAATATTATGAGTCATTTTTAACTTTTAAGAAGGAAATAACAACATTGGTTTCACAGTATCATTTTAAATTAAGTAATACCGAGTGATTAAATCAGTCATCGATAAAAGCGTTATCGTAGAAATATATCGATTAGATAAAATAAAATAATCAATCTTGCGCACAACACTCATGCCATTAAATTACATTCAGTTCACTAAAATTAAGTGTATACGGAACGACACGGACGGAATAAATAAATGAATGAATAATGAAATGGATATTTACAATTCGTTCGTATAATGTCCTTTATTAGAAGTAATTTCGGGTGATTCGGGAGCGTTATTCATCGATCATCGGAGGAACTATTGAGTGGAAGAGTCGCTAAGTCAGCAACAAATAAAATGAGTGTATATATGGGCGATAGAAGTGAGCAGACGGCAGGACAATGCAAGGGCTGCACAACTCGGATAAAATGAAGAAAGGAGCTTGCACTAAGTGTAGTATAGGTAGGTGTATGTCGCGGTGCCTCTAAAATAATGAGTACTTAACATGTGACACCAATTTAGAATAGTACACCAATTACGAAAACGAGGCGCTAAGTTTGCCATCGGTAGTCACCTGTAATTTTGTACTTCTAATTAACGACTTCTGGCCGATGAAAAAATATGGATTATTCAGCCGCTAAGTATAGTTGCGATTTCTTTTTCTGATGAACGATTGACATCACAAAAGGGCTATTGACAATAATAATTGTAACAAGTTCATAGTAATAAACCTAATATTAATACACCAATATATAAAAAATATAAATTTAAAATA
The DNA here is from genome assembly GCA_018906775.1 of Sycophila sp. Sp_5. NCBI lineage: Eukaryota > Metazoa > Arthropoda > Insecta > Hymenoptera > Eurytomidae > Sycophila > Sycophila sp. Sp_5. The sequence continues at coordinate 1,806,198 of JACCID010000048.1, read as the reverse complement.
AATACAATCTCATATTACAGAAAATCTCTTTAAAATTTCAGGCAACTTGTTCATCCTATTGAAACTAAAAAATTAAATTCAATCGAAGAAACAAAAGTATAGAATAGAATAGTTGTTTATTATAACATACAGTATTTATAAATAATAAATAATAAATTATAAAGAATTCTTATGTGTTACATTTGTAGTCATAACTTAAATAATATTAAAATAAGTTTAAATGACTAAGAAAAAAGTACTGCTCTCGTCAAATTAAGAAAAATATAAAACATCACATATCTCATACAAATTGCACTTACAAACTTCATTCACACTAATAAATTGCATTTACTCCTACAAATAAAATGTAAATGGGGCGACGCAATAATAAATTAACAGCTATAAACAAATAAATAAATAAACAGTTAGCTGGTACAGCTATTAAGGGGGCCAGCCTGGGTTAAATTGAAAAAAAAATACACTTTTCAGTATAATAGCTATAAAGATTTTATGCATCACTTTTGAATCCTGGAACTTTTTACACTTTAAGTACTCATATAATTGAAGTTATTTATTCACTATTAGGGCTCAAAAAGTGTTCTTTATCTCTACTATTGTTCCACGAAAAATATCTTAAAGATTTATTTATTTATCCACTTACCATAGGTTTTTTTCTAGTACGATGACTTATATGACACCAAACCAGGCTTATTATTTCTTTTCATAACTTGCACCTCAGAATTGACGGATTACTATTCAGAAAAAAATACGAAAAAAATTATTGTAGACATTTAAGTGCAAAATATTAGGCTTAAAAATAATATTTTGCACTTAAATATCTACAATAATTTTTTTCGTATTTTTATCAGAAAAGTAATCCGTCACTTCTGAGGTGCAAGTTATGAAAAGTAATTTAAGCCTGGTCTGGTGTCATATAAGTCAGAATGTGTCATAAGAGTGAATTAATTGAGATGAGAGAAATGTTTTCTCAAAGTAAATAGATAGGTAGATATACTTTTATTCGTCCATGAAAAAAAAATTCAATAAGATAGTACAAAATTAGCAATATAAATAAATAACATTTTCCAAAAGGTTTCTAGTGAAAATTATTATTCTCTTTTGTAAGGCAATAAAAATTTACTAGAAAGTATACAGTAACATTTTAGTATAGTTTCTAGTAAAATTTGTTATTTATCAAGTCTGTTACTACTCCACAAAATAGTACAGTAATGTTGAATAAAAAAAGAAAAGAAAAAAGAAAAAAATTCTCCCCGCGCAGCTTGTTGGAAAGGAGGAAGAAAGGCTGCAGATCGCTCGGAAGCGTTAGGTTATTAAAATCGATGGAATTGGCGCACGACAGCTGGCAGGAAAAGTGCGCCTCTGCCCGGTCGAAAACGAAAAGCCTTGGCTTCCGATCTGTTTACAAAATAATCTAATCGATCGCTGCAGGGAAAGCTGTTGATGCACAGCTGTGGTGCGCGCAGGCGCCCCGTGCAACTGCTCACCGCAACAGTTAGCCCGTCGGGGCGCATCGGCCGCGGCTGAAATCGATGATCGACGAAGATTCACAATAATAATAATCGCGCCGGCGGGAGCGGCAGGATCGATAGCTCGCTCCCCCCTCGCGGACTCGTTGCGCAGTTGCGCTGCCTTTTGGCGCGCGCTCGGGGGGGGGGGGCCGACGCACTCCGGCGTGCGGGGAGGCTGCGTGTGTGCGAGACAGGCGAAGGGGAGGCGCGCCGATCGATACTCGCCAAAACAGAACCGCCGACGGAGGGGATCTCGCGCGCGAGCGGAGAAAAGCCCGAGCCTGCTCTCTCCCTCTCTCTCTCTCTCTCTCTCGGGCTCTCCGGTCCATCGCCCCGACTCTGCAGAAACGGCAGAGGCATAGCCGAAGGAAACGCCCTGCCGCCTGGCAGCCCCGAGCTGCGAAACGACGATTTTTAACCTTCCTATTGGATTATTTGCCGGCTACTCTATTTCCGACCCCAGGCTCTCCTCCTTCGATTTCCGTTTTCCACATTTATTTTCTCACTTTTCCTTTTCACGCCGCGCTATATTTTATCATCTACACTGAGAGAAAATTTACGATTTTTAAGTAAATTTTTATTTCGATAGTACTTTTTAATTACTTTTTCGAAACTACTAATTTCATTCACTTTTAAACAAGTGTTTAGTTCATTCAAGTACTTGCAATTTTTTGCATCCTAATAATTCTACTTCAGTCCAATTTTTTATGCTTGACATTTTAAACTCAAAACTCGAGGGAAAATGTAGAAATAAAATGTCTCTGTTTTGATTAAACAAATAAGTGATTTTTACACGCACTTTATTGAAATGCAATCAAATAACCTGATAGAACAAAGAAAAAGTGAATTAAATATAATATCCGTCCATCAGTTTTACATTCTGTACTCTCAATTTTCTTTCAAAAGCTCATTTAATATCGTTTTAAACATATTACTATGAAAGAAAGTCCAGAATTGTCAATGTAAATTATTAATATCATAGTCAACATTATTTATAATGGATCTTTGAACTTATACATTTATATGAAAAAGAATTGCTTTAGTCACTGTATAGGTCGTTAATGGGTATTCCACCAAAACAGTAATATTTACTATATTTATTTTACGCGACAAAAATAACTTGGCGTAATAAAAATATGACGTTCAAGCTATACTATATGTTTTTGTGTAATAATCAATACAAATGTGTACCTGAAAACAGAAATACATATAAGTTTGGCATTAAAGTTTTCCTGTGAGAGCCGATGCGCCAGTAAAATGTCACGATCTTTGAGATGTACCCCACGAGATTATTCATCCCGAGTCGGAAGATCCTCAAGACAGATTAGATCGGACCACGGGAAATTTTTTCGATTAGTTCTATCTCCCTCTTTCTTCTTACTTCTTACTCCCTCGTTTTTTCTTCGACGAGCTAACGACACCTTACAAGCCCAAAGTCAAACTTTGTACCTGTTCCAGCTCGACGTATTCCTTCTTGGGGCTTCATCACAGTTTTTTCTCGCTTTGGCACATGTGCGGTAAAAAAGAAAATCTATCCTGCTTGAAAACGACCTTGTGGATTTCCACACGAAAATCATTATCAAAATGCCACGTGCAATTCAATATGAATTTTCACAAAGACTTCATATCATTTAAAAAAAGTTCATCAACGTTAATTCTTGAAAACGAAATTTATTTTTATTTAAAGAAAGATTTTAAATAGTTATAAAAACAAAAATACATAAAAATACTCAATGCATTGCACTGAACCATCCTATAGCAGTTCTTTTTATAAATTTAAATGGAAAGTATCGCCTTGTTTTAAAATATGAAGTTAGCTGGTTCGTTATAGAGGCTTTCGAAAGAGTATCATTATACGAGTCTGATGTTTGGATCGCTCCTACGAATCCAAAACGAAAATAGTTTTTTCAAAAAATTATATTATAAGCTTCTGAATAGTTTTTTTATTCAATAATTGTTATTATTAATTTAAAAATGATTAATATTCTAATATGTTGAAGTTGAATCGGTGCTCCTTCGACGATATGCGTCTTATAATAAATAAATAGAAAGACCCGGTTCCTCCCGCAACAGAGGAACAGCCTCCGCGTTTAAATATAGATTCGAGCATAGAGCAGGCCCCGCGGAGCTTTTTACGCACGCTTCCTCGTGCATAATCAGCAAAGCGGAATATGAATGAACTGGCAGTGTTGGGCGCGCTGCGCTCGTTGGCGAACAAAGCCGCGCGGAGGAGGCAAGTCGAGCGTTTTCCGTCCTGCTTCGTCGCGCCCGCTTACGTGCCCGGCAATAATGAAAACTGCACGCTTCGCCCGACCAGCGACTTTCCTACTCGAACAACACTTTTCACTCTTCCCCAATGACCTCGGGAGCTCTTGAAACGAATGAAAATCGATGGCGGATGAACGAGGGGGAAACATGAAGCTCTCGTCGTTCAGAAGAGTCAATTTACATCTTAACCAAACATTTATTTTATTATTTAAATTAAAATATAAACCATTTCTAAACACATTTTTTTAATTTCATAGAGTCGAATAGATTTTAAATATTTCGAAAGATTTTAATAATTATTTTCCAATGTATGATTTTTTTAAATTATACTTTTCCATGTATAACAAAGAAATGATGATAATTAATTAAAATTTTCTGACGGTGAATAATATGTCCTTTCAAATATATATTGAATCTCTTAATGTAAAACACAAGAGACAGTAATTGAGAAATACTGAACTTGTAACATGTTTTTATAAAATCTTGTCTTTGTTATTGCAAAGCTTCCTTCTACGAGGAAGAAAAAATTGATCGAATTTCTCTGAAATGTTAAAAAAGAATGAATATCGCTCTTTCGCATTATAAGAGTATAACGGCACGAGTATTTATGTATAGGCAGCGGCACAGGGTTGCCTTCGAAATTGGATCGCTAGCGCGGTAGGCGGAAAGAGCCCTTTTAGCTCGCGTTTAATGAGGTCAACGGCTCCTTGCCGTGGTCGGGATGAAATGTCATTCGCCAACGATTTCCTCTCCTTCATCCCCGACGAATCGTCGCATCGCGCGCTTTCCTCGATTGGCCGGGGACGACGATTGTCGATTAGCCGAATGCAGAGGCTACTTTATTTCTCATCGCCGACGAGAGGCTGCTGCATCTTGTCATTCAAGAGCTCTCGCTTCGCGAATGCTCGGCTCTTCAATGCGGACCTTGTTCCAGAAATATTACTCGAATATTCAAAAGGCTAGTGTATGAAGCTTTGAACCGATAAAAACATCTCTAAATTTAGCGGTTATTTTAAAACGTTTACGAATGATTACCGACAATTAATTAATTCACTTATTATTATTGTTTTTTTTTTGTCACTCGGCGAAGGGCCTTGAAAACGGAAACATTAATAAATGATGTGTTATTTTTAGAAAATAAAAAACATCAAAATTTTAAGAATAAATTAATTTAAAGAATAAAAGCAGAAAGGAATGGTACACAAACAAAAGTGTTATCGTATAGGAGTAGTTGTCAAGCGTAGCATTCAAAGCCTAAACTCTTCTTGCGTACAATGCAAGTCCATTCGCAAATCGTCTCCAACTTTATTTCTAGCGCCTTATTTCATCAACGGTCATTCATCAAATGATTTGCTCTATGCTACTTGCTTTACATTGACCCTGTTGAAAATTTATTAGATTATTTACAACAAAAATAAAAATCTTTGCCATTGTTTATTCTGTTCATTAATTCTTTAACATAAAAAAGTTATTTATACTATTGAGTAACAATAATAATAACGAATTTTTTTTAAAGGTATACATTTTGCTGCATTCTTATGTAACCAATTGCTAAAAATATAAACAGGCTTATTGCTTGAAAAAAGACGGAGGAATAAATTTTGAGTTGAGGGAGAAGCTTGATCAGGGGCGATAGGACAATTCGCTTCGCAGTGGCTTTAAGCAGGCACAACGGCACACTCCCATTTTCGACGAGCAGCTGCGAGCTTCAGCTGGCTGTGAGTAAGAATATCGCAATGAGCAGAAGGCATAGGGAGCGTTTACGAATGTGTAACAAAAAAATTGATAATTTTCAGTAAATATTTACAATATTTGCAATAGTACTTGTTAAATATTTATTTCTAAATAAATTAATAGTTTCAAAAAAATAATTACTTTATTTAAAGAAATATTTAACAAGCACTGTTGAAGTTAATATATTTACTTGAAATTACTAAATTGGTCTTTTAGTGTATATTCATAGGAAGTATACTTGTTATTTTTATCAATTAGTCAAAAAAGGTACATTCACACGAATAGAATAGAACAATAAAAAATTTATGAAAAAATTATTTTTGTGATTTAGTAGTATATTAATTTTTTTGTGATCGTGTAGTGATAAAAACATGTTTGTTGCTTTGAAAAATGTGTCTAAATTTACGTTACACGTGTTTGATTGCCGAAAGGAGTAAAGCTTATATTCCACAGCTGCATATACAGCAGAAAATATTAGAAGAGTTGTCAGCTGTTAGTACCGATGATATATTCCGTCTTGCAACCAGATGCTTTTCCTGTTCATTGTCTTACGACTCGAAGGGATTTTTTCCGGGGTCGTAAAAGATCTGTCGAGGATACGGTAACGACATTAGGGTCGTAAAAGATGCAACATTATTAGGAATTTTTCTACTTTCTAGTTTCCGGACAAACATTGCGTACCAAGATTGCCGTGATCAATTTACCAAATTTCGATTAGTAAATGCTTTACTAAAACAAAGATTATTTACTTACAAAATGTTTTTATTGTTTACAAACAAGTTCAGGATATTTACAAAACTTAATGTAACAGCCAAAATTCTAGTAAAAATTACTATGCTGTTTTGGAACGTAGGGTCAGACTCGACAAATGAAAAATTTCACGAGAAAGCATAGTAAAACTTACTAGATTTACAGTTAATTTTGCCGAAATTATAGTAAATTTTATTACACGTTTTAGTAAAAATTTTTATTTATCGGGTCTGCCTCTGCGTTACAAAACAGTATAGCAATTTTTACTAAAAATTTTCACCGTGTATGCGATTAAAATCTTTTTTGACGATACAACTATAGTTTCTTTAATATTTTTCACTTCTTCGCTTCAAAGTCTCGCACCTTAATAAGGTACATAATTCAAAAATCATGGGCAGAGTGGCGAGTGAAGCCAAGTTACTTCCCATGCAGGTCAGCGTGACTAAAGAAAATTTCCACTCGCAGCTCGAGAAAAAGATTTTTCTCTACACCTACACCAAAAATTTTTGTGTTCCTTATACTACCGAAAAAAGAATGGAAGAAACCCGTTTCTAGCATACTCCCCAAGTCCCCCCGATGGGCGTGTTTTTTTTTCTTTTCTGCTCACGGCAAGTGCAGCTCCGCATTCTAGAGAACACAATGAGCTCGCCTATTCATGGTCACAAGGTGTACCTTTGTAGGGGAAATTCCAAGAGAATTAGACTCCTTCTCCCTAACGGACCGGACTCTAGGCCAAGGTCAGAAAATTTTGTAGATTTTCCCACAGCGCTTCGGTATCCTTGCGATTTTATTTTAGGATCGCAATTTTTCCACTTTTACTATCATTAACTACATTTAGGTGCTTTAAGATAAGCAAACTCTATGGTGACAAAATTGTAAAATAAGTCCTTCCGACGCCTACGTCTAGGGTACAGACAAATGCAGCAACGAATTTATTTCTACGCCAGCAACTGGCAGCAGTGCGATAAAGTATTTCGCACATTACGCGAAATTACTTAAAAAATTATCAGTGGAAGGTCGATAACGAATAGTGATGTGAAATGTACATTCATTATCACCGGCGTCATATAGTCTTATTAGACTTAATCATAAGATAATAAAAGATTAAGATGATCATCGCCAATATACTATTGAAAGCTCACCGGTTAGTAAGCCGGCAATAACGAAAAATTCATACATTTTACGTCAGTATTGGTTATCTATTCTTCGCTGATGAACTTTTTAAAATTAATTTTCAAACAACAGATAAATGTCAATCCAATTTTTTGTTTAATCGAAACAAGAACTAATGCTTAGATTTCTAAAAGTTTGTGCTCTTTTCAAAATCATCACAAAAATATAAGCAAAAGAGAAAGGTGTAAAAGAAGCTCCCGTAAAGTCGAAGTAATATAAGTAAGACAAACTCGGAAGCGTTGTATATATATTACGAAGGTTAGAAACCGCAGCTCGAGTTCAAGGGTACGAGGAAAGGGCCGCCATTCGCTGGCTGGATAAGACGATTCGATGGCGAAGGGAGAGCCCGAGAAGTGGGCTTTCACTTTCCCCCGTGCACGAGCGAGAGGCAGCGCGGAAGAGGAGATGCACCTGCCAGGAGTCCTTGTGTACGCTTACGCGTTGCACGCGTAATGTGGAGGGGGGACGCGGTCGGCTGGTCATTGCCGGAGACAAAGACCGGTCTGACGTTTGGGCCCGGGCCCCTGGATCCGATTACGACGGCAAAAAAGAAGCGCGCTTCCTTCCTTCGTCTATAACTTCTGCTTTCATTTTCTTATTTTGAGCAACCGCCTCGGAAGGAGCTACCACATCAAGGGGGCGATTCCACCAAAAAGAGATTCGTAACAATCGACGATTCCAAAAAAATAATTATATCATAAATTTTTCAAATTGATTGGTAAACCATTTTGTTTGAAAATATATGGTTTTACAATAATTATCATTACCTTAGTCATGAAATTATTTTTTATCTATTTACTATTATAGTTGAAGTTTTATCTCTGACTTTGGTTTTATATGCCACTTGGAAACATTTTTGAGAAACTTATAAAAAATATGCCTTTAGTGCATTTTTTCAGTTTAGTTTATATGAATATTATTTATTTTACCATTCGTTTTCAACAATTTGAGTCGATTCAAGAATCGCTTACCAAAAATAATCGATAAAATATTCGTTTCTTCTTCTTCTTCTTCTTCAAAAAAAAAATGGTTCGATTCCTTGAGAATTATTAAAAACTTGTCCTTCATTAGGAACGTGTCTGCTACCCTCCACCCCCGGGCGATAATGGAATATTTCGGTACTGACGGGCGCTAATGCGTCACTGGTGCCCCATTCGTGCGGCCTTTCTCATGCTCCTCTTTGAGCGTATACCGCGATGCACTTTAAATTTGTTACCGGTCGAGTCTTATGGAAATATGGCTTTCATCTTTCTTTTTTTCAAAGCACCGAGGTGTATGTTTATTTTTCAATTTTTAGTTAAAATTTAAAATAAGAATATTCAAGATAACTACTACTCTGAATAAATTGGTTCTTTTCAGTAAATATTTCTTTACAACTAAAAATGAATTGAAATGAAGAAAACTACAATTGAAAACTTTAAATGAATTTATTTGTTTCTAAATAAACTTAGTAGTTTTGAAAAAATAACTACTTGATTCAGAGAAATATTTAACAAGTACTATTAAAGTAAATATATGCTTGAAATTACTAAATTTGTTTGTCAGTATAAATTTTTTAAAGCGATTGATAGATCGAAAGTTTTGATAATAGTTTAAACATTGAAAAAAATTTACTATGGTTTAAAAAAAGTTGACAGTTTATTATAAAGGCTAATTTAAAGCAAAAGTTTCATTAGTATAATCAATAAGTAAACATCCAGTTGCGTGGCACCAAGATATAAAATGTCCTTCTTTTAAATTTTACGTAATAAAATTTAAAAAAAAAAAGAAAACTCAGAAATATGTAAAACCATAAATTTTTATTCGAACAGAGAACAGTTGAGTAAAAATTGCCTAGTACACGGAGAAAAGAGTTCTAATAAAATTAATATACTGTTTTGTAATGCAGGGACAAACTGAAAAGTCTATTCTTTCGAGTTAGATCCTACATTAAAATACAGAATAATAATTTTTACTAAAACTTTTCGCTCTGTGTATAATATTTTCGAATCCGTGAGTGACATATACCACTGAAAAGATGACAAGAGAAACACGTGATGTGCATTGTTTATTAAAAATCAAAGCCGAGCATAAAAGAAAAGTGGAATGCACGCGCGCAAGAAGTCTAGAGAAAAAGCAATCTCGAGACAATAAATTCGTGAGGAGGGGAGCGAGCCGTGCGTATCTTACATTATTGAGCTGCAGCGAGCGGTGTAGTGCACATGCACGGGCGGGGGCGACGGTCGAAGAAAAGTCGGACCTCTTGAAAAAATCGCCTCGTCAGCCGGCGGTGGGTGCGGGGATTTTCCCGACTAGAGGATCGCCGGGGTGGCAGGGCACATATTTGGGGGGAGGGGGGTGCTGTGCACGCAGCAGCAGCAGTCGCGGGACTCGCGGCGCTCTTGATGCGCGCGCGAGCGCCGTGTTCGAGCAAACCGGTTTTCTCCGTCGTCACAAAGACTCGCTTCGCCGCGCGGCCGCCTCTCTCTCTCTCTCTCTCTCCCCCCCTCTTTTTTATGCATTTACGCGCAAAAAGACCAACAGCCTTCATTTCTACGGCATCCCCCGGACTTTTTCACATAGTCCACGAGCTCCGGACACACGCGATCTTTTCTTCTGCTGACCGACACGATTTAACACGGGGGAAAGGGGGGAGGGGCTTACAACACTTAGTATTCAACAGTTACCGTTTCTTTCTTTGTGTGCAACAATAATAATTTCTCTTTACTATGATTATTTATTCATTACAAGGATGGAATTGAAGTTTGATCTACAACACATCGATCTTTTTAACACGGCAAGTCTTTTGTGCCTTTGGAGAACAAAGCGCGGCAGTCGCTACCGCGGTAGTAGGTTATTGGTCTCGTTGAATTTTCCTTAGATCAACGAAAGACGGCAAAGTCGTGATATCGTGCAACTACTTTAGAAAATAGTCGGCTATTTAAGAATCTTTTTTGGGGAGTTAAGACATTTACTATTTCCGAAATTTTAATAGTATTTTAACGCACTGTGTAGATCGTAACGAGACGAGTGACTTTACAATTGACGTAATTTCGCCAATGTTTCTTTGATGATCTGAAACAAAAAAAGTAACAGCTTTTGACTCATACAGCAAGTAAATTCCACTGAATTTTTTAAGTAAATTTTGCTTAAATATTGAAGCAAATTTTACTAACAATTTTTCTCCGTGTGACACAGCGATTATGTACTATAATTCGGTATACTTTTAATTATCTTCTTCGTAACGGTCTTTTCTATCAAAAGGCACTTCAAAATCTTTGATCCAACACAATTAAAGGTATAGGAACAATTTACACAAAAGGAATTGTGAAAGAGACGTTGACCCGCCTCTAACGCTCCGTTCGCGGCACTGCGTAATTTTGTATAGAAAAATTATGATTTTTGAAAGTTGTAAAGGAGTTTTCCCTTTAAAAAACAGGGAAAAGAAGAAAATCTGAGAAAACAATGCCAAAGTACATAGAATGAAGTTTGAAAGAAAGCAAAATACTGCACAGTTAGCGGAGAGAATGCCGATGTTTACAATCGAGTGAATGATAGTAATCAGTGGAGGATGGCTCCTATTGGGGAAAGTGGTTCTGGCCGGCGTTGATGCAGTCCTCGGCTAGACCCACCCACAAGCAGTTTTCATTTTCGTCGGCGGCAGTCGGCCCCTCCACGCATGTATACCGACGGGCCCGGATTTGAATGAGGGTCTGTTCTCCGTCTCTCTTCTTGGCGTTTTCTCGCCTACCTAGAACGAGAAGAGTGCCTCGCCAACTAGCGACCGTTATTTCGAGGCGAGGCCACTTCGGGCCTTCGGGGTAAAAAAAGTCCTTTTCTGACCTGGCCGTGCCACCGTTGACGATCTCGCAATCTTCGTGCCTGAGCTCTTCCCCTCCCACCAACCCCCAACTGATTTCTTCGAACAGTTTCTTAGACGGGAGCAAATGCTCTTGCAATCTGACCAGCACTTTTCATGATCCTTCCGGCGCATACGCACCTTCATCGATGCTTGCCGCTTTTCCGGTATTAGTCTTCTGCTGGCTTTCCGCATCGTACAGTTCACAGTTTAAGTTAAAGGAAGGTACTTGGCTCTCCTCGTTTCTGGACTAACGTAAGTACGCGGAGAAAAATTTTGCGTTATTGTACGCGAAAAATAACTCTGCTGACTGCACTAATCGGTTGACAAATTATTCAGTGTTGTTAAAAATTGAATAGAACGATAAATTTTAACATCAGTTAATTATAGTAATTTTAGTAAAAGGTATTTTCAATTTAATGCGCGTTACAGTGCGTTTCAGTATTTAGTTACAGAATTTTGAAGTTTATTATTTTTAAAGAAATATGTACGTAACGCTTCATAGCATAATACGGTATAAACTATTTATAACAGAAATTAGCCAACTAATTTTGCATATATTAACCGAAGCTACGTCTAACCACGATTGTAGTCCTTATCTTGATACTATATAAATTTCATATTTTGCTGCAGTAAATAATATTTCATTTATATCAAAATTGACTACAAAATTAATTGTTTACATAAAATTTAAGCTATAGAAATTAAAAATAAAACATAAATTTGAAGAGGAAAATTTTCTCCATGTACGTTGACGAAGCTCAGCGGCTCCCGTTACTTTTAATTAGAGCGATGAGAACATTTAATGTTTTTCCGCATTCGTAAAATAACTGTTAGAAAATACGAAATTTGAAACGGTGCGAAAAAAACATTTTCACGTCATGCAATGTAAATGGATGGTTTTGGTGAGGTAATGAATTCTTATTTTAACCGAAAACAATGCATCGTGAACTTGATTTCGATCTAAAACTTTGCCAAGAAACATTAGCATGTTGAATTACTTAATTACAGGCTGATGTCCGGAGGCCGGTGTGAAAGTCTTTTGTTGTTGCATCAATTATACAGAATTTTTTTCACTTTTATTACTTAACTGCTTTCTATTGTGGCGAAATATTTATTTGAAATAAAAAGAATACGTTTGAGTAAACCCATTAGAAATCTAATCGTTAATTTAATAAACGTGCACTGATAGAAAGAAATATTTGAGTCAAAGCTTCCGTGTCTTAACAGTTAAGTCACGAATTAAAATTATTAAAAATACGATGATGTTAGCTAATCTATTACAATATGTAAATTTAATTTAGTTAAATATTAAAAGTTAGTGGAGTTTATTAAGCTTTTTATGAATTTTTCATCATTTATCAGTACTTTTTTAACCGTTTAACTTCACTTTATTATGTTTTTGTAATGAACAATTACAAACGTAAACAAAGTATTATAAATATCATTAATGTTTGCGTAACCATGAAAACTTCAAGACTACTATTCATTTTTATTTATTGATTAGTAATATCCATGAATTTTTAATGACTTTAATTCGTGACTTAACTGTTAAGACACGGAAGCTTTGACTCAAATATTTCTTTCTATCAGTGTGTCTAAAAAACAACAAATAGAGCTCTATGAAGTTGTAACGTATACTCTCTAAATTTAAAGTAGTGAAAATATCACTATTTTTTACAGTGACTGCATTTTTCACTTAATAAATAAGAATTATCACTACTTTATGAGCGATTAAATTTTTACTGAAAATTTATTGTTTATAGTGAACGATTACTGTTTTATGCGGTAGGTACTTACGGTCTTTTTGCAGTGATCACTACAAATCAGTCACGTACTTTTGACTTTTGCATTTTCGCTGGATTAAATTTAGAGAGTAAGCATATATGAATGCAGGTTCCTCTTTTGGATAAATGGCGCCAAAATTCAAAACGCGTTAATGTGAATTACGAAATAATGTTATGTCTTGCTTTTACAAAATATATTTGTTGAAAAAATATATGTAACAAGAAGTAAAATACAAATTACAAAATAAGGTGGTTCTTTAAGAAAGGGTACAAAGATGTTGAGTGTGAGATTTGCCGTTTTCTTTGAAATAAAGTGAAGAGAAAAAAAATAACGGCGGGAGTTGGGCGATACGCGAACCCAAGGAAGAAAGAGCGCGAGGTCGAGTCGGGCGTTTTGCGCGAGAACCTCGGAGAGTGTCGCTTCGCGCACGCGGTTCGGGTTCGGAGATTCAAGAGCGAAGGTCATCGTCATTCGCTCGCGCGAATAAATGTAAAAAAGGATCGGCCGAGCGAAGGAAGGATTTCGTTCGATATTAACACTATAGCGAAACAGAGCTGGACTTTTCTCTCAAGGCCGCCTCAACGGCGTTTCTCTTTCAATGACTTTCGTCGCGCACCGACACCACACGAGTTCATTTCGGTTTCGTCATTTTTCTTTCTCTCAAACTTATTCATTCTTTATCGCTTTTCTTCTTCTCGGATTGAAACTTTCGAATTTGCAATTGTTGCTTCATTTTGGGGAACAATGTATAGTCTTCTCTTTAACATTGATGTACTTTAACTTCTAGTAAACATTGATGTGTTATACGGGGGAAAATACTTGCTTAGATATTGCTATCATTTTTACAAAAATTACTATAATATTTAATTTTTTGGTATTTTTTATCAGCAATTTTATTATGTTCATAACAATTTTTATGATACATGATATTTTAAAAAATATAAAAGTAGAGAGTAAAATTGATATGTATATTAAAAAAATTATACTCCAAAGATTTAGTAATGATTATTATAATAATTATTAATTTAACTTCAATATTTTGTTACAATACATAACAAGTTGTTACGTTATGTACTAAAAATCTTAAACTACTTGATATGTAAGCTATATATAGCATAATAATAATAAAATTAAAAGTTCGAATAAAAAGAAGAAAAATAATTTTCTTTTGATTTAGAGCGAGAGAAATTAAAATTTGTTATGCTAAATAATAAAAATTGCCACGTATATATAATAAATGTCAGTGTATTTTGAATCAATCCTCGTATTACCTCAAATTATAACAATTTTTTTACAATTTTATAACAATACTTAAATGAGCATCGTTCTCCATATACTTTAAGGAATTTAGCGAATAATAGCAATGATAGACGGAAATATTAGTATTTTATTTTGTGCATTTAAAAATGTTTACAATTCAGTTGAAAGCAACTGTCCTGCATCTCTATAAATAAGTTTGGATTTTTTTGGAGAATGCATTCTATATGAATCGGATGAAAAGCGACAGCAGTTGCAAATTCGAAAATTTTACTTTAATAATCGAATCGTAAAAGCGATTTGTAGGATTTTTATTCTGTTAAGCGCATCGTTGTGAAAATAGGTTCAGGGTCGAGCAGCTCTGGAGATGGGCTTCTGTTGTGCGCGTGTTTTCTCAAGAGTTCAAAGAGTAGTAGAAGGCACGCTTTTATTTCATGTCGGAATCTCCAACTGACACCATGCCAATTATTCATTAGATTATTGCTGACCCTTTTTTTGCTTTATTAGATTTTTCTTTTTAATTTTGGCACCATTATTTAAAGAGATTATATCGATAATCATTATAATCACAGTATAATTTTAAAGTTTTGCTTAAATATTCGCGTAAATCAGGCAACCGATCACGTGCTCGTATCTTAGCGAGCAATCAGAATCACACATTAAAAGGTTCATAACAAAGGCAATCACTTTTTTTTCTTCGATTTTCATCTAGCCTTTTTTCATTTTTTATATATAATAGAATTTAAAAATTATTGCAACATCCCACGTAGCTAGGGGAAATGAAAATATTCCATTTTTTATAATAATACGCTGAAAGAAATAATACGATTTACAATAAATTGCGTAATATGGGGACAGACTTTGCTATAATTGTTGAAAAGTTGAAAAGTTTACTATAAAAATACTAATTTTCCGACATTTGTAGTGTCTGTGCCCACATTACAAAATTTATTGTAAACTTTACCTTACTATTTTTTTCAGCGTATTCAACTTTGAAATATCGAAAGATTTATCAAGAATAAGCAAATTCATCAGCAATGTACGTATTCTACAGTAAAATGCTTTAATCCACTGACAGAAAACGGAGTGCTGCCTGTAGTAAAAACGCGCGTGTGTAGAGGAGAAAAAAAGAGTAGCCGCATTCACGTGGTCGTCTGAAGGATAAATTTGGTGCGTGGCAAACGAAAGAGAAAGAGACAGGAAAGGAGAAAAAAGAGAAGAAAACAAGACGGCCCAGCTCGCACTGGGATGTAGATAAGTGCAGTGGCACGCGCGCAGACGACGATTCGGTTATTAGCTGCGCATATCCTTGAGACGCGCTTTATTTTAGGCCGGCTCTCTGTTTAGGAATTTCTCCCCCTCGAAGTGTCTGGAAAGCGCACAAAGTGCAGCCTCCGCCAGCCGGTCGCCTTTCTCTCTCTCTCTCTCTCCGTCCCGTACTCTCGTCGTTTTACACACTCATTCATGCTGCTTGTCAATGAAATTTTTATCATATTTGTTTACGCTTCTGCTTAACTTTTTTTCCGCTTATCGATCCTCGCGCAAAAGTTATTATTTCTTTTAGACATTAATTAAGTGCTGATTCTGTACAAATAAGTGACTGTTTACAATTCATGCCGATGAAGTAACGTGTTTAACAAATTTTCACTGTGTTATATAAACAAACTAAGATTTTCGTGTAGTGTATTTTATACAGAAGATACGGAAGATCAATGAATATTGAAATTACTTTTTAAAAACTTTTAATTAAAAAAGTCAATTAAAAAGTCAAATTTCGCGCCATAGCTAACAACTAATTTACTTATAACAAAAAGTATTAATGAAATATCGAAAAACCAAGCAATACTTAATCTCCATTAGGTAACGATGTATCATTTTACAAAGTTTCAAGTTCATTCAACAAGATATTGTTATACGAACTTGGAACTTATGCATAAAACGGAGAGCAAGTATCTCTTGATTTTTCAAATTTTCGTAGACCAGAATAGAATCGATATAGATGATTATTGTAAAATATAGTATTTATACAAATAATAAAATAGCATAATCGAGTAGATTCTTGTAGAATAACAGTTACAGATAAATACTGTACAATCGTTGCAATTACGAAAAGCAGTCAGATTTATAAGTAATTAAAAGTAAGTCATAATACCAGAAGTAATACCACAATAAGTAAATTTATTAATATTTTTTGTTAGAAGTAAATTCTCAATTTTACAATCCTTCAAGTAAGTAAATATAGTTTAAAAAATTCAGTATAATTTGCATACTGCACGACTAAATTTGACATAACTATGTTTACTCAACTTATTAAGTAAAGTTTTTTTACTATTTTAGTAAATTTGACTAATCGCTTTTTTCTACGTGTATAGGGGGCCTCGCGCTTAGTATCCCGGGGTCGTTGTTCGCGCGCGCGCGCTCCCTCCCTCCTCTTTTCCCCCTCGCGCTCTTCACCTTGTCGTCTTTCCCTCGTTTTTTCGCGCGCGCCTTTATCACTTTCGACGGAGCCTCGGTTCTACGCGGAAAAGTCAATGGACTCTTTGCCGGCGAGTCAAGGTTTTGGAACCGCGCGCCCGTAACGGATGAGAGAGGCACCTTTTGAAAAACCGCGAACGTACGTACTCATTGCTGATACCGTGAATTGACAAAAGATCAAATAATCGTCAAAAGAATCGAGGAGTTTTCAAGGCCAAGTTATTTGCCTTTATTGTTTAAAGGGTACCACTTTATTTGCCCTTTCTTTTTACTTCACAAATTTTATAAGTAGAACCGCGCATTTGGAAAGTTTAAAGAAATATTTATTAAAAAATCTCTGGCTGTATTTGTATGTAAACTTACTTGACCAATTCTTTTAAAACACTGCTGGAATTTTCAAAAGAGGCATTTACTATGGTCTTTTAGTATCTTTCAATATTCTAACAATTTCAAACTTACAGATATTAAAAGATAAAGAAAGACAAAATTGAATCTTCTTTGTGAAAAATTGTTTCAAATTAATTTATTACAGGTAAATAATGAATCATTGTTCATATTTAATTCATCCGCAACTATTTAAAATTGACGTGGTCTATTTATTACAAAATTTTGACACCACATTTTTTTAATTCACTTGGAAAATTCTAGAAAACTTTTATCAATTATTTGACACTTCTACACGCTACACTTTAGTTTTGCAGTGTGGTATTTACGTTATAGAATGACGATTATTTTTACGAGACAATATTCGACTTTAAGAAAACGATGTACATTAAATGGTTTAAAAATTAGATCCAACATTTTAAAATGATTAACATTATATTGAGGGGCATTTTTATTACTCTGAAACAGCAAGTTTGTTTTTACAGCAAATTTTCTTTCTAATTTTATTGCCATTTTTTATACAAGTTACGACTTTGGCGCTTTACAAAGAGCAAAGTCCTAGTAAAAATGATTATATTGTTTTGTAACGCAGGGATCACAGATTTGAGAAATTAAAACTATTACTAGAAAGCATAGTAAAATTTTCTATAGACTTACAGTATAAATTTTACCACAAGTCTGGCAAATTTGACTATACTTTCTCGTAAAATGTTTGATTTGTCTCTGCGTAATAAGTACAGTAATTTTTATAAAAGAACTTTGTCTCTGCCTAGGTGCGAGCTCCCCTCGAGGAATGACCGGCGGATCTCTCTCGAGGCTCCGTCACCTCCAAGGACACTGTCGTTTCGCAATTTATGCGAAAAGCGTAACGCGTTGCCGATGCGCGGCTTTGTTAGATAAGGCCAACGGTAAAGGTGATACCGATTCACCCCCGCGTCTTGTCTAATATTTATTGCGCAAGCGCGCGCGCGTAACTTTAAAATTGCGAATTGCGAATGGGTCTAATGCAATCTAATTAGGCTCGGCTCAGCTACGTGCTCTTATTACGTCACTTTCTATCTTTTACTATCTTCCCAGGCGGCGGTGTGTTCTACACTAGAACTTTTTTTACACTGTGCTACTTTCGGAAACGGTCAAAAGAATATTTTCACCGCGGGTCGATGTTGCATCACAAACTCGATTTGCAATTTTCTTTGTGTAGTTACGTAAAAATTAATAACAATAGTAATATTTTTTCTAAATCTATCTGCACGGAGAGAAATAATTGATAAAATTTATTGAAACGTAATAGATGTTTTTGAGTTAACTTTTTTTTTTGTTGTCAATCTATGAGTTTTTTGTATCTAGGCAACACATGGCTGTGTCTAAATAGAGTCACTGGGATCAGGAACCTTTTTAACACATAGATACAGTATAGTTTTATTAGGCCGCGGGATCTGATAGTCACTTTTTTCCTGGTCTTTTTTTAGTACTAGTTAAGTTCTTGACTGACGTACGTCATGAAATAATTCTGTATTCAATTCCCTTTTTCGCCAACAGTTATTTTTAAGTAATCTTTAATTCGTTTATTTATGTAGTAACAAAAACTATTTCGGTTCACTTGTCAAGTAAAAAAAGTTCTAAATTGATTTTGTACAGATATACTTTTAAATAAAGAGAAAATAAAAATGTTAAAGGTCTAGGACCTGTTCGAACTCCTACAATACCTATAACATATAGCAGGAAGTCTTTTTAAACTTTTAAATGCTCTAAGCCGATAAATATTACTTTTCATTTCGTTAATTCAAAATATGGCTACGGGGAATTAAATGTCTGATTTTTAATATTCTTTAATTTTTTCGGTACATTAAATCGATTATTGAATTTTATCATTTTTATAATTTTCTGTATTCATATTGAAACTACTATATTGGAAAGGGCTCATCAATGTAGAGCAATATGATTTCGAAACGAATAAATATATTTCTATTGTTAGTAGACGCATGGGAAAAAAGGTCTTAATACCCACTTGTAGCTTGACACTTTTTTAATTATTGTAAACAAATTCTTATATATTTTGCAGGTTTATTACTCATTAAGCAGTGTTTTATTTAAATAAGGTATGCCCGGTTAAAAAAGGCGAAATCCCATTCTCGCAAATCAGTCGGATGAAGCTCGCGATCGATACTCCGGCATGAAGATTATTTTTATCTTGGACTGCTTTAGAGATAAACGTAACAGAAACGTTGGGATCTGTGAAGCAGGGCACTGCATCTTCCGCGATAAAAAAAGGGAGGCATTTCCTGTATGCTAGGAAATCCGCGAACGCGTAGCTTTCAGGAGGTTCCATCGGTATTCCCAAGTCAAACGAGTATTGTTGAAGAGGGTGAAAAAAGTTCGTTCAATGTGCATAAATCGCAATTGTAAAATCATGATTTTATTAAAAACGAGCATTAACTTCATTAATTTGATTTAAAAATAATTATTAAAATGCAAAGCTTTGCTGATCTATCTTATAATACTTCGTTAAGTATCTCTTTTATTCCGCTACTTATTAAGTTTGTTGCTTTAAATATTAAAGGAGATTCTACTCTTTAAATACATATAGGTATTTTATTTAAGCAGCTTTCTAAAGTAAAAAGAACGAAATAAATGATCAGTTGGACTAAGAATTTTTTATTGTGCAAAATTTGACGCGAATCTCTAGACTAATTGATGAGAAAAATAAATGTCGTGGAAGATATCGATCGATAAAGCAGGACCCCGACTTGATCGATCGACTGGACGACTAAAATAAAAGAAAGGAAATTCCATCGGAATCTCGTTAGAGCTACCGGCGCTGTCCATTGACTGTGTACGTCCTGGCTCGAGTCGCGGTACATCGCGTGTGCCGCTGTTACGTGGCTTCTCGTAGTACTACTCGGCCGCGGTGTATGAGTCAGTCACACCCACGAGCGGCGAGTAGCGCGCGCGAGCGAGCGGGTTCAAGAGCCTCGCTCGGCAAACTCAGACCGAGGTCACAAGCACACCCACGGCGCGATTGCGCCAAGCAACTCCGCTTTGCCGCGCACACACAGAAAGCCTTCTCCGAGCGATGCGAGCTCCTCGCCCTTATCCCCCGGAAACGTAAACAAACGCAGCGCGATATTCCTCCTTTCTATCTTTTTTATTTAACACTCCCTTCGAATATAGTAACAAAATGTTTCTCTAAAAACTGCTTATAAGATCTTTTTATAAGAACAACCAAACATTCTTTCTTTCCATTTAATTGCATTTAATTGGACATAATCGTTGTACTTTAAGAAAACAATTTTCACTAAATCCAAACAATTTCATATTTACTTTTTTTATCGAAAATATCTAAAACTATATAAGTAAAATAAAAGAACATGTATTGCTTACCACTAACGAGCAATTCTCCTTTTCAAAAGGCACTATTTCATAATATGGTATAGAATGCCTATTATTATGCTGGAAAAATGATAAATTATAGATCGGAAATGAATAATACCAAATAATGAAGTCGATCGAAATCGCATTATTATCCACTCCATCGAACAGCGGACCCTTCGAAACTTTTGTTTGAGACGGTTGAGAATCTTATTTTCGGCCAACGCAGCGATCCTAAAAATAAGACGCAAAAGCTGGCTTAAATCCTGCTATTTTTCATGACTTTTTTCGCAAGTATACACGAAGCAACAAAAAAAAATCATATCTCATGGCCAAAACGAAAGTAAGTCTCGCGCGCGTGTATTTCTTACCTCTTAGTTGATTAACTTTCGTCTCGCGTGAAATTCTCATGCACTGACCGAAGAAACATTAACCGATTTTTGGTTCTTCGATAAATATTTATTTCCAGGGGGATTTTTAAACGAAAAATTATTAGATCAACTAAGCGTCCTGTAACAAAGACCGATAAAAGTTATAGTTAGACAAGTAAATATTAATAGAAAGGCAATGGACGTTATGTAATTTAATTGCGTTTGCTTCTTCAATATTGCGCAGGATTGCAGTTTTTCAAAAAGTTTCCATGTAAAGTTAAATTAGCGGCAAAGGCTCGGCTACTTAGTGACTATAAAGCAGGAAATTTGGAAAAATGTAATTACTCATTGAATAATTTCCATTTTGATTTGCAGACGTGTGAATGTTGGATACCGAGAGTAGACACAGCAGCGTGCTGGATCAGGGACCGTCCCGGGACCCTTGGCTAACCACGATGGACTGGACACTAGGGACGGACCAGTCGCTCCAGGACATGCTGGACTGCGACATAAAGAGCGAGATCGACAGTGTGATCGGCGGCCACCCGGAGCTCGGTTTCAACTTTACCGAGCTCTCACCCCTCGAGCTCGACGAGGATCCTGTTGGCTGCAACAGCGATCTCAACGGCTGGTTCGGCTCCACCAGTCTTCTCAACGGCAACAGCAACAGCTCCAACAGGTACATTAACCAAAATCTCACCATATCATTATTTTCTTAGAGTGTCTTATTTCTGAAAATCAATTACTTTCTTCCTCCTAAAATTCAGACTAATTTAGTAATTTGAAGTAAATGTTTACTTCACTAGTACTTGTTAAATATTTCTTTGAGTGAAGTAATTATTTTGTCGAAACTACTAAATTTATTTGGAAATAAAGCAATATTCAACAAGTACTATTGAAGTAAATATTTACTGAAAATGATCGATTTCCATAATGCAATAATACAGTTATACTTTTGAAATTTGAATTTTCTGTCTTTGAGTGCGTCTCAATTGTTAAGATTGCGTCGTTAAATGAATTTCTAATTGATCGTTAAATAGGAGAAAAAATAGCGAATAAGATATAGGATTTAGCGTAAGAAAAGAAGGCATTGTCTAGTTCGTTTGAAAAGAGCAGAAGACTAAGGTCTTCTTTCTTCTTCCGTTACAGTAACTTCAACCTGGACCTGACGGGCTGCGACGCCGCCTCGATAATGGTGAACCCGAACTCGGTGATGCCGCACATGTCCAGCAACCAGCTGACGAACGGCACCGCGAGCTCGACGACGGCCAGCAGCAAGCGGCACTTCGCCTTCTCGCCGAAGCTCGAGCCCAAGGAGGAGAAGCCCCAGGAGTCGGAGGAGGCCGAGCAGGAGGCCGAGTCCGAGGCGGAGCGCGACTACGAGAACGAGGCGAGCGAGAGCGACGAGGAGGAGGACGAGGACTCCGAGGACGAGGAGCCCGCGGCCGGGCGGCAGCCCCAGGGCCTGGCCGCCAAGCCCAAGTCCAGCCTCCTCCTGCCCGCCGGCACCATAAAGACCCTGTCGCCCCAGCTGATGAAGGCGCAGCAGCAGGGCCTCAAGGTGAACGGCATCGGCGCCGGCATCAGGCTGCAAAACCTCAAGATCCTGCAGAGCCCCGCCGGCGTCCAGCAGCTCCGCCGGCAGATCTACGGCAGCGGCGTGCAGGCCCACGTGCTCGGCCAGCAGCCGCCGCCGCAGCAGCAGATCCTGCAGCAGCAGACCGCCCAGCTGGCGCAGCTCGGGGCCTCGCAGACGGCCGCCGGCTGCCCCAAGCGCGACAAGGAGCTCGACCCCCTGGGCCACGACTACGACGAGAAGCCGTACCCCAAGCCGGCCTACTCCTACTCCTGCCTCATCGCCATGGCGCTCAAGAACAGCCAGACGGGCTCGCTGCCCGTCTCCGAGATTTACAACTTCATGTGGTGAGTTTCTCGCGAGCGCGCCCCACTGGCCCCGACGAGCCGCCAGGGCCAAGGCTGAGGGAGCGAGCGCATTGTGCGTGCGTGCCGGGATCGGCGAGCGTGAGCGGGGCTTCCACCAAGGCAGAACGCCGCGCGGCACGGGAGAAGGGAGCGAAACCGCCAAAGTATTGTCCCGAGCCGTTCCGCGGCCCCCCTCCCCGTCGCCCGGCCCACAGCAGGGGGAGAGCTGCTATTTTGTACGAGGCCCTTGGAGCACACCAGGTGCATGCCAAGCTACAGTCCCCCGAGAAAGCCGAGCGCCGAGAGCCCCTCTTTGTTCCCGCCCCGCTCGCCGGTACACTCGCCTTCCAAAACATCCGAGCTCTCTCTCCTCGCGGATCGCGCGCTTCCGAGAGCATCGCCACTAACGCCCGGCCTTTTTATCTTTCAGCGAGCACTTTCCCTACTTCAAGACGGCGCCCAACGGCTGGAAGAACTCGGTCAGGCACAACCTGTCGCTGAACAAGTGCTTCGAGAAGATCGAGAAGCCGGCGGGCAACGGGAACCAGCGCAAGGGCTGCCTCTGGGCGATCAACCCGGCCAAGATAGCCAAGATGGACGAGGAAGTGCAGAAGTGGTCGCGGAAGGACCCGCTCGCCATAAAGAAGGCCATGATCTACCCCGACCACCTGGAGCTGCTCGAGCGCGGCGAGATGAAGTACGTGGGCAGCGGCAACGGCGACCTCTCCGAGGAGACCGAGAGCTCGGCGGACGAGGCCGAGGCCGCGGACGAGGCGAGCCACCCGCACGGCCACGTCGCCGCCAACTCCGTGACCGACAGCTACGACGAGAGCAGCCAGGACTGCGACGTCGACGTGAGCGAGCAGCTCTACGACGAGATCGACATCGACGAGAACAAGGACGCCCTGCACATGCAGCTCAACATCTCGAAGCAGGAGAGCGGCCTCGACTACCAGTTGAGCCCGAGTGCCAAGCGCCAGAAGACGCTGACGGGCACGCTGCAGGCCAACTACGTCTACCAGCCGGTCACGACGGCCCGGAGGAAAACGCCCCTCTTCCTCACGACGGGCGCCGCCGCTGGCTCCTTCCTCAAGATCGAGTGAGCCGCTCGCCGCTTTCTTCCCGGCTGCTCCACCAACGAGGCTTTTAACTTTTAAACACCAGGAACAACAGTCGTACAACTGTCTCCCCGCTTTTCTATCGCTTTTTCTATTCGAAATTCGCGCCCTTCTGCATGCAACAGCCACGCCGACGATTCTGCGGATTGCCTCGAACGTGGGATGCACCGGCCTTTCTTTTTTCTCTCTTTTTTAACCAAGACAGTGCATTTACTAGTTTTTATTCTTTATTTGAACGTGCATCTTACTCTCGATGAATTTTCTTCCGCGGACTCTGCGGCGCTGGCCAAACATTTCTTTGCCCTCGAAGAAAAAGCGCGTACTCTGAATTTTCCGTGGAGAAAAAGTTCAATTTTACGCCGTTCCGATGTTTGCGTAAATTTCATGCGTCCTGGCGCATGCATGAAATTTACGACAAAAGTGCTTTCCGTGAAGAAGCCTCGGGAAATTGATGGACAGAAAGGCGAAATGAAAAATGAAGGATCTCGGCACAATGCAGCATTAGGTAGGACGAGATAAAGCAGTAAAAGCAGTTTGGTATGTGATAAGTATATTATAAAATATAAGCAAAGTTTACGAAATATTTTTTACTGACTAAAGCCGCATTAATAATTATAGGCGAAATCGTAACTTAGTAGGTGTTCTCGGTTGTATTCGATAAAGGGCCCAGAACAATTGAAAATTATGCTTTAGAAAATGTGAATTTATAGTCTCCGAAACGAGCATAACGAAATTAATGTATTGTACAGAAATATTTGAAATTGTAAACGACATATAGGAAAGACGGCGTTGTTAAACGACCTTCTTAAACGGCGATGCTTAAATTTGTAAGATACACATGTAAGTTAAGGTTTCACACAGTATGTAATTTATCGGCACGCTTACGCCAGACTGTGTAGTGTGCGCGTGCGAGGACGAGCGCTTATGGAAATATTTTTCGCATTTCCAGTCTTTGTCCTCAATTATACACGGTTAAAATACGAGTAATCATTGGTTCAAAAGGCAAACGTAAATTTTGCCGTGACCCACAATGAGTTTCGATTGAAAATTGTCACTATTGGCGCGAGTGCTACTGCATCTTAACGACTGCTAAGAGTGAACAGAAAATAAAACTACAAAGTAAATCCTAGATCGATAAGTATTTGGTCAGCCCATGGCCAGACTGATGTATCATACTTTTTATACATTGCTGGACTAAGTAATAAATGTAAATGTTTTTTCAAAACTGCATACCTGATAAATATGAAATTACTTAGATTCACAGACAGGTAGAGTACAAAGAGAATCATAGGAAATCCATCATTGTAAAAATTTTGTAGCATAGTAAGTTAGAAGTTGTATACTTTATTTAATTTTACGCGATAGTTAATCGTCGAGCGTACGTGCTTTAAAATTGTATTTAGGCGTCGTAAGAACAAGAAAAAAATATATAAAAAAACATAAAGTAACACGATCTCGCTGCGCGATCAAAAGATCACTTTTAGGCCAGTGAAAATTATTCTTTGAGCCCTCGGTCGATGAGAGGTATTTTTTATGGTCACAATAGTTAGTGTACATCAATCTACGAAATGCTTAATTAATTTGACGAGAATTACGCACGTCGCTGAGTAATACTTAAAGACGTTCAATGCTGTGAAGTACATTAATGAGTAATTGGTGAAAGTTAGTCTTGATCGGAATTAATTAGATAATCAAGCGAATAGTAGATTATATTTCATCGTGAGATTCGTATACGCCCACTGGAGCAGCATTGCAGTATTAACATTTTTTTAACCAATAACACATATAATACTGCAGTGCTTTTACAAAAGCAGGAGGTTGTATGCTGTATAATTGTATATAAAGTAGCTCGATCGATTTGTCACCAGGTTGCATTTACCACATCGTTTACTCCGTTCATGAATGAATTTTCACGCTACGTGAAATCAAAGTCACTATTTTCTTAACTTTATTACACATTTTTAACATAATAAACTTAAGAAAGCATCTTTATCTCGAAATTACATACAACGATCCATTTTCAATTTAAAATACGTCATATTTGACTAACTCTTTTCCATGTATCACTATTTTCATCTATTTTTACTTTCTCTGCCAAGTCTGATTTTCCTAATACAGATATTTGCAGCTGCGTAAGGCGTACAACTTTAATGACACTTTTTTTTATAATTTGTCTTAAGATTCAATTTAATATCGATAAAACTGTAAGAAAAGGGACCAATAGAAACAGTCCTTTAATGCATTATAACTTTTTTAATAAACTTTGATATTTTATTTCTGTTTTTATTTTTTTTTACACCACAGCTCCAATCAATTGAAACTTGATGTATTTCTCAAGAGTTAATAAAAAATTATTTACAGTCTTCTTTAAAAAATAATATCGATCTTAACTATCTCTGCTATCACTACTGCCAAATAGGATAGTCAATGTTTGCAAGTTAAAAGAATTCATGTTTTTCTGTAATAAATTATGTAATGTCCAAAAGTTGAAAAAAATCGAATCTTTTTTTATGAAAAGTAATTAATTTGTGTGTAAAATAAAGATGCTTGTGATTTTTTTTACTACAGCGTGTTTTGTTGTAAATAAACGTCTCACACATTTGTTCCTTGAACTAATGCATAAATGATCATTGATTGTGATCAGTGAAGTATGCCTCCATGTGTGAAATATGCGCAGTGTAATTTGTTAAGTATAAATAATTATTAACTTTAATTAATCTAAGTTATACATAAGATTAGAGTAGTTTTTGTACCTGTTTATAACAATTTCTATACCTACGTAATTTGAAATGAGTAGCAAGTGATCTTTATACTATACATAATACAAACAGCAAAATGTACATGTGCAATGAACATTTTAATAATAAAAAATAAAAATAAACATAAATGTAAGTCGAGATATTTTCTTTGACCCATCAAAATAAATTTTTTATAGCTTTCGTATACATACATCTGTCTACAAATGAAAAAAAAAATTAAGAAAAATGATTTTGCAATGAATTATGCAATTGGAGAGGAAATTGAAAAATACTTAATGTTAGAGTCACTCAGTGACAAGATTACTGTGATAATGGTTATATACATAGGTATACAATTCTGTCATGTGCACTAATCCCTTCCATGTATGCATGTAGCATACTTCAATCATTGTTGACTAAAGCAATTTTCAAATGCCCGACAAGTAAGATATCAGTATTGCACATTATGCCAAAGAGATTGTTACAAAATTGGCCGAAGAGTAAAAAAATTAAATTAAGTAAAAAATTAAAAGAACACAATCATATTTCGTCCACAAATAGCAACTATTCTAACCTAAAAATTTATACCAGTCATACACAAGAGGAAAAAAATTCAGAAGACAAAATGACAGTAAATAATGCAATTGGTGAGAAGGAAGTACGTGAAATGAAAGTGGAATATCTTGACACACCCGTCAAGTCAGAAAGTGATAAGAAAGATTACAGGTACAGTTTACCTTATTGAGATATTATACATTATTAATTGATATACGCATCCAGTACAATTTGTGCAATATTGTCATATGTTTGTCTTAAAGAATACAAATTTTTAAATTTTAATTATTTATTAATTAATATTTTTTACAAAAATTTACAGAGTTATTAAGTTGGAAAATGGTTTAAAAGCACTGTTAATATCTGATGTAAAATCTATCCAAGATGGAAAAGGTAAAATGTTTGTTATTCAATTTCACATTACTTTAAAATCCTAGTTTTAATTTCTGCATATAATAATTAGGAGAAGAAGTTTGTTCTTGTCCTACCGATGAGGACACCGATGAAGAAAGTACTGATGAAAGTGACGAAGGTACAGAAGAGGAGGATGAAGACATGAATGAGGAATCTGAAGATGGCTACAAAGATAAGAAGTCTGAAAGCAGAGAAGAAAAAATGGTAGAGTTTTATTAAAAGTAAATCTTTAATACTAGTTTCCTAATTTCTAATTGAAAATTCTAGGCTGCTTGTGCTCTATGTGTAGGAGTCGGTAGTTTCAGTGATCCATTTGAAATACAAGGATTGGCTCATTTTCTTGAACACATGGTATTTATGGGCTCTGAGCGGTATCCTCAGGTAATATCTTAATAATTCAAATCATGTTAGAGTTATAAGAGAAACTGAGTAATAATAATTGTTATATTTAGGAGAATGATTTTGATACATTTATTAAAAAAAGAGGAGGATCAGACAATGCTTCAACAGATAGCGAACAAACAACATTTTACTTCGAAATTCAAGAAAAACATTTATTTCCTGCAATGGATCGATTTGCTCAATTTTTTATTAGCCCTTTAATGAAAAGAGATGCAATCACTCGAGAAAGAGAAGCTGTTGAGAGTGGTTAGCTTATAACTATAAACAATAATTTCTGGAAATATATTTTCTTATTTCATCGAATTTTAAACATGTTTTAGAATTTAAAATGGCCTTACCATCCGATTCTAATAGGAAAGAACAGTTATTCTGCAGTTTTGCAAGGAAAAATCACCCTGCTACAAAGTTTGCTTGGGGAAATTTAACAACTTTACGTGATAGTATTGATGAGGAAACCTTGTATGCAGAATTGCATAAATTTAGAGAAAGACATTACAGTGCTCATCGAATGACATTAGCAGTACAAGTATGTATTTAATAAACTTGTAATTATTAAAAAAGAATGTATGCAATAACAATTAGGAATTTATTTCATAATTATAAATTAAATAGTCAATTTCCTCTAGGCTAGATTATCACTAGACGAATTAGAAAAATATGTAAAGGATTGTTTCTCTGGTGTTCCCGTGAACCACTTGCCATCTGATGATTTTAGTGCTTTCAAAGGCAAAGATTCATTTGATAATCCAGAATTTAGAAAAATGTATAATATTAAACCTATTAAAGATGTGTGTCAGGTGAGTTAACTTAAATATAGTTAAATATTTTTTTATTAAGTTACTTTATTTGTATTTATTTATTCAAGATGTATAGTATGTGCAACTGAGTGACTTTGTACAGTGGTTTTAAATAATACTTGTAAATAGACCTCAAAATCTATAATATAAATTAATTTCTTCAATGGTAGTTCACCGATTAATGAATAAATGCACTTTCTACACAGTTAAAATTATCTAGTCTGATGGGTATGAAAATTTAAATCAATTGCAATTTATCACTTATGACTACTGATTTCTCTAAAAAGGATTTTTTAAATATGATGAATTTAAATATGATTTTTTAAATATGATGAATTTAAATATGATTTTTTAAATATGTTTCAAAGCTTTAATATTTTTGGCTTTTTTACAAAAAGACATAGCACCAATTTTTGTGTATTCGAAGTACGTCTCTTTTAAATTTTTAAGTACTTCTTTGTTAGTTGTTACGGATACAGGATCTCGAGGGCGAGATCCCCGCGGCTTCGGACGTGTTACGGATCCTGACGAGGCGCAATCAGGCGCGATATACTTTTGGAAACCCGAACGCTAACGCAGAGTTAAGGGTATTTAAGGAGCCGCGAACCGATACACGTTACTCTGACAATCGCGATAGTTTGACTTTTTTTGTAACTTTTCAACCAATTTCAGTTATGTGAGAGTTAAAAAAGTCCTTTAAAAGCTTTTATATAAATTAAAATTAAAAGCAAAGATATACATTTAATGTCCATTTTATTACCAGTGAATTACCTTAAATTTAAATAAAAGCTTTAAATGTATATATTACTTGTATTTTAGGTGGAATTAACATGGGTAATGCCACCTCTTCATGAATTGTATAAAAGTAAACCCCATCAATATGTTTCATGGATCATTGGTCACGAAGGAAAAGGTTCTTTGATTAATTATCTCCGTAAGAAAATGTGGTGCCTTGACATTTTCAGTGGTAATAATGAAGGAGGTTTTGAACACAGTTCAATGTATGCTCTTTTTAGCTTGTCACTCATTCTTACCGATGCAGGACATGAACATTTTAAAGAAATTTTAGAAGCAATATTTTCTTACATAAACATGCTTAGAAAAGAAGGTCCACAAAAAAGAATATTTGATGAAATTCAACAAATTGAGAAAATAAATTTCAGGTGATTTCATGATTTATTATAAAGTAAGTATATTGAAAACCTATTTATTAACTACGTTTATCAATTGCAGATTTGCGGATGAAGATGATCCAGTAGATTATGTTGAATCTTTATGTGAGAATATGCATTTTTATCCACCAGCAGATTATTTAACCGGCAGTGATTTGTATTTTGAATATAATCCTGAAGCTATAAAAAATTGCATTGATGCCTTAAGCCCAGAAAATGTTAATATCATACTTTTTAATAAAACATTTGATGAAGATGAATTTGAAAAAGTAGAACCTTGGTTTCAAACAAAGTATAAAAGTATCGAAATTCCTTCTGAATGGACTGAATGCTGGAAAACAATTGAGCCTCTTTCAGAATTTCATTTACCAATGCCAAACATATATATTACAACAAATTTTGATTTAATAAATTTACCAGATTTTGTTCCAAGCTATCCACAAAAGGTACATAAAGACGATAAAATTGAAGTTTGGTACAGACCAGATCCAAAGTTTCGGCTTCCAGAAGCCTATGTTTACCTTTATTTATTAACTCCTTCTGCAATTGAATCTGCTCACTCGTAAGTTTATTTCTGTTACAGAAAAAAATGTTTTGTATCACAAAAATACATTTTATACAGTTTTATTATTTAAATGTATATTTGAAATATTTGTAATATATAATTTATGTATATACAAAACAGATGTGCCTTGCTGAATTTATTTGTAGCTGTTTTAAAGCAGTTAATTGTAGCAGACTTGTATGATGCATCTGCAGCTGAATTAAATTATGAGATTGCTGCAGTTGACAAAGGCATCAATGTAAAAGTATATGGATTTAATCAAAAATTACATGTACGTAATAAAAATAATGTTTTGCCAAAGTATATACTTAAAAAAAAATGAGAATAATATTTTTGTTTTTTTTTGCAGCTTTTATTGAAATCAATATTAAAATGTATAGCTGAATGTCACAAATTAGCAACAGAAGAACTATTTGTTGTTTTAAAAAAAGAGCAACTGAAGTATTATTACAATACATTTTTGAAACCAACAAAACTTACTAAGTATATAAATTACATACTAAAATTGACAAGTACTAGAAATTTTTAATATAAATTAAATACTGTAATATTTTTAGGGACATTCGTTTGTCAATTTTAACATTAGGATTCTATACAGCAACTGAGAAGCATTCTGCAGCTTCAGACATTAACTTTGAGCAATTCATAGATTTCGCTAAACATTTATCAGATCATCTTTATATTCAATGTCTTGCTCAAGGAAATCTGACTCAAGATGAAGTATTAAAGAGTATCTTTGAGTGCATCAAGCCTTTAACTTATGGATCACTGTTACCTAACACTTATCCTCTTCTTAAAGTGCGCGAATTACCTTTTGGAGAAAAAGGCTTCCGAGTAAAAAATTTTAATCTTATGGATGTTAATTCTGTTGTCACTAATTATTATCAATCTAGTCTCTCGTCAATTCAATCATCAATTGTCGTTGAGTTGCTAATGGTATGTAGTTCTTTATAAGCTTTGCAAATTAATAAAATTATAATGTTATATTGTTTCATTTTTATATTATTAAAATTATTTATAGATGATTATGGAGGAACCACTGTTTAATCAACTTAGAACTCAAGAGCAACTAGGATATAATGTTTTTTGTATACTCAGAGAAACTCATGGTGTTCTTGGTTATTCCATAACTGTATGCACCCAAGCTAATAAATTTTCGACTGATTACATCGATGAAAGAATAGAAAATTTCGTACAGTGTATTATAGAAACTTTAAAAAATATGCCTGAAGATGAATTTTTATTTATTAAAGATTCTCTCATCAAAGTAAAGCAGTGTTCAGATATACACCTTAGAGAAGAAGTAAATAGGAATTGGGCGGAAATAACTCGCGAGGAATACATTTTTGACAGATTTGAGAAAGAAATTGCAGCAATCAAAGCCATAGAGATTGACCAAGTTCGACAATGGATAATTGATCATTCAATAAATGGAAATAATTTTAAAAAATTAACTGTTCAAGTTGTAGGTAATTCGAATGCAGATGCAAATGTTGAAGGTAATACAAAATTAAAATTAATTTATAATTTTATAACCAAATAGTGAATGTTTTTTTTTTATTTTCAAGGAGATAAAGATACTGTGGTTCAAGGGACTGTCAAATATTCCTTAACTTATTTGACAGAACAGGATAATGAAAAGAAGAAAGCGTCAGATTACTTTATTACCGATATTGAAAAATATAAAAGAAATTTGGCTGTGTTTCCCCTGAGTCCAGCTAATCTTACTTAAGGCAATTAAAAATTATAGTATAATGCAAAGCTAAAATTCTTATACTTTTCATATAAATAAATGTGAAATTTTTGTAAGTTATTCTCTAAATTTTGTACATACACAAAATGATGTTTTTTGTTTTAAAATTCCGTTACATCACACATGCAGACTTTTTATTTAACACGTAACTTAATTATTCATTGATCAATTTTACTTCCTCTTGGAGGAAGCTTTATTTATTTATTTTTTAACTAGTTGTATACAATAAACAATTATAATAATTGATTACATAAACAGTTACAAAAGTAACCCAGCAGAAGAAAGGTATTTCCTGCGCTCTGGAATGGCTTAATCTAAAATTAAGTACTTAATAGCTAAAAAGAGAAAAGAGAAAAGAGAAATATAATAAAGGCAGACCAAAGAGATATAGAAAATTCTTATTGAAAAGTTGGAAATTTTGTAAATATAGCCTGCAGTCTTAATGTCTAGTAACATAGTTATTAGGCAAAAACTGCAAATAATTTGCTCAACCCTAACTATTTTGTTCATAATTATCTCTAATATCTTATTAGCATTGCACTTGCTTTGGTACACATATCCTTTTCAAAATTATTAACCCGTTTTGGCCCAAACTGGCATAAATTTGTTGTGTCTTTCAAGTGATTATTTACCTATGTAACGGCCACTTAAAAAATTCGAGAAGCATATTTTCTAACGTATTTTTCTCCGTACTTTTCAAATCTGCTAACAGTGTTTTTCTATAACTTTTCATTTTTTTAAAATGGCGGATTTTTTACAAAAAAATGTGATTTTTTTTATTTTTGATCCGTTTAACGGCCTGGCAGATAATGTTACCGTTATTGAATCGCTCTGGGCGATTGGATCCTGTGGCATAACAATAATAGCTAAAATTTGCGGGATTCGGCGATTCAAAATTCGAAATGGCCGTTCCAATATGGCGGTTTTTGGAAAACAGCATGCTGAAAAAATTCATGATTTTTTTTTCTCGACAGGGTTGCACTTATCAAAAAAAAGTATAGTATCGAATAGGTCAGTGAAAGATGAAGACGGGGGGTTGCTGGCCTGAACCTTGCGGCCTAGGTTTAGCTCGATATTAGGGATAAATTCTTGAGATTCTAGGGAATAGGTGTAACATTGAAGGACAGGAGATGAAAAAAGTGAGGACTTATGTCTCTTGAGTAGAGCATAGGCCCTGAGGATAGGGAGGTTGAAGATGTTGAGCCGATCCTTACCGCTAAGGGTGTCGAGGAGGGAGTCTAGGTGTATTAACGTTGGGTTTTGAGCAATGGAGAGGGATTTAATAATGAATTTAGAAGCTAGTTTTTTTCTGACGAAGGGGGCCGGACTCCGCATAAACTACCCTGTTGGGGGTAGAAAGGCGAAGACCAAGGGCGGCTCTAATTGAGTAAGGAAGAGGGATGGGCGCCCCACCAGGTGGTTGAAAGCGATTTAATTAGGTTGACGTGCGGGATCGAACGAAGGGAGAGTGAACAAAGTTGGGGAGACCAGGTTAGTTTGGAGTCGAATATAACGCCGAGGAATTTAGCTGAGGAAGAAGTGGGGATAATGGTGCCGTTAAGTGAGATAGAAAGATCAGAGGTATCAACGTGTTTGTTGGTAAAGATGACTAATTCGGTTTTTTTCCGGGGCAACCGAGAGTCCTAGGGAGAGGAGGTAAGTTGAAAGAGAGAGAAGGTTATCTTTGAGGGTGCGAAGGCACTCTGAGATTATAGGGTGAGAAGTGAAGAGAGCAATGTCGTCGGCGAAACTTAAGTAGTTACAACTAGGATGTATGTGATTCTGGATGAGGAGGGTATATATGATGTAAAGGATGGGGCTGAGAATAGTACCTTGGGGTAGCCCTAGTGAAAGGACCAAGGGTCTCACCGAAGATTTTAAAAAAGACAGAGCGGTTAGAATTGAGGAAATAGATAAATCGGCAGATGTTAATGGGTAGGCCCAAATCTCTGAGGATGTGACAGAGGATGCCATAGGGTTGACATTGTCAAAAGCGCTCTTTATATCCAGAAAGAAAGTTGCTGTATAGTTACCTTTAAGAAGATTTATATAGATGGAGGAAGAAAGGATGGAGAGATTGTCAAGACAAGATTTACCTTTCCTAAAGCCGAATTGGTAGGGAGGAAAAATTTGGTAGCGCTCAAGCCACCAAGTGAGGCGGCGATGAAGTAATCTTTCGAAGATATTGAGAAGCGATTGGACAAGGGTGATAGGACGAAATTTACCTGTATTACCTTTGGGGATAAAAAAGACAAGTGACTCCCTCCAGGAGTCGGGGAGGTCGCCAGTGGAGTAGATATTATTGAAAACTTCTAATAAGTCAGATTGGATGTTAGGGGGGAGGTGGGAGATAAGGAAATTGTCAATCAGGTCAGTGCCAGGGGCTGAACGAGGTTTAGCCCGGGCCTTATTGATTGCAATGGAAAGCTCAGAGAAGGAGAAAGGCCTCTTGAAGATTTCGTCTGCTAGGGGGTCTGGGTCAAAATTATCAGGGAAATTAGGAAAGAAACATGAGGGAGGTCAAATGGAAGGGACCAGGTCTCGCTGTTTATTGATATTAGCAATATTAGCAGGGCAGTTGAGGGGATCGAGACTTCTATAACGAAAGCGCTTAACTGTATTCCAAAAGCTGTCCTATGCTTCCCATGTTAAATGATGCAACTTTAAAGTACAATTTTAACTTTTTTAATGCCGCTTGCTATATTAAAATTTTGCGGAATTATAAAGGATAATTTAATGAACATTTTGTGTTAATTTGAGACAAATTCGAAGATAAGTGATTTTTACGACAACGTCCTTAATAGACCTATAAGGTTTTGGGCCCCTTGTTTGTCTAGGTTTTTGCTCTTTGAGATCCATCCAGTAATATGCTTTCCAAGTAGCTGCTTGGTCCACCTATAACCTTCAGAGTTCTCCCAGGCTTCCCATTCTTCCTTCTTTATTATGGTTCTTATGGTATTACAACCCTCCTGGTATGGTACTCCTACCTTCCATTCTGGTTGATCACCACAGCACGCACCTAGTCTTGTAAGGTTATCTGCCTTCTGGTTACCTTTGTAACCTGAGTGGCCTGGTATCCAGTTGATGATAACCTTGCTTGTCTTAGTCAGTTTATCAAGCTTGTCTCTCGTTTCCCTGACTAATATTGATTTGGTGAGTGGGTTTTCCGCAGGGCCATTATTGAGGCCTGGCTGTCGGTACAGATTTGTAAAAATCTGCCCTTTGTATCCCTCCTCACTAGATTATCCGCACATGCTCTTATTGCAGCTATTTCTGTCTGAACGACTGTTTTAAAACTATTGAGCTTGGAGTTATAATTGTTTTTCCCGCCTGGTCCACAAATGCCAAAACCAGCTCCTTTCTCTGACTTGGATCCATCTGTAAAGCATATTTCTCCATGTCCCAGGAACTGATTTTCTTTCCATTCTTCTTTGTTCGGTATTCTTGTTTTGAAGCGTTTCCCGAAGCTGATATGTCTCTTCGTTTGATCCTGTGAAGACCAAAAGATCTCATTTGTTAAAATTTCTGTTTGGATGGTCGTATGTCCCATCCCGTTGTCTTTCCACTCATCACTTTTGTTTTTGTTTTTGTTAAAGCTTTCATTCGCCTGACTAGATGCTGTTATTAAAAGTTTAGCAGCATTTACAGCGTATTTTGAGAAAAATTCTATTAGTTTTTTATGTAAGACCTGATCTGGTAATAGAATAGTGAGTTTTTTTTTCGTTTTTGCACCAACTGTCATAATTTTTATGTAGTTCAAAAAGATGATCAGGTGTCTGCTTTAGGCGATTTGCTAACTTTGTACTTTGGCCTTTATTTTCAGCTATGGCATAACTAAAACACTTCTTTATATGAGCAATAACTCCTTTCCTATCTAATTGCCTGTGTTCACTACGTATTTTCTACAGTTCGTTAAAAAATTTTTTATTAAATGGTTTTTATCAGATAATTTATAAAAATTAATGTCTTTATTATTATTTCGTACAGCTGCTATCATAGAACTATCCTCATCACCTATTTGCGATTTCTCGTGGAGTAATCAAGTATTTTACCGGATAAAAATCCAATTATACTACTGTACCCATTCAAGCTGTCATAGCTACGGCCGTTCCCGCGCTTGCTCCAACCTGTGTCGTATGATACAATAATATTTATAACTTCGCCTACGGCTTTATCAAATTCACTCTTACTAGAGGCAACAGTCGCTGAGTTTTTGTTGAAAAGAGAAGAGTCATGCGTAATGTAAGTGGCGAAGATGTCGAGTTGAGGATACATATCATTAACAATATTTTCTTGTCTGCAATAACAAAATATAAAATATATGATAAATAAAAATATTTCTTTTTATTTCAGATCAGTGTATAATGTATCAGTATTAATATTTTGTACAATTTAAATTCCACAATTTTTATATTTCAAAAAGATAATTAAAAAATTGATTGTTTCTGTTATTTACAATTTCTCGTTGGGTTAAAATTATATTTAAGAGTGCTCTACCCATAGACGACAGCCAATCAGAGCATTTAAATTTTTGTGAACGGATTTCTTCTCGAATTTTTACAATATGATCTCAAAAGTAAAATAATTATAAACTTGAAACTCGGATACACAGCGGAAAACCGAGATATACCGAGATAAAAAAATTTTGCGGGTACATCTCGGGTTTCCGCTGTGTATCCGAGTTTCAAGTTTATAATTATCTTACTTTTGAGATCATATTGTAAAAATTCGAGAAGAAATCCATCCACAAAAATTCAAACACTCAGATTGGCTGTCGTCTATTTTCGCCTATATTATACGGATGCTGAGGCCCGTTTAGAGTTGCTGAAGGCCCATTGGAGATCTTTCGCGGAGCAGGACCTTATTTTACAATGGTCATCGTCGAGATCGGATTCTGCGTATTTCAAGATGAATAAATATAACGAAGGTTTGTCGTTGTATTTTCAAGCCAAGGTCTGGTTTAGAAACAAATTAAGGCCAACTCCACCTGACCAATCAAGGGTACCTGTCAGAACAACGTCCGGGGCGCTCTCAAGCTCGGCGCAAGCTTCCTTTGAGAGAGTAAAACTTCCGAGATTTAATGGGAGGCGGAGAGATTGGGATGCATTTAAGGAGAAGTTTTCATCACTGGTGGTGGGTGACCCCACCATTGCACCCATAATTAAGCTCCAGCATTTTGTCAACTGTCTCGAAGGAAAAGCTAGTAAACAATTGAGAGGAATTCAACAAAATGTTGCGAATCTTACCACCGCTTGGGAGACGTTGTATCGACGTTATGACAATTCATATCTGCGTTTCAAAGCTCAAATGCAGGTTTTAGCTAATATTCCTACAGCGAAGGAGGAAACTAAGTCTCACCTAAGTCAGGTTGTGAATACAATAAACGAGAGTATTAATGTTTTTAAGGTGCTGAAACGATCTGTGGATGAGTGGGACGACATCCTCGTCTATTTTGCCGAGTGTAAGATGCCGCCAAAAACGCGTAAAGACTGGGCAAAGGAAGTAGAACGGAAGAATCTGACGGAGTTTCCTACCTTCGCACAGCTCAAGCAGTTTTTAGAAGGACATCTCGACACGTTGGACGTCTTCGATGTGAAGCAAGGTGATTTATTTACCGACACATCGTCATCTAGCAGTCAGGTTCATAAGACTAATAAGAGTGGAAGAAAGAAAGGCTCATATAGTATCCGCTGGACAGTATAAGCTGCATGGAACGCTGCCACCTTCGACTTCTTCGACAACTGAAAGCAAGACCACTCATGAAAATATTATAACAAATGCGGCCCTAACTCGCTCACCGGGACTGCCAGTCACTGAGACCAGTAAAGTTCTTTTGTCTACAGCGTGCGTCATACTGCAGGAGGTCAGGAGCTGAAGAGTCGTTTATCACCCAGTGTCGTCACCAGTCGTCACCACCCAGTGGTCAAATCGGATGGCACTGGCGAGATACGAGTCGTATTTAATGTCTCACAATGTGACTCAGCAGGTAGCTCATTGAATACATTTCTGCACACCGAGCCTAAACTGCAAGAAGACGTATTGGTCGTCATCGTCATCTGGGCGCTTTGGAGAGTGGTTTTCACCTGTGACATCATCAAGATGTTTCGCCAATTTCATTTGCATAAGAAGGCTAGAGATTGGCTGAGATTTTTATGGCGATTTGATTCAGAAGGACCTGTCCAGACTGCACGTCTATCTACAGTTACTTATGGCACTGAATGCGCCCCATTCCTCGCCAACGCTTGCCTGCTGCAGCTCGCCGAGGATGAACAAGAGCACTACCCTGAAGGCGCTCGGGTTCTTACGAAAGGACGTTATGTGGATGATTTCTTTACTGGCGCTGACGAGCTACCTGAGGCGATCCAGTTGCGAGATGAAGTGATTGGGATTCTGGGCTCATCGGGTATGCAAGTCGGCAAGTGGGCGGCAAACCGAGCGGAGCTGCTGCCAAACTCCGACAAGCTTGCAACTGTAAATATACTGACACGAGAAGCAGACACAGTGTCCACGCTGGGTCTGCGCTGGATTCCATCAGAAGATGTGTTCCGTTTTCGGATAAATGAAAATACTAAAGTTAAGGGCTTAACCAAGCAAATTATTTTGCAATTGCTCGGTTATTTGATCCGGTCGGATGGCTTGCTCCGTTTGTTATCCGACCAAAAATACTGCTACAAGAGCTCTGGCTGCGAGGGGTTGAGTGGAACTCTCCTGTACACTACGATCTAGAGCAATCCTGGATAAGGTATAGCGACGAGATGCCAAGTTTGGAGACAATATAGATACCCAGATGGTTTGGCACGCGAACTACGTCGAACTGGCAATTACATGCCTTTTGCGATGCTTCTGAACGAGCATACGCGGTTGCCCTGTATGTAGTGCTTAGAACTGAGGAAGGATTTACTGCTCAGCTCATGACTGCCAAATCAAAGGTGACACCGCTCAAGGTTGTCAGCCTACCCAGATTAGAACTGTGTGGAGCCCAGCTGTTGGCCGACCTCGTGGCGCACCTGCTACCTACATTCACCAAGCGCCCCGATCATATATATTGCTGGACTGATTCGAAGGTGGCACGTTCTTGGATTTTGTCCCATCCATCAAGATGGAAAACTTTTATCGCAAACCGAGTCAGCAATATTCAAGAGAAACTTCCAGGCGCAAGATGGACGCATGTGCGATCTGCTGATAATCCTGCGGATTTGGCCACGCGCGGCCTAAGTTCAGATCAACTGTTACAAGTTGAGATTTGTTGGAAAGGGCTGAGTTGGTTGCGTGAAGAGGAAAGAGCTTGGCCGGCTGAGGAAAGCGTGCACGCAGAAATTGAGATGGAGGTAAAGAAAAGGCAGGCTCTCTGTGCTTTAAGCAGCGAAGATAGTGTAGAGCTCGTGCAATGGATTACACGATTTTTCTCCTTCAGTAAACTTACCCGCATAGTCGCATATATTTTTTGGTGGAAGATGAACTCTAGCTTGCCCGGAGCGGCGAGGAAAAAAAGGTGGCTAACGGCTTACGAACTTGAACTTGGGAGAGTTGCAATTTTCAAGGTGGTGCAAGCCCAAGCTTTCGGCGTAGAAATGAAAGGGTTGCATAAAACAGGAATGGTATCTCGCTCTAGCTCTATTTGTCGATTGTCGCCGTTTGTAGATACAAAGGGTTTATTGAGAGTGGGAGGCCGACTGCAGAATTCCTTTTTGTCTGAGGCTGAAAAGCACCCTGTGATATTACCCGCAAAACATCCTGTCGTCTCAGCAATTGTCTACGAAGCTCATATTGCCACTCTGCACAGTGGACCGTCCTTAGTACAAGGTGTTTTATCAAGAAAGTACTGGATAGTCAGAGGTCGTAATTTTATTAGACAAGTTGTCACTTTCAGTTCCACGTACAGTCTACCTTTCTTTTTAGCAGCGAAATAAAAAAAAACATAAGGAATTCTTTTATTATACTGAACGAGCTCTTCATAAGTTCAAGAGCTGATCTAACAATAATTACTAAAAGACGCTGTAAGAATACTTT
The DNA here is from genome assembly GCA_018906775.1 of Sycophila sp. Sp_5. Taxonomy (NCBI): domain Eukaryota; kingdom Metazoa; phylum Arthropoda; class Insecta; order Hymenoptera; family Eurytomidae; genus Sycophila; species Sycophila sp. Sp_5. The sequence continues at coordinate 1,765,836 of JACCID010000048.1, read as the reverse complement.
TGGTACTGATTTGAGTTATCGCAAAAATAATGTTAGAAATCGTAAGTTTAAAAGTATTGTCGATTGCCCATTCATAAAGAGCTCTCTATAAACTCTTAAAGAATTAATTTTCAGCTTTTGAAATAAGTTCTTTTAGTACGTACGCAGTAGGAATTCTTTAAGTGTACTTAACGAGCTCTTTACAAGTTCAAGAGCTGATCTAACAATAATTACTAAAAGATGCAATAAGAATACTTTTGGGACTGATTTGGAACTGATAATAATTGGTATTCCAAAAACTTGAATTTAAAGAGTTCTTTTAGGATCACTTTTTAACATATTGATTACATATTCATAAGGAGCTCTTCATGAACTCTTAAGGAATTCTTTTTCAGCTTTTGAAATAATTTATATTATCATATATTACAGGGTGAACTCTTTAAGAGTACTTAATGAACTCATTCTAAGCAAAATAGCGGACATAGTGAGAACTCCTATCAAATATAAAAAGAATACTTTTTGACTGATTTCAATTACTTTAAAGAACTTCCGCTTCCATTCGTGAATTCAAAAAGAGTACTTATGGAACTCTTTTTGCCGTCTGGGAAAGCTACTTATTACATTGAAATAAATAAAATACTAAAACTATTTTGTATAATGTAAAGTTCATATTATTATAGGAACCATAGGTTTTAATGTTATTATTTTAATTATACTATAATTTATTTTAAATTAATAATACAAATATATCAATATTATATGTTAAGATCGGCATCCCCTTAAATGAAAAAACTTTCTTTCGATGAGATTCGAACCTGCGACGTTCCGATTCAGAGTCCAACACCTAGTCCACTTGACCACGAGCCCTTGTTTGTATATTACATTTATTTCGCACTAAAGAGAAATTCGCAAAATTGAGTTCGAGCGTTATATGAGAAAAAAGCTATTATTATTAAACAATAATTATTGTACAACATTTATTATTTTATTCATTTTGGCATTAGATTTTCAGGATTTATCCTTGAAATTTAATGCGACTATATTGAGATTGTTTGAATGTTTTCATGTTAATTAAATTAAATAAACTAAACTTATTAAATGGTCAACATATAAAATAAATAAAACTTAATTTATTAACCAAAAAAAAAAAGATGTAAAAAAATGCTCCATAAGGGATTTGAACCCGATTCAAAAAGTTACAATTCCAGCATGTTATCCACTTTAAAGAACTTCCGCTTCCATTCATGAATTCAAAAAGAGTACTTTTGGAACTCTTTTTGCCGTCTGGAAAAGTTCTTCTGAAGTCTCTCACTGTCTCTCTCTCTCTCTCTCTCTCTCTCTCTCTCTCTCTCTCTCACACACACACTCTCACCGATTCTTCTCTTTCAACTTACACTTGCTATTTTTCCAAATGAGTTTTTCTCCCATGCTTTTTTTTTTATTTAGATTTTTGCTACTGTTAACTATACAGAGTGTCTGGAAAGTCCCGGAACGGCACGATAACTTCTTAATCAATAATGATAGGAAAAAACTAAAATGCACGGTTATTAGGATTTTTTCCCAGCTATCTGATGGTAACCTTGAATTTGACCTTGATCACAAACTTCGAGGTCATTTAAAGGTAATTTAAACCTGGGTTTGACCTTCATCATGACAATCCACGATCAAAATTTAAAAACGGTCAAGACCATATTTGAACGTAAAATTTTCCGCTCTTTTCATTTCCGGGGTCAAAAATAGGTGGTCCCATTTAAAAAAATCGACTTGACCTTCAAATGACCTCGAAGTTTGTGATCAAGGTCAAATTCAAGGTTACCATCAGATAGCTGGGAAAAAATCCTAATAACCGTGCATCTTAGTTTTTTCCTATCATTATTAATTAAGAAGTTATCGTGCCGTTCCGGGACTTTTCAGACACTCTGTATATGTTATGTGTACTACTGTCAAGTCACTTATAATTTTATTATTCTACGTAAATTTTGCTTTCTTTCTAAGAAGCTTTGTAATAGTAAAAATTGAGTTATTTTTAGTACATACTAAACTCTAAAGAGTAAAATTGGGACAAAAATTTAGCAAAACGTCGAATTTGTACTTTATTAAAAAGTACCCACATAGTATGAAATAATTATGAGAAAGATTCACAGAAAGGTTTGAATGAAACGTTGCTGAATCCTTTCCCGCAGCTTACTAATACCTTGCAATAAAATTTCACAGAAATATTTCTTGAATCCTTTCAGGAACATATCAGAAAGGTTTCACTGAAATATTATTATTGAAAACATAAAACCTTTCAAGAAAACAAAGTAAAATCTTTGCAAAAATATTTCAGAAAATATTTCACGAAATGCTTGCAAGCACATTTCAAGAAATATAATTTTAAAGATTGCAGAAACCTTTTCACAAGCATTCAGCATAAAGGTTTTTTAAAATATTTTATAAAAGTTAATTAAACCTTTTAAAAAACGTTTTGTGAAAAGTATCTGCGAAGTTTCATTAAACATTTCACAGAATCCTTTTAGAAATGTTTTGGACTCATTTCAGTGTAAGATTAATTTTCGCAATTAAACATATCACAGAAACCTTGCTGAAAGTCTGCAGAAACCTTTCATGAAATAGTTTGTGAAAATTTTCCAAAATTTTTAGCAAAGTAATTTACAGTCATATTGAAAAATCTGCCGTATGATTTTATGTATTTTAGGTATTAGGTATTTCTTTTATACGACTTTCTTTAAAGAGTAATAAACCATTTCTTATTTGTAAGTGTTCACTAAATCTATTATGGCTTGCTCGGTGTCACATCTGAAGACTTCTACCATATTACACACCTTTTGTAATCGATTTATATTCACTGTACTTATTTGTGATAGGTAGCAGGCATGATGTGACAGCCTTATTTTAATTATCTTTAGGTAGATATGTCGAATATCCAAAACCAGAAGATAATACTTATAGTAATGTAAAAATGCTGTAAATTTTTAAAAACACATGCATGTTCCCTATTACAAAATTAATTACCCATTTCAATTTCCTATATAGAGGTTAATAAATTATTTCATTGACAATGAAGGTAACTGAAGGCGAAAAAAGTACACTTTTTTAAAAAAGACTTGAATTTTACAGCACTTTTCAACGACAAGTGTACTGTAAATTTAATGTACTTGGTACTGGAAAGGAAATTAATGTACATTTGCATGAAAATTCATGTAGGTATTCAAGTAGGCATACATTAAAATTCAACGACATGCATTAACTAAAATTAATGCACGTTTACATAAATTTTAATATGAAAGTGCATTAAATTCATTGTAAATTTACAACAATTTGAATGTTCATTTTAATGCAGTCACATTAATTTCAAGTATAAATGCAAAAAAATTGATGTTAACATACATTTTCTGCATTTATACTTGAAATTTAATGCGACTACACTGAAATTGTTGTGAATGTACTCGAATTTAATGTACTTCCATATTAAAATACATGTAAAAATTTATTGCAAATGAACATATGCGACGTCCTGCCATGTGTTACTAAATATTGTGATAGTTAAGTGGATAACATGCTGGAATTGTAACTTTTTGGATCGGATTCAAATCCCTTATGGAGCTTTTTTTTACATCTTTTTTTTTTTGGTTAATAAATTAAGTTTTATTTATTTTATATGTTGACCATTTAATAAGTTTAGTTTATTTAATTTAATTAACATGAAAACATTCAAACAATCTCAATATAGTCGCATTAAATTTCAAGGATAAATCCTGAAAATCTAATGCCAAAATGAATAAAATAATAAATGTTGTACAATAATTATTGTTTAATAATAATAGCTTTTTTCTCATATAACGCTCGAACTCAATTTTGCGAATTTCTCTTTAATGCGAAATAAATGTAATATACAAACGAGGGCTCGTGGTCAAGTGGACTAGGTGTTGGACTCTGAATCGGAACGTCGCAGGTTCGAATCTCATCGAAAGAAAGTTTTTTCATTTAAGGAGGTTCTACCGGTAATAGATTAAAAATTGAGAATTCGATGAAATTTTACATAGTCGTTAATAATATCTTTATAAAGCTGCAGCCAAAATTTTGCGAAGCTACAGAGCCTAATAACCGAGGAATTAATAATTTAGTTCTTCAAATTTTTATATAGAATCTTATGAGAATTCAGGTTCATGTTGTGTTGAAAAAATTTACAGTAATAAAGAAATATCTAAAGAATATAATGCAGGTATAAAAAGTAAGATTCAGATCTTATAAAAATTATTTAAGATAAAAAACTGTGTGTAATTGTTGTCGATGAGCGAAGGCTGGAAGATTTGGCAATGCCGCATTTGCTGTCTCTCTCTCTCTCGCTTGACTCGCTTGGAGTAAAAATAAAATCTTGGAGATTTGGAGTAAAAATATTTGGAGTAAAAATAAAATCAATTTAAATTTGAATCTCTTTTATTTCCTTTGATAATCACAGGTACAAAAATATAAATACTTAAATAAAACAGCAAATAAGTTAGAGAAGAAATAAATATTTAGGTGAAAAAAAGAAATAGGCTTTGTAGTAGATACTTTCATACAGTATGACTTGTTTTACTTTGGCATTGAGTCTAAAAAATTACTCAACTTTGTAATGACTTGTTTACTTTTAGTAACTCTTACAAAGCCTTCTTCATTTTTTTCCAAAAAGATGACAGATTGCAACAAACTTATTTTGTTGGTAGGCGTTCATAATCGTATTATATGTAATACCAGCAGCAATAATTTTCTTTCTTATTGCAAGTGACGTACAATTACTCAAGATTTGCATTTTTTTTAATTCGTTAGGTAATCTATTTTTGAATGCCTCTTGTTCTAGAGCCTTATTCCACGTTAAACAGCAATCTTGCAGTTTTTCATTAGAAATGTTTAATTTTAATATTATATCTCTTAGCATCTTAACATCAGCAACAGCATTATGTGCTTCCTGACAATTTATTTATAAACTACGTGCAAGGTTTTCCAATTTGTTTTTTCCTTTACCCTTTTCTTTATTAGTTTTCTTTATAATAGGTAAAGTATCTGAAAATCGTTGAATTACAGATCTATAATGATCCATCATGGACACCTTTTCAATAGCATACATTAGTCAAGGGTAATCAAATTTACAATTATGAGCAGTAAGAATACATTTTTTTTAAAACTATACAAAAATTGATAGAAAGCTAACATAGCCTCAAATAAATTTAGTGTTAGAACGTTTTGGTGATGTAGTTGCAAATTTCCATTCACATAACGTAGCCCATTTACAGTACTAGCTTCCTCACTTATTTTTTGGTTTGGTATAATGTAAACGTTAAATTCTACATCTTGATGCACAGCAGCTATTTGTAAAATATCTGCTGTTTTTTGTAATCTTCCAGTTTCCAAATCAAAAAAAACAATTATAGGCTCAGAAGTTATAATATTTGCAACTGGTAAAGGTATGTGCATAGGTTTCAGTATTTGCGAGTCACTTCCATAGGTGATCCCTTCTGTCAACTCTTTCTTCTTTTTCAATTTTTCTTTCTGGTGCTTTAAAAATAACCGCTTTTTCTTAAATTCTTTGGTTCGTGATTTTTCATGTCTCTTTCTACCTTTCATATCTAAATTTGTGCCATATTTATGAGTATGTTTACCAGGTGAAAGATTTAATTTTTCACTTAAATTTGAAATAAATACTTCACCATCATTTTTTTTATTTATGGCAAAAGCTACTTTTACATCACTAGAAATGGACATTCCATACATTCTTGATTTTGGAGCTTTGCTGACAATAATACTATTTAGTCTTTCATTAGGATTACTGGATGCTCCTCCTGAATAACTGTGAGCGTTGTTTGACAGATCATCAAAGAAACTTATCAGATCACTGAATAAATTTTGATCTAGAAGTCCATCATCTATATTACAATGACTGTACTCGTCTGGATTTATTGAATAGGAGCACCATGATCCGCAGTTATCATGCTGGTTAAACGCATGATAAGGAATGTTTCTTATTGCTATTGCTACATTTTGACTAGATCCAACATTTTGGGATATACAGTAATTAAAACATCTTTGAAGATATTTAATTACTTTATTGCTTAATTCTTGGTGTTTTTTTTTGTAGCTTATACAAAGCATTAACAACACCTTTGCTGGTGTGATTTTTGTCAGCTTGTTTTATTTTTTCATAATTATTTGCACTTCTTAGAGCAGCAATGGAGCTGCTATCATTGTCTGCAATAACAATGCCAATGTCAATTTTGGAGTTCTTAAAAATACTATTTTCCTTTGATAGCTGCACAGCTGCATACGGCTCCATGGCTTTTGCTGTGCCATTAAAGTTTTTTCGACAGTCATGATCTTCAACGTTATGTCCCTTGTCACACTTTTTACATTTTCTATTTAAAGTGATATATGGTATCACTTTCTTAGAAAAGAAACCAATTAAAGAAGCTGTTCCAGAAAAACTGTTGTATGATCTACCTGTACTCCTGGTAAACCATCCCATATCCATTGATGCAGCTATGCGTACCCGATGCTCTAAACTAACTGAAATATTTGTAGTTAATGTAGGCAGGTCTGGGAATAAAAATGATCGGTCAAGGTGCAGAGGTCTGAAAGTGTAAATATTCATTATTAAAATTAATTAATTTATTTTATTATTTAACTTATTGTATCTTATAAAATCATAGCTGTAAATACATATAAATTGTATACAATTAATTTTATATCATTTATTGTAAAAATTAAAAAAATCATATGAAATTGTTTAAAATTCTAATTAGTAATTGTAAATATAAAAGATAAGTATAAATCTATGAAACACTTCATTTGTTTGCTTTGTATATCTCAATGACTAAATAAATAGCATTGATTACAGAAATCACATTTTTAACTAACCTTTCATTTTTGAACTACTCACAACAGTCGCTCAATAGTTTCAACATTATTGATAGTAAACTGTCTTTCTTCAGTTGTTGCTCGTTCACAGCTTACATGTGCCATTTCTTGTACGACTCTTCCTACTTCAACCTCATGCCAATTACCTTAAAAGACTTCCAATTAAATTCAGGAACATTAAGCGCAGACAATATTCCATTTAAGTGAGTGTTGCCCATGCCTGAATTCAAAGTACCCGTAAACCAAAATATAATTGAATTCAAAAGTACATATTAAATGTTACATATAATTAATTTAATTGTACAAACCTATGATTGCTTTCGTATTTGTGTCAAATGTACATTTTGATTTTTAGTTTTGCGTTGTTTATCACTATAAACACTTGATACTGCTTGGCAGTTGCGACACCGAACATAAAATGTTGATGCTAGACCACATCTTTTTTCTTCTGTGGTGTCCAAAAGGGAAAGAATAAACTTGCATTTAGTACAAATTAATTGTTCTGCAAGTGTCTGAACATGAATTATTCTTTGGCCTTCAATTAAACTTTTGGTATCTTCTTTTTGTAGGTTATTTACCACACACTTTTCTTTAAATAATGTCTGGATTTTTTTTCCTATTTGCTGCTGTTGACAACGTTTCTTGAACACTTTAGCCGTCACTCTTTTCCCTTTCCAAAAAAAATAACTTTGTTGCTTCTCATTCATTATTACGTGTGTTCAATAAAGTTTACTAACTGCAGACGCAATGCGTACAGTAGACTAAAAAAAACGTACGGTGTTGCCAGATTTACGAGTGGTACTACGTATGCGGAATGCAAGTCTAAAGCTAGCAGACGAAGATTCAATTTGACTATAGCTACGTAGCGGTAGAACCTCCTTAAGGACATTCTCTTGTAAATGCAAGTTCCCCCAATTTTGCTAAAATTTGGTTTATAGTTAGATATTAATATACTTAATAAGTGGTTGAAATTTCAGCACCCCAAGCGGTACTAATTTTTGAGTTATAACAGGTCAAAGTTACAACTTTTAACATAGGTTGTATAGGCTGAGACTGCGCTTGAAGTACAATATCTTTGGCTGCGACTTCAAAAATCCCCCAGTTTTTATGAAAATTAAGTATGTAATAGAATTAAATATTGCGATTAATATGAGCCATTTTTCAATAGGGCAAGCGGTACTACTTTATAATATATCCGCGTTAGTACGGAGTAGGGAGAGCTTGATGTGTCGGGAGTAGACGCGTCGTTCGCTCAACGAAGACCATCAGAGTCCAAAGAAGGCATAATTTCCTTGTTATGTAGTACCTATGAATAATATAAATTTATACTGCAACGCGTGGGAATGCCTAATGTTGAAAATAAATGAATGAGTGAGAGAGATGGAGACGCTCCCCACTACTCAAAGGCCCAGAGAGGAGAAGTAGAGAACGATGCGCAGAGTGCTAAATTTCGTCACTGCGTATCTTAGGTTCTCAACTTAGTCGTTTCGGAAAGAGGAAAACTAAGCGGCGGCGGAAGGAGAGTATCGGCGCTACTAGTTGGTTTCCACTGAACAAGAGAATGTCCTTAAAGGGATGCCGATCTTAACATATAATATTTATATATTTGTATTATCAATTTAAAATAAATTACAGTATAATTAAAATAATAACATTAAATCCTATATGGTTCCTATAATAATATGAACTTTACATTACACAATATAGTTTTAGTATTTTATTTATTTCAATGTAATAAGTAGCTTTTTAAACATTGCAATAAATAAATAATATAAAATACTTATTTTGTATAATAAAATAATTTAAAAACCTTTTTTCTATTTTTCATGTAGCTGCTAAATACAACCATAAAATATTTAAAAAAGTTTACAAAAATATTTCAAGAAACTTTCTTATGAAATATTTTACGAACATTTAATGAAATATTTTTGCAGGATCGATGTCGCGGACATAAAAATGTTTCAAAATGATGAAATCTTTCAGAAACCTTTTAAAAAGTTTTCATGCTATGTTCCCCAAATGGCAAAAAGAGTTCCAAAAGTACTCTTTTTGAATTCATGAATGGAAGTGGAAGTTCTTTAAAGTAATTGAAATCAGTCACAAAAGTATTCTTTTTATATTTGATAGGAGTTCTCACTATGTCCGCTATTTTGCTTAGAATGAATTCATTAAGTATTCTTCACACTGTAATATATGATAATATAAATTATTTCAAAAGCTGAAAAAGAATTTCTTAAGAGTTTATGAAGAGCTCCTTATGAATATGTAATCATTATGTTAAAAAGGGACCCCAAAAGAACTCTTTAAATTCAAGTTTTTGGAATACCAATTATTATCAGTTCCAAATCAGTCCCAAAAGTATTCTTATTGCACCTTTTAGTAATTATTATTAGATCAGCTCTTGAACTTGTAAAGAGCTCGTTAAGTACACTTAAAGAATTCCTACTGCGTACGTGCTAAAAGAACTTATTTCAAAAGCTGAAAATTAATTCTTTAAGAGTTCATAGAGAGCTCTTTATGAATGGGCAATCGACAATACTTTTAAACTTATGATTTCTAACATTATTTTTGTGATAACTCAAATCAGTACCAAAAGTATTCTTACGGCTCCCTCTCGAGGTCCAGACTCCTCCACTGGAGCCACCAGAAAGATTCTTCGTGACTCCTTGCTATTATCGAGGCCTGTAGGGCTCGATAAGCCCTCAAATACATCTAAACCCTCAAGAGCTTTGGAGTTAGCGGAGACTGCTGGAGCTGCTGCTGTCGTTCTTGAGGACGAAAGGACTTCACTCCCCCTCAATCTTGACACCTCAAACAAGTCAGCAAACCCAGCGAACCACCTCTACTCAGCTACAAAGTCTCTCCCTGCATCACAGCAGGTATCAGCTGCCCAGGCATAGGCCTTAACTATGATTGGTCCAATTAAGGACCTTTTGCTCTCATCACTGAGCCATTACGTGCAGAGGCCTATAATTCTTCATCTACCTCTCGTCTCCACCCTACCACAGTGGGCAGTCATCTCCACTCATTTTCCAGGTAAAATCACTTCCATTTCTTCTTCAGGTCTCAACAAAGTTACAGTGGCCACCAGTGACAAGACCACGGCCAACAAGATTCTTCAGAGTCCTATCCTCGCCGAACACAACCTCTGAGCCTCTATACCTTTTCACCGCCTCAATAAACAAGGCATCATCCGGGACGTTCCATCGGACCTCTCCATCGATGAAATCAAGACCAACCTAGCCTGTGGCCCCTTCCGTCTAGTCAAGGCCGAACGTCTCACCAAGAGAGCCCTCACCGAAGAAGGATCACCAAAACTAATTCCCACGAACTCTATTCTTCTGACCTTCAGTGGGCAAAGCCTCCCTTCCTATGTTTCTCTTTTTTACGTAAAGTATAAGGTTAACCTTTTCGTGCCCCCTCCTAAAATGTGTTTTAAATGTTTTAGATTTGGCCACATCCAAAATCAGTGTAAAGGCAGGGAATTGTTCCAGCGCTTTGGCAATGCAGCCCACACTTCTCCCGAGGATCCATGCCCCTTCGCTGACACCCAGCTTACCTGCATCAACTGCAAGCAACATCATCTACCTAAGGACAGGTCCTGCCCTGAGTGGCAATTACAGGAGAAAGTGAAGGCCTTCGCATCTACCCACAACCTCTCTTTGGATGCAGCCTTCAACTACTACGTCAACTCCAACCCTCTGTTGCATTACTCAAGGTCATACGCTACTTATAAAAAACGCGCATCCCCCGGTGCTAGGACCTCATCTACTCTTCTAGGTCCTCCTGCCGCTTCTTTTCTCCCCCTCCCCACCCCTTCTTTATCTTTCGCTCGCGTTGCCAGGATAACCTTCCTTCTTCTGCACCAAACTTCACCCAAACCCAAGCACACTCTCAGCCAGCTTAGGCAGTACACCCCCCACAAATTCCTCCCCCCCCCCTCTTGTCTTCAACCCCCTACTCCTTATTTCAGCTTATCGCCCCCCTTCTGAGCAAAACCCTCACCTTCATCCTGGTAACTTCCTCCACTCCATCCCCCCTCATAATGCCATCTTCATAGGGGGTGACTTCAATTGCCACCACCGCTCTTGGGGTAGTAATCACGTCTGCCCCGTGGGCCATTCTCTATTTGATTCCTTTCTTGACAGTGACTTCCTTGTTCTAAACTCAGGCACCCCCACCTTTTTCAACTCTAACAATCCTGAAAACTCCTCCTGTTTAGATCTTTCCTTCCTCTCCACAAATCTCTATCCTATCTCCTCATGGTCGGTTAGTGAAGATAACTTTCTCTCTAAATACTTCCCCATCCACATCGAAATTGGCTATCCTTTATCACCCCCCCCCCTCCTCACACAGACTTAACTATAAGAAACTCCCGCAGGACTCTTGGCTCAAATTCTCCTCATCTCTAAACTCCTTTTCTCTTACCAAATTTACCCCCGATGGCTCCCCCATCTTAGCAAGCTCTCAATACGACTCGCTTACCTCAGCTGTTTTTTGACGCCGTATAGGCCGCCCACACCTCCCTCTTGGTGCCTCGTCCGCCCTCCACCCGCAGGCCCAAACCATCAGAGCCACCCTAGTGAAACGGCGAGTGCGCTGAGGCCAAGAATAGGCGGAGAGAGGTCAGGCGGGCGTTTAAGTGAAATCCTAACGCCTTCGGGGATATGCTCGAGGCTGAGCGGGCTGCCAAAGAGATCTTCTCAAGGGTCAAGAAAGATTCCTTTAAGGGTTTCTGTTCCTCTCTTTCACCCGTTTCCAACCCCTCTACCTTTTGGAATACAGTTAAGCGCTTTCGTTATAGAAGTCTCGATCCCCTCAACTGCCCTGCTAATATTGCTAATATCAATAAACAGCGAGACCTGGTCCCTTCCATTTGACCTCCCTCATGTTTCTTTCCTAATTTCCCTAATAATTTTGACCCAGACCCCCTAGCAGACGAAATCTTCAAGAGGCCTTTCTCCTTCTCTGAGCTTACCATTGCAATCAATAAAGCCCGGGCTAAACCTCGTTCAGCCTCTGGCACTGACTTGATTGACAATTTCCTTATCTCCCAACTCCCCCCTAACATCCAATCTGACTTGTTATAAGTTTTCAATAACATCTACTCCACTGGCAACTTCCCCGACTCCTGGAAAGAGTCACTCACTTTTTTTATCCCCAAAAATAATACAGGAAAATATCGTCCTATCATTCTTGTCCAATCGCTTCTCAAAACATTTGAAAGATTACTTCATCGCCGCCTCACTTGGTGGCTTGAGCGCTACTAAATCCTTCCTACCTACCAATTCGGTTTTAGTAAGGGTAAATCTTGTCTTGACAATCTCTCCATCCTCTCCTCCACCACCTATACAAATCTCCTTATAGGTAATTTCACAGCAACTCTCTTCTAGATATCAAGGGCGCTTTTGACAATGTTAACCCTGGCATCCTCTCTCACATCCTCAAAGATCTAGGTCTTCCCATTAACCTTGTTTGATTCATATATTTCCTCACTTCTAACCGCACTCTCTTTTTTAAAATCTTTGGTGAAACCCTTGATCCTTTTAACTCTCTCCTAGGGCTTCCCCAAGGCACCATCCTCAGCCCCATCTTTTACATCATATACTCCCTCCTCATCCAAAATTACATTCATCCCGCTTGTAACTACTTAAGCTTCGCCAACGACATTGCCCTCTTTACTTCTCACCCTATAATCTCAGAGTGCCTTCGCACCCTCGAAGACAACCTCCTCTCTCTTTCAACATACCTCCTCTCCCTAGGTCTCTCCGTTGCCCCAGAAAAAACCAAACTAGTCATCTTTACCAACAAACACGTTGATACCTCTGATCTTTCCATCTCTCTTAACGGCACTATTATCCCCACTTCTTCCTCAGCTAAATTCCTCGGCGTTATATTCGACTCCAAACTAACCTGGTCTCCCCAACTTCGTTCACTCTCCCTTCGATCGATCCCGCACGTTAACCTAATTAAATCGCTTTCAACCACCTGGTGGGGCGCTCATCCCTCTTCATTACTCAATATCTACAAAGCCTTCATACTTGGCACCGTTGATTATGGTTCCATTTGCATCCTCCCCAAAGATCGCTCCTCTCTCCTTTGTCACGAAGTCTCCCAACGCCGCGCAATTAGAGCCTCCACGTTCGGCCCCATCTCTCGAAACGTCACACCGGTGGCGTTCCTCTTTCGTCGTGCTTCATAGCAGCCATGAAAGGCTCTAAAGGAAAAAAAATGGGAAATCGAAGGCGGTTGATCGCGCTAATAAAAGCATTTCCTCGCCCGCGACTTTGAAATTAAACTCAAACTTAGAAAAATCGTCTAATCGACAAATAACCTCCCAGGACTCCAATGCCACTGCAGATGCAGTCACCGATGACAGCATCTACAGTAGTCCCCTTGTCTCCCCCATTTCTTCTCGTTCATCCTCACCTAAACCTCACTCAAACGCACAAACTTCTAAGTCCTCTTTAGCTTCCGTCTTCAATGAACTTTTCCCAACATCTCTCCTTCTGACCTCCCCTTAATAGTCCAGAACCCCACTGCTCTCAAAAGTGTAATCAAAAACCCAATCTCTATTTCTTTTTCCACTTGCAGGTCCAGCCCCCAGCCCATGGATGGTGTCCAATTCAACTCTTCTATCTCCAATGTACAAATCTCCACCTCCAGCGAAACCGTCAACAACCAGGCCTCACCAGTCTCCCCAGCCTTGGCCACCTTGACACCCCCTCAGGATCCAGCCTCCTCCACCGGGGCCATCCGCAAGATACCTCAGGACTCTTTGCTGACATCGAGGCCAGAGAGGCTACATAAGCCCTTCAAGACTACAAAAGCCTCGAGGACTTTAAGCACAGCGGAGACTCCTGGGACTGCTGATGCTCTTGCGGACTATATGCCTGCTACCCCCACCGACCTTGATCACTCTGTGAATTTAGTAAACTCTGGGAACCGGACGCACCCAGCCCCCAAGAATCTTTTTTCACAACAGCAGGAGTCAGCTGCTCATAAGAGGCCATAGCCTATGACCTGTCCAATGAAGGACCTTTTACCCTCTTCATAGAGCCACTCAATACTGAAGCTTCTAGGGCTCCAACCACCTCTCGACTCCACCCTACCACAGTGGGCAGAGTCATCTCAACCCTCTATCCAGGTAAAATATCTTCCATTAGCTCCACAGGTCGGAACAAAGTCACAGTGATCACTAGTGACAGGAACACAGCCAACAACATAGTACGGTGCCCCACCCTAACACAACATAACCTTTGTGCTTCAATCCCATTCTACCGCCTTAACAAACAAGGCATCATCAGAGACGTCCCAGCGGACTTATCCATTGATGCAATCAATTCTAATCTAGCTTGTGGCCCCTTTCACCTTGTCAAGGCCGAGCGACTCAACAGGAGAGTCTCCACCGAGAATGGATCATCGAAGCTGCTTCCCACCAACTCCATTCTCCTGACTTTCAGCGGACAAAGCCTCCCTTCCTATGTTTCTCTCTTTTATGTAATGTATAAAGTCAATCTCTTCGTACCCTCTCCTAAAATGTGCTTTAAATGTTTTAGATTTGGACACACCCAAAATCAATGTAAAGGCAAGGAACTATGCCAACGTTGTGGTAAATCAGCCCACACCTCTGCCTCCGATCCATGCCCCAGTGCAGACAGCCAGCCTACCTGCATCAACTGCAAGCAGAACCACCTTTCCAGGGACAAATCCTGCCCAGAGTGGCAACTACAAGAGAAAGTAAAGACCTTGGCAGCCTCCCACAACCTCCCCTTGGACGTAGCTTTCGGACACTTCGTCAACGCCAACCCCTTAACTCATTACTCAAGGTCGTATGCTAGTTATCGAAAACGCTCATTCCCTGTTGCCCAGACCCTACCGGCCGCTCTAGGTCCACCAGCCTCATCTTTTCTTCCTCTCCCTACTCCTCCTTTATCTTTTGCTCATGTTACCAGGAATAACCTCCCTACCTCGACAGCAAATTCCATTCAAACCCTCTCTCAGCGAGTCCCCCCAGCTCAACCCCCACACTCCTTCCCCCCCCTCATGTCTTTAACCCCTTATCTCGCCCCCCCCCCCACTCGCAATGCCCTCAACTAAACCCACTCTACCTTTAAATAGGAGGAACCCCCCATTCATCCTCCGATTCTCACAGACAAATCACTCCCCCCCTCACTATCCTCTCAATTCTCTCTAGCTTTACCCCCCTCCTCTCAATCTAAAGATAAGGCCCTTTGCGAGCCTGATGCACATTCTCCCTCTGGTCAATCCCAAATACTTCTCTCTCTTTCTCCCCCCGAACTCCCTCCCCCCGTCAACCCCTTGGCCCCCTTACAGGCCCTCATCTTCCGGATCGCTAACTCTATCGTCCCCCTACTAGCCTCCCTCGGTAAATCGGACGAAGCCAGAGCACTCAAATTAGCTCTGGACTCGTTGCCACCCCTCTCTTCCCTCTATGCCTAATCCCCCACCGCCAAGAATTCAGAACCGGAACCGGAACCGGAACACTAATCGGGAAACAAACCCAAATCATAATAATCTTCGCATTCTTCAGTGGAATTGCCGCTCCTTTAACCAGCGCAGACCACATCTCCAACTCATCTCACACAAATTCGATATCATCCTCCTCTCAGAAACCTGGCTCACCCCCAGGGACATAGCTTCCCTCAAGGGCTTTACCATCATAAGGTTCGATAGACCTGATGGCGACAGAGGCGGTGGCGTTGCCATCTGCCTTCGCTCCTCCATCCCTTTCACCCTAGTAGACCTCTACTCTTCCCCACATAACCTCGAATGTGTCGCTGCCTCCATTAATACTCTACAAGGTGATCTGCTCTTCATCTCGGCCTATCGTCCCCCTACCGGGCAAAACTCTCAGCTCCACCTCGGAAACCTCCTCCACTCCATCCCCCCTCACAACGCTATCTTCATAGGGGGTGACTTTAATTGCCACCATCATTCCTGGGGTAGCAATCACGTCTGCCCTCTAGGCCATTCTCTATTTGACTCCTTCCTCGATAAAGACCTACTTGTTTTAAACACTGGCTCTCCCACCTTCTTTAATTCCAATAATCCTAACAACTCCTCTTGTCTTGATCTTTCCTTCGTTTCCCCAAATCTCTACCCTATCTCCTCTTGGTATGTCAATGAGGATAACTTTCTCTCGGACCACTTCCTCATCCACATCGAAATAGGCTTTCCTTTAGCATCCCCCTCCCGTCACTCTTCGTCACGCAGACCCAACTACAGGAAAATCCCACCAGACTCCTGGCTAGAATTTTCAACATCTCTTAGTTCTTATTCCCTCCCTAGGCTCGCCCCTGATTGCTCCCCCATCCCAGCAAGCTGCCAGTACAGCTCACTCACCTCGGCTGTTCTTGATGCCGTACGGGCCGCCCGCCCCTCCCCCCCCCCCCCCCCGGTGCTTAATCGGCCTTCCACCCGCAGGCCCAAACCATCTGAGCCACCTTGGTGGAACGGTGAATGCGCCGAGGCCGAGGGTGTGCGGAGGGAGGCCAGACGAGCATTTAGGCGCAATCCGGCCGCCTTCGATGACATGCTCGAGGCTGAGCGTGCTGCCAAGGAGGTCTTCAAGAGGGTTAAGAGGGACTCCTTCAAAGAGTTTTGCTCCTCCCTTTCACCCTTTTCTAATCCCTCCACTTTCTGGAACACTATTAAGCGGTTCCGTCATAGAAATGTCGACCCTGCCAGCTCCCCAGCTAACATCGCCAACATCAACAAACAGAAAAACCTAATCCCTTCTATCTGCCCTCCCTCATGCTTCTTCCCCAATTTTCCTGACGATTTCGCCCCGGATCCACTAGCAAACGATATCTTCGGGAGCAATCAGCAAGGCCCGAGCTAAACCTCGTTCAGCCCCTGATCCCGACATGATAGATAATTTCCTCATCTCTCGCTTCCCCCCCCCCCCCCCCCCCCCCCAATATCCAGCTAAACCTTTTAGAAGTCTTCAACAACATCTTCCTTACTGGTGACTTCCCGGACTCTTGGAGGGAATTACTAGTTTTCTTCATCCCCAAAGGCAATTCCGGCAAATTCCGTGCCCAATCGCTACTCAAAATTTTCGAAAGGCTACTCCACCGCCGCCTTACATGGTGGCTTGAGCGCTACCTGATCCTTCCCTCCCACCAATTCGGCTTCAGGAAGGGCAAATCCTCTCTTGACAACCTCTCTATTCTCTCGTCCTCCATCTACACTGGCTTCCTTAAAGGCAACTTCACTGCAGCCCTCTTTCTAGATATTAAAGGCGCATTCGACAACGTCAACCCAGGCATCCTCTGCCACATCCTCAGAGATCTGGGCCTCCCCAGGAACCTCTGCAGATTTATCAGCTTTCAGCTCCCTCTTAGAACTACCCCAAGGCATCATCCTCAGCCCCATCCTCTACATCATTTACACACTCTTAATTCACAATCACATACAATCCAGATGTACTTACCTATCCTTCGCCGATGACATAGCTCTCTTTACTTCACACTCTGATATTTCTCAATGCCTTCGCATCCTTGAAGATAGCCTTATCTCTCTATCATCCTACCTCCTCTCACTAGGGCTCTCGGTTGCCCCTGAAAAAACCAAATTAGTCATCTTCTCTAACAAACACATCGATACCTCTGACCTCTCCATCTCACTTAATGGTACAATCATCCCCACTTCTCCCTCAGCCAAATTTCTTGGCGTTATCTTTGATTCCAAATTATCCTGGTCTCCCCATCTTCGCTCGCTCTCCCTCCGCTCGACCCCGCATGTCTGCTTAATTAAATCCCTATCAACCACCTGGTGGGGGGCCCACCCTTCCTCCCTACTAAATATATATAAAGCTTTCTTCCTTGGCACCATCGACTACGGTTCTATTTGCATCCTCCCCAAAGATCGCTCCTCTATCCGTCGCCTAGAAGTTTCTCAACGTCGCGCCATCAGAGCCGCCCTAGGCCTCCGCCTTTCAACCCCCAACAGGGTGGTCTATGCCGAATCTGGGGAGCTCCCCTTCCCCCTTCGCCAAAAAAAATTGGCCTCCAAATTCATCATTAAGTCCCTTTCTATATCTGAAAACCCCACGACAATCCATCTGGACTCCCTCCTCGACACCCTCAATGGAAAGGACAGACTCAACCTCTTCAACCTTCCCATCCTTAGGGCCTATGCCCTACTCAAGAGACATAGGCCTTCCCTTTTCCAGTCTCCTGTCCTTCAATGCTACACTTACTCCCTAGAATCCTAAGAATTTATCCCTAACGTCGAGCTAGACTTGGGCCGCAAGATTCAGTCTAGTGACTCTCATTCTTCGACCTTTACCATCCTTTTTGACCACCTCCTCTCCACATCCACTTCCTTTTACACAGACGGTTCTAAGGGCCCCGACGGCACGTACGTTGGTCTGGCCGTCTTCTGCCCTAATCTAAACTTCAGACTCCAATTCCGCATCCCCTCACGAGCATCCATCTTTCAAGCCGAAGCTCTAGCTATCCAGATCTCCCTCGAAAAATCGCAGAACTCCGCCTCCCCAACGCTTCCATCTTCACAGATTCGCTCAGCGTCCTCCAATCCATCGCACACCCTTGCGATCTCATCACCTCCCCCGTAACAGCTATCTTCAAAATTAAAAAACTTCTGCTAGAGCTCCACTCCTCCGGCTCTAAAATCACCCTAGCATGGATCCCTAGTCACAAGGGTATCCCTGGCAATGAAATAGTTGATGCCCTTGCCAAGGAGGCTCCAAAGAAAGGCCTCCTTATCAACGTCCCCCTCCCTTACTCAGATTTTCACCCTCTTATCAATAACGTCACTCTTTCAGATTTCAAGCGGTTTCTCCTGCATCACAATGTCTCGACAGGTATATCTTATTTCTCTTTTTGCTTCTCCCCCTCTCTCCGTCCATGGTTCCACAAACTATGCCTCCAGCGCAAAGAAATAACCACCATCTCCCGTATGAGGAGTAATCACTACAGCCTCGCCTCCAGCCTCTTTAGAAAAAACTTGGTCGACTCCCCGCTCTGCCCCTCTTACCCGGAGGAGGAGGACCTCAACCACGTTTTCTGGTCCTGCCCCCGATTCGACACACAACGCGCCTCCCTCTTAACAAAACTAGCTGCTCTTAAACACTTCCCCCCACTTGCAATTTTACCATTCATCTATGACCCCTCCCCCAACATCATTGCCATCCTACTCGCCTTTCTTTCAGACATCAATCTCGAAATCTAACATTTAAGAAGAACAAACTTTTTCCCCTTTTTCTACCTCTATTCCCTCCCCTACTTCTATTACTATATCTCCATCTCACCCAATGGACCGCCATCCTGCCCCTAGGGCTGGATCAGGCGACTCCCCTTTGCTTTATATTTTTTCAGCTCGAGCCTTTAACTCATTTTGAATTCCCCGCCTTCCCAGTAATTCCACATTCTACCGTTGATGGCCGTACGCGCTGCGGTGCCAGAGAAGAAAGAAAGAAAGAAGAAGAAGAAAGATGATAAATTAATGATTACACTAACAATTTTCCAAGCAATTCATTTCTTCATTCCGTACATGCCATTTGTTATTTACTAGTCTGAAAAAGTGTCCCGGTTTTGGGTACTTTACCTTATAACATTATCGCAGAAAAAATTTCTTCGCTGACGTGGGATCGAACCCTCGCCCTCCGGATTACGAGGCAGACGCTCTACCTATTACTCTACGCAACGCATGCAAGAAATCTTTTTTTTTATCCATATAGCCGATAGAATCATAATATAAAGATTATTATTATTGCTATTACATAATTAGTTATAAAGTTAACTCAATATAATTTTATATTTCTATTTAACAACATATATATATCACGAGAAATATATTTAAGATATTAATTAAAAACCATTTTTAAATTATATATAATACACTATTTTAAAAAATAAGTATAATATAAAAGATATATAAATATAAGTAGCAAAGTGTAAAAAAAAAAACAAAATAAGTCATTCACTAAATATTTGTAATTTTCACTACAAGATTTGTTACTTGCAACTAAATATTTAGTTGTATCAATCAAGTTTATTTTGTTATCGGCTGATAATTTTTTTACTAAATATTTTTTTCGATGCGGAACTTAAAAAAGTTTTGCTACACATCTCCAAACGCGTGTCGCAGTCGCGCATCATTGCAGTGTACGCGCAGTAAGATTGATTTTAATTACGTTACAGAATTTCTGCTTGAATTGGTTGTATTAAAAAAGAGCTCTTTTCGTACTACTTACTGTCTGAATTCCGTATTCATAAAGAGCTTTTTATGAACTTCTGATGAATTCTTTTTAGCCTTCGAAAAGTACTTAAATACACTTAAAGAGCTCTTTATGAGCAAAATACAGGAGACGGAGAATTTCTAATGTTCCATGAGTTTAAAAAGTGCTTTTATCGAATTGTTTATGTTACCATGAATATGTTTTCATCACGAATAACTTTAGAACTCTTGAAGAACTCTTAAAGAACTCTTTTGAGTATATTCATCACGAATATCTTTAGAACTCTTAAATAACTCCTTCGTGTATGTTTGTTGCAGATACTTTTAAAACTCTTGAAGAACTACTTCCAATTTTCGGTTAGGAATAATAAATTCTTAAATTAATTTGTTAAGAGTACCTAAAGAGCTCCTAAACAACTCCCGGTGTGTTTTTTCAACTCTTACATGTATTCATTTAGTACTCTATATGAACATATTAAAAACAAAAACAATTCTTTAATAATATTTTTGTTTCTCAATAAAGCCAATTAAGCGGACATAGGCAGAGTTCTTAAAGCATTCAAACGTATTCTTTAAGAGTTATTTTTTAATTCTTTGCAAAGAACTTAAAAAGAATTCTTTTGGCGCATTCTTTTTGCCGTCTGGGTTTGCACACTAACTTTACGCACAGATTTGCAAAAAATAATAAATCGTTACCTATAATGAAGGACAAGTAACTCTTGGTTTTTCGATATTTATTCATATTCTTTATTATAAACAAAGTCAGTGTTTTTTCGTCTGCTACATTATGGCGCGAAATATGAATTTTTAATCAACTTTTAGACGACCTTGGAGTCGCTTCAGGTCTCCTATATGTTTGGAACTCGTAAACGCTATATAGTTACAGGAGTGGGTAAAATTTCATTTATAGTCTTGTTTTATATTATAAACTTATATGCGTTTGAAATTCCAATTCGAAAATCAACTGTTTTTTATAAATGACTAAATTTACATCTTTTATTAGAATGATTGAGCTTTTTTATCGAATTTTAAGTGATAAATCCATCATCTATAACTTCAATGTAATTCAAAATGATCAATATTCTTATTATTAGGATTGACAGAGGTAAGGTGCACGCTTTTGAAAAAATATTTCCGGAAAGTTATATTACCGCATAAAAGGATTAATTTGACCAATTTTTACCTCTTGGCATTTTTTGATATTATCCATAATAATCGAGTTATTATCAATTGAAATTTTTGATAATTATCCAATCAGTAGTCGCAAGGTGCTCCGGTCCTTGACTAACCTGTTGATTGGAAAATTATTATAATCTTCAGTACACAATAACTCGATAATTATCCACCTCGCAAAATGATAAAACGCAAATATTTTTAAAATTGGCCTGTGTCAGTGTCAGGATTTTAAATTAAAAATCCGCAATCAATAAATCAAGTCAGAATATTAAATTAAACTCATTTAATGCAAGATTCAAAATTGATTCGTGAATTTAACTGATTTAATTCATAGATCCAAATGGATTTGTGAAAAAAAAACTTTTAAAGGGTTAAAAAAATAAGAAAAATTGTAAAGCACGCGTTGAAAAAAAGTGTTGATAATTTTGAATAAATGTTTTAAAATAAAAAAATAGGGTGTTCGCGTTTAAATTTTAATATATATGCCTCCAATTTTTTAAATCATTTTTTTTACCCTCTAACGTGTTTTTTTTAAAGAATGTTTCATCCAACATTCAAACTACTTGATTGCAAATTTAATTGAAATTAAATTCACAAATAAAAATGGAATTATAAATTAAATTTCATTGAATTCACAAATAAAAATTGATTTATGAATTAAATCTGATATATCTCAGCACTGAAATTTGAATGTCGAATAAAAGATTGAGCAGATTCGAAATTGAATGAAATCATTGCAACACTAAATTATAAATTATTTACTTGGAATTTTTCGTCAATCTGGCAATTTGTTAACTTAAATGTGAATTGTTAAAAAAAATTCAATTGTTTTTTATTTTCGTAAAAAGCTATCGTGGGCCTTCTACACGACTATGAGAAAGACTAAGCGCGCCTAAAAGTCAAAGGCACTTTTGTGGTTATATCGAGTCGAACTCGAAAAGGCGCGTATATATCGATCGGAAGGCGTCGAATCGAGGCAAATCCCCCTCCTCCGCACAAGAGCGTAGCGCAGAGCAGCACAGACGCAAGCGAGGGACGAAGTGAATTGGAACGATGTCAGATCAGTGAGTATTTTTCTGAACTTTTTACAAAGAAAATTGAATCTGCCGTTTGAGCGAGTAGCTCCAAGGAGCCAGCGAAACTCTGGAGCACCGTTTGAAAGTGCAGTTGGTGAAACCCTGGGTCGAAATCGCCTTGGCGCACTCCAGGCACAGTGTGAAGGTTAGCAATGAAATCGCCCCGTACGATGACGTAGTTAGCATCTGTGCAGTGCTCACCGCGTATAAAAAGCAAATTCGCCGCAGCTGGAGCAAACTTTGGGCCTCGGGACTGCGACTGCACTTTCATTCGGGGAGTCTCCGATAGTTACTTTATCGGTGCACGCGAAAACGGACAGCCTCCATCCGCCCGTGAAAATGCTTACGTTCCATTTTTTACGCAGTGACGATACCCTGTTGGACGAAGATCTCGGAGATGAAGAGTATGACTTGGGAAACGACGAGGAAGAAGCGCTTTTAGCCGATGACTGTGAATTCGAGACGGTGAGCGTATAAGCGGCGCATTCATTTTTTGTTCGCTTAATGCCGCATATTTGTAATCTTTTTATAACTTTTTAATTGATTTAAAGTCAAATCAATCATTTTTAGTGTAAAAACCTTACGATGAGAAAGTGATCGATCACTGTAAACTAGATTTATACACACACACATATATATCTATTGAGCATGATTCCAATTTCCTTAAATCTATGTTTTGTTGCGAAGTCAACACTTAATCGTTTAGGTGCACGAAAAATAAGCCAGTCGTTCAATTTCGATGTAGGTTGAACTTTTTGTCCTTCGCGTATTATGTACTTTGACTAAAACATTTTCTAGAATTGAAATTATACAAGCTCCGCAATGACCCAAATCTTGGTGTGTCGCAGGATAGCTTAATAATATTTCACTAAGATGCTGCAACCTGATAATACCAAAATAAAGAAGAAAAAAAAAAGAGAAAAAAAAAAGAAAATTTAAAAAAAGAAAAAAAAATTATTATAAAAGAAATTTACGGTTGCAGCGGTACAAACCATATATTAACTTTCCTGATAACAATCTATCTGAAAAATTATAGTTGAATATGTATATGAAACTTACAAAGCTCTGAATTATTATATTGAATTTTATAATGCGTGATCACCTTGAGTGTTAACTTACTATTGAATGAATTACTTTCTAGTATTGAGAGTAATTTGAAAATGGAATCACAGAGGAAAAAATATAAAAAACATTTTATTTGTAATAAATTTTTGAATTTCGCAAAATTAAAAGAATTATTGGTTTTAATTTCACAATTTACAAAGTAATATATAGTAATCAGTATATTTAAAATTTTATAAAATTTATAACCAAGTTAATCTTTCAAATGCTTTCTAAAGTCTGTAATATTTGAGATAATAACAATTATTTTTTAAACATACGTATAGTTGTAATAATCTGAGTAGTTGTAAGAAAAAAATGTACTTTTTCTGTATTTTTTTCCTCTGATTTTTGACTGTGTGAATGAGTGAATTTAATTTTACTCCGTCTTGGTATTTTATTTTCTTCGATCAGTAATTTGCATAATTACTGAAATGTATTTGACTTATAGTCATCTTCAATACATTATACAATTGTTTTCATTTTTTCGTGCAATGTACTTGCTGCCTAGCTACTTAATTCTATTGTAAATAGTGTTACATGGTTTGATATATTCTACTGATTAATATTGTTTTGTTACTTACTACTTAAATTAAAAGAAACTCTTTATATATATTTATTTTTCAATATCAAAAATTGGAAATTTTATATACGAATATATCTTACTTATTTCGTTATATATTCGTGAGAATAAATAAATTTTTTCCATAATGTCGATTAAATTCTTTTAAGTTTTCAAAAACAATTACAAGAATATTAAATAAAATTAATATTTTATATCAAACCACATAACTTCTACATTTGTAATTCCAATAATGTATGATCGCAATTTCAGTATCACAATGCATAATTTTATTTACAAGTACTACAGGTATTAATGATATGTCTTCCTTCTAACAGCTGTTAATTGTGTAAAGCGATTTGCAACAAATTTAATACTAAGTGACTAGAGGAACCTATCATAACACAGTTGTATAATTGCGTTTTGTTTATTGTTTTGTTTTGTAGCAACTTACTTTTTAAAAGTGAAGAATTGATTTTAAATTTATTTTAATTCATTTTAATTCATTTTAATTAAAATTGTTAATAATGTTCTAAACAATTATTATGCTTTGATAAACATATTAACAATAAATTTTACATTTCCTTTATTACAATTTTCTTGATTAAAAAGTTAAATTATGTAACATTGCTACTAAACAAAATTATAACTTCTTTATACTGATGTTACACATCTTGCGTTAGACTGTAATTGTCACAATATGTTAACTATAAGTATTTTAAAAATGGGAAATTAATTTTAGGTTTTTAATCCAATTATTTGGAAAAAGTAAAATTTTATTAATATTCATAGATAATTCATTGAATTAGATGAAGCAAATTTTAAAAAATTTAGTTAAAATATTCATTTTTTCAAAATTTATAAGTTATTTTTTGAACACTGTATACAAAATTAGTATAATTACAAAAAAAATTTGGTTAAAGGATAAATGAAATTTTAAAATAACTTCAGTTATACAACATTTTTAATATAAATATTTAAAAAAATAAAATTTTATTTTTCATCAGATTGATACACATATAAAATCAGAGTACAGGGTTTATCTCCTGGTAAACCCAGTAAAAGAAAATTTGTTTTTAATAGACTTAGATTGTATTGTAGTCAATAAGGATAACTTTCAGCCGATACACCGCATGTATTCGATATTTTCATATGAAATGTTCGCAATTTAGTTACCTGAGCAGCAGACTATATCTAAAGGAGAAGAAGAAACAGACGATGTGCTGGAGCTGGGTGTTACTGATGCACTTGATGATTTGGAAGCAGAAGAAGAAAATGTTCACTCCAAAGGAAACATTGAGAAACATCACAAAAAAGAGATCCATGAAAGCAAGTCACTGGAGATTGAACCTATTCATGAGCAAAATGAGCAAGTTATTTCTCAGGAGAGGCATGATCATCACTCAGAAGAAGAATCAGATATTCCCATTGTACGACGTAAGGCTGATTTACGAGAGAAGCTACGTGAAAGATCAAACAGTCACCGAGAAGCACTATCTGCAAGTCAAGCAGTGGAAGATGATGATGCTGAAGAAGCCAAGGAAAGAAGAAACAGATTCCAGAGTGAAAGAGTCATGGTTCCAACAAAAATGAATCATGAAATTCCAGATTCACTGGAAAATGTTGTCACTTTGGAACAGCATAGACCACATTATCGTAATCGGGACAGAGGGGATAGAAATGACAGGATTGATAGAGACAGAAACGATAGAGATAGAGGTGATAGAGATAGAAGTGATCGAGATAGAGGTGAAAGAGACCGATGTGATCGAAGTGATAGAAATGATAGGGGTGATAGGGGAGAAAGAGATCGAGCTGACAGAGGAGACCGAAGAAACATCAGAGGAAGAAGTGGTGGAAGATATGACACGCATCCATCTGGCAGGTAAATGCTCATTTTTAATTATTAACAAAAAACAAGGTTTTTAAAAAGTTTTTCATTTTACTTTAAAAAAAAGTAGCTTATTTATTTTTTTTATTTAATTAATTAAAATTTATTTGAGAAATTATGGATTTGAAAGATATTGTTTAATTTATTATTAATATAGCAAAATAATGTTTCACAGGTATCACCATGCACGTGGACCTCCTGTATCAAATCCACAACCATCTTTCAGAGCACCTCTATTAGAAAATCGTCCACCTTTTCCACCGGGACCTCCAAGTAATGTGCCTATGCAGCCATATCATCAAATGTATCCACATCACAATTCTCAAGGGCAGTTGCCCTATCATCACCCTTTACCTAATGGTCCTATACCAGGTCATCCACATTTTGGTGATCCTAGGCTACCTATGCTGCCAAATCAATTTCCAGAACCAATTAGACCACAGGCACCAAGGATGAATCCTCCAAGAATAGATTATGGTCCACGGGGTCCACCTCCATCAGGACCTCCTGGTCACTCGGGACCTCCAGGTATGCCAGGCCATCCACCTGGCCCTCCAGGTCCTGTGGGACATCCTCCTGGCCCTCCAGGACCTGCGGGACATCCCCCTGGTCCACCAGGCCCACCAGGTCCACCTGGCCCTGGATCAGCTTATAACTGCCCACCAAATCAACCTCCCTTTGGGCCAAATCAAGGCATGTTTCCCAATCATGGAATGCACATACCTGAAAGAGGACCTCATCCAGCAAGTCAAGGTCCTCCCCTACCAATGATATCTGGTCCCAGTGGATCTCACATGTCAGCAAATCAAGGGCCTATAGTTCCAGTAAGCCAAGGAGTACCACCTCAAGGTTTTCCTCGATCACAGGCAGCAAACCACCCAGCACCTCATCCAAATCCACCTAGTCAACCAGTGTACGAAGGTAGAATTCAGTACAATGATTCACAATTTGAAGGTCATTCTCAGTTTGATGCCAGGAGTTCATATAATAATCCACCAGTGAGTCAATTTAACAATAGTGTGCCACAGCAAATCTCTTTACCTATTACACAAAATGCACCACAACAGATTCTCCTCACAAACGTCCCAGGAGTTCCAAGCATCCCAAACGTTCCAGCTTTACCAACTGGTCATAAAATATTGATTAATCCTCATTTTAGAGGAAACCAAACAAAAAGTGATGGTAATTTATAAATATTTATTTAAAGAATTTAATTTTAATTTCATGTAGTACAAATTAATTTTTTTATTAACAGCAAAAGCGGCTCAAGATCCTGCAGACAAATTTGTGCAAGCACTAAGAAGCGCGACAAGTGCTAATTCTCGAGATAATCGTTCCAGTAATCAAACTAAAAGTGATGTGAGGAAAAAAAATTTTTATTTACTTTATTTATTATTTTATCTTGGATGTAAAAAGCTAACTACAATTGTTCACTGTAGGATCCTTATTCATATTTTTCGGACGTTTGGCAAGAAACTAAACCTCAAAGATCTCATAATACAAGTTCCCGTAGATCTTATTCTCCTGACAGTAATTATTCGAAAAGTGGTAATTACAATAATTACGACAATAAATATAAATCGGAAAATCAAAGATCTCACAGGGATGGTCATGCAGAGGTGAGAGTTAAATCTTTACGTTATAATTATTTAATTAGATTATTAGATTTTTTTAATTACGAAGAAGCAATCTTATTTCTTGGGTTGCATTTTAATAAAAAACTGCTTGTTCTTTACAACAGGAGCACAGGTGTTCTCGTGATACATATCGAGAAAGAGATTTATCTCCTAGGCCAAGAAATGATCAAAAAAGTTATTTATCATCTCCTACCAGTAGCACTTATCGTAATGACAGTGATCACAGTTCAAAGCATGAAGGAAAAACTGGTCCTCTAAAAACTGAAAATAGTAAGTCAATAAATTCTCAAGCAAGAGAAACCATTAGATTATCACAAAAAAGAGTAAATGAGGATATCGTGGATAAAAATGTGAAAGAAAACAGTCCAAAAAAATTGAAGCCTAATGTGAGACATCAATTAATAGAAAAGCCAATTGAAAAACCAGAAAAAAAGGTGCGCACTATTATCATATTTTAAGTTAATTGTTAAGATGTATAATAAGTTAAATATTTTCACATTTTCTATTTCAGGAAGAAGATATGGATCCTGAAATGAGAGAATATCGAAAAAAAATGGAGGAACAGAAACGTCTTCGAGAAAAAATTCTTCGGGAAAAGGAAAATCGTCGAAAATTAGCGGCTATGGAAAAGCAAAAGCCGCAAGTGTCAACGGATGCGAACAGCACAGGTTCATAAATTATTTATAAAAATATAAATGATGATTGAAATCGACAAAATTTTAACAATTTATTCTTTGTAGATAATATAAAACAAGAGTCAACAATAGCAGCAATAGCAAAAGAAAACTCCAAAGGAAAAATTAATGTTGCTGTTGGTAGAGGACGAAGCCGACTAATTAATGTGCAGTCTACAGAGGTATAGCAAAATCTCTTATTCCTCTTACTTCTGTAGAGCTGCAAAATAAGTTTATTTTATACGACACTGTATAAAGAGCACGAAAGTTTTTACTATTTTTTTTTTTCGCGACTTTTTCAGACAAGTCAATTCATTAACTACTTAAAACTATTTTATATCGACAATACTTTTTTGTACAGTTTTACTTAGATTTACAAAGTCAAAAATGTGATAAGCACCTTGAGCTTATGCTTAGACAATTGATTGAACAATTTTTATCAGAATTTGTTTTATCTAAAGTATATTCACTCTACTGCCATTTTAATTTTACTGATTGATTGATATAAATCTTTTTATTTTCATTAGAGAGACAAAGCCTTGTTGTTATTTTGTACTTTTCTCTCGATCCCTTACTCCTGTATCGTTTTTTATTGCGACACACGTCGGACGCGCATTTTTCACATGAATTTATTCTTTTTTATTGTATGTTTTTTATTTATTTGAATAAAACTTATATTTTTAAGTAAATTTTGTTTTTCTGTTTATTCCCTGTAGGTATATTTTTCATAATTATTTAAAAAACTTATGCTATTAAATCGCAGATGAACAGTATTGAGAATAAATGCTCTTCTAGCGAAGAATAGCAGTAAAGGCGTATTTGAAAAAGTTTCAATTGATCGGGAATGGTTGTATTTGCTTTTTTGTTATAGGAAAAAGCGCCTGGTATGCGCGTGGTTCGAACCGTACAGAGCGTAAAGCAGCCAAAAATAATGGACGAAGAGGAGGAGGACGATGGTGGCAAAAGCGAGCTCCTGTCGAGAATAGTCCTAAATAAAGTGAAGAACGCGCAGAAGGGCTTGCTGCAAAAGAGCGTTGGCGCGCAAAACACGCAGAAGGCCTCCATCGTGCACGTGGCGAACGCCAGTCGCCAGCTAGGCCAAATAAGGCAGCTGCTGACCAACTCGCAGAGGATCGTCGTGCAGAATGCGTCGGGCGCTCAGCAACTGCAGATCGCTTCGCCGGAGAATCAGCAACAGCGCCAAAGGATCGTCGTGCACAAGGCCGGCCAGGAGGCCAAGAAGCTCGTCAAATCGAACGTCGTTAAGATCGACAATTTGGCCGCCAGTACGACTGAGGCCCAAATACGCCGAATGTGTCAAGGGATCGGCAGTATCGAGGTGACTATTTTTACCTAAACAAAAAAAAAATAAATCATCCACTTTTACGATGCACCGTAGCACCAGCGCTTTTTACGTCCACTTTCAACTGTCTTCACATTTGCTTCAATCGTCCTCTTTCTTTTACTGTAATTCTTGTAGTCAAAGCTTGCTTGTGTGCCTTTTGTATTATTTTAACTTGCATTTAAGAAGGCTCACACGTGCATAAATAACTTTTATAATTAGAATGACATTTTTAGCCATTCTATAAAAATTTACAATTGCCTCAAAAATTATATATAAAAGTTAAAGAGTAAAGTATTGCTATTAAAAAAGTACTTTTCAAATTATCATTAAATGATAGCTATTTCACTATTATGCTTTAACAATTGCTGTTCTGTAGAAATTAATTTGTAATTGTAATGCAATTATCTAATCGAGAAGTAAACCTGCCTTTATATTGAAATATTTACATTTTTA
Source organism: Sycophila sp. Sp_5 (assembly GCA_018906775.1). NCBI lineage: Eukaryota > Metazoa > Arthropoda > Insecta > Hymenoptera > Eurytomidae > Sycophila > Sycophila sp. Sp_5. The sequence continues at coordinate 1,735,818 of JACCID010000048.1, read as the reverse complement.
AAGTTTGTAATAATCATTATATGTGTACACATATTAAATATTTGTTAAACTATATTTTTCTATGCACATTTCAATTTGTTAATAATGTTGCTACCGAGCAACAGTTGTTATATATGTATATGTATATTTATATGTATATGTATATTAGAAGCGCATAGCTCTCGATATAAAAACAGCATGTTTTAACTGATCTAATTTTCTACTCAAAGTTTCAAGAGAATACGATCAAATGTTACCTTTTACATGTACTAATAAAATACTCTTCTGTAATTTACTTTGTGCATGACAATATTTAGAAACATTTTTTCTACACATTATTTATAAGTCTATTTGCTATTATAAAACATTGTACACATTATTCTTACTTTTGTATATATATTGTGGAATTTATTATGGATTTCACAACTTCTTTTATCTATTTATTATTTATTTTTTTTTTCTATAATCTATTTTTTCTGTACTTTTAATATAATGCAAATTCTTATTTATTTTCTAATCTATGTACGCCTAAAGTACAGTACTAATGGAACTATTTTTCAAAATTCTATGTATTCCTAATGTAACAGTTGTTACTCAAGTATTATTAAATTCTAAAATACTCAAAAGTATTATTAAATTAGTATAACTGTTCAAGGAATTGTTACTAAATTAAAAAATAACTTTAATTATTACATCTTTTATAATAATTTTGTCTAAAAATTGCTACTAGTTATTTTTTCCCTTACTAGATACTCTCTTAAAAATTATTAAAAAGTTCATTGAATAAGTATTAAAAAAAGACTAATTAAATAGACATTAAAAAAAATATATCCATTGGTAATAAAAGTCATGTTAACTGTGTAATGCTGCTTTCTTCTACCTTTATGCATTACATCCAGATTTAGCGTTTTTATTCTATGTAGAATTACGAATTGACTTTATATGCAACTTGTACATAGTTATTGATCTGCTTATTATAAAAAATTCCTGCTTTTATAATTATGATTAATAAAGAGATGAAAGAATAAAGTAGTAATATTGTATTTTTTCTATGTGTTGGTGTTGTAGAATGTACAAATGGGCGACGGTAACGCTACGATCGTCTTTAAAACTCAGTCCGCTGCCATGGTTTTTCACAAAAAATATCAGCGAAAAATGCTGGACCTGTCGCTGATAAAAGTTCACTTAATACCGCAAAGCGGTACCACTAAGATGTCAACTTTAGCCTTGAAAACATCCAGCAAGGATTCGAAAAAAAGTCCAAATTAAAAGCGCGTTTAATGAACTTTAGTTGTGAATGTGTTTATTACTGAATAAAAAAAGCGTCATTTTTTTTTTATCGAGAACCTATGAGAATTTTTCTCGATAAGGACTATTCAGTGTATTTGTATATATTACATAAAAATAATGCTATGTTTATAATTTAAGCACATGTCGATAAGGCATTAGTAAACATTTTTTCGTTAAAGAGAAAAAAATATGATATATATATATATAGAGAGATATATATATTGTAATGATTTGTAAAATAAAATAGGCTGTTTTACGGCTATTGTAAAAAAATCGTATGTGGCACGAGCAATTTTCATCTGCCTTAATATAATATAACGTCATTTCATACAATTAATACTGATCTATGTGAAGTAAGACTATGTACATTCTTTTTTTTTATAATTTATCATATTATTTTAGAAAATGACTATACGAATAAAAATTAATTGATAAATAATCTTGTGTTTCTCACTTTCAATTCATCAAAAATATAATCCTCCCAATTGTTTGAAACTACTTCTTTGTCATTTTTATCAGAGAATATTGTAAATGTTCACGATAAAAATTGTACACTAATTACTTATTTATAACTATATTGCAAAGATTAATATTCTTACTTGCTAATGAAAATAACTGAAATTAGAATTAATTTAAACATTTTTTTTATTTAGACTAAAAGTGGAAAATAACCATTATTGTTTACAAAAAAGTAACAGAGAATTCTAGCACACAACAACATACATTTTTACATTCTTGCATTCTTTAACAGGAAGATTCATTCGTTCACTGGTTTGAGGCAACGTTTTCCAAATGCACGGCGTGAGATACTTATATCTTCAATTACGTAAAATACGTAACTTTTATTTTGTATTCATATTCAACTGTTCTGATTGGTTGAAATCTCATTGCTAAAATATATCGAATACATCGATAGAATTAGAACCATTAACCAACGATATACTTGAATGATATCACAAGCAGAAATCATTTGATAAACGCAAGTTAACTTTTTCTATTGGTAGATTCAAACGTTTAAATTTATTGGCATTTTGTGCTAATATTGTTGGCCAACTTGTTCAATGATTTTCTTTTTAACAATCTTATGAAAGAAGCATGATATTCATTCATGGCGTGTAACCCCTTTTGTGTGTCAAAGCAAAATAAAAAGTCTATTCAAACTGACGGAAAGCTGCGCTTTCAGATTACGAAATCGCACATGACTATTAAACTTCTACGTCTTTCAACTCTTCCTAATTGCATGATCTTATAAACATAAGCATCCTTTATGTATTTAAGCAAACGCGGTTTTTTTTTTTTTTAAACTCCAATCGATTTTTAATAATGCAAACAATACGACAATTAACTTAGAAATACTTTTATTACAAACTTTTATTTACAAAATCGAAGTACTTATAACATAATTAAGTAATAAAATGTCTATTTAAGAATGAAAGGGCAAAGAAAAGGATGCCAATGTTTGCTTCAATCAGAAGTAATGATACAGTGCTGGCAGATGTTACTGGCGCGAGTGAATCTCGTTCGAACGACCGTGGTGACGTGCTTTATAATCAGTCTTTAAATGCAGCACCGGTCACATTTACATCATGCCTCCCATACCGCCCATGCCTCCCATACCGCCCATGCCACCCATTCCAGCTGGTCCTGGTGGGTCCTCCTTCGGAAGTTCAGTTACTACCGCCTCAGCGGTCGTTAGGAGAGATGCGACTCCAGCGGCATCGGTCAAAGCGGTGCGTACGACTTTGGTGGGATCGATGATGCCCTTTTCAATCATGTCGACGTACTCATTGTTCATGGCGTCGTAGCCAAGATTACCCTCGGACACCTTGGCAACGACGACACTGCCGTCGACTCCAGCGTTTTGCGCGATCTGAAGGCAAGGCATTCGGAGCGCGTTGGCTACAATGTTAATACCAGTCTTCTGGTCTTCATTCTTTGGCTGAAGAGTCTGCAGGGAAGGTGCGCACCTCAAAAGGGCGGTTCCACCTGTTGAGAAAATAATTCAACTTATGTATTTAAATTTTTCATTGATATTTTTCAAGTCTATGAAAATATACACTACCTCCGGGAACAATGCCTTCTTCAACTGCGGCACGAGTAGCATTCAATGCGTCGTGAACGCGATCTTTCTTCTCGTTGACTTCGACTTCACTGCTTCCACCTACCCTTAAAACAGCTACTCCAGATGCGAGTCTGGCCAATCGCTCCTGAAGCTTTTCCTTTTCGTAGTCAGACGTGGTGTTCTCAATTTGATCTCTGATTTGATCAGCTCTTCTGTCAATATCAGTCTTCTTTCCCTTACCCTTAAGTAGAAGAGTATCGTCTTTTGTGATAAGTACTTCTCCCACTTGTCCTAAGTCAGAAGGCTAGCAAAAAATCATTTTTTAAATTGCTTCTTTTTTTTCGTATTTACAAATTTATCTTGATGATTGATAACTTACCTGAACATCTTCAATTTTAATCAGGTTAGCATCATCACCGAAAACAATACCTCCAGTTGCAATAGCCATGTCTTGCATGGTTGCTTTTCTGTTGTCTCCAAATCCAGGAGCCTTAACGGCAGCTACTTGCAGACCAATTTTCAGTCTGTTGACAACCAAGGTTGAAAGAGCTTCACCGTCAATATCCTCAGCAATGATGACAAGTGGTTTGCGTTGAGAATTGGCGAGTTCCAGAGCTGGAATAATACTCTGCACTGAGGAAATTTTTTTCTCACTGAACAAAATCAGAGCATCTTGAAATTCTACTTTAGCTCCTTTGGATGAGTTAATGAAGTAAGGTGAAATGTATCCACGATCAAACTTCATTCCTTCAATAACTTCTAATTCATCAATTAAAGTTTTGCCATCCTTAACAGTAATAACACCCTCCTTTCCAACTTTTTTCATGGCGCTGGAAATAAGACTACCAATAGCAGTATCACCATTGGCAGAAATTGTTGCAACCTGTGCAATTTCTTCTGGAGTTGTAACTGGTTTACTTAAAGTTTTAAGTTCTTCTTTGACTTTTTCAACAGCCATCATGACACCTTAAAATAAAATTTATCAATAAAGTTAATTTATAGTATATACTACATTTAAAATTAACAAAACAAAATGTTAAATATTCACCTCGCCTAATTTCAACTGGATTAGCTCCCTTACTGATTTTTTCAAAGCCTTCCTTAGCAATAGCCCTAGCTAAAACTGTGGCAGTAGTTGTTCCATCTCCAGCCTCTTCATTTGTATTGTTAGCTACATCTTGCACCAATTTGGCACCGATATTTTGAAATTTATCTTTCAATTCTACACCTTTGGCTACAGTGACACCATCTTTTGTAATTTTTGGACTTCCCCAGCTTTGCTCAAGAATGACATTGCGACCTTTGGGACCCATGGTCACAGCAACTGCGTCTGCTAAGACATCCACACCTTGCAGCATAAGTGCCCGCACTTCTGCTCCAAAGCGAACATCTTTAGCGTAGCTGCGAGACTGCAGCTGCATCTGGCGCAGAGCAACGCTGCGAAGAACATTTGGAAGTCTCAACATCTGAAATAAATTTGATTTTTAATAAAAAATTCTGAGTAAATTAAATGCACAAAACTGTTGTCAATGGCAAAGAGATATGGAAAAGTTTTTTTTTAAATAGAGTACTGTACTTTTAAATAATACAACAAAATCATGCAAGGAATTATAAATAATCCTAAAAGAAACTTGTGCAACAAGATCTCCAGTTCAATTGTTAAAATGTAAATTATTGCAAATATGTAAGATTTTTCAATAAAAAAGTGTCGATAGAAAGAGTCAGGTAAATGCGAAAATCGAAGTAAAAATCATGACCCGAACTCGAGAAAAATCGTGAAGCAGCTACCTTGGATCGGCCGGGGCGGACAAGCGTTGGTTATGTAAAGCACACCGCGTGGCCAGGAGATACGTCGCACGCGACTATTTCGAAAAATGCCGAAGCCGCTAAAATCGCGTTCACTCAAATGTATTACTTTTACTAAAAAATATTATTTCTGTCGTGCGAGTTTGCAGAAAGGATGACGAGACAGGCAAAAAAAAAACAAAAGAGGTATGTTTTCGCGTTTTTTTATTCGCGAAAACTCCGCCGAGTTTCTCGCGGGCACGCGGCCTCCTTTTTACAGCCCCGCATAAATGAATGAAAAAAGTGGAAGAAAAGAGCGCAGGAACTCACCTTGATTCCTGAAGTTCGGATACGACTCGAAGCACGAAATAATTTCGGACAGCCCGTAAAGGTTCCTCGTTGGCGTGTGCGCGAGTTGCACTTGAAGCGCTGGACGAACCGCGAGCGGAATGAGAAGCCGAAAAGCAGCGACGAGTCGTTGGGTTGGAGAAGGAGGAGGAGATATCACATGGGGCGCGAGTCTCCCTCCCCCCGCGCTGCCCAGGGGATCTTAACCTGAAAGCGACTCGCCCGAAAGAAAAATCTAGAAGCTCTAAAAAATATCTGCGCGTACGTTAAAATTCATTAGGTTGGCTCAAAACGCCGTCGCTTGTTTTCTCGGAGGCGACTTTTAGCAAAGGAATTTTCATGCATTTTCCGCGGGCGTTCGAGCCGGCATTTCGCCGGCTTTCTAGAACATACCAAGGCAGGGTGCGCGCGTATGACGCAACCATCGGGCAATCTTCAATCACTTATCACTGATAGAAAGTCCAAAAAGCATAAACGCCGAAGCCACGAATAAAGTAAATTTTCAATTTCTCAAGAAAGTTTTGTCAATTTTTTTCTTTAGATCCTTGATTGGCTAAAAAAATATTCTTTCTTTAATTAACTACCTACTAAAGTACTTTTAATGCAATAGTTGTGTAAATGAGCAAATATTAAGGAACTTTTTTATCTTCGAGTTTTTCCATATTTTCCTTTATTTGTAACACATGCCATGCCCATGTAGGTCAGGATTTTAGAACGGTAGTGGTTATTTTTTAATTTTATTGTACGCATTATTATCTTAGCTTTTTTTTGATAACTGCTTACTTACTTAACAGTTCGAACATTGAACTTTCTGTAGAAGATAACACTTTCTCTTTGCCTCAATTAATTTCTCGCTCGTTCATTTTAAATAGATATACATAATAAGCAGATTTTATAAAACATCTTTGTATTTGCAATTGTAAAAGGTTGCTTGGTATGCCACCGAAGCTTCAGCTCCACTTATTCTCTCTATCCTCTATTTAGAAAAAAGGGCAGTTATATCTTTTGTTTTTTAAATAAACAAATGGTGCTAGCATACGCTCTTAAAGCTTCTTTAAAAATAAGTTTTTCGTAATAGTTGCAAAATTTACTCTCTCGGCGCCTGCCCCACGTGGTTCGCTCGTGGGTGTACAAGTTTAGAATGAAAATGAATTTCATGACTGAATCAACGAAGACAAAAACGAAAGCGTTGCAATTGATTTTTTTAGCATCGTAAGAAGTAATGTATATCCTCTGAAAAATTCTAAATAAATTTAGGCTTCGCTCTAAACACTCTTGTTTTTTCCATTGCGAAGGGGAAAGGATCAATCGTTATCTCGCACTCGTGGTTGCGTAACCAAAAAGTGCGCGCGTGTGGGTACACATGGTTACACACATCTGTAGATATGCACATTGGTCGGTTGTTGGCGATCGAGGCGACTGGCGACCAGACAGCAGAAGATTCGAGAAGGAAGAGCGATGAGGAAATAGAAAGAGAAAGAAGCCGGGAGGAGGAGACCAGCGCGGCTCGTGGACGACCAGAGTAACGTCGGACGCCGGCAGAGTTTTTAAGGTTACGCGCAGTGCGTGCACGAGGTTTAACGCTCCTCTCCCAGTTTTTCGCCTTTGCGCTAGTCCGCACCGAAAATTAAGAGACATGGTGAGTTCAAGCGACATGCATTTATTCAAATTCTTAACGTTTTATTGGCGCACCTTTCTTTTGCCATTGTCGGGGCTTTTGCGATTTCCTCGAAGGGAATTTTCGCGAAATCAGGAAAAGATTTTTCGGAGCCGCGCTTTTTCCTGCAAGACTCGCGTTTTATCTTGCGGATAAATTACGTAATTTTATTATTTTCCCTACTTTTTTTATAGTTCAAGTACAATTTTTTCACAATTTTTTTCACGCAACGCTTACCAATCTTAAAAAGCTTTGAGCGTGCGAAAAACTGCTGCGAAATTTACATTTTTATGTCGTTTTACATTTGTTTCTTGCTCTTTTTTGTTCCATTTTTCTTTTTATATTAACTTTTGAATCCATTCATCATTTTTATCATTATTATTGCAAATTAACTATCAAGCGCACTTGTTTTTATTAAATTGTGAAATTAACAATTGGAAAAATTTTAGGTTAACAACTCTGCATATTCCATCTAGAAAGTCTGGGGAAAAACCGAATAAATAATGTTCAATGTTGTTATGAAAAATTTCTTTGTTTTCAGGCCGCTGCAGCTGTTGTTAAAAGGTTAATTCCTCTGTTCGACAGAGTACTTATTCAGAGAGCAGAAGCAATAACCAAAACCAAAGGAGGTATTGTTATACCCGAAAAAGCACAAGGCAAAGTTCTTAGGGGTACTGTTGTTTGCAATTGGACCTGGAACCAGGAACGATGTATGTAATTTTTTGTTTCTATTAAGATCTGATAAATATTTCTTATTTAATGTTTTTAATATTTACTTTTGCTTCTTAATTATTTAAATTAAAAATTTTTAAACTCAATGAATAATATAAAATAAAATATATATTTAAATATTTCATTAAAGAAAAATTTTTATTTTTCAGAAAGGAGAACACATTCCACCAAGTGTGAAGGTTGGAGATCAAGTTTTGTTACCAGAATATGGTGGAACCAAAGTTGAACTTGAAGAAAACAAAGAATACCACTTATTCCGTGAATCTGATATATTAGCAAAGTTGGAGGCTTAAAATGTTAGTTTTTAAATAGGGTAATTTTCATGAAATCATGAAAAAAATGTTACATTGATGAAGAAAATCTTGAATTAAGATGTCTACATCATGAACTTACAAGTCTTTATCATATTATATCTGTTACTTCAATTACGTTTTTTTTAAAGTCTGCTAGAAGATAGGTTCAGTGTTTCATACATATTCTACTTAATAAAAAACTTATTCATTGTAAACAATTTTTCTTTTTTACAAATATCTTACATAGTTCAATTACAATGTAAAAAATGTAATTAACAATTTAATTATAAGTTGTATAAAGTAAAATTATTTTATTTGAGCTTAATGCTCTTTTTAACACTAGCCTTGATACCAGATATTTCACCACCATACCTAGTTGTTTCCTTTCTGATCTCTCGAACCTAAAAAAAATATGAAATCAAATATAAATGAATATAAATTTACAAAACTAGAAATTAAAATAAAACTTACAGCTCCTCTTCTACGAATTTTAGCTTTACGGTATTTGTTTCTATGTTTAACTCTTGGGTTACGTTGTTCTTTTTTCCTGTGTGGAGTAAGACCTTTGTTTTTAGCTATCTGGTATGTAATTGCTCTCTTTTCCATTTCGTTATTTTCTTCTTGATCTTCATTCTCAGACTTTTCGTAAAGATCTTGTTCTAAAATATTTTTTTCATCCATACTTGAATCATATTCAAACATGTCATTTTTACCTTTACTTTCATCAGCTTTCAATTTCTTAGTTGAAGTAGGTGACTTTTTAATTTTAGAAATTGTACTGTCTGTAATGTGAACTTCACTGGAATCTGTAGAACTATATAAAGGTTGTCCATTTTTATTTGCTTCCAGTATTTCTTCAATTTCTTCTAAAAGATTTCCTTGGTGCTCTTCAAGTTGTCCTAACAACTGTCTGTACTGTGCCAATCTTTTAATCACAGGATGAGTTGCTACAGGTTCTCTGTTAGCTTTTAACATTAAGTAGAACGAAATGTTAGTGCAATAGTGTAACAATAAATCATACTTTGCTTTTACAAAATTAGTTGCCGAGTTATCTTGGCAATTACATTTTTCTACAAGATTTAAAAATGGACCTAGTATGGTTTTGGCTTCCACTAGTCGATCTGTAAAAAATTGTAAATAAATTTATTTATGAAAATTACTCTTAAGTTAAATTGAAATCATTACCTTCAAAGTCTTTTATTAAAGGCATAAATTCAGGACTTTCTTTCTCTAAAAGTTCTAGCTTTTGTCTCTTACTTAATTTACTCAAATCAGCTTTAATGCATTCTCCATCTTCGTTAAATTCTGCATCTATTTCTTTAGGTATGACTAAATCTAGACCAAAATCAGCTTCATCCAATTGCTCTGCTAATTGTTTTTGCAAGTTTCTAGCTTCTTGTTCCTCCATTTCAGCATCAACCATATCTTTTTGGCTTGCAGATACGTAATCGGCATCAACATAATCAGTTGAATAAAAAGCTCGTTTCTTTTTACCCCAAGCTTTCTCATTTGGTAAATCCACATCTTCATTAAGGCCTTCAATATCCGAAGCCATAGAATCGTTTTCTTTTTCACCTTCATCGCTGCCAAATCCCATAACTTCATCTTCACTGTCATAGTTCTCAACTTGCCGTTTGTGTCGTACTTTGTCCAATAGTTTTCTCTCATTCTCTGAAAATTCTTCTTCCGAATCTAGAATGTCGTTAATATTTATATCTTCCATCTCTCCTCCAGAAGAATCATCATCTTCTTGTCTAAAATTTTAATTAAAGTAAATACTTATTTATTTATAATTTAATTGTAAAATAATTGTTATAAAGTTAAACATATAAATTATATCTACAATTTGCAATACCAATTTCATTTTTTTAAGATCTTCTAAGAATTTAGAATAAAATTAATACGATTACAATGTATCTAGAAAGTGTAGGGTAAAAATTGACGTATGTCTAACCCCCTAAAGGCAAAAATTTTTTTTTAATACTAATTGTTAAGGAAAAGTAAAAGTACCATATTAATTTACGATTCGCAATTACCGTTTTTTTTTCAGCATTTTTATTTTTAGTAACGAATTTACTAAAAACCGTGTAGTTAGAAATTGAGAAGTTGTGACAAGTTACTCCAAGAACAAACACGTGCAAAGGACAAAAACTATTATAGCCACGCGCGCGCATATACATGCGATATGCTAAGTTGAGTACATAACCTAACAAAGCAGAAGAAAAATATCCGAATGGTGAAGAGAGTGCTAATAAATTCTCTTTGAATTTAAACGTATAAAATAATAACTTAAGCAATGGTTTTTCAATCTCTCGTACTGTTCGCCAGAAGTAGAGGCCCAGACGAATTTTGGCGTAAAAGGAAGATTTTTAAATTATCTTCAGTGAGTAATATACTTTTATTTCAAATTATTTTTAAAAGTTAAATGTTAATTCCTTTGATTTTCTTGTTTCTCAGCATTTTAGAGGTCGTTACAGGAATTGTTACAGCAATGCAATTCGTGCTGTTCATAGATCATTGCAATTTGCAACTAAATCTCGAGATCCTAAAAGAGAGTGGATTAAGCAGGTTCACTTGTACAATTTTATGATTATACTTTATAAAACTTAAATAAATTACCTGCTCATCTAAAATTTACAATTTTAGATATGGACAACCAGAATAAATGCTGGCTGTGCTGAGCACGGTGCAGATTATAAAGACCTTAAAGTAGGTTTAACAAGATGCGAGATTCATCTTGATCATAAAAGCTTAGCTGAACTTGCAGTTTGGGAACCTCGTTCATTTAAATCACTTGTACATATAGCTTGTGCAAGACTTAAACAAGATGGTTTAAAGATAATTAACAATTTACCAGCTAATATTATCACAAAAGGATTGATCAAATAATGATTACATGTAGTGTATTGTAGAGTAATTTAAAATTTCGTTTAATCTTTTATTTTTTAATGTATCTTTTATTGTTACTTTTTATTTGGTTTTTGTACAATAATTACAACATTAAAAAATAAACTGTAATATTAACAATGCTGCTTTGGTATTATCAACATTCTTTTAAAATTTACAGTTCAGAAAATAATACATTTTTTTATTTAACACTCTCAAGAATTTGAATCACCAGTGACTCAAACATTTATTGTTGCAAAGATAAATACATGCTGTGAACAATTAATTATTATTAATTTAATAAATAATTTATAATAAGCTTGAAACCTACACTTTTTTTCATATGCATTCAAAATAAAAAAATATGCTTAAGACAATTTAATTTCACTACTTTGAAAGTGTTAAAAATAATTGAGTAATTTATTTTTGTACACATAGTACGACAGGTGAAGATTACTTGCAAAATAAAATTCACTGTTTTGCATTAACAATTTTTACAAAGTCAGGCTTAAGAGAAGCTCCTCCAACAAGAAAACCATCAATATCTTTCTCTTTTGCTAATTCTTTAGCATTATCAGCCGTCACAGATCCACCGTACTGAATTCTGACTGATTCTGCTACTTGAGGGCTAACATTTTTTGAAATCCACACACGAAGTTTATCATGAACTTCTTGTGCTTGTTGAGGAGTGGCAGTTTTACCAGTTCCAATAGCCCAAACTGGTTCATAGGCTAAAACTACATTATCCCAAGATTTTATCTTGCCTACGATAGCTTTTGTTTGCCTGTAAACAACTTCCTCTGTTTTTCCTGCCTCGCGTTCTTCTAATTTCTCTCCAATACAGGCAATTACCTGTAAAATTATCATAAACAAATTTAATAACACACTTTCATCATTCAAGTTCCATAAAAAAAATAAGATAGTTAACATATATTAACATACTTTTAAACCAGCATCTAAAGCATGAGCAACTTTTTCAGCAACCAACTCATCATTTTCTCCAAAAACATTCCTCCTTTCAGAATGACCAAGAATAACCCATGGAATACCGTTATCTACAAGCATAGCTGGACTGATTTCTCCTGTGAATGCACCTTTTGGAACTTTGTAACTGTTTTGAGCACTTATAGCAACATTACTGGGCAAAATTCCTTTTGCGTATGTTAAGTAGATCGATGGGACTCCAACTACCACCTCTGAAACGTACAAAGTATGTCAGAAAAAATGAATATTTTTACTATGTTTTCTTTTAGGATTTGAATAGAAGTGTACTTTTAGCTAGAGGTATTTTGTTCGCTTACAAATTGATGAAAACTAACTGTAATAATTATTAAAAAAAGTTTAAAAAATTAACTTAAATGTACTATAATATAAAGGTTTTCATTTGCTCCATTTTGAAAATTACTTTTTTTGTTGCCTAATTAAAATCTTGTCACACTAGCAGTGCATAATCTTAAAAATATATCAGTACTATGCATAGTATGTGATATGCGGGATGATGAAAAAAAGACATTTATACATACCGACATTTGGGTCGAGGGGACCGGCTTTCAAGAAGGCGACGATATCGTCGATTTCCTTCTTCGTGCCGTTCATTTTCCAGTTGCCACCGACGATGAATTTACGCGTCATTTTTGCAAAATTTGTATAAAACCTCGCGATAGCTGACAGCTGAGGCGCGCACTCGACCCGATCTGTAAAAGTCGAAAAAAAGGAAGGAAAGCACAGCGCACTAGCACCAGCAGCACGCCCAGAACTGGCCTTGCGACCTTCACGCAGTCTCAAAGGTGAATTCGAATCTCAAGCCCCGGATCAGTAGGCGAGCCCCCCACCCCAGCTATTCGTCGCTCACGACCCCCACTCAGCTGTTCAGGCGAATTTTTGTGTCACGGGCTAACTGCAACTGCAAGTCTGCAACCGCATTAGTTGCAACGTAAATTTTCCACGCGTACAATCTGCGAGATTCGTTTTCATCTTTGGAAGATACGCGAACATTTCAATCGTTCATTATTATGTAACGAGTAGATGAAGAAAACGTACATGATAGCAAAATTTCAGGTTGAAAAGAGTTCTTAGCAACTGCCATTGTAAATCGAATGCATGATAGGCTCATTTTAAAAAAAATGAACTTGTAGCTCCGTTCGTTCGGTTTACAGTACGATGGGACGTTTTCGTGCTGTTAATCACGTAGTATGTGGTATATTCTGCTGAGTTTCTTATTTGTACTCGATCAATAGTTACATTTCTGGATTTCGTTAAATAATCAATTAAGTATTTTAATTAGAAATAAATGAATGGATCCGCGAGACTACGTAAGATATACAGTGTTAAACAATTCCTTTGTAAAGTTAATTCTTATTAATTGCCATTCTCTTTAGTGTTTTCAATTTTGTCCTTTTCATAATTTTTCTACTGACTACCGTTGTAGATAAACACTACGTCGATCAATCGTGCAGTTGTGCTATTTACTGTTTTAGAAGTATATACATATATAGTTACTGTTTTCTTGTAATAATATTTTTTATTATTTTAAACGTTACCTCATTTAAGTACATATTCAATTTTTAATTCCAATAGGTACTTAAAAAATGACGTTTTCTTAATGCTTATTGTGACCAAATTTGATTTTTCAATTCTAACCTCTTTTTAGTACATCTTATTTAAAGTAACAAATAATATACAAATTCTGTAAAACTCTTAAAAAATCATTAACTTTAAGTTATTCGTAATTTAACAGTTAAATATTTCTAGCTATAAATATAAAATAATGGTTAGCGAAGAAACTCCAGAAACAAGTAAAAAACCAATACCAATTTTTAAGAATCCGTCATTTCAACAAAAACAATTTCAACCAATTAATTGTGGAAAAAAAAGAATATGGCGATCTCTCAAACAAGTCTTATCACAGGAACGAACTCTGCCTTGGCCTTTGGATTCTGTTCATTGTATAATAAACATAAAAATTTTAATATTAAATTTAGAAATAATTTATTATTAAAATTGTGACAATTTTTAGATAGTTCAATAAATGCACCACCTAGTTTTAAACCAGCAAAGAAGTATTCTGATATTTCAGGTTTACCAGTAAGTAAAGGATTTGATTTTAAAGTTCAGATATAATTTACACTTCACAGAATAATAAAAATTAAATATTTTACAGGCACATTATACAGATCCACAGACCAAGTTATATTATGCATCTGCAGAAGAATTTACAACAGTGAGAAGTTTACCAATGGACATAACAGCAGGATATTTAGCACTTCGTGGTGCATCAAGCATTGTTGGATAAATTTACAATATTCATTATTCATTTTGTATAATTTGTACATTAAACATTCATTAAAATGGCCAGTCATTGTGCATATGTAAAACATTCATCTTAAAAAAGTGTAAGATTGTATTTGTAACAAAGGTTCAAACGTAAATAAATAAAAAGACTGAATTTATTTTACACATTTAATCAATCATCATTAAAAAAGCTTCAGTTCGTTTATATAACTTAGTTTATAAACTAAAGGCTAGAAGGAATTACAAGGGTATGAAGGATGGACCTTTGCAGAGCGTTTAACTGTCAGCTTGCCACCAATGTTCATTTTGATCAGTAAGTTTACCAACGTGATATTGTGTTTTTTTGGCTTGCGCACAGATGCCAACATGGCCATCGCACAGTTGCAAAAATTATTTGCAATTGAAAAATTCAAAGAGCATGGCCTAGATAGATTCGCAGATTTGCGATGCAACAATTCTCATAGGTCTCAACTTTGATGGGATTAAACTTTTTTTATTATTTTGTCTTCACTCCAAATCTGGCATTTCATCGTCGTCACTGTCGGATCCTTCTGCGTCATCACCCATATCCATATCATCAAAGTTTGGTTTACTGTCACCGCCACCCATACCAAGACCACCCATTTGACGCATCATCTAAAATTCGTAAGAAACAATTTATTTACATACACACAGATCATTTTTATTTGTAATAGAGCACAGGACAAATAAATTACCTCTTCCAAACTGTTTGGATCCATGTTATTGCCACCAACACCAAACTCATCGTCGCTTTCATCCTCATCTTGCCACTTGTTGAAATCACTCTTTAACCAATGAAACTTTTTGTTTTCTTTAGTGAGTCGTGGCCAGAAAGGTCCACTTTCTTTTTTGTGAAGTACTAATTCAAAGTTCCGGCCTTTGGGTGTCTGAACTGTTTTATCTGGATCGATTTCTTTGTACAGGTTTATCGTGACTTCATGCATTTTCTTTTCTGTTCCTCCAATGCCTTTGAAGTACACTTTGTCCGAGTCAATTTTGATAGTTGGATCCTTGCAATCTTCGAGACAAATTGTTACAAAGAGGATGCTGCTCCTTTGAGCCCACATCACTGGTGGCGGTATAATTCTGAAAAGTTTAATTAATGTATCAACTGGAATGTTTATTAAAGCAAGTTTTTAAGTATTTGCAAATTTTCACAATTTGTTATAACCTAGTAACAAGGTTACTAGACATTAAGACTGCATGTGAACTTTTGCAACATTTTCCTTAAAGACAATTGCATTGCATCAACTGGTTAAATAAATAAATAAATAAATTTTAATACTCAAAAACTTAATTACTACAAAAAAAAGAAGAGCAAAGTAAAGTGCAATTAATTATAAGTATTTTAATTAGATGAATAAAATATTCTCGCGATTAATTTATCGCTCTCTGAATTCAGCGCGAACAAAGATAACTCATTTAACCAAATGTCCCGTTGATTGTCTAGTACAATTTTATTGGCAAAGGGACAGACGTACGAGAAGGCTTCTTCGCTCATAGTGTTGGTGCGGAAGCCCCGGTAGAGTGAAAAGCGTGGAAACGCGGAAAGCGATGAGTCGGAAAAAATGTTCACTACGACGACGATTTAGCGGCAACACCAACGAGCTTAAAAAAGCTCATAAACGTATAAAATAAAAGACTGCTAAAAGAAGAATGCGCGAGCAGCAATTTCCCGAGGAAGAGCCTCGTCGTCGGCCAATCGACGGCAACGCTGGCCGGAAATCGAATCTGCCGAGCGTTACGCGCACGCGGCCAAGTGGACGGCGAGGGAGGCGTGCGGATCGACCTGACACCGGCTCAGCACGACGAGGAGGCGCCGCACGCGCCTAAAGTGCTCGTCTCGTTCCGCGGACCACCTCGGCGCTCGCCGTCGCTGGAAATTTCGAGAATCAATAAAATCTAGACACGCGAGTTGCCGTCAATATGGCGCGCGGGCTGGCCCTTTCGAAAGATGCTCGCAGCGCCGACGGGGCCGGTGCCCCCTCGCCAAGGATCGTCTCCGCCTCGTTGGGATACTTACTGGCCTTCCTGGCTCATTCTCAAATCGTTCAATTGGAATTAAGCACTTGGTACGATTTCACCGCGTGAACCTAGACAAGAACAACTCTAATCTCTTTATTCTTTTTCTAATGAATCTTCTTCTTGACTGATTAACCAACTTCGTAGCGCCACCGTTCATGAGACACTACACGCTCGGGGGGGGCAGTTGAAGCGACAAAGCGAGCCGCGCGGTCTTGCGGATTACTTCATGGGCGTCGCTCACTCGCTCGCAAACAGCCGCGTGCCGGATTGCCGGCGACACATCGGCGCATGATCAAGCGCGTATATCGACTCGCGCCAATTCGCCGATTCAACAACTCTTATGGAATTATAGCTAGTGCTTTTGAGTGCTATACTTGTGCCTACGGTTCCTTAAAGATTAAAAAACAAAGTAAGTACGATGCTTGTCGTAAGAAATTAGTATATACATCTATTTTGGAAATAATGCATAGTTATATTATTGTGCCGGTTAGCGCTGGTCGGTTATTGCGCGATGCTCGCGAACTTTGAAAAGCAACGGGGGTACTATACAGCTGCGGAACCCTCGGTTACCAGACTAGGGTAAGTTGCTTTTTTTAACTGTTTTAATAAATTGCTTTTACGTTTTATATTCGACGAGACTAATGCTGCGATTGTTCTTGCTCAATTATTTTGAAAGCCGACGAATAGTTACTTGTATCTGAATTTCGTCTGGTACTCTTGTTCCTACACTGTAAAAAATCCCTTTTGTAAAATTACTCCACTTAATGTGGGTAATCAAGCGACCTACTTTGAATGTAGCGACTTTACGATTGCCTTTCGCAATTTTACTACCACAAGAGTAGAAGTACCACTCTTATAAGCATAAATACTGACCGATGAAGTATTTCGCAGTTGGCACTACAGCCGAGGTTTGAGGTTATAAATGCGAATCATTTTAAAATTACTGTGATAATTGCAAATGCTAGATAATTTGTGATTGAATAATTTAGTAAAAACTAAATCAAATTACATATAAAAATAACTTTATTTTATAATTAAGAATGAAAAACTAATATTTTCTAACCAAAGTTTTTAATAAAATAATAAATAGCCTGCACATAAATTTCAATGTTTAAATAATTAATTTAGTAAACTTTAACTTAAGAGGTGACTCACGCCTGGACTCTCGACGTCTAGACGTGAGGAATTCCCAAATCGAAGTGTTCAGGCATTACTTGTTAGAACGTGAATTGACTAGCAAAGACGTAAATTTCGCCGTCATTATACTAGTAAAATCGCGACATTGAATGTGGGTAATAATGCGACTACATTAACTGTAGCGAAAATAAAATTGTGTGGTAGTAAAATCGCTATACTGTCAACGTAAAAGTACTAGCACATTGTATTTTTACGTCATTTATCGTTGTAATTCACACCGTAAAATTACTAGCACTAGCGTAAAATCGCTAACGCTATTGTAATTTTCATTTGGGATTTTTTACAGTGTATAGTACTATCAAACCAAAACATTCTGATCTAATGCAGTTGTTAATGTAGTTACTTAGGTTTTTAATTATTTGAAAGAATTTATTTATAAGAAAGTGTTCAATATAAGTAAGTAAAGTCAAAATTTTCACTCCGAAAACTGTGATGAGCAAAGCAGACGAATACTCGTCTAACCTAAAAGATATTAGTCATACGTTTAGTTATTGCATTCCATTTCTAATACTAATGTATGTATACTTGAATTGATAAAGATTTGAAGAAAAAAAAAATATGACTGAAAGGGAAGCAAATGGTGTCATAGGGCACGACAGTGTAATAGATCGTAAGTAAAAGAATTATTTCTATTTGTCATTTATTCACTATATTTACACTCTTATCTGTAATAATAAATGCCTGTCTACATTTTTTATATACAAAAGTCTAATAAAATACATGAATTGATGAATATTATGTCAATAACAGTATCATGGACGGCATTATTCAAATATGCAAATCTGCTGATTCCTGTTTAAGTAATATACATCGTTAAACATTTTCAACAATTTTTATCCTAACTTTTTACAAACAATTTTATTGAAATTAAAATTTGAAGCATTTCATTGGTTGTTTTATAATAAATAAAATAATCTCAATCTATGCAACTATGAGGCACTTTTTTGTCACAACTATTCACCTTTAAATACTTAAATTTATATGAAATTTTGTGCTTTTCTTTTTACATTTAGCAAACTTACTTATCAGAATACTAATTTTTACATTATCACCACAGCTAAAGAACAATCATATTTTAAATGGAATGTTTAAGTAAAAATATATCTAAAATGATAAGAAAAGCTTGAGAATAAAAATTTGTAAATCACTTCTACCTGTAAGACTTCTCTCAATGTTTTTGTCTGTAAATTTATAACTAAAGCAATTGAAAGAAAATTATTTGAGAACAATTATCTCTTTATAAAATTGGCACGACTGAATGGCTAAACAGCCCAACTGGGAAATTCATTTAAGCCAAAACTGTAGACACCCCAAGTAGCAAAAGTTGCAGTGGTAACTATGGCAGTGATGATACTAGGACCAATGCCTGCTATAATAAAGTCCTTTGTTTTAATTTTGCCGGCTGCACTCACAATAGCATTCGGTGGTGTTCCCACTGGCAAGTGGAATGAGAAGGAACAGCCCAGAGCCGCCGGTACCATTAGATACAGAGGATGAAGCTGAATAGCTACTGACTGTAACCAAAAAAAATATATTATAAATCATTTTATTAATTTAAAGTACCAGAAGTAATCGCAATCTATAAAATTCTATTTGTTCAAGATGTAGATCTTTATGATATCAATACAGCCAAGAAAAGTACTGAATTAAATAAAACCTTTCGCTAAAGGAACTCACCATCTCTGCAAGAACGGGCAAAATTATATTAGCCACAGCAACATTTGAAGTCAGTTCAGTAGCTGTCTCAGCAAATATACAGACAATGAAGAGTATCCAGAATGGATTAAGCGACTTAAGTCCAATGAGAGCATGGCCCATCATACTTGAGAGTCCAGAGGATTGACTGCCTGCAGCAATGGCAAATCCACCACCCAGTACAAAGATCAGACTCCAATGCATCTTCTGATTGATGATCTTCCACGAGATGAGTCCAGGTGAAGCCTTCGTTGGTCTCTTGCTCGGATCCTTGTCGAACGCGTGTAAAAAGTCCAGGCGTGCTGGCAGCAGGAACAGTAGGATGATGAGGCCTGCCGCTGACGTTGAGTCCTTTACGGTTCTAAAAGTATAATTTACAAATAAAATTTTGATTTAAATTAAAATTCAATGGAGCAGTCAACGTTTCAATTTAAATTTGAATTACATTGGAAAAGAAGACTAATTGGAATTGATAGAATGTTCCACTATGATATAATTTAGCTAGAAACAGAATACCAAGATAAGTAGATAATGTTACAATTAATTCTTGTATTTACAGCATTGACAATTCATTGAGTTTGATGAATATTAAACCAAATAGAGTCTACGATGGTCTGGAGCAAGACGGCGCCCTCTCGGAATCCAGTTAGAAAAGGTGCCATCTCGGTGTCCGATTGGGAAAGGTGCCTTCTCTGAGTTCGGTTGGGAAACATGCCGGACACCATTCCCAACTGGAGTCCGAGATGACGTTGGCTTTGCTCCAGACCGGCGATTAACTTGTAAATGTCAGATGATTTTAATTTTTTCATTTATCTAAAAGCTTGTCTACCAAGTAAATACTTTGTTCTTCACCTAATGAATATAATTAAAAAGCTGGAAGCAGTTGTACACAACATATACCAAAATTTTCATTAAAAATCAAAAGCGATTGTAAAGTAAAAATTAAGACAAAGAAGTGCCAAAAAATCTATTACTTACAAATTGGTCATGTAAGTGGGCCAGCCACGAACGAAATCCGGCTTTCTGAAGAACCAGAGCAACACGACACTGACAAAGAGGAATCCCACTACAGACTCATGCCAGGTGATGGGTCCTAACTCCTTGTACTTGGTCTCAATGACGGAGGTGGCGATTTTCTCGCCCTCCTCGCCAATATCCACTGCCTTGGCGTCTTTACTGTTTGATCTGAACAAACCCATGTACATCACCTGGAGCCAGAGCCAAGTGAGCACACCCATAATCAGCATCGCTGGCACCGCATACACCATCCACGCAGCGAAGTTGATACCTGGACTCTTAGCGAAGCGCCTTTAATGGAATAGAAGAATTTATGCTCTATTAAATAATCAATTATTTAGATGCTTTCAAAATTTAAGGGTTCAGATATGATAAAATGGACAAAAAAATTGAAATCGAATCGATTGGCACTGCTAAGAATTATTTAAGCAAGAGGAACTTACGCCTCGTAGATTCCTTTCATCGTGAGATTGGTACCAGTTCCAACTAGTGTGCCGATACCACCTATGCTCGAGGCGTACGCTGCGGCCAAGTAGTAGGACATTGTTAGCTTCGTTGGCCTCTTTGTGCTGTTCAAGAAAAACTTATTGATGTTAAATTGTCAACTAATTCCATTGTATCCAAGCAGACTTTGCAAATATTTTTAAACTCAATGAGGTATTGTTGTCCGTTACAAGTACATACAATTGGTATTATTTCGAGGAGCAAAAATTACTTGCCTCTCTGACTCTTCGTCCGACTCCTCATCTTTTACAAACATTTTACCAAGTCCTTGCTGAAAGCAAAAGAATTTAGATTATAATTTGAAATATAATGGAAAATTTAATTGCAAATTATTATTATTAGGAATACAGAAGATGAAGTGAACTTTACCGCTTCTAACTCCGTCAGAACCTTTTCGACAATCGGCAGCATCATGGCCGTTGCCGCGGTATTGGAAATCCACATCGAGATAAACATGGTAACGAAAAACAAGCCCAAACTCAATCTGCAATTCAGTAGGAAAAGAAAATTCGTATAGCCAGAAAAAACGTGATGGCATAAAAGAACTGATCTAGAAGCTGATTTACTTGGATAATTTCGAAAAAGTTTGAAATGATTTGAAAAACAATTTGAATTTTATCTACTTGAATCTAATGATAGCTTCTTTTAAAAAAAAAATAAAAATCCAAAGACGTTATTATTTAAAATGAATTTTCTTAGATTTAATACTCGTGCGAGATCACGGTGTATTTCATATATACTCTTGGCGTTTCAAGTTCCATCTTCGACTCAAGAATTGAAAAAATATTTAACAATTGAATGAATAAACCGAGCGACTTTGTGACACCACGAACGGAATATATTTACATTCGATAACTGCATATGTACTTACTTTCGATGACTACAGCCAATGGTTTTGATGATTATGAGTGCGACCCTCATGTGGAGTCCCGAGTGCTCGATGGCGACGGCGATGACGAGGCTGCCGACGAACATCATGGTCGTGTCGTTCATGTAACACTGGCAGGTCTTCGCCGTGTCCATTACACCCATCAGCGGATACAGCAACACCGGGAATAGACCCGTGATGGGCAGCGGGATTACCTCCGTCACCCAGAACAACGCCATCAATGCGACTGTGTATAAGCACCGGTACATCTGTCGTTTTTTTTTAATTTGAACAATTAATTAATTAAATATTACATACGATAAAAAGGTGAAAATCACGTTTTTTCTTCTCTAATTTGTAAAGGAACGCGGATAACATCGGGAGTTTCAAGAAAATCTATGCTATGGAAAAAAGTTTATTTCCAACGAAAATTGTACGTTGGAGCAATGTTTTATTAGCCTCGATGATTTAAACAAAAGTAATTTTTTTCAATACTCCAAAGATTTTTTTCTTGAATTTATTACTTTGTTGTTCTAACGGTCGAGTTTTTCCACCTCGATTTGTAGAAAATTTTAAGCAACAATAAAAGAAAATACATCATATAATTAAAATTTCAAGCTCCACTTACGTTTCTGAATAATTAGATTTTCGAGTTAATGATAATTATGAGTTCCTAAAAATACCGAAATCTTTAAAAGTCTTAATTAAATTAAAAATACAATATAAACATCAGTATGCATCTCCATAAAAGATAAATGACAAATGGTTACCTTATCATCGCTGAAAATAATCAGAGGAAGAAGTATTATGGGCCAAATTACGACGATGAGTGATTTCCAGTAAACGGATAAGAAGTTTGATAGAAGAACACCAAAATTGGCCTCCTTAGTTTTTGACAAAGCCATGCTATTTTCCGGTGAATTTCTGAAAACAAATATATTTCTTAAATAAATACTGTTTATTTATTCATTAATAAACATAAATCTTCGGAGAAAAAATCTTCTTGCGTATAAGAAAAATACGATATAACACATAATTTTTTTTTAAAAAAGGTATTCTTTAGAAAAAAATAAAAAAGCTTTAAATTTAAATGTTTAAATGATTGTGTATGTATAACAATATCACGTTCCTTGTGAAGTAAAAACTCTTACGTTCTTATTAACTTCAACTCGTACGAATATTTACATCTTATCAATTTTGTATTAATTAATATGAAATCCAATAATGAAACCAACCTCTATGTAAATTAAATAAAAATGCTTAGTGTAACAATGTAAATGAATAATTACAGTGACACGTAATATCTACTTACGTAAACAATTAAAGTGCAATAAAATTGAGATAAAAAAAGCTCGTGCAAGCAAAAAACAAAAGGAAGAAAGAAAAAATTAGTAATTCTAACAAAATACTTCTTTGAAGCAATTCGACATTTCTCAGAAACTAAAATCATTTTATAGTTACAAAGAAATGTTTAACTGGTTTAAAAAAAAAAATTAACAAATTAATTTTTTTAATGTAAAAATCGTTATTATTTCCAAATAACAAATGATACTAACCCTTTCGCGTTAGCCTCCAAGTCCAAGGATCCGTTCCTTGCATTCTTCGAGGTCATCTTCTCCGCAGGGTTGCACACCCTGTCTTCCGCCGTTCTCTAAAAAATATATAAATCGTTATATATTCATCCATTTTCCACTTAAAAAACGTATGGATCCTAGAAATAAAAAATGTAAATATTTAGCTTATTTATATATTCGAGAAAAAAAGCTCTTGTTACTCGTGCATATACACTGAAAAAAAAAATTGTTAATTTTAAGGAAATGATTTACTTCAATAGTACTTATTAAATGCTTCTTTGATTCAAGTAATGATTTCATTACAACTAAATGAATTTATTCTTTTCTAAATAAATTTAATAGTTTCAAAAAAATAATTTTTTGACTAGATAAAATATTTAATAAGTAATATTGAAATAAATGTTTGCTTAAAATTAACAAATTTTTCTCTCAGTGTACAGATCTACACATAGTGCAATTTCTTATTTCTTATTTCGTCTTATTTGTCGACTTTTGTCGCGCTTTTCATTGTCCTCGTCGCGGCCCTTTCGTCGCTCCTCCATGGGCGAATCTGGTGGACGTGTGAATGAGACGAACGGATGTAACGATTTTTTTTTATTTTTTTTTTATGAATTTACGTATGTAGATATCCGCGCACCGCGCGTTTCTTTGTTTCGCTAAGCGGGTGCGCAGCGGTTTCCGCACTTCATTCTTCAGTAGAAAATGACCATTTCGAACTTCCATATAGAATCCGTGTCCGCGTTCACATAAGTATTTTAAACTAGGGATCAGTTTCAATTTGATAGTAAACTTCGTAATTTTGATTTTTGTATTAAATGTTTTTAATTGCTATATATCGATAAGCAGATTAACGCATCGTTGGAGAGCTTGGATGATAGATTCGCGAGGGTGTCAGGGTCGAATTTCATTGAAAACAAACGAGTTTGACATTGGCAGTAGAAATTGCAGCTTTTTTATCCAGCACTTGAAATTATTGGTTTCGAAGTGTAAGCTATGCAATTCAAGGTGACGGAATTCGATAGACAGACAGCACGAGTGAATTTTATGACTTTGAAAAAAACTCTCTCTGTTATAATTACACTTTTTTTTAACGGTTACAAAAATTTGTTAAATTACTTCAGTGAAAAGAGAGAATTCATTTTCAGAAAAAATTCGGAAGAATTCCTTTTGTTCGGAATTCGATTAATTATCTTACGCTTTTTGTATAATCGCTCATTATTAAGTATGCATTAGTTCCTGCTGCGTATTAATTGTGATTAATGACTTGATTGCAGATCGATTTTTTTCTGTTTTCATCTTTATTATGTAGATTACAAATCGTTCATTCATACTTTACAATGTTTTTATTGCACTGTTAAAATATGTGCTTAATCGAGTACTTAATAAGTTCAGCACTATATAAATCAATCAAACTCACAATAACACTTAAGTAGATTGATATGTTAATTAAATTAATTACAAACATAAGTCGAACTGAATTGGCTTAAAAATGTTAGAATAATTTAATTACAATTTTTCTGTTTTGTTTTTAAATGTTATTAATATAATTGAAAATAACTAAAAGAACTCATGACTATACGTGCATATTCACAAATAAAAAGAAATAAAAAATATAATATTTTTTTTTACAATATTAAAAAGAATTAAAAAATCATTCACTATAAGCGCGAAGTCATTTGTGCATTCGAAAAGTTGCATAATTTTAGTTTTAATTAGGTGATAAATGTTGCAGTTTGTAAGTAAGAGGTAACATTACTTACCTCCTATACGATTTACTATGTAAATTATGTAGATTGAATAAATAAATAAACAAATAAATAAATAAGTACGTTATTTTATATATAGAGCCAAATCAACGAACAGAAAGTGTTCTCTACTGCGGATTAATTTTTAGTAAGGTGATCATTATATGCAATGATGACTCATAGTAATTTTATTGTATATTTTTATTTACTGTGATTTAATAAGTAATAAATAAATAAATAAAAAATGGCATGTCAGTGGTAGTTCGCAAATACCAAGAATTTCGTTTTCGCAACGAACAGTGGCCAGCATTGAGGCACTCTCGTCTCCACGCGCAAGTATAGTACAGGCGGCCGATTGGATCCGCGCAATAGTCGTGCGCGCCTCCCTCGCGGCCTGAATTCGCGAGCGCGGCATCCTTCGCCGGCGCGCCGAGATTGGTCGATTGATCTCCCCGCTGATTTTTATCAATCGAACGTTCGACGACCGGCCCTCCCGGTATCGTTGATTTTATTCTTATTCATTCGGCGGATCCTCCCTGGAGGATAAGCCCCAAGATCTATGGCGAGACTCTCCACATGGAGAAAATAGTTGGGTAAAAATTACCTACGCTTTCGCGGTAATCTTGGGACGCCTTCATTTTCTGCCAATTTTTATTAAATTTCAAGTCATTTTTACTACTTTAAATGGGATTTTACTATATTGTTTAGTAAATTATACGTTTAGTCATGTTTATATAAACTTTATTAAAAATTACTCGAAAATGATTACTTATTATCCACGAAAATTTATATTTTAATCAGAAATTCGACCGTTTTTACCAATCGTTTAGTAAAAATTACCCAAAGCGCGCTTCGGTAGTTAGACGATCGTCATTTGTTCATGTTTTGTTTTGCATCTGGTTTTGTTTCTTTATTAATATTTACAAACCATATTAGTAAAATTTGCACCTAGCCTTAGTAAACAATATCAACATATGGTGGCTTCGTAGGTTTACTAATCAGTTAGTAATTTTTACCGCTAGTTTTAGGGTAATTTTTATAGGGTCATTCACTCTGTGCAAATTCGAGGGAGTGAGATTTTCGTTTTGAGATTTCCCAAGTGACTACTGTTCTTTGGGTACACTGAAAGAAACGTATGTGTAAAATTTGCCGTAAATACGGGGGAAATTGTTGTACTGTATGGGAAAGTTGTTATAGTATGATATTTTGAAAAAAATTACCAAAGTAATAAAATTTAGCAAATCTACAGTAAAGTTTGTTCAATGGTATATTTTAATTTTTACTGTATTTATGGCAAATTTGATTGTAATAGAAATACCGATTTGTGATTACTTTCCTATTCGGCATAATAATTTTTATTAGATCATTTAATTTCTCTGAGTGTACGGATGAATGAAATTTTCTGTTACAATTATTGCAGAAGAAATAAAAAATGTATGTATTCAAAAAACACCCTAATTTCAGTTGTTGGCGAATAATAATAATAATATTTGGTAAGTGGAGGTATTTTAATAATTGCCGTTAAGGCACTTAAAAAACTCTTTATATTTCTTTAGATAAATCATTAAAACAATGTAATTAGACTGATATGGACTCTTATTCTATAACTACAATTTATGTACATCCTAATAACCATATTGCGTATAATGTTTGTAAAAATTAAAATTTTCAACAAATGTACTGCACTTGATCTTAAACGTTCAAATAATATAGTAAACGACTATTTAATATTTCTTTTGATCGATTTTTTGAATTTGGCCATAGTTAAATCTAAATATTCAGGTACACCTTCGTGAGTAAATATATTCGCTCCTTTTGAAAAATTGTACAAGTGAGTTTTTACTTTTTCAAATTTAAATAGATACGTCGTGACGCAGAAAAATTAGTCTTTAACTACAAAAGAAGAACAAAAAGAAGGAATCCATAGTTTGCGAGTTCCGAGAAGTTGATCTGTCATTATATATTTGTATCATTATATATATATATTTAGCACTTTTTTCTATTTTGAGAAAAACAATTTCTAATCAAGGCGTGCACGCCTTCCTGGATAATTAATATTTATGGATGTTTAATGAACATCCGCATTAAAAAAAGGTATCAATTGTTGGAATTCTTGTATCGGATTTACGGAGGGTAATTAAAGCAGTGCTCGAAAAAATTACCACAAAAATTGAATGTACAATGCTGAGGTAAAAGTCTGACGGAAAAATCTGAAGGAAAAACGTAACGCCGCGCGTGGGAACCTACTTGTTGCTCCAGTTAGTACAGGAAATTTTGCACTTTCCGATATGAATTCACAATATTTACGTTTACTTCAGTCTCGAAGAGAAATAACAATATATCGCTTTTCAAGTACTTTATTTAGCCGCGAAATTTGAAATACTTTAATATATTTTAATATTTCCTAAGTCGCGGCTAAGTAACAAAATAATACTTAAAAAGATTAAATAACTTGCAATAATTTCGATACAATAAATATGTAGATGCGATTTAATCAATACACGAAAGTATGGTAAAAATAGATTTGTGAAATTTATTTCCTTATACTTGGATGCTAAATGTTAGCTGATATCTGCATTAAATGCTAAATATAGTCAAGTGGCATTAACAGCTGTAAATTTTAAGTCGTTCAATAAATTGACGTCTTAAAATTTATTATTAGATGCTAGATGTACTAAAGTTTCAATTAACTTTATATTTTTCCGGAATATATTTATAGACATTCAAGATATTTGCATTTCTCAATGAAATACTGTATGTATTTTCCAATTGTAAAAATAGTCGCCTTTAAACTAAACAAATTTTATGAATGAAAAATAAATTTAAACTGCTTACGAATTATTCCTTCAAATAGATTACCCCTTAAATGAAGTGAAAAATAAATGTGATTCTTGAAAAATGCACCGTAAATTATCTAAGCAAAGTACAGAAATTTTAAATAAATTAAAAAGCAATAATTACTTGATTTATAGTGCTTGCGAGTACCACTCGAACTTGCAAACTCCCCCAGCAGGACAACCACCTGTAGTAGTCAACGCCACAAAATTAACCGCATCACCGCAAAATGAACTACCCTTCTTTTTTTGTTTTTTTAATCAAACAATAAAAAATAATAACCTCGTTACAGTTCGCGCGTCAAGCTGAACGCACGCACTTTAAAAATCCTCCCTTCGCTCGCGGCGGCGTCCCGGCGATGACTGCGTTGAGCGTCGAGGTGGCCGGCGGGCGATCCTCGCACGTCGCGACGCGGACGGGGCGCGCGAGTTGCAACGTGCCGCCGCCGCTGGAGTAATACTGCCGCGAGAAGACCGAGTGCCAGTGCGAGGGCATTCCGCGGAAAAGACGCGCTTGGCCCGCTCTACTATATACTCCCTCTCCAGGCGCCTGCGTCCGTGGTCTCTTTTTTTCTTTTCTTTCTTCGTTCGTGCGATTACGGAGGTCCCGTGCTCCTTTTTGTGCATTGTGCGCGAGCTGCGTGGAGGGGTGTACGTCACGGGGATGCAGCGGGGTCTCGAAGGTATCCAGTGTACATATACAGAGTTTCACCTCTTTTTTCCTTTCAATTCTTAGAAAGGTAAACAAATTCTTTTTTTTTAGAGACTCTTTGACATTAGCGAATCAGTCAAATCGACATTTAATTTTATATATTCGTTTATAAAGCACTAAATTATAGAATTATTATATAATTTGATTATATTCAAGTTGCAACATTAAATGCACATTAAAATCTTTCGAGCTTTGTCACTTTGTCAAGAGATTTTAATCAATTTTTAAAGATCTTAATCCATGAAATACCCTTTTATAAAAAGAACATTAATTTTTTTTAAGAAACTTTAAGAGTAATTTTTAATAATTATTAAATTATTATAATTATATTTTTTGAATATCTTTAAAATGTATAAATATCTCTGAATTTTTTTTTATTATTAATGCATTCATTTGCTAAAAAATATCTCATTTGTTTGTTTTGTAACAAAGTATATAAAATAGATATTTGAAATAAGGACTCTTATGAAATTTGTGATCGTGAAATAACTCCATCAGAATTTTTTTAAGTCTACTCCATACAAAAAAAATGATTTCCTTATACAATCGTTGCGAGTTGACGTGCGCGCGGCTCAATTGAATTCCGCATGCGTTTTTAAGACTCATGCAAATAATTCAACCTGAAACGCTTACTACAATATTGAGCAACGGCGATTTAACGGAGATTTACGCACTTCTAAAGATATTTCATATTGACAGATCGCCTATTACTCAGGTCTTACAGATAGCAATATGACTTAAGCACACAATGCATAAACGAAAAAAAATTAGATAATTCCGTTCAAACATGTACGATCATTGACAGTTATTCCTCCCGAATGACCATCGATTCGCATGACTCGTTAATTAAACAATTTAATCGGCGTAAAATTGTTGAATTATCGGTCAATCTAACCTGTGTCCAGTTCGATCCAATACTCGCTCAAAGGAAAGTTTATTAACTTATGTATAGGTGCACTAAAAAAATGCGTGTCCCGAGAATTTATTTCATTTGAAATGTTTATTATCGAGAGCATTGATTTTCTTCAAACAAGAACGTATTTACTGGAGATTTATTGCGATTGAGTTTTCAGCTCGTTCAGTGCATAAATAAATAAATATATTCCCTACAGTAAATTTTTAGGCAATTTATAATGATGAATGTAAAGAACATTCGAAAAAATTATAAACAAATACTTTCCCAAAAATAAGTAATGAATTAATTTAATAAGAAATCATTAATACATATGATGATAACATGTATATTCGAACGACAAATACATACATGATTAATAATAAATGAATCCTTAAATTCTCTTATAAATTGATGAAACTTTTTTAAAATTAATTTCTTGCTTAATTCGAACAAAATTCAGCCTTTTACTTTTAGTCTGATCTTTAAACAATTCCGTTAAGTATCTTGATCCTAGAAGTTATTTGTAAAGCATAGTTTGGCGGGGAGCTAGTGGAGCGTCAAAATACTTCCGTTGTCACTATAGGCAAACGATATCGAAATTACGTCCCAACGCTTCGGTCAATGAAAACAATGTACTTGCAACACCGTGTTTTTCCCTACCATTCGCTGACGTAAAGAACCACGACCACAATAAGAGACCTATGCGCAATTCATAAGGCTGAATCGATGCTCCGCCGCGCAATCAATTAAAGTCTATTTCGCACACGCTCTAACATAAGTAATTTCAATTATTTCATTCACGCGTGCCACCAGGCGCTATTCTCAACTGCCTCTCGTTTTGGGTATTCTCTTTTTTTCTTTTAAGAGGCTCCTTCAAGAAAATAATTAAAAAAAGAACCGCGAGCTTTGTACATTCATTTCGACGTTAAAACAGCGATGATGCGGTAGCCAATCTGTTTATCTCGATCTCGTTTTTTTGCGATGGCAATTGCGTCCGATTCAGTGCAAGGATCACCCTGTCTCGATTAAACTATTTTTTTAGTCTCTATTCCAACAGATTCACGCTTGGAAAAATGAAAAATGTCAAAGCAATAAAAAAGTACTTTGCAAAGTTAAAAAAACTGCCTCCGCCGGATTGCGGCAGACTATGGCGTCTTGATAATATACTCAATTTGTGTGACAGTAGAAACTTGCGTATATCTAAAAATTACATGCCTTCTTTTCAGGGTGAAGCTTGCGAAAAGCTCCATGGCTCTGGCTTCTATACGCAAAGAAGTTTTACTACTGTAATAAAAAATTATCGCATCTCCATAAATTAAAAACAGTTATGAGACAAACTTCAAGTCTTACTATTTATAGGTGTTGCAAAATTTATTCTAGTGTTTTACGAAATTTTATCATGAATATTTCCCTTTGTATAAAATATACACAACGAGAAAAATTTCGCAAAAAAATTGATAGCACTTGTCAACTATCCAATTCTTCGCGTACAAAGCGTATCTTCTTGGAAATCAGAATAAAAGGGGAAAAATCAAAACGTCCGCTTGGCGGATCTCATCCACTGGGGCTCTCGGTTGGCGGGAGAGAAAGAGAGAGAGAGAAATCGCGCAAGACACGGAGCTAAATCGAGCAGGCTCGTTCACTGAGGAAATTAAACTTCGGGCAATTATAAGCGAAGCTTTTAAGTGATCTTAATGTCCCTCAAGCGTCGTCCCAGTCCACCTACAGTGTGAGAACCGCCGGCCGCGTTGCTCCCCCTTCGCGCGTCGGCGGATTTTCTTTTTCTTTTTCGCGAGCGCCGCGGGTAATGTAATACGGGCCGGAAGAATCGGGCCGATTGCTATTGTGCACCGCTTTTAACACATAATAGAGACATACAAAAATAAAGGTGGCCGCGTCGGATAGCCTCGCTGATGGTTTTGCATCGTCGGCCATTGACCTCCTACCCCGGATGAAACTCCGCGGTACTATGCTGATGGTTGGAGGATTCTTTCGGCGAGGACTAGTTTGCAGAGGTGAATAGACTCTTTTATCTTTTAATTGTCGACTACAACGTACGAGCCTAAATGTCAAGGAACGTCGAATCAATGAAAAGATCGCGGAGAGTTCTATTATAAATCCAAAGTGAAAGTGACGCACTTTTCAATATAAATAATATTAAAAAGAAGCGGAAGCTAATAATTAGCGAGTTTATATGTCACTTCAAAACTTATTAAGAAAATTACAAATTAATTTTTATAAAAATGTTTGTTCACAGAATGACGAAAGAATCTATATAAAAGTGAAGCTAATGTACATTACCTTATGTTCATAACAAATAGAAACTTTTAATCTTGCGACCTTTAACATTATCAGTCTCTTTCTTTTCTTTTGTCTGCTTTTTTGACGTGCTTTCTAACATTTATGAAAGTAAAATTATTATTAAAAAAAAAAAAATGAGGTGCCATATTTTTGATAAAAATGTCGGAGCATGTTAACGATTTAAATCATTAGAATCTAAAATTTTGTTTATTAGTACAAGTACTTAATAATAATAGCTAATAAAGCAGTGCCAAAATCGCATCTTAACCATTTAACTTTTTCATATAGAAACTCTCAATAATTTACATAGAAAATAAATGAAGGCAGATTATAAAACTGAAATCGCACTATAATAAAAAAAATAGAAGCAGCGATAGACAAATAGCTAATAGAACAACGCCGCGCACCTCAGTGACTAACAATTCGGTAAACGATTAAAAATACCACAAAGGCATTCGACTAATGTCATTATCGCGGGTAAGCGCATAGTGACGACCACTCGCGAGGCACTCCCCGGCAAAATTCTCACCTGAAACGAGGCACTTCCGGATTCCACCTTAAAATCGCAATCAGCCGTCATCGGCTCGACCTCCGTCAAAAGCTTCGCGTACACAAATGCGCCAGCCCAACGGCTGTAACGTCACAGCCGAGAAAAGAGAGCCGAGCAGATCGTTAGAATACAGCCCGCATAGAGCGACGCGGCAGCGGCGATGTGAACGAACCTCCGCTCGCGTTTGAATGCAAAAGTCATTTTGAATCCGCGGACGAGAGGGGGCGGGCCTTTTCAGGCTCTTTATTATGCCGGCGGACACTCGGAAGATCGCATGGAGGATACAAAGTTTGCGCAACATCCCGTACTTCGCCGTTCCGGCCGATCTTTTAAAGCTCCGGCGGATCTTAAGCTCCTCCGTGGCGGTTACGTAAAGCGACTTTTAAGCGCCATGCGAATTGATCGGTATCAATCGTTCATTGTGCTTTAATCGCTCTTTTTTTTGCTTTGATTGATTTTCTTTTGTTTCGCTCTTTGGCAGATGAGACGCGTGCGTGCTCTTTATAACGCGACGTTCATTGCGGAGACGTTGCAGTTGGATCGGTCAGTGAACTGATTTATGCGCTGATTTCTTGTTCGTTAAATACTTTGCGTGCTTTTTTTCAATTTGTTTTTTTATATAAATATTCTGAAGATTTTGTTTTTAAATTCGGGCCTCGCGTGTTTGACGAAATAAAAGAGTTTGAACACGTAGCTTGCGTAATCGTTTAATTTCGCGTTTATTTAATAATAAAAAACAGTATTTATTGATTGTGAAGACAAATTTTAATATAATACTTTCGTTAAATTGAGACTTTAATATTAAGACAACTTTGTCTTACAAATTCGAAACTTTTGTTTACGGAATTCATAAGAATGTATTTCAATATCTCGCTGTGGAAATTTTTATTTGTCCTGCGCTTCTTATAAAAAAAATATCTAGATGTCAAACTAATTACTTAATTTTTTGCCACTCAACCTTGGCAAATATTTAACAAAAAGTAACT
This sequence comes from Sycophila sp. Sp_5, assembly GCA_018906775.1. NCBI lineage: Eukaryota > Metazoa > Arthropoda > Insecta > Hymenoptera > Eurytomidae > Sycophila > Sycophila sp. Sp_5. The sequence goes on along the minus strand of JACCID010000048.1, from coordinate 1,702,571 downwards.
AATAATAAAGAATTTCCGTTAGAAAGAAAGCTGAAACGAGTCGCGCGTGGCTTCAGCTGGTTTTAAAACAGTACCTTGACGTTTCGATTACAAAAATATAATTGAAAAACGAGCGAAATTTCTATCATTTACGCCGCTAAAGATTCTTAAACGAACGATGACTATTCAAACTTTTAGACGGGGATATTGTTGATTGATTTTAAAATTGGCTCGTTTCAAATACGGTGACGTTACTGGTGACTCGTGAAGAATCGCCGGAACGAGTTTTATCTAATACCCAATCAATTTTTGCCAATAAAATTGCTTAAAAATAACGGTATATATACCTGCAAATCAAGAAAACTTCACTGTTAGCTAGTGACAAACAAAAAAAAAGAAAAGAAAAAACGGCTGTACCACTCGATGATCGGAGCACTTTTTCATCGATTCTTAAACACAATGTCGAGGAATCTATATATTTGAGCGCGCGATGAGCTTTAAGTTGGACTGCGCTCTAGAGTTGCAAAACTAGCGCGCAAGTGAGAAAAACTGGCTGCATCAACATTGTGCTGCCACAGTGCTTATAGCTTACTAGTTTTGTACCGAGGGGCTTGGCGGGGAAAACGAGAATTTTTATTCCCTCTTAATACATACTGCGCTTTTAATGGTGCGCTTCAAATTATACCAACTTTGTTTTTCATCAAGAAATTCCAAAATTTTTGACTATTTTGTCTTCCGACGACGATGTAATCTATATTTTTTCTTTTTTCCTTATTAAATTATTATTTTTAGAATCATTCGATAATACGGAAAGTTTTGACGTGATCGGCGAGCAGCTATATGATCAGGAAGAGATTATCATCACTTTTTGTAAAAAATGTCGATTTTGTTGTGTTGTTCAATTAAAATGCACTATACTGAAAAAATTATAGATCCAACTGAAAATTTTGACAAATCCTTCTTGACCATTTATTTTATTTACGTAACTAAATATTTAGATGAGTTAATTCAATTGTTAGTTAAAAAATCTATTGTAAATTGATCCAACTTAATCTTTAGTTAAATGGAATTTTTAATTGGATGTACAAAATACTTTTTTTTTCAGTGTATGTATCTCTTTTAAAGAAATAAAATCAGAATAAAGTGGATCTAAAGAAAATTGTGAAAATTTATGAGATTTCATCTGTAGTAGACGACCCAATATCCATACCTGTCACTGCATTTGTTATATAAATTATCATAAACCCAAAAGAAGTGTTGAAAAAATTAGCAGTAAAAAATTAGCAGTAAAAAATTCGACTAATCTTACCTTCAATTAAGATATTTATGAACAACAGCAAAGAAAAGAAATAACTACACCTAGTAAAACGAATGTTTCTTTCAGAAAAATGCCGAGTATATGCAAGTATTTCGTTTGCGGTGCTCCTGCTGGGGGTGGGTTTGCCCCTCTGGTGGGAAACGACGGCGGTCCAGAGGGCGGCGGTGCCCTACTCCGGCATCGGGGCCCTGAATGACCTGCAGGTGCGGATCCACCTACACCTGATGCTCGGATGTCTGGACCCCTTCTACTGTGAGCGATTGGCCCACGAGCTGCTACTGCGAGTCACCGACGCCCAACAGTCAGGTGAGTCGATCGCCGAACTGATCGGCGCACCACTTTTCGGGCCTCAATTCGTATATTTGCTCATTGCCAGAGGGAGCCAATGCTTGGGCCTAGTAGTGGGGTGCATACATGGGTCTCTCTTTCGTGATTCCATAGCGGATTCCGGGCTGCTGGTATTGTTTGCCTTTGACGAGCTTTCGATCGATCGCCGGTTGTATTGGGGGAAATTTATACAATTCATTCTTTTGTGGGAACTGAAATGAAATTTTTATTTAAAACGGCGCCATGTAAACCTAAAATGTGAAATTCACTGTGAAAATGTGAATAGTAACATTTAATAAGTGCATTCACATGCTAAATATGTGAACGATTTTTCACATAAAATATGTCACTATTCACATTTTTACAGTAAATTTCACATTTTCAAATTTAGAGAGCGGGTAGGTGAAATAAATAATTCGTTTGTAAACAAATTTAATTAAAAGTTAATGTATATCATCATTTCGTCGCCCCTAATGAAGAGAAGTACCCTTTAACAAAGGTCTAATTTCATTTACCGCTTTTTAAAGAATCAGCTAAAAGTAAAATTTGCCAGAACCTGATAAAATCGTAGTATCATTCGTATACAGTATCCTAAATTTATCAAATTTTGCAATTATGTATATTTTACTTTAGTGCTCGAATAATATGACAAATTAAAATATGCCTCTTTTGAAATGTGCGTTTCTTACAGAAGAATCAAAATTTGAGATTCGGATGCTTGCGAAACACCGAACACTGTTTTACATATCAAAAATATGATGAAAAATAAAAATATATAAAGATCTCACGCTCAAAATATTGAAAGTGGCAAGTATCCAAAGACAACAATAACTCATCATTTGTCACGTCTAGAAGATCCATGAGACAACAAAAGATGCTAGAAATACATTAAATTAAATAATATTTTTTTATTTAAAAGTTAAAAATAGTCAGGTACAGAAGGATGACTGCGTTCAAAAGAAAATTACTTGATTAACCGGTAAGTGAGTAAAAATCAGCCGAGCGAGCTCAATATCACTTCTTTCAAAGATCTGCAATTCAATTGCCGCCAATACGTTACTACAATAGGCCATTTAAAAAAAACTCGCACGCGCAACGAATGAACGACGAAAAAAGAAGCAACAATATATACACATAGAATTCCAGTAGAAACGTTACAAAACTGCCAAATAAAAAGGTAAAAGAAAAATGTGTCCAAAAACTCGGCACCGTACGGGACCTGGTTTCGCCTCCATTTTTTTCGTGGGTGGCGAGAAAAACGCCGGAAGTGTCAAGAGTATCTTTTGTCGCGTTTCCGAGCCCTTTGTCCGCATGAAAAACCCTCGCAATAATGCGATTGCGAAGAAAACCGCGCGCTACTGTTGATATTGGTTAAACGCATGGCGCAATATATCAGTTACACACAACATTCTCAGCTACAATTTTTTTTAGGCTGATGGTCGAAAAAAAATGTTGGTTTCTTTTTCTCCGAACGTATATAAATAGATACTTCTTGAGTTTCTTTGCGAACTACTGTATATAAGGAGATGATGCTTAATATAAATTTTATATTTATTACAAACAATTTTCTTTTAATTTTTTCTTTGTGGATTTTAAACATTACGACCTTTTATTATCGTCAGGAAACTGCAGCATTAGCGAATAAATAAATGAATAGTTTGCTAATGCACCGGAATTGTTTATTCTTATATCCTTCGCAGTTTTTCTTATTTTTCTTTCATTTTTTAATGGTTATTGCAGTTAATTTGCGCCTATTTTACGCGATAAAACCTCCTTTAGCGCGGTTTATATTAAGCAACGTAAATTATCGTATAGCGCCGTTTGTTAACTGTAACTTTTGGTGATAAGGTACTTATAAAGAGGCGCCCAATTTTGGAAAATCGGAGCACGCCACGTTCATGCATTACGGATGAGACGAGTCAGGTGTCATTAAGTGTTAATTGTGTCGTAAATTGAGCATGCAAAGGAGGATTGTGACAGATAGCGTCGGGACTTTTGGCCCCAACTAATCGCTAAATTGCTTGTTAATGTATGTGGGATAACGAACGGCTTGACTTTTAGTTTTATTTATTTGTATGTATAATGTACGTGCGTGTCGTAAAATTACGAGCGCATGTTGCACCGATTTTGGCATTTACGATCGGACATTTCTCAAATACTTGCGGCGACTTAGTCTATTTTTATTGCTGCTAAACGCTTTAACTGCGCGAAGACGGTCCTTGAGTTTATAAGCCATCAAAATATTTTGATTCCGTGCAGTGCAATTAATTGCACGAGAAGCGATGTACTTGTTTAACTTCGTGCGCGCGAGTGTATTTCTTTTTTTATTATTTTATTTTTGAACCGATCGATCGCATTATTTATTGTTAATGCAATTTATCATTTTGTTCGAAGGCATATCTTTTTTTTTGTCTGATCGTGCGCTCTGTTATTGTTTCATTAAGTACATAGAATTGGGTGAAGGTGAATTTCGTTTTATGAATATTAAACTACACGCGAATATTTTTTTACTATGTGGCAGTGATAATTAAGCGTATATATCTGCGAATTGTTTATTCTAAATGAAAAATATTGTTTATGCTGCGGAATCTTATCTGGCAATTAGTAAGGATTGGAACTCGCATTTCAATAACGTTAGACAATTATCTTGTATGTTTATATCGAACGATTTCATAAACGTCTTGCAATTAAGCCTTGATATGGAATTTTTTTATAGCATTCCAACCTACGCAACATTTTTCTTTTCATTTTTTTAAAATTTAATTATCAACTAATAAACGAATATACAATCCGGAAATTGAGTCTTGAAATACTATGTTAATGCACCGCATTTATTAAATTACAAGATCAGTGTAATAAATATTAAAATATAAAATTTATATAGTACGTGAACACTTTACATATAGTCAATGCAACTTTATCGGAATTTTTAAAAAAATCACAATTTAGGAAATTTTCCATTAAAAAAATCAAGAATCTTAAAGATTTACGCCCGCAAATTCAAAACATTAGGCAAAAGGTGAGTTCTCGTTAACATTCGATATTCGGCATCAATGTTCTCTAAAAAATCAAGCATCCTGATAATCAGGAAGACTCTTTCTCGATACAAGAATCTCAACTCCGAGATTATTTTCTTTTTATCGCGAGACCAGCCTCGAAAAATCTTGAAGACTTTTAATTAAAAAAAATGCAAGCCCAGGTGCGACGGCTATCGGCCGTCAAAGTCAAGACCAGCCGCTGCTTAACAATGTAAAAGCGCACGTTGCCTTCGAGTCAATAATAAAGCGGCCTTATGGCCGCAAGTTTTTTAAATATAATCTCGGACACGTCGCCGTGTCTGCGAGCGCGTCCCGCGCAATTCAATTCGAGCGACGTCCATGTGATCTATACTGATCCGCTGACGTTCTGACGCGCGAACGCGCCACAGAATTTTACAGGATGAAGATGTCGCACTTCGGCACGAACGGCTCGTCAATCGCCAAGGCCAAGTCGGTCGCCGACATGGACAGGGTTGCGGCAGGATTCGACCTTGTGCCTGGGGACCTGCTGATTCTGGAGGCGCCGGAGGGCCTCGACAGTCTCGTGTACGTCAGCGCCGGCCGGGCGCTCTATTTCGCAGCCGAAGCTGGTGAGACGATCTGTCGACTCTTATTTATATGTTACTTGTACGTTTTTTGCAGCCGATGCTCTAATTCATTTTGCAGCGAAAAGTAATTGATTTCTATGTTAATATATTTTTTTTAATCTTCACTGCGGTGACAAATTTGTATAAAATATGCAGTAATTTTTATGCTGGAGTGCAATCTGTCTTCACGTTCCTAAAAATAGATAATAATGTTTACAATACTTTATTCTCAGTTTCAAATTAATGCATTTTAAATAAAAGAAGAATTTCATTTTATTATACTTGTACGAGGAAAGACAAAAAAAATCAATTTGAATAAATTTAGTTCACTACTTTGTTAAACATTGAAATATAAATATTCTAAATTATTAATAAAAAAAATCGTCAAGTAGTGTATATTGTTATTTATCCTTTCGAAAGATTAATCCAAAGTATTTAAATTCTTCTTTTATAGAAAATTAAAATATACAGTTTCACACACCGAGGAAAAGCTTTTCCTCCTCGCAAAACTAAATAGAAAGTAAAATAAAAGCTCGAAGCGAATTTCTCAAACCGGCAATTCAGTTCAATGAGAGTCACCGGGTCTTTCGAAAAGTCGAGGCGCGTATCTTTTGAATCATCACTCAAGTCTCCGCCGAGCGAAAATTCTCTCCGATGTTCTTCATAATATTTTTTTTCGCAGACGGCGAGAAGATCGCTCAAGTACTGCGCCAGTGGATCTACCGGGAGGAGGCTCTAGAGCTGACGCGCGACGCTCTCGCCGAGCCCACGGAGTTCAGCCTCGACGTGGAGAACCGCCGGCGCTTTCCCGTTAGCCCCAATTACGACGTCCTCCTGACCATCGTCAATCCGGATCCCGAGAGCCTTAAGGTCGACCGGCGACTCGCCGATCTCGCTCAGGGTATGTCTGATAAGCGATTTTTTCGCGGGAACGGCAAGTTGCCTTTATTCAAATTTCGATAGTCGATTTAAATTTTCTCGAAATAATTTAATGTTAATGAGAATTCGATGTACCATTTTTTGGTTTCATAAAGTCTGATGTCTGATTAACGATTTTTGAGAGGGGTTGAAACTTCTACAAAGCGATTGCGCGCGAACAAATTAATCTACTGAAAATTTCTGAACAGTCGACTTAAATATCCTCGAAATAATTTAAACGAAGAAAAGGCTTTAATGTTTGTTGCATTATAGTTTTTACTTATAGAGTAAAAAATTTAATGATGCATATGTCGAAGGAGCGTAAAGTATGTTAATGAGAATACGATTTACGTTTTTTTTTTTTTTTTTTTTTTCAAGAAAATTGATGAAGCGTGCTGTTTATCGTTTTTGCATAATTTGAGTAAAAAGATCGAAAACATCAGTATAATAAGAGAGTTTTCGATTTTCTTTTCGTTTTCGTAGTACTCGCAGCGTGCAATCTTCATAATAATTACAATTACGCTCCGGCTGATCGAATTTCATTTTACAGGCATGAAAAAGTCGTAAAATTTGCATCAAAAGTGAAGAAATCATTGTCACACTAACATACATTTACTGCCACTGTGTTCGAAGCTTCAGTAAAATTATATTAAAATTTATTTAACATTCTTTACATGTGCCGCGAAAGAAAAATAATTGAATTTTTTTTTATCTCGACGACTAAATTAAAATTTGCAATAATAACGACGATTGTCATTACAACTGATATAGTTCCTGGAAAAATTGTCAACACTTTTCACGTACTATTGTGAATTCCTAAAAAATTTGTAACTTTTTTCTTCATCTCTCCATTTCTTCTATTATCTTCATCTTGTCTCTCCCTTCTTCCCTTCTCTTCGTCGTTTTATCTTATTATTATTATTTTTTCGTTTCTTCGTTTCCGTGTCTCTCGAAATTAATTAATCTTAAAATAATTATCCAACAGAGTATCTGGAGCCGTTCGTAAGGGAAATGTCTCTGATCGCAGACTTCTCTGTGAAGTCGCAGTGGCTGTACCTAGTGCCACTGGGCGTCCGCCCGAAGCAGGTCCAGGATGCGAGCAGCGTGGGTCGGCACTTCGCGCTGCCAGAAGATGCCCTGCCGCAGATCATCACACCTCTCGAGAAGAAGCTCGGTAAGTCGAGACAATTTTCGAGAGTTTTCGCGAGCCGTCAGCAGCTGGGATTATCCAATTTTTACGGCAGTACAGATAAGGATATAATACGCTGAAGCGGATAATCCCGTCACTGTTTTATTTCGAGAGTTTGACAGACTGACGTTTAATCCTTGCTTAATGACTTTGCCTGCAACGCTTTGAAAGCGAATCACGCGCTGAGGAATGTTTGGGAGATAATGATTTCGGGATTAAAAACAGTTGTTTGCTTTTAAAAAAAAGGTCGACGTTAAAAGATTTTATACTTTTTGTATAATTATCGAATTTGATAAAATATAATGCAATTTTGTGCTAGCTGTTTTTAGTATTCGTATGCAGAAAATGTAATGCAAATGATTGAAAAAATCGCGAAAATTACAGCATTGAAAATAACTTATTAAAAACAAATATTTTTTAGCTTTGTCATTTGAGTCCGGTAATTCCTTACTCTGCCAGATTAGAGTATACTTTTGAATTTATTAATTGAACGCAATTTCAAAGTGACGCACATCGCGAATCTCATATATACAATACCAAGTACAAAAATTATTAATTTTATTTATAAATTAATAATGTTAAAAATATATACAATCAGTTCTCCTTCGATGTTAAAAGAAAATTTGTATTTTCAACAATTTGATAACGAAATTTGAAAGAACATATGGAACTTAAATTTAAAAATTAGATGCTCGCGGAATGGCTTCCTTTGTATTTCCAACTGAGGCATTGTTTTAATGAAAGTGTCGCGCACTCAGAAATGTAAATGATGCATTCGTTAATTATATACGACGCATCTTTTAGCGTTTTATAAATATATAGTTCTATTGAGCGAAATCGTTTTACGCTAAAGCAACGATTTTAAAGACTACAGCCAATTCCGAACGTCGCAAATGTTTTAAACGTCGTTGTCAGTTTAAGAAAAAATGAATATATTGTCTTCTTGGATGTATCGTCGGAATCCATTGTATTGCGCAATTCGACACCTCGTACAGTTTCTCCGACAAAGGGAGAAATTGTGGAGACTAGAGCGACTAAAAAGGAGTCTCTCTAAAAAAGAAAATTTCTTTGTCCAGCATCCCAGGTGGGTCTGTACCCGACGATAAACCTGGTGGCGTACATGGTCCCGTGTAACGAGGCGCCCCTACACATCTACGCGCGGAACGGCCGCCGACCGCACAAAGACGCCGACTTCGAAGCTTTCCACTCTCCAAGGTATAAAAAGGGATTTTTTTCTTCGTCTTGCATTTGCTTTATCATTGTCGCGAGATTATTTGAATTTATATTTTACCTATATTTTTTTTATTCCTTTTAAAAATTCATACTATTACACTGTAAATCAACTGTTGCACATTATTGCATTGCAAATTGTAAATAAATATTTTATTTTATGCCAGCCTATGTACAGGTAACATAGTTTATCTTCTTGAACATTTACTGTCTGTAAATTTATCTCGCTTGAACAATAAAAAAATTAATTTGTCGGTTAAATAAATAAATTGTATTTATCTTGCAGATGGGGCGGCATAGCGTTAGTAAATCCACCAGCAGATTTTTGCGAGCGCGGAAACGACAGTGAAGTATTCCAGCCGTCGACGAACGCTACCGTCGGCGTTTTCCTGGCACAGCTGCGGCTACTCCTCGGCATCACGGAAAAGGTGAGCCATTCCCGGCCGCACGAGGATGCTAGCGTGTTTAAGCGCTATCGCTGAGATATTCCACGCGATGCTTGAAGGAAAAATCTCATGATATAAGATTCTTTACGACTTTTCATTGTATTTATGCGAACTCATTTTACGACGATTTGAACAATTGCAGCTAGTCATAAATTCGTTAGATGCTAGTCGGAAATTTCGACTTGTTAATATAGTTTGCAATGTTGAGGCTCATATTTCAAATGCTTTGTAATATTTGTTCTATTTGCATTATCGAAACATTGTAATGAGATGTATTCAAAGAATCTGCCGTATCAAAGTATTTACAATGAAAAAAATCTCTAAAACAAATTATTGCAAATTGTCAGATGATTAAATATGATTGTCATTTTATATCAGTTCAACTAATCATCTTATATATTGTCTTTTATCGTATGCAGTAAAAAATAGAGTTTTAACTTGAATCATCATTTTAAAATTTTTATTTGTTATAATATCTGTATAACAAAAATAATATGATTTTCTGGGTCATATTGCGTAGTTTTCAATCAAGCATTAGTGTGTCGCACAATGTCTAATTTCTTCAAGGTGATTTTAAAATTGTACTTGATTAAGCAATGCATGAACATTATTAATAAAATAGGGGTTTCCTCATAATGTCTTACTCTCAAATGACCTGTTCTTTGTTTCAAAAATTCAATATATTTAAAATATTATTAATTAGACGAGGAAATCACTATTAAAAAGCATATTAAAAATTGTCAGGTCGCGGTCACACATTCTTAGGATTATACATTATATAAATTTCTTCTTCTCTTTTATTGTAAAAAATTTAATTCATTTTTGTAAAAATTAAATGTTAATGTAACTCTTGCGGACATCTTCAGATAAAAATAAAAAATAACTAAAAAAAATTTGTTAAAGTAAAGAATGATTCCTTAATAGGAGGAGATCGAGGGTGTAACACTGGCAGCAATGAGCGGATTGAAACCAAGAGACTGGGAGGTGGACGATCTGCTGAGGCTGCGCACGGTGGAGCAGCTAACCTCGGCGCGGTTGACCCTGCAGTCGCTGGCACGGTTGCTGCGCGAGATAAGCAACATCGTCATTACGGAGACGGTAGGCCAACGCATTAATAGTGCCCTAGAGCTCGTCCAGATCTCCGCACAGAAGCTCACCGAGGGAGACTTGCAGGCCGGCTTCCTCGCCAGCAAGCAGGCCTTCGTCATGGCCGAGGCCGCCTTTACCGATCCATCATTACTTGCCCTACTCTACTTCCCGGACGATCAGAAGTGGGTCTTCCACCTTACCGTTTTATACTTCACTCATTTAAAGAAATTTTTTGTTTATTTTTTTAGTGAGATTTTTTTTAGTCATGAGATAATTAGTGGTTTAATATAACTTGTTGCATAATTGAGTTTTTTCAATTCTTATTCAAATGTCACAGTTTGAATTTATTTAAGAAATTCTATTATTTTTATCAAATGAATTTACTTAAATGGAATTTGACTGTTTTTTTTTACGATTGCAGGTATGCTGTGTACATTCCACTTTTCTTACCAGTTATGATACCAGTGCTCTTTTCTCTGAAGAACATAAAGATATATTTATTTTGCTCTGATTAATTGTAAAACAAAACAGATTGTCTGGGTTTATCAGTGAGATTGTTTGTTGCATTTGTGAAAATAAATCTTTTTACATCTTCCATATTATAAGATACCTTATGGATACTTTTTCTTCTTTCAATCCTCGCCATTTTTTAGTTAAAAATTAAAGTCCAGAGAAAAATAGTAGATTGTATTAATATTTTGAAAGGTATATTGTATTCCTTTAAAATGTTAAATTCAACTAGCAATAAAATAAAGGTAAAAAAATTATTTGCTACTTTGAGAAGTTTATCATAAACGAGTAGATATACAAGACTAAGAATGTAAATAAAGTATTACTATGATAATAATTACTGTTATTATTATCATAATTGTTAATGTTATATTGTTTTTCTATTAAATGTAACGTATTTGTATTTCCGCATACCTGCTTTTAAATTTAAATTTAAATTTGAATCAATGGGCATTATGAATAACTAAATAATTTATTTATAATCAGAATCAGTTTTTTAACTTTTAAAATATATCTTTAAGTGCAAACATTTTACACGAACAATAATGACTTCTTAAATATCCCGCGCTGGCACTTCTTCCCATGCGCGCGCATTAGCTGCTCTACTTCATCAACGTTGTACATGTTAATTTAGCTGCAGCCCTCCGCCGAGGAAAAAATGGAATATATTCTTCGTTTGTAGGATAATTTCCGAGAAAAATAGAATATTTTCGCCGTTTTTAGAATAATCAAGCTTCAATTCGGTCGTTGTCATCATGGCTGAACTACTTTTAGATCCAAATATTCGAGGCTGGGTCTTTTTGCCCATTGTTGTCATAACCTTCCTAGTCGGAATAATCAGGCATTATGTCTCGATTCTACTTTCCTCCCAGAAGAAGGTCGAGCTTCATCAGGTTCAGGACAGGTAAACTTTACTGCAGATTAATTTTTTAATTTTCTTGTATTTTTGTACATGTAAATGGAAGTTTTTTTGTACAGTCATTGGTTATGTTAGTTTTAGTGTTTGAGAGTTTAGTTTATTGATTACTGTATAAGTCTATGTTTCAAGGATATTGTATTGATATAATTTATGATTTTATAGTCAAGTAATGATACGCTCAAGACTGCTTCGAGAAAATGGACAGTACATTCCAAAAACTGCATTCCTTGCAAGGCGACACTTTTTCAACAACGAGGAAATAGGGTATTTTAAGACTCAGAGACGAGCACCTGTTTCGCAAAATCCTATGACTGATCCTAGCATGATGACAGATATGCTGAAGGGTAATGTTACAAATGTCATACCTATGGTTCTTATTGGAGGCTGGATAAACTGGATGTTTTCAGGATTTGTCACGAGTAATTATTTTTCTTGATTTTTTGAACATTTAAAATAAAAAAACCTTTTATGCTTAAAAATATTACTTTTTCATTGCAGCGAAAGTTCCATTTCCTTTAACATTAAGGTTTAAACCTATGTTACAAAGAGGTATCGAACTCGTTACTTTGGATGCTGCTTGGGTTTCATCTGCCTCATGGTATTTCCTTAATGTGTTTGGATTAAGGTCAATATACACTCTTGTTCTTGGAGAAAACAACGCTGCTGATACATCCAGACTTCTGCAAGATCAAGTTTCAGGGGCTGCCATGTCAATGCCTCCCGATCCAAAAGCAGCATTTAAGTCTGAGTGGGAGGCTCTAGAAATTTGTGAGCACAATTGGGCATTAAATGGTGTAGATTCAGAATTACTAGGGTTGAAAACCAAAGGTGATAGTTCTGAAAGTATGTACTGTCAAAGTAAATCGAGTTGATGAACTTTTTAATTTATTTCAATGTTCACAAATCGTAATTAATCTTCTTACTTGTAAAAAGAATATGGTTTTGGAAAATTTGTATGATTCGATGAAAGGATTCAATTTAAAACAAATAAAATTCATTTTTTTGGTAAATTTATTTTACAAAAATATACACAATAAAGTCTAAACTTATAAAATGGAATTCTTTTTACATCTTGTAGATATATATAAATCACGATTTATCTTGAGTTAAACATATACACATATATACAATAAAATATTTAGGAATGTAATGGTAATATTTCAGGATATAAATCAGTTCTTCTATGTTTTTCATTTGGCATATTCCTCCTTATTTTATTTACAATATCTAAGTCTATTTCTGCTACAGCAATTCCTTGTTTTTCCATACATTGAGCAATAACTGTTCCCCATGGATCAATTACCTATAAAAATTAAATTATTTATAATCAATTTCAAATAAAATTTCATATTTCTTCATATAGTTACTTTTACCATTGCATGACCCCAGCTAACTCTCTTTTTATTGTGTGTACCCACTTGTGCAGCTGCAATTACATAACATTGAGTTTCAATCGCTCTGGCTCTTAATAACACTTCCCAATGTGCTGCTCCTGTTTGATAAGTAAAAGCTGCAGGGTATGTGAGAATTTGTGCTCCCATATTTCGAAGGCAAAAAGACAGTTCTGGAAACCGTACATCATAACACTGAAAAATGTTACATAATTCAATATTACATCATTTACGATATGTGATACATTAATTCATTAAATTCTTACAATACTTAAGCCAATATTTCCAGCTGGTGAAGGTACCGGAGGAACAATTTCTGAACCTTTGTGTACGTAATCAGATTCCATTAATCTGACACCTGTTTCTTTATTTTCCATGTCAAATAAATGAATTTTTCTATATACTGATACTAATTCTCCTTTATTATTAATTAATATATGAGAATTTTGAACTTTTCCTTTGTCCAGTAGCTAAAAATAAAAAAAAAATTAATATTTTATTCAATTTTGCAGCAAAGTCTTAGATATTAAAATTACTTACAGCTTCATGAACACCACCAAGTGATAGCCAGATATTTTCTTTAACAGCAAGATCCTTGTAACGCTGCACTGTTGTACCATTCAAAGACTCAGCCATCGCCACAGCATCGGCTTTACTCTCTGCTAAATAATCACACGCTTCTGGCAAAAAAGCAATCTATAGAAAAAATTCACAAAGGCCATTACGTAGTCCGTTAAAAACTATTTTTTTAAATCAATCCAGCTACGATACATACACAAGCATTTCTTTGCTTTGCTTCTGCTACCAAATTTTTCACGACTTCAAAGTTTTTGTCTTTATCCGACGTGGACGTCATTTGGCAAACTGCAACAAGTGGATGCGGCATGGTACTGACTTGAAGTTTGGATATTTTCGGACTGAAAGTAAATATAAGAAAAATTGTTAATTGCTATTTATTTTGGAGTACTAGGAGTGCGAATATTCACTGAATGCACAGATTAATTTTTAAAAAAAGCAAAATTACTTTATATTTTCACAAATCTTGAAAGACACTTTTTTAGAGCATGCTCGAATCATTATGTCAGCGATCGTTAACGGTTTTGATTACACTTTTCGCGAGGAAAGTTCGAGCTCGACTGACTCGACTAGGCAACAGCTGATCCAATTTAAAGCCTTTCCCTAACCTTTAACTGAAATTTTCTAGAAACAGAAAAATAAGATATGTAATGTTTTATAATTTACATCTTTATTCTAGTTTTTTAAAAAAATGTCAATAGTAATATTATTGACGTTTTATGTCAATATCAATAATTTTTGTATATGAACACTTACGGAAGCATTCAAATTAGCCGCACTTTGTAACAATTGCTGCCAACAAAGAAGTTCTAAAAATAAACAAAAAAAAAACGGATAAGATAAATTGTAAACACACGTCAGCTGCGCTAAACATTGCACAAAATAATTAGAGACTTAGTGATAAAAAGTAGTGCCGTGTGTTCTTATCATTCGTCAGGAAACAGTTAATCAATAAACTTATTCCAATTTACAAAGTGATAACCCAGAATACGCTAGATTAAAAATACGCAAACATGAGTAACTCTGAATCTGCTTTGGTTAAGCCCTTTCGCAATGTTATCAAATTTGTTGGAGCATTTTTCGATGCTGTATACTTTTTGTAAGTTTCCTTAGTTCTTATTTAATTGAATTTTGCTTTTATTGCTTTTAAAATGTTTCAAACTGTTAACGAATATAAAGGTTAATTAATAATAAGTTTCCTACCAAAATCCAAAGTTAAATATTGTCGATGAAGTTAAGTTTTTTAATTAATGTAATTGTTATTTTTACTTTATTTTTAGTGTTAATTCATTGATTAACCCTGGTTCTGGAAGATATAACAGAGGTCGTCTTACCGAGTAAGTATATATAACTTTGTAAAACACTGTATTGGAAATATATAAGTTTTAAAAGACGTAATTGCATGAGTATTTTTTTTTCTTTTTAGTTCAGGGATGTCAAGTGGCCCCAGGATTGGTACTCTTCGACCTCATGGCTCAGGTGGAAATGCTCCAAATATGAATGTTGGATGCCGAAGTTGTCAAATGTAAACTTTGATAATTTATCACTTAATGTAAAATATGTAAGGTAAATTAATAAATTAAGTTATTAAATTTTTACTATCAACGACAATTAATGTTTGTTATGTAATTTATTTGTACAAATTATTTTAATCATTTACATTTGATAATAAATTAGATTACAGTTTGGAAGAAAATATTTTTTAGATCATTTCCACTAATTTTATATAAAGTTAAAATTTTTAAAGTATATTTTCCTTTAAAAAAATCTTTAACAACTTTTTAACACCTTTCATTCCCAATTTTAGTAGTGTTGACAATTGCAACATTACTTTTTAAATGTAAAATTATATTTCACAATTTTTTTTATTACTATGATTCATATTTCATTTAATTAAACATAATTATGTAAAAGTAAAGATATATTTTTTAAAATTACATGTAACTTTGCTGAATACAAAAAATAAAAATGTACAAATAAGAATGCAAAGGCTTGCTATTGTAAAAATGAAATACCTATCAGAAGTACTAATATTTCATTATATTCACCATAGCTGAATATTATTTAAATAAAATTACAAGTTAAAAAAAAGAAGCAATAAACTGAAGCAACCATTCAAAAGAGAAAATAAATGATCCAACTAATCCGCTTAGAGGCAAAGGGATTTCATCATCTCAGTAAAAAAAGAAAAAGGAACACGAGTTTTCTCATTTGATCTTCGTTACGAGACCAGCAGCGATAGTTGTGCCATCGATTCTGAGCATGACCCTACCTAGCTGTTTAACATTCTTGTGCAATTCGACGCAGATTGGCCGTTGCGACGTGATTTCGATTATCGCACTCGAATTCTTGATCAAGCACCGAGGCTTCTTCTTTATCACTTCGCCGGTGCTCCTATTGAGCTGGGCGACTAGTTTACTGATAGTCGCCGGTTCCACCAATGATTGTTGATGCAGTATCACTGGCATGCCGTTTGTCATAGGCACCTTTATATTGAAAATAACGACGTGGGCCTGGAAGCAACTTGATACTGGCACCGGATAGTGTGGGCTGCAGACTATGTCGCCGATTGCAAGGTTTTGCTGATCGATACCGGACAAAATCAAAGACACTTGGTCACCCGCGAAAGCGTGCGTTATATTTACTTCATCTACTTGTATTGCTGAAATATTAAAAGTAGAATAAAAGTAAATTTCATCTTCTTGAAATGTTGATTTTTAAGTAACATGAAAAGATAAGAAATTTTGATACGCACCTTTAACAACAGCAGGTTCATTGCGAGGTAGAATTATTACTTTATCACTGATAGTAACCATGCCGGTTTCCATGTGGCCAGAAACGCTAAAGCCGGATCCAATATTCTTAAATATGTCGTTTACGGAAAATCGGAACGGTTTGTCAATAGGACGTTCAGGACATTTGAAGTTATCGATCACTTCTACAAGCGTAGGGCCGGTGTACCTT
The DNA here is from genome assembly GCA_018906775.1 of Sycophila sp. Sp_5. Lineage (NCBI taxonomy): Eukaryota > Metazoa > Arthropoda > Insecta > Hymenoptera > Eurytomidae > Sycophila > Sycophila sp. Sp_5. The sequence continues at coordinate 1,686,090 of JACCID010000048.1, read as the reverse complement.
AAAAAGAAAGACAATATAGTTGCAGATTTATTATTATTTCTCTTTTTAACGACTAATTCTAATTAAAGACAATAAAAATTTTCCCACCAGCTAGAAAGACCTTCGGCTTCGGGCTTTGTAACTATGTTTTCGCCGGAAAGTCCACTGCACGGTACGTACGTCACTGCATCTCTAAATCCGGCTTGCTTCAAAAAAACGCTGATTTTGTTGACGATCTCGTTGAACCTATCTTTCGACCAGTCTACAGTGTCCAATTTATTAATGACTACGGCCAGCTGTGACACACCTGGAAATTTTTATTAACCTTATTAATTAAAAATAGTAAAATAAAACTAAAAAAATTCTTCAATAAGTTTCTACCAAGTGAACGCAATAGCAATGCGTGCTCTCTCGTTTGGCCGCCACTGTCGAATCCAGTTTCAAATTCTCCCCTTGTAGCATCGACGACCAGCAAAGCTACATCCGCTTGCGTCGCACCCATTATCATATTCGGTATAAAATCTTTGTGTCCTGGAGCGTCGAGTAAAGTGATAGACTTTGAATTTGTCTCGAATTTCGAGTGACCGACATCCATTGTGATTCCTCGCTCGCTGCAACAAAAGTATACTCGTAAATAAATATTTCAATAAATATTGCTACGCAAATAAGAAATTATATTTAATAATAATATAGTAAGTTAATATAAAAAGTAGTAAATAAATATCATAATATAAAAAGTATAGCAACCATCTAAATATGCATTTATGTGGAGTAATAAGTTTTTCACATATTGAAGAACTGAAAGACTTTTCACTTCAAATACGTGTATATTCACTGAAAATGTTATTTGTTAAAAAAAATAAAATAAAAAGAAAATATGGAAAATGATATTTACCGCTCCTCGCCGGTCTCATCGAGGACCCAGGCATAGGCGAAGGATTGCTTGCCAATTTTTTTGCTCTCCTGCTGATACTTATGTATAAGTTTGGAGGACACTTGACCTAGATCGCACAACATGCGGCCTAATAGTGTGCTTTTGCCGGCATCGACGTGACCCACGACAATCAAGTGCAGTTGCTCTTTGCAGCCGCCTCGTTTACTTTTGTACAGTGCAAGTGCGTCTCGCTTCTCTTCCGCCGTTTTGACCCTTGGCTCAGTTTCATCGGCCGGCGACACGCTCCTTGAACTGTCTTTTGCCTGAATCCAAATAATAAATGACGTGAACAATTTTTATTAGTAACATTTAAAAATTTAATCAAGTTACATTAACAAATATTAACGAATTATTATCGTATGCAGTGAAAATAATTCAATAATCATTGAAACTGATTTTATGATAGATAATGGCTTTTGCAACATTTTCTTTTAGCTTATACTATAACGGAAATTTTTTCATTTAAAATAATAATACGTATTATTAAAACAAATGACATTGCTCCTAAACAGGAAAAAACGTTTTAATTTCTCTTTGATAAATAATAAATTAATTGATAGTTTACAATAAAAAAAATTATTTTTACCTGTTTCTTTTCCTTGCGATTCGCGTCATCTTTAGAAGTAGGATTCGGCGAAATTCGATCGGAGCAGGGACTTTGAGATCGGGATGTCGTAAGAAGTTCCGAATTCTCCGTCCCGCTGACGTCGAATCCTTTAACTACGCTTTTCGAGGTAGCTGGAACCACTTTGACCGCTGGTTTCAGCAACAGCGCCGTCGAGTATCCTATCGTTGACTTCACTCCTACTGTTAAATCTTATTAATGAAAAATTTTACGAAGGCCTCTTTCGACAAGCAAAACAGTTTATGCGAAATAAATGATATAAGTGCTTTTTATCCAGGTATCGATATATTTTTTGTATATCACATTTATTACAAATTTATTTACAAATTCATGACAATTACATAAGATTGCTTCTACAATCTTGCCAAAAATATTAGGCAAGTTTTTTAAATAGTTCATTATCTACATAAATGATTAATTTGCCAACGAAAAAAGTAACAATCAATAAATTACGTAAGATTGATGCTGCTAATTCGTTAAAACATTATGCAAGTTTTTAACATGGTTCATGTTATCTGTATAAGTGATTAATTTGTACTAAAAAAATAGCAATCGATAGTACTAATCGGTAAGAAACAGTAATGATGAAAGTAAGAGGAAAATGACGAATAAACGCTTCCCTAAATAATTATTTATATACAAAATAAATGCGAATGTGTATATTAAATCGAGACGTTTTTTCCATTTGATCGAGTGAGTATTACCATTAATTTTACTATCAGGTATATGCAATTAATTTACAACAAAATAAAAACGAGCACCTCATTTGTAAAAAACATATATATAATTATATATAATTATATATTAATTCAAGACAGATTTGGATGAAATCTATTAGGTCGCGATAGCTTTTCTTAATCGTGATAATATTATGCTGTCGGGTGAGGGACTGGAGAAATCGAATCGTACGATAGTCTCCGATACTACATTAATTTTGTTTTCTCTTTTTCGGTATGGCTTTGTTCTCTCATATTTTTTGCACAAAATTTTGCCGAAAGAAGAGGCTTTTTTTTGCGAAACCTGAACGTCATTTTGATTATTCGACATACATTCCTTTTTTATCGCTGCAATGGTCGATTCGTAAAAAAGAAGAGATCGATTCTCACTTTTCACACTATCTAATTTTTCGTTTTTTATATGTACAATATTGTCTAATGAATTAGAAAGCTTCACTTCCGTCGGGACACCTTTATCGCCAAATTTTAGTTGATAATTTAAATTGGAAATATCTTCTAAAATTGGATTAGATAATTTTTCTTTTTTAATTTTACAGGCAAAGTTAGGAATTGTAAAATTAGAAGAATCATTATTTTTTTCGATTTTCAAATTGTGCTTTGCTAAGTCAGCGAGAGAATTGAATGTTTGATTATTTGTCACATTTTTAGAAGAAATATTTGGAATTTTAAAATCTAGTGGAGATTTAATGTCCTTTGCCTTATCATGTTTTTCTTTGTTTGATATTTTTAAGTGATGTGCAGTTAATTCAGCAAGTGAGTTAAAAGTAGGCGAGAGACTAACTTCTTTGGTTTTAATATCTTTTGAAGCAATATTTGGAATTACAAAGTTAGAGTGTGATTTGGCAGTTTTTTCCTGATCTGCATTATTTTTGCCAGATATTTTTAAATGGTGGGCTGTCAAATCTGCAAGGTAACTAAATGATGAGGATGCATCAGAATTATTAGATGCCAAGTTTGAAGTATTGAAAGACATTTTAGGAATTGTAAAGCTTGGGGCAGCATTTGTTTTCTTTTCACTGGTATTTAAATGGTGGAAAGTCAAAGCATCAAGGGAATTAAAAGATGCATTAGAATTAGAACCAACTTCTTTAGTAAATCTTATTTTATCGCTTTTTTCACAGCCATTTTTGAAATTCTGTTTCTCATTTGTAATTATATTTTTATGACTTGTTCCACTACTTCTACCATTAAAAAGTTTTTCAGATTTAGAACCTTACCTTGCCAACAAAATGATGGGTATCATGAAAAGAAAAAAAAGAAAAATTATAATTAGATTTTTTTGATAAAATATAATTAACAATTAAATAATCTTTAAATATCCATTACCTGCTTGAGTTTCAATTTCTTTTTCTACTGGCCTCTCATCTAAAGTTAAAAAAAGAAATAAAGTTATTTTGACATACAAAAGTTAATATTGTGTTAAAAAGAACAGTTCAAACCTTTTTCACTTTTTGACACTTCATCATTTAAAATAGAATTGAGCACAGCTTCTGTGTTGAAATTGAATTCAATTATCTTTTTGTTCAACTCAGATTCTGGATGGGTGTCACCAATCACATTTTTTATTGATTCTATGCAAGAAATCAATTTTGCAGCATCAAGCTCTGACAGTTTTGGTAACTTGTAACTAGAGGGTATGTCTTCATCAGCTTCTTCATTGCCTTCGACAATATCAGGTTCAGTAATAAAGGATGCTATGTTTGCTTGCTTATTTCTATCGTACATAAATTGTTCTGCTGCAATAAAACAATGATACTATTAAATATGTTTACAAACTAAAATGAAATTGAGCTTTATTTTATAAACACTTAAATCTGAGAATTACTTGAGTATTTTTTGAAACCCCCATGGTGATACTTGATTATTACTTATACAGTGATAAATTAGTCAAGTGTATTTGATCAATAAATGACACAATGATACCAAACATAATTAAATTATACATAAGTGGCTAAATAAAAGAAAACTTCAAAAACATAAAAAATTTCATTGTCTATGGTAATCTTGTTAATAATTCTAACCTAGATTCCAAATACTTATTAAAAGAGCAATGAATTAAATTTGAATCAGCATTGAACACTCACAGGGTCATGACGAAATTGTGAAGTAAAATAACGGAGCACTTTGATTTCTGATGTTTACATGTATCAAGATAAAAAAATATAAACACTCACCACCAGGGGAAACACAATAGTCATCTTCTACGGAATGCCCATAAACATCGTCATAGCCGTCGTACTCTGTGAGAAAAAATCTGATATTTGTTAAAGAAAATTGCGCGCCTCGATAAATCGTTATAACCTTAATTATGAAAGCTTCATCCTACCGTCCGAATAGTTCATGCAGCGGACATCCCGGTGTCGTGACATTTTCAGCGTTTTCGCCTTTCTTTTTTACGCTGCGTAATTTTGAAAATTTCACTTTGAAGTTTGTCGGTTACTTTGTTTTATTTACACGATTGGTACTCTAATCCATCGCAACAAACTGTACTCGTGCAGCAGATGGAACGTAATTCTCAAGCTTCTGGTAAATTGTTAGAGGGAGGGGGGGGGGGGACGATTTGTGTAAATTGAGCGCGCGGAGTCGATTGCAGCGTCGGTCGATACGGCGGCCATGTTAAATCGCCTTCAATCGACGTTGCAATTCTAGCCCTCGACTGCTCGGCTCGTACCGCCTCGCTGATAGATAAATATCGATATATCCCTGAGCGGGCAGCGCGCGCAATAATCGTTCTTCGGCATGTTGAGAGCGTGATATCTCGGATTGCGAGCCGTTCGAAATAACCGCGGCCTGCGAGCCCGCGGAGTGCCGGACTTTCCTCCGGGAGGCCACCGGAGCCAACCTCCCCAGGAGCACTCGACATCACCGTAACAAGACCGGCTGTGGAATGTTCGACGCCTTAGAAAATGAGTATTGCAGATAAAGGAAAAAGAGGGACAAAGGAGTTTGGATTTTTTTAGATAACGAGGTATGTTGTCGAAGTAAGTTTTCAAATTATTATTGTCTCAGTGATTCATGTTCATTTAAACCGTGTCTCTTATTTTCAATGTATTTATGGAACATGTGAATTTAATTGATCCGCGTGCTCACGCTTTCTTTATATAATATAATGATATTTTTGACAGATACGATAAATGGTTTGGTAGTAAAAAGTAATCTACCATTGCAGTGAATCTGAAAAAATGGAGTCTGATCAAAATATTTCAGCCAATGAACTTGAATCTAGTATTGAGATAATACAACATCACGAGCAAGAAGAGGAAGTAGATACAAAACATAATGGTTTGCAAACAGTATTTGCCAAATTTATGGAAGAGAAGCAATCCATTACCTATAGGAAACTTGTTGTTCCTCAATCCATGAGAAGCATATATTGGAAATTTTTTGGATTTCCAGCTGATGACAATGGAGACATATTGACAAGAATAAAGATAGTCTGCTTGCTGTGCAAAACTCAAATTGCTTACAACAGAAATACAAGCAATTTACGAATGCATTTACAAAATAAACATGTGCAAGAATTGCGTGACCTTGAAACACTCAGTCCTCCACGTAAGCAAGTTATTTCGCAAGAGAGTAAAGAGAGGCGAGCACAAAAGAGAATGCTAAAAGCAGCTATGGCATCTAGTTCTCAACATATTTATACCACAAATGCAGATGGTACTGTGCAGATAGGAGGAGATATTCAATTTGTAACTGATCCTGGCATTAGCTTTTTAGAACATTGTATAGAAGAAGATGTGAATGTTAATGTGGCAAAACCCATGAAGATTATGATAAAAGGTACACCTGTTAATACAAATGCATCTAGTGCTAGTCAAAATGTAGCTTTTGTCTTACCTGACGATAATCATCAGACTAGTAGTAGTTCCAGTAGTACTACAAAATCAGTGTCAGAAGCTATTGTTGAATTTCTAATAATTGACTTGCAATTGCCAGAAATTGTACACGAACAAGGATTTCAAAGACTTGTTGCTACTTTAAAATCTCCCTGTCAAATACCTAGCAAAGACTCATTAGAAGAAGAAATAATTCCAAGAACTTATGACACGTTTAGAGAAAGCATATTGTCAAGTATATCATCTTTAACTAGTGAAGTGAGTTTAGCAGTAGAAGAATGGACATCCAATTTTGGAGAACAATTTTTTACTTTCCTTATTTACTATCAGACTTCAGGAGAAACTGTTTTGGAATCAAAAATGTTGTGTACAATACATGGACCAAAAGAGTGGGATGAAATACTGTGGGGAAATACGATTGAAGCTATTTTGAACGAGTGGTGCATTAAAACTGACAAAGTAACTGCTGTTGTTGTATCTACTAATAATACTGCACTAGTCAGTGCACTCAGCAGTAAATGCTTAACCGTCATTCCATGTTTATTGCACTCTCTGCAAATTTGTGCACAAGCATGCTTTGAGTACCCTCAGGTTGAAACACTTCTATCGAAGTGCAGGTCAATAATTGGTACCATAATAAGCCATCCAGAGGCTAGTGCAACACTGGCTATGCAAGAGCAATTGCACGGAGTAAGAATTATTAACTTTATTCAACTTTATAATTTACATTTAATTCAATTAAAATCATTCTATAAATTTAATTTTCAGTTGGATGAAAACAGTATGATCATGGATTATCCAGCAATGTGGACATCAACATATGGTATGCTGCAGCAAATGATCCCAAGGCGTCAGATAATCACTACAATTTTGAGTAGCCTGGATGGTGTTGATCATGATGCAACGGATCTGGTCGATGACCAATGGCAAATCATCAATGATCTAGTCGATGTACTTGAACCTTTCAAGGTAACCATAATGACTCTCAGCGAGGAGAAAATGCCATTAATCTCACTCTTAAAACCACTACTTTGGCAACTAGTCTCAGCTCATTTGAAACTTAAGGAGACTGATAGCAGTAGTGCTAGTTTATTCAAGGAATCTCTATCAAGTATGCTTTGTGAAAGATACGCAGAGCCTAATGTTAGTATTTTGCTACAAATTGCGACGACTCTAGATCCAAGGTATGATAATCACAAACCTTTTTTTGTATTGTATTTATTTTTACTGTTTTGTGTCTGTTAACTTTTAGGTTTAAAGAAGTACCATATGCGACCGACGAAGATAAAAAATTAATATCGAAACCTATTAAAGACATGCTAATTAAACTTATAGAAGAGGAAGAAGATCTCGTGGATATTAAAGAGGAGGATGATCCACCTGTCAAAAGAGGTAGATTGTCAGGTAATATATTAAAAATAAAAATTTACAATATGATGAAAAAAAAATTAAATGGTTTCTTCTTAGGTATGGAACTACTTTTGGGTGGTCTGCAAGGGAAGAAGCGAGGTATGTCAGCTGAGGAAAAGGCAGATCTGGAACTCGCACAGTACAAATCTGAGGCGACAGCACCTCTCGATAATTGTCCGTTGCAGTGGTGGTCGAAGACAGCAGCAAAGTGCCCGAATCTCGGAAACATCGCCAGTCGCTACAATTGCGTACCGGTTTGTTGCCCACCACCTTCGCGCATTCCAGCCGAGGTGCAAATTGTTTATAATGCAAAAAGGGCCGCACTTCCACCTCATCTAGTCGACAAACTACTCTTCCTGCATGCAAATCACAATTTAGCATGAGACAAGAAAAATTGTTAGTTGAATGCAATAGACTTGCAGTATTTTATAATTGTGATGTTACATCACAAAAAGGGTAATTATTACTCAAGAGAACTGGATAATAAGGATATTTTTGATCGTGAACTTGTGGGACAGCCTTAAAAGAACAATCTATTTCTTATATCGAATGATTGAGTCATGTTTTAAATTATCCATTAAATTGGAATTTTAACTGCCACAAAAATTGTGTTTAAACAATATTATCAAAGCTACTGTATGCTAAGAATTTTTTAATTTCTTAGAATACAATGAAAATTTGTATATAACTTTAGGAAGTAAAATGTATTATGAATGGAAATATAAATTATAAGAATTCACTATTAAAATTTATTTCAATTTTTTAGATTATTTTTAAAGTTCGATTTCTATGTAATTAATCGTTACTTAGGTGTAAATACTGCTCACAATTTTAAGACTATCTCAAAATTTACATTCTGTTTGAAAAAGAAAAACATTCTTTTATGTTTTATTTAGAATTATATGGAAAATAGAGAACATTTTCTTGAATAAAAATAAGTAACTATTTTTGTATTATGATAATATGAATTGTATTTAATAAATAACGTCATTATTGAAAAGTATATGTAATTTGAACTTTATTTTATTTATAATATTACTTGTTTATGGAGTAAAAGAGAATTGCTTTTGCATCCATTTTGATCCTTCATGAAATCTTGGATCACTGATTCGAAGAGATGCTCTTTTACTAAAATAGTAATACAATACTGCAGCTGCAATAGAAAATTCATTAAGAGAAATTTCATAAAAATTTTGTGCATTTAAACTGCATAAATTTTCCTTACTTGTTCGTTGTACAGAATATAAACTGTGATAAGCCATTGTCCAGAAATGACTTAATGGAGATGACCAATGGATGGTCATATGCCAGGAATGTAGTCCAATGCTTAATATTATGTAAGCTACACACAATATTAAAGTCATGCGAAATTGTGTGTATAAAAGTTGTATTAAACCGACCTGTAAAAATTTTTAAAATTCATAGTTAAAAAGAAGAAATTTTTAAATTTGTTGAGATGAACGTTACCTGAAAAATGTATGTCGAAAAGAAGTTTGCCAAGAGTATAGTTAAAGATAATATTAAAAAAAAATCTTGAACTCTAAAAATTATAAATGACACGGTCAGTAAATTATTTAATGACTTGCTTTCCAAAGTAATTTCATGATTTTAACAAGTTACTTACACATACAATACAAGTAGATCAGCCGGATAACTTCTGGCAAAAGTTGAGAATGAATTAACAGATACATCAAACAATAAACAAAGATATTGTAAAATTAGTGTGAAAGAATATTTTCTCTGTGTTAAAAGAGTCATTTATTAATTTTATTTTTTCACTGTTTACATAAAGTTAAAAAAAAGTGGTATTTCTATGTGTTTAGAAATTGTACAATGGACTGTACATTATGTTGCTATGGAAACTTAAACTTCATCAATTCTGATCAAACATTCTAACTAGCGTAATGTCAACAAGTAGGCCAATTTTACAAACTTAAATAACTTAATAAAATAAAAATATTTATTTATAAATTATACATTTGACTTATTTAAATACTATTCAGCTAAGATGAAAATAAATTTTTTTAAGGTCTGAAAATAATAGCAGAAAAAAAAGAATTCTAAAGAATGAGAGAGAAATAAAGAAATATATTGCATACTGATGAAAATTAATTAATAATCGAATACTTGACAAAATTAAAAAAATTGAAAATCAAATTTAGCGCTACCGTAAAAAAAACGCGTCCAAGTATTAGCCAATGGCGTGCAGTCTCGAGCCGCTGCAGGCGCACGCGCAACAGAATTTTCGCGCGCGGCTCCTTTTCGTCGCGTACACGTCGCGGCAGTCCGGAGTCAAGGGGCCTTTTTCGATTCTACGCCAGCAAGATGAAGTAAGTGGTCACCGAGTGTCTTGGAAATCCGAAAATGTTGACGGCATCAGGCCCTTCGGGACGGGTTCAACCCATCCGAGGGCATCCCAGGGTCTCACTAATTCACTTTTTGTTCATATTTCCAGGATCGGACTGTGCGCGTACAGCGGATACAAAATCTATCCCGGCCATGGGAAGACCATGGTCAAAGTGGATGGAAAGGTGATTATGCCCTTTTTCACATGCAATTATTGTGTCAAATGTAGCAGTTTCAGTGTTTTTCAGTGCTTTGAGATGCACTGTGCGATTTTTTGTTTGTTTCATAATCATTGCGGACTTGCAAAACAATGAGGGAGTACCTAACCTCTAAGTGTCCATATGAGAGTTTAACCTGCTTTGATTTGCTTGTTGTAGAACTTCACATTTCTTAACTCAAAATGTGAGTCTGCTCACCTGATGAAACGCAACCCCAGGAAGGTTACCTGGACTGTCCTCTACCGGTAAATCTTGTTGACATTTAGTTTAACTGAACAGAGTTGCCGTTGTTGCAGTGTAGTTTTAATAATTTTCTTTTACTCTTAGGCGGAAGCACAAGAAAGGACAGGAGGAGGAGCAGACCAAGAAGAGGACACGCAGGGCCCAGAAATTCCAAAGGGCCATTGTTGGAGCATCATTGACTGATATTCTTGCTAAGCGTAACATGAAACCAGAAATTAGGAAAGCTCAAAGGGAACAGGCAATTAAGTAAGCTTAGGTTTCATTTATGTACTAATCAATTAAATTAGTTCTTACCTTCTACAATATAAGTAATGAATAGATTCAATGTAAATAGCTGTATTTAAAGTGTAACTTTAAATGGAAATTTCTAGTTTTGAAGTAAAAGTAAAAAAAATTGTGCTACATTTTTATTAATTTTTTGTGTAGTATGAAAAATAATTATTAAATGTTGTCAAATTATTAATTAATTGGTTTTGGTAGACATTCGTTCCTCGTACATGATGCTAATATTATGTAGGATTTCTGAATGTCTTAGAATAATTAAGAAGGGCTGCTTCACCCAGAATTGTGTACAACAAAATGTTCATATCACTGTCTGGTTTTGCGGGTCCATACATTTTTATACATCTTAAAATACTTATTTAATAATTAAGTAGATACATATAATTTATTGTGAAACTAATATTGCCTTTCTACTTATTTAGGGCTGCTAAGGAACAAAAAAAGGCCCAGAAGGCTGTCAAGAAGGCAGCAGCTCCACCAAAAGCCAAACCTGTCCACAAACAGAAAGCTACCAAAGTGCAGCAGAAATCTGCACCCAGAGTTGGTGGTAAAAGATAAATTATTTCTTTTCTAGTTTGAAAAAAAAACAAAAAAATAAAGTGTTATTTCACTTAAAAAAACTACCAGAGTTTAAAATTATTCGTTATCTAATTTTATTAATCCTTTAAAAATTATAAAAATAGAATTAAAATTTACATTTATGCACAGTACATTTAAAAAAACTACTTTTTCTCCGTCATCTCTTTCTTCAGTATTGATAACTTAGTAAGGGCTAGGTCGCGCCAAGCTCTTCGATCCTGTAACTTGTCTAGTGGACAAATTTGATTCAGTTGATTACTAATCTGATCAGCCATTGGACCTTCGAACTTGGGAGTAGGACCAAAAGTCATACTTGTATTGTAAATACTGTTGCTATAAGCTTCACAATATTTCTTCATGCCTAAACGAAAAAAGTCAGTTTAAAAAAATGAAGATAAAATTATTTCTGAGACTACTGAAAGTAACTCGTTTTTAAAAATATTTAAATTATAATAAATTGCAATTACCTTCGGCATTAAGATGCGCCGTCTCAAAGGGTCCAAGGAAAGCGTAGCGCATACCGAGACCCTCGCTCATAACAATGTCTATATCTTTAACGTCCAAAACACCATCTGCGACTAATCGCCAAGCCTCGTTCAATATTGCGTATCTAAAATTCGTAAAATTATATATTATATTGTTATTCTTTAAAAACCTGAACAAAAAACTGATATTAAATCTAAAATATTTTTCAAATATAAATATTGTACAACGTAAAAAGATATTAATAGTCTCACTGTATTCTATTAAGGGCAAAACCGTCCACTTCGCGGTTTAATACGACGGGGGCTTGACCGATTTCCGCCATAATTTCCTTCGTTTTCAACGGGATATCTTTGTGCGTCCATGGGGCTGGAACTATTTCCACAAGTGGCACGTAATACGGTGGGTTTACCTGCAAAAATATACGACGTTAGAATTTTTGTACCTGGGGTTTTCATGCAAACATTAAAAAATTACCGAGGACTTTTTTTAATTTAATTTCAATTCATTTAACGATCCATTAGAAACGTAAAAACATCCTTGAATTTCCTTCTCATAAAAATTTATACTCGTTTTTTCCTAATTACTAAGAAAATTATGTACATAAAATTAGTCATTTTAATTTGTTTGAAAACGGAAAAATTATATATAGTCCTTCAAAATATAACCATCACCTGATGTAACTCTTTATTTTAACTGCTTATGTCATTTGAAAATAAATAATCTTTCTTAAATAATCATTCGACAGAATAGGCAGATGTATACAATTTATTATGAAAAAAAAATTTCTATTCTGTATAACAATAATTGCGGAAGCACAAATTGCTCGAGATTATAATTGATCCACACCTGCTGTTCTCAAGATAAAAATAGAAGAAAAAAAACCTTCGTAAATACCGTAGAAGTCGGTTTTCCACTCAACGGCTTCGGGGTATATTTATTCAAAACCGCAACGGTTATAAATTTTTGCATTTCGCGGCGAAGGCTGGAAAATCCCGTTGCTCGACGTTTGTAAAGATTCAATCGACTTTCGCCTCGACTTCAAGAGCCCCTTTGTTATTAAATACGACTTGCTGTTATCCCGAAGTGTTTATTGATGTTGTAAACCCCTTCAAACTGTTGGAGCTGACTGTTATCATTATTTCGCGTTGATAACGATTTTTGAATTATCGCGTTTTATAAAAGAGGTATACGTATATTGCGTAAAATCATTATCGCGGATATTTTAGTTTCTCAATGTTTCATATTCCAGGAAATAAAGTCGACAATCTTAAGACATAAGTTTTTATGTTCACTAAGAAAAGTTCGATAATTTATAGTTTCTTCACGGTCTTCAATTGATTTAATCGTTACTATTTAGTAATAATGTATTGTCATAATAAATTTATTCATTCATTCATTTTGAATGATCTTCTGATTATAGAATAAAAAAAAATTTATCCGAATTCCGTTGCTATTAAAAAAAAATCGCTACTATAGTATTGTACATTTAATATGTTATTGTGCCATAAGAGTAAAATATTTTGCAACCCAAAAAAATTAAGATAGATAATAAATTATTTAGCGAAAATAATTAGCAATTCAATTATTTACTTTGGAAAAATAAGAATAATAAATATTATTGAACTCACTGGATGAGAGACGACAACCTGCTCGCGGTGCTTCATATTTTCACTGAAAAGCGAGGGCTTGAAGGTGGAAGTTGACGAAGATAGTATGACCTTATCGTCCACGACTTTGTCTAGCTCCTCGAACAATTTCTTCTTCATCTCAATCCGCTCCGGGATGCATTCTTGAATGAGCTTGGCTCCCTTTGCCATTTCACTCAAATTAGAACTACCTGCAAGCAATAAATTCCTGAATGTTTGCGCGAATAAAAGCACTATTCACAGAGTAAATCAAAATTAATTATTTCTTAATTTCTTTTATCAATTCAATGAGCGCACAAAATTAACGCATGAGTCGATGGCGATTCTGCGATACCTGTAGGTGTGCAAATCCACGGCCAACAGGAAATAACTCAGCTTTGAAAGTTGAATTTTTTTTAAGGTGCACCTACCAGACCCATTTATTCTTCTTGTTTAGGTCATTTTCAAAGAGAAAAAACAGGTGTGCACGGTCAATCCCCGAGCTATTTTTTCCAGGCCAAATAACGCAAAAAACTTTAGAATATATTTTTCAAAAAAATTCGCAAGAGTAAAAAGTTCTTAGAATTAGCCAAGGAACACGCCTGCATTTTTTTCGAAGTGTTTTGAGTAAAGTTTTAATATAGCAAAAATGGTTGTTTATATTTTAAAAAAGATTTACTAAAATTTTCTAAAAAAAATTATGAATGTATTTTGTGTTGTTTTCTAAAGTTTTTCGCGTTATTTGGCCTGGAAAAAATAGCTCGGGGATTGACCGTGCACACCTGTTTTTTCTCTTTGAAAATGACCTAAACAAGACGGAATAAATTGAATTGTAAAAAATTGTAAAAAATTGGTCTAGTAGGTGCGCCTTAAAAAAAATGAACTTCCAAAGCGGAGTTGTTTCCTGTTGGCCGTGGATTCGCACATATATGTAAAAGAATTTAATTGAAGAAAGGAAAAATACTTCAATATTACATTGGATTTTGACTGAACGGAAATTTTGAGGCGACCGATTAAAATTTATAATTAAATTGCCCGACCTTTGATGAGTTGATACTGCTGATCGGCGTTGAGGGAGCCTCGCAGAAGTCCGCTCTTCTCAAGGCGGCTGAGCTGCGCGCGGATGTCCTGCAGGGCGTTGTCGATTTGCTGCTGGACGATGTCGTAGATCGTGACTTGGTAGCCGACGCCCGCGAAGAGCATGGCCCAGCTGCGGCCGATCAGCCCGCTATCGCAACGACCATCCATTTAGCATCATTTTCTTTCTCACGCGGAGATAAAAGTTTTAGTAAAAATTACTACACCGTTGCGTAATGCAGGGGCAGACTCGATATATAAATAATTTTACTAGATTTACAGTAAATTTGGCTAAACTTATAGTAAATTTTACAAAAATTCTAGTCAAATCAATCCAGGTATTGGAAAATAGTCTAGTAATTTTTACTAAAACTGTTTTCTCCGTGTATGAGGGAGTTTTAATTAAGTTCGATGTTTATATATTTTTTTGGTGCATTTGTTTTTATGTACACATTTTGTATACAAATCTTATAATATAAGTGTATATTAAAATGTAAATAGGATAATAAATAAATTTAATTGATGTTCGGACGCCTATTTTATGCGATTTTACGCTGCTTTCTCAACTATTAGAGGAGCGTTGAAAAGTTAAATTTTTATTTGATGAAAGCATAAGTAGATAAGTGAGCAGCTACTGCGCAGGAATAAATATTTTTCTTATAATTATAAAAAATTTTCTATTGTATAATTTCTAGATCTTAGAGTATAAAACCGTGATTCATCCCTTGACTCTTGAAAAAAAAAATTAGTTTCACCTTATCAGCAAAAAGAATATTAGTTACATATTTTCTAATAACACTTAAATATCTGATCTGATAACAAACATTTTTACGAAAACTTTCCTTTCGCGTGCTTTTGCATGAAGAACTCAGTAAACGTAATAAGTTGCTTTCAATAATTTGCAGATAGTTAAATAATTTACACACTTCTGTTTTATCTATCATCAAGCAGAATTGGATAACGTTGCTTATCCAAGTGCGTAAATGATAAAACTTCAAATTTTTATTCGCAAAGATTAAAACGTTACGTTAATTTTATTATGAATTTAATCAAACAAGATCTATTGAAAAAATATATTACGTGCTACACTTCTTCATTCGGTTCAAGCGTTTCGCCAAGAAAAATTATTTACAATCAAAAAAATAGACAACTCGCCTCTATCTCTCTCTCCATTTTGAAATGTAAATACCAAAGCGTCATCCAAGTTTTATAACCGCCTAATCATCGCTCTGTAAATTGCCGTTAATTTAAAAAAAAATTACATAACCAAAAACTACCTACGACCCTATTAGATGTAAAACAAAGAGTTAATCTGCACCTCTTGCCCCCTTATATTTTTATTTTTACTAATATAAAAAAAACGCATGCAAGAAGCTCCCACCGTTTGGTAGACTGCACTTTCTCGTCTCCGATTTCAATTGCCGCTCGTTGACCCGACCGTCACAACCCTGCGGCTTCCGCGCGCTCGCGGAGCCTTTTCCGAACGGAAAATTAAAATGAAAAGCACAAACCTGCCGACGATGCCGATTTTCTCGTTTCGCTGTGCCATGCTGAGATGAACTGCGACTGCGGAGGGGAACAGCTGAGCGACGAGTGCGTGCGCACCGCTGGAGATTCTCGTTCGACGTGCGAGCGAGAAGTGCGCGCATCGGGGAAGAACTCGAAATCCGCTTCATTGTCGCCGACCAAGTCCCCCACTCGAGCTCCAAAGCTCCGTTGGCCGAGTGATAAAAAGCGCAAAGCAGGACTTTCGCTTTACAGTCCGTTGCTTATAGATTTTTCTCGACTCTGCATAGAGGACGCTTAATTGGGGCGAATTGAAATTTTTTATAATTTTTTTCTTGTTATAGTAAATAGCTCTGTATATACTTTTTGTTCAAAATTTCATATTAGTTTTTTTTTATTTTAAAATCAAATTACTTGCGTATACGTAATCTAAATACTTGTAATTATATACTGATTAATATAATAAATAAATAACAATATTCGTTAAATATATGTATATATGTAATGAATAAAATTTTGTATAATTAGGGGCAATATAACATTTGTTTATCAGTCGTACGAAGAAATAACACGAAGATCGTTAGAGAATAATCATAAGTTTATTTGTAAAATATTTTCTTTTATTGTACAGACATTTTTACGTTAAGCGATCATATAATATATATTGTAAGACTACTTAAATTATTTAAATCTTGAAAGATATATACATGATATGTATAGTAATAAAAAACTTTAATTCACACACTCAATTGTACAGAAGTTTAAAAAAATCTTTTAATAAGGACTTGTAGATTTCTGGTCAAGTGTTTTTTATATAACATATCTTCGTAAGTTTACGCTTTTACGAAATTAACTAACTAATTGGAAAATCCTCAATTTCTAGGAACTTTTTTTAGTGACTGTGTACTCCTCCATAATCTTTTTATTTCGCCGCTTAACGGCATTTTCGTATTTAACTATATCCCTTAGCAAATCTTCGATCGTTTCGTGAAAACGCAATTTCAAGGCTCTTGACAACTTCTTTGATCTCAGGCACAAAATGATTTGCTCCTTCGTGTATTCGAAATTGAGGCCGATTTCGTTGCACAGTGCCTCCTTATGGCAGGCATACTTGTAGACCGATTCGCCTGGCATCTGCACCCGATCAATCATGTGTTTCCAGTCCCAATCGGTGTTTCGCTGGTCCATGAATTTTATTTTAAAGAGCGCGCAGAATCTTGACCACTTCATCAGGTGCATGCGACTCGAGACGAACCAGTCGGCCGCCCTGCCAACGAGATAGTCGCGAACCAAGTGTACTGACATTTTGTCCGACCAGTGATGCAGCGTTTGGGCCCTTTCGAATTTCGCAATCCATTCCTTCGCGAATGGTGGATCCTCGGTGCCTTTAAATTTTGGGATGTCCATCAAAATATTCACCGACTTCTCGAGAATTTTTCTAGGCGGAAAGGGTATTCTTTTATTTTCCAGTTTCGACTTTGATTCGCGCAAGACGAACTTGGCTAATTCGCTGTTTATCATTAGCTGCACGAGAGCTTCGAATTGATCCTCTCGCCTTTGCTTTTCCAGTGCCGCGTTCTTATTTTGTGGCTTGGGTCGACTCGAATTTTGAGCAGTATTATCTTCGGCTTCGTATATCCTGCAACTGTTTTCAATCCGACGATTCATATTGTTATTTTATATTATAATCCCACGGCGGCTGTTGAATTTCGAGTATTCTAGAAAGTCTCCGATTAAAACTTTATAAATTTCAATGATCGAATAAATCCTTTAATTAAATAATTGATAATAGTAACTTAAAACTTTTTAATGGAATTAATCGATCAGAACTGCACGGGTGTCACTATCACTATGATTAATACATCACGTACTGTCACTGTAATATTCTGTAAAAAGTTTGTCTCCTTCCGAAATCTTTTAATTAGGTCTCTCTTCGTTAATTTTCGTTTTATTTACTTAAAGTGAATTTTGATTTCGTAATGTTATAGCGACCACTCCGTTAATGCGTACTGTTTGAAAAGAGCCTCGTAACTGAAAAGTTTTCTGTATACAAATAAATTTGTCGCCTCATATTCTGCTGGTTGTATCCCCCTCCCCTAAATCGCAAACTCGAACGGAAAATCTCCGGTACATATAAGGAGGAACTAATTACACGTTCTTACGATACTTTTCGAAAATTATATGAATTGACGATCTCATTATTTATTGCTACGCTGGGCCTAATTTTCTACGTATATATGGCCATAATTCGTTCCGCTCATCTTACACTCCTTCACTATGCTCATTTCTAAATTTTAAATTAAATGTAAATAATAAATAGATATAATATTATTGGCAATTTTTTTAATCATCGTATTTGCTAATTAACATTTAACTAATCGTTGCCTAGCATAAAAGAATTTAAATACTTTTTCGAGAGGATATTGTTTTATTTCATTTTATTTTTATACTACTTTCATGATAATTATTAATTAAATTAACTTTAAGACAAAATGTAATACATACAAATTACATTATTACATCCGAATTGTGCTTTTTCCTCGGGGGGATTTTACGTATTGTGACTTTTTCGCGAAAATACATATAGTATTATTTTTCTCAATCTTTGTCGATAAATTGACTTTGATTTCATGCTTTTTCCTTTTTTAAAGAAATAACAAAACGATTCTGATAAATAATAATTATATGCAGAAGAGAAATTGCATTTTACAAATGCAATGAAGTCTGGATGTAATAACGAATTGTATGCAATGAATATCGTGACTAAAATGTAAAATATTTTCGAAGGTCATGAAAAATGTATCTTTTTTCCTATTGGTTCTTGCATAAAAAGACGTATAGTATATAAGTGGAAATGAATCAGTCTGTTATCTTCGCAGTTCGCTGCAGGCCTGCAGCTGCGATGTGCATTGAGTCGCGGGTGCGGTGCTGTTCGCCGTTTCCTGTATGTCTTTGAACTTCAACAGACATGATCCTTTAAAAGGAGTACCGTTGCAATTAATTCGGTAAAAGTTTTCTTTTTTTCTTGTTCATTTGTTGTCGAAAATTTAGTTTTTCGTGCATTGAATTACCTACAAGAATGTAATTTAGGATAAATATTCTTTATACATAACCTCATTATTTATAAAACACAAAGAAGAACATTAAAAGTACATATTATATTTTCAAAATATATATGTGAAAAACGCAAAATTTTGTTGTTTGGTAAGTAAAATATGTATAATCATTAAATCCGCTATAAGAATTAAGAATACTAAGGATACTAATTAAATTTCTGTAAAATTATACAATTTGATTATAATTCTAAAAATGATCCAGTTAGTTTTATCTATCAAATCCTTATTTATATTTATTCATAGGAGTGTAAAAGTGCTCCACATATAAATCATGGCATTAGTAATGGATGCAGTTTGTGCTGCAGATTTTAAACATGGACCTTTTTCACAAGGACGATTCAATGAAAATGTATTGGATGAAATATACGCAGATTTAGATTATAATGAAGTTGTTTCTATTATTTTTTTAATGATAGATAAATCAACAGATATTTCTGAGGTATTAAATAGAGTGAAAGATGATTGCAAAAGTAAATTTCTTGCCATTAAAGAGGAACGGAATTGGAAAGAAAAATTATTGGATGTTTTAATTACTATAGATAATATAGATGTAATTAAAAAATTAACTTTTAAAGATGATGAAATACAATCAATGAAAGGACGATATTTTTACAATGTACATAATGTGAGTCAGAATTTGAACAAAGTTGTGAAAAGTTTATATTTCTTGTGTAAAGAACTTACTAATTTTCAAGTTACAAAATTAGTTAATGAAGTTTACAAGGATTTAGGAGCACCAATACCACATTTAAACGAAAAAGAAAAATTACTTGAAATTTATATTTTAGATTGGTTGCAAAAAAAGTATATTTCTATTAATGAAGGTAATATAAAATTTTCAAATTAGAATATTAAAAATCTGTTTAATTAATAAATATTTTTTATTTTCAGATAATCCAAAATTAAACAAATTTATTGGTATATTAAAAATAAATGTATCGTTACCATTAAGTTTGAATTTTGAAGGATGGAAAGACTTCAAGTTGGAAAAGCCAAGTAGGGGAAATGAAAAGGACTCTTCTGTAGTTTCAGAAGAGATTCAGCAATTAGAAAATTATAAATGTACTAGTTATACAAAAAACATTAATACATTTCCTTGGCATGATAAGGAACATAAAAGGCTGTGTATAATCGTTAATCAAGTGGACTTCACTAATCAGTCCCTTGTATGTACAACATATAAATTTTTACATTAATTGCTTATACAAACAGAAAAATGTATTTTACTAAATAAACTGCCTTTACAGTATCAAAAAAGAAAAGGGTCTGATACAGATCGTAGAGCATTGTATACTACTTTTAAGGGTATGGGATTTGATATAAAAGAAGAAAGAAACTTAACCGCAGCAGACATGAGATTCTTATTGAATTCATTGAATGAAAAAAAATATAATAATTATGCTGCCATATTTTTTTGCATACTAAGTCATGGACAAAAAGGTAAAAAAAATAAAATTAATAATATACCATAATTTTTAAATTTACCATTGTAATTTTATATATATTTTTTTAACCGAGTAGTACATTGTTTTAGGAATAGTCATTTTTTCTGATGATCAAGTTGTATCAGTACAAGAAATACAACAAAAAGTATGCTGCCGAAATTTACAAAATGCTTTCAAATTTATTATGCTACAATCTTGCCAAGGGACGAAAATTGGTAAATTCCATCTACATATTACTACTTTCTTTTTGTAATGTAATAAATTTTGAAGGAAGTGTACAAGTTTTAAAATAAATTATAGGTTTTGTAAATAATAATTTAACTATGGATTGTCCAATACCTTCGGAAAGTATGAGACAATATACAGAAGATTCATCTCCTCTCTACATGGTGCATTTTGGTGGCGTGTATCAAGCTACAATAAATGATTACACTGCAATAAGGCATGAAATTGAAGGTATGACAACATAGTATAATGTATATATAATGTATTATACAATTCTTTTAAAATTTTTATTATAATCTTTGTCAGGATCATGGTTTATACAAGAAGCTTGTAATGAACTTCAAAAAACCACGCCTATAAAACTCACAGAATGGATTAAAAATGTTAATAAACGAGTAATATCCCGTAAGGCTGAAACAAACCATAAAGGAACCTGTATTGTGCAAGTTCCTTGTTGGACAAACACATCAATTTCAGAGGATTATGTATTTCCTAAGTATTATCTTACCCAAACTTAGGAAAAATGCTGGGTAAGGAAAAAGTGATATCTCGTTTGAGGCTCAAAAGTAATGATGGCGAATACTTCTAAATAGGATCTGTTTCATTGTTTATAAATGAACGCGCATAATTTTGTGTATTTTTGTATAAATGAAAGCTAAACTTTACTATAACAAGAAAATATTTTATCAGACTTAAAAATATGTAAGACATTTAGCTATAGGTTTGTTACATACTGTTATAAAAATATTAAATATTTTACTTTAAAAAATAAATATTACATTGTTTTTATTATACCTTTTTTAAATTTAATTAGAAAATTGAATAGATGACATTTAAAATATATATATAAATTTATTAAATATTATAAAAGCTTTATACAAATATATATATATATATCATTTTATCTCTGTTTTATCTTGAAAAATGGCTCAATTATTTTTACTAGTTCTTGCTCAAATGTTTTTGTTGAAAATTTGTGAACTGATTTTCTAGCTGCATTTCTTATAGCATGTCTTTCTTCAGCAGTCATGTTTAAAATAGAAACTATAGTCTTAGTGTATTCATCAACATCTTTGGCTAAGTATCCATTTCTTGTTTTATCCCTTGTGTCAATAATGTCAGCCTTGGGACCACCAGATGCGTTAGCGACCATAATGAGTCCAGCAGCTAAACCATCAACCACACTGATTCCAAAATGTTCATTCCACATTGCATGAATACCTACAGTGCCTCTTTGCATTTCAGAAATTAAGTCTGAGTAGGATATATTAATTTTGAATTTAATGTTATCTTCTATGGATAATTTCTTTGCTAGATTCTTCAATTTTCGTACATAAGATTCATCGTCTTCATTACGACATGAACCAATTAAAATTAAATTAACATTTTTCCAAATATCTTCATCAATTATATTTTTTATTTTACTCATAACTTCTATCATAAGAGCATGATTTTTCTCTGCTCTAAATTGACTAACGGAAACAATACGAATTTCATTATTTTTTTCTTCTTCACTCAGCATTGGCAGTTGTACAAGCTTCTCTACATCACAAGGAGGATATAAAAGATGTGTTCGCTGAGGACAGTTCCATATTGAGTTAATATGGTCTTTAGTCCAAGAAGAATTTACCATAACTATGTCAGCTGTTCTTCCTGCTAAACTGTATAAAAAGGCAATACCTTTATAATATCCAAGCTTCAGAACAGTCAAAATTGGATTTCTAGCTATAATATGGCGATTATTATGTGAAATAGATCGTTGTGACACTCGGTTCAACATATCTGTAGAAATTATTGGATAATGTGTATAACAGGCTACTTTGCAACCTCCCAAGTATTTAAAGATGGGATATGTAAATGCATATCCCATAGTATCAATGTAAATATCTGGCTTAAAAAGGGAAAGAGCTTCCCATCCCAGCCACACTGATCCTAAAATTTGTCCAAGTAAAGTACAAAATGGATACATTTTAGCTTCTACCCACTTTCTTCTGTGCAAATAAACAATATTAATATTATGTTGCATTTTCAAATCAAAGACTTTCTCAACATTATTAAGAATTGTTTCACGATCGTACTGCAGATCCCCGGTATAAATGAAAACGTGTACATTTTTATAGTTGGCCTGAAGTGCCTTAACAGCAGCCCAAAGCACCCTTTCCCCACCAGCTCCAGCGTTGCAGTAAGGATGGAATATTCCAACTGCGATTTCGTCCTTATCTTTATTGTCTTCGTCGCGTCTTTTCATGATTGCTCTTTTTATGAATACTAAAATAGCGAACGGATACAAACACAGCAAAAAGAGCCAGCATGTTGCAATAAAAGCAGCCACCTCTAGCAACCAAAATATCAATCTACTGATTATCGACATTTTTTAAGATTTTCTATCTATCAACATCTACACAATCCTCAGCATTCACACAGTCAATCAATAAGTGACTTTTAGTCCTGAATATTCAACGATTTAGAGATGAAGTAATGATGCTTCAAAAAATAAGAATTGGATGATTCAACGTCCACTGTCTTTTTGTTTACACTTTACACACGCGTAATGACTGACGTATCTTCCCATACTTTAAAAGGCTCCATCGATAAACATAACCTCACTGGTCTCGTGATTTACTTAATTGCCATTCGAAGTAAACTGACGAAAACTACTGATGTATGTGTTCGGCTGCCGCGTCTGCTGCCGCAGAGTGCGTTTATTTAGTCGCCACTCGAGTCAGAAGCGACGCGTGCACCAATTACCTACACCAAACGAAATTTCCAGTCACAGCTGATGACGGTGTGCGGCTTTTCTCGCTCTGCTTTCGTTTTAGGCGGTGCACTGTCTCATTCCACACTTCTCGCCTCGTTGAGTGGTGAGAGAATCAATTCTCTGATGGAATTATAAACGCCGCCGCGGAGTTATTACCGGAAGCACTTCGGGTGGCGATAGCGAGCGATAGACGACGAATTTTTTTTTTATTAATTCTCCTCGAAAAATCGAACCTTGAACCTTGCGCAGTCCCACGTAATTCATTCGTGGATTGGTTCATTCTTAGAGTTCCTGCCAATCGCGACGAAGAATTTGCTCTTGGGCGCGCCAAATCATTTTAATTGATTAAAAGTATTATTAACAGTGTGTTGATCCGAGATTCGAATGTTTTCCACGCGATGCTTTTATTATACATTTTCATTTATATACGAATTTGTGTCAGCAACTTATTTAGTATCAAATTTATACTTTAAAATACACAAACTGCCATTTTATTAATGGTTTTAATGTGATGATGAAAAAGAAAAATTGGATGACTATAAAAGTTTGAAAAATGAAGTTAGAACATTTACAGTTTATAGTTAGTTGGTTAATCTCGCTTTCTCCCACATAACACTGCATTAATTATTATATGTAAAAGGGCATATAATACAAAAAAAATGATAGCAGTTTATAATAATGAATAATGAAAACACATATTTGATTAAAAATAAAAAATAAATGCAGTTACCGAAGCGAACATTACAGCATAACCTATATATTACATTTAATAGGTATCTAATAGTGCATTTTAACTCAATCGCTTAACGTAATAAAAAAAATCCATATCACAGACCTCACAATGTTCTATTACCGCAGATTTTGATTTGGTTTAAACTATCAATTTTATAGATCAATATGACCATAGTGAAACTACTTGAACAACGACAATACACTCCGCAAATGAAAATAAATGAAAGACATTTAAAAATTAAAGGGCCGAAACTGTCGGTCGCCAGAGCAGTCACGGACGCTCGTATCGCACTCGGTCACTACACTCGCGAATCGAACATCGAAAAGAGCCGGCCGCGGGCGCAGCAAAGTCCACACACACGACCGAAGGCATATAGTAATCGTGACGGGGACGGGGACTCGGGGAGACTCGCGCACGATAATACCACGAAAGGAGGCGCGCAGGCGGAGGGGGGAGCCGCGCAGAGTCGCGGTGTAGTCAGCGCTTGGAGAAAAAGGGAGTTGACTCGCGGCGGCGCGACGGTTTGGACGCGCAGGCGGAACCAACAGCTACACTCACACGGCGGCATCGACGCGCCGCGGGACACAGCGATATAACACGTCTCGCGGGCGACAATAACGCGCGACGCAGTGCTCGCGCGCACAGGGAGTGCGGTGCAGTCGGAGGAGCCTCTCTTGGCGCCAGTACGCAGCAGAAGCGGTGCAACGGGAGCGTGAAGTCGTGCGAGGTGCGCGCATCATGACGCCGCTGCCGTCGGCCGCGTCCACCACGTACCGCCTCCTGCAGCGGAGCGCGTCGAGGCGCTAGCCCCTGGCTCCGTCGAGCGCGGTCCTTACCCGCGAGAAACAAGCAAAGTGTGCGAAGCCAGAGGATTACAGTGTCCTCGACGATTACCGGGGGGACCCTGGCCCCGCGACCTGAGACATGGAAGCCGACTTTCAGCCAGCGCTCAGCCCCGCGAAAGTTTTGACAGGTGAGAGAGAAGAGCGTGGGAGGTGGGGGGCAGCTCTTTAAACTCTTGGCTCAGTGGGCACCTTTTGCTCTTTTTTTCTTTTTGCGAAACGCACTGGTTTTTGCAATGGTGCAAGTGGATCAGGTACTTAATGCTTGTTTGGCATATCGGGCTGGGGAGAGCCATCGAACCTGCTGGCATGCAAGAAATGCGTAGTAGCTCAATGAGTTCTCTGCATTCCTGAGTGCTGGGGCTGTTGGTTGTCTCGATAGAGGTAACTGAATTGTTCAGGGGTTTTCTGAATTTCTTCAGAGGAGAATTTAAAGTGTTCAATAGCTTTTGGAGGAAGTATTCTTTATGGAAAGCGGCGAATCTACATAATAATACCCTTTGATCCTCAAGGCTCAGCTATCAATAGGCGAGTCTTTTAGTTCATAGCCACATTTAGCAGTAGAAGATAAATGTTTGAAAGAACAACAGCTGCAAAAAGACATTAAGAATCTTAAGCATATTTTTTATGTTAGATAACAGTGGATTACGTTATTTACATAATCTTGAAATATACATTTATTTCATAGAAAGGATAGAAATGTTTTCAAATTATTTTATAATTTTTGGTAGTTTTAAATCCCAAAAATGTTTTCAGTGATGGTAATATTGTATAAATGTATTTAAAAAATAATTATGATGGATCCAAAGAGAAATAAAAGAATACTTACTCGGTAATAATCTGCAACTTCTTTAATGTAACATTTTTGTCTGGATTTTAATCGTTCAAAAAATATGTTTCGCAATTTTTCTTCAATTTGTATGTAACTTTTATTTTTAATATATATTACAATCCCTTTAATTAATAATTATGAGATTATAAACAAATACCTTTATTTGTAGAAAAAAAAATTAAAAAATATAAATAAAAGAAAGATACTGCAAAAATTAACACACAAATTTTGAAGGTCTATGAATAAAAAGTCTTTCAGACTACTAAAAAAATACAACATATAGATATCTCAAAATACAAAACTTGTGATTGAAAAGACTCTTCGATAATTTTTATGTTAAACAATTCATCACATGTCAGTCTTCAGCAATTAATTAGACCATCGGATGACCATATTGAGCTATCCAGATCATTTTCCACTATAGGTGAACGCAATCCACTTCTGTGTAATATACTTAGTTATATATATTAATTGGTTGCCTGGTATTTACATAATACCAGTTGTAAAAACAATTTCGCACTTTCCGCCTGAGGAGACTATGAACGTTCTTCCTTACATAGTATTTTTGATTGGATACTCCCATATTTTTTAAATATTCATGCTTTTTTTTCTGAACTCAAGTGTAAATCTAAATGGGTCCTTGGCCCTTAATGATTTATTGATACGAGGATTACCCTCCGTCGTATTCGATTTTTCTTCGAGACTCGCAAGCAAACTTCTTAAGATCGATTTTTCTTTCTTGAACGTAATTTCATTATTAGGCAATAGATACAAAGGCTAAGAAGTTATCAGATCGATGCAATAGTTTTACGTAATTTAAAACTCTCCGTTTGGTGTTTTATCTACGTTTCATATTTGATTAATTTACTGAACTCTCGTTTGACTTCTGTGCCTCGAATTTATGTACTTTAATTGCAATGCACCGTTTCATTATTTGCTCCTACTCGGCTAACGAGAGGAACGGACGATTCTTGAGTAAGATCACTTTGTATATTTAGATTTAGTTTCTTTGTTCTATTTGTAACTTAAGTATAATAACCTTTTCTGTGGAGCGTGGGTGAATTGAATACAACTTCTTTTTTTTACGTGTTACGTCGATCCAGCCATGTGGCAATTTTCAGAATGAATAACTGAAAATCATTGCAACACAATCTGCCATTGATATGTTAAATTCTTTAGTAGAGAATTAGATCTAACAAAATATTTTTAAGTTTGAGTATGTAATTAAAAAATTAAATTAAAAAGAAAAAAAAGAATATAGTAGGGAACAATGAGTTACAATATTTTCTGATCATTAACTATTGTTTTGTTACATAAATAGTTTACATACAGTAAATAGTTAATAGTAATGGAAGTATGTAATAATGCAAATTATATGATAAATGTGCACAATATAAATCTTTAATTATAATAGAATATAAATATTTACATTGTCTCGGGACCTTGAGTTTGGTAATTGTATTAAATGCAGTGTTGGAATAAGTGTATAGATATCCCTTCAATAGAGATTGTGAAAGAGTGAAAACGCCACTCCATTCAAGTGAAAATCGAACCGATCGATTTGTGAGTGGCTCGATTTTCTCTCGAAGCACCCGTTTTTTTTCGACATTTCTACTTTTTCGCGGAAAGCCTTCCTCGACACAATATGGCTTTATTTTCTCTTAGGTACACACTGAGTGACATAACGATTACGGGCGAAAAAGCGGGAGGAGAAAAAAAGGAACGCCTGAGAGTCGGGCGCTGAAATGAGCCGCGATAAAACCGGTTGGGAAACTGGGTATTGAAAAACGCCGCGGTCGTTCGTAAAGTACACACTTTGGCCACGCGGCCTTCCTTCTTTTTATTTCGTTGCTCCGCGACGCTCCTTTTTTGTCCGTCGGTGCAACAATCGCGGAAACGACGGAGGAAAGTTTCGTTTTCGGTTCTTTTCCACCCGCGCGATACGAAAAGCCCGCGACTCCTTCTTATCTTTTTTCTTCTTGGTTTTTTTAAGTCTGGCGACGTGACTGATCGAGGGGCGCGCGCGCCTTTTAATCTAAAATCAATTTAATCGCTCGACCCTTGGCGCGCGGGCGCGAAATAAAAAAAAGGAGAGAATAGGCGTCTTGTGGGTGTGGGTGGGAGTGTAGGCCGTGAGCACCTGCTGGACGGCTACGCGTGACCGTGTACAGTGCCTTAGAAACGACATTATATAGGATAAAAGCGCGAGGATCGATTAGCGGAATGGGTGCTCCAGTTCGGTGTAACCCAAATTTTTTTCGCCTTTCTGCTCCTCTTTATTATCGTGCGTAAGCGTATACTCTTCCAAATTACGTGTTTCGGAAGTTCTTTTATTTTTTTCGCCAACACACGTTGCATAAAGTACTTATATACGTATAATAGCATATACACACACCTCTTTGAAAAATGTAAATGATGTAGGCATTGATAAGAGAAGCGGCCGTTTTACTTAATCATTTTCTTTTTTTAGAAATTTTAGGATATTTGATAATGTTCTGAGGAACAATGCTCGAACGAAGAAACGAAATTAAATGTGTCAGGCTATATTTTTTGCGACGGAGCGTGCGGCTTTAGTCTATTATATTTTGTAGAGGGGAGAAGACATTCCTCGAGGGATTATTATTTTGTCTTCGTCTCATGTGGACTAATGGCCGGTGGCGGCTAATGTCTTGAAAAAGTCGAAGAAAGATTTATTGTTTTCAATTTTCTATCTTTCGTTTTTTTGTTACTCACGCGTCTAAATTTTCGTCGCAATTTGCCATTAAAACACGAAGCTTTCAACTGATTTTTCTATATCTTTTTATTTTAAATGGCACATTGGATGTATCGCTGCATTTTAAAAATACAAAACTTTACACCCACGTTTCGTAGGTATACAGCGTATACGTGACTGGAGGTCTTAAAATTCCGCGGCACAACAATAAAAGAAATGCATTTTTAGTCGCTCACTTTTCTTTTAAAAAAGCGCTTTGGATAAAATAAAAATAGAAAACTCGTTCGCCATTTCGTCGTACAACGATCGATTTAAATTAGCCGTGCGAAGAAAATGCAAATTTAACAGAGTGATCGCGTAGCGTAATGTGTACAATCAAATTCACCTGAATTATTTTGAAGATCGTAAAGAATATCGAGCTGTTTAAACTTTGCCATAGCACCGTCGAGATTAGATAGCCACGCTAAAAAAAAAACAATATAAAAGTATCCAGCGATAAAACAAAAAGCTTGCCCACCAAGTGAAAAGAGCCTAAATAGCTTTTTAACGCTTCAAAATACCACCCTCGCGTCAAAAAAAAATTAACTACATAAAACAGACGTACACCGAGAGAGCCTGACCCTCAAATCTTGCGCTTTAAAAATACCAGCGGAGACCCTCGAAACGAGGCTTCTCCCATCGGAAAAAATTAAATCCGGGATCTGGCAGCAGTCACCGAGAATAGCGTCATCTGCGGAAGCATCCCGTCCCCCACCGCTGCGCGTCCTGGCCATTAATTTTCCTGACGCGCCGCGACGGCGCACGTGAGGAGCAACGGCCGGAAGGTGGTGCATCGGGATGCGCCGTCCATCCCTTCCGATCGCGACACGATTCTTGGATTTTTTTTCGACGCACCTCGGGGAAATCCGCGTGCGCGATAAGCGTGAGTAATCGGCCGAGTTGATTCAATCGCTCGTATCACACACGCACGCCGGCCTAAACCGAGAGGAGAGGGCCTCGGAAGGCGCCAGTCTGCGGCCGATCGCGGTTTCGTCAAGTAGTCGCCGGGAGTTGAAATTTTTTTTCGTCGGAAATGAGTGAGGGATAAGTGTGGTGTATGCGTGTGCGCGTCTCGTTGTAAGCGCGGGTGCGAGTTTTCGTGAGAGCTGGCGAATTACCGCGCTGATTCCGCTTTGTTTGCACTATGATCGGATTTCCGTGGTTTGTTTGTAAGTAAGATTTTTGCGCTGTTGGGCGAGGCTGCAGTGCACTTGCCTTCTTTTTTAATAACTATACTGTTCAGTTGAGAAAGAAAAAGAGAGATAAAAAGCTTCACACGGTGTCGGGAAAAGCCGTTGAAATTATTTTCTTTGTTTAATTATTTATAATTAATGTACGTTCAATACATAAATTTGATGTAAGAAATTTCCGTATTGATACTGGTAGTTTTGAAAATTAGTTCGTTATTTTCTTTCGATATGGAATACATTGAGAATGGCATTGATCGAATAACGCGAATAATTTTGATTAAATTGCAAATCTTATCGTCCTACTTTCGAATCAATTTAATCATTTGAATTGAATGAAATCGCGCGATTTTACATATAATTGAAAGTACGCTTATCTTGCTTTTCAGCGTAATGGTACAGTTTCTTGTTTAACTAATGTTAATAAATACTGTTTTATCTGCAGTTTAAGCAGCACTTAAGAAATATTACCGTTAATTATCAATATTGTTTAATCGTAAAAATTAAAATGAACGAGTCATCCACACTGCACTTTCAGTAATCAAACATCCCCATAAAATTCTTTGCACACATGAAATAATGAAAAGTATTACTGCAATAAAATAAAGTAGGCAAAAGTACTGTTAATCTTTTTAGGCTTCAAATACACAGTTTGATAAGCTGATATAAAAATTACTGTAACGAGTGTTATGTAATATATAACACAAAAAAGTGTAAACTATCTAATATTTAGTATATTAAAGAAACTTATATCTACTGTTTAAAAAATTAAATGATCAGTCTGCATTTCTTGACAGTATAGAAAAATAATAAATTTCGCACTCCAGAATCTTGAAACCCAAAGGCCGCGGAGGGGCATGGTTTCCCAATCCCCGAAACGCACCCGAGCAAACTCCCCCAACGAATGTTCATCCAGCCTCGTGCCACCCCCGATCCATCGACGCCCATCTCCCTGCAATAACCCCGATGGACGCATCGGGGAACAGTCGTGGCCGCTGGCCGCATTCCGCTCATCGGCCATCGGCGCGCATGAGCATAACGGCGAGCCGCTCATTGTTCGCTGTTTACATCAGCCGCCGGCTCATATACGGTATAGCCGCGGCGTTGACGCGTGTCCGGTCAGCCGTGACGAGCGCCGGTCGCACTACCTGCGCGATGACGTGGGTCCGCGCGAATTTCGATGGGGCACCTCCCCATCGGCGGCGCCGATTCTGCCGGGAGTCATGCAATACGAGGGCTCGGTAGTCTCTCTTCGCTTTTCTTCCGTACACTCAGTCGATGCGCGTTATACTCGTCGTCGAGGTACTTCGTGACGAGATGCGGTAGGTGAAGAAAAATTTACGTCGTTCGTCATCGGGTGGGAAAGCCGCGATTCGCTTTTATCGGGAAGGTAATCGTTGCCGGAGCTTCGCGTTATCAGCTGTTGCGAGTGTGTGCATTAAGCTTCTTTTTTGTCCACGGGCTACTGGAATGTTGCGTTTTATCGGGCGCTTTCTTATTATTGCTGTGAGTGCTTATTTTTCTTGAAATTCTATTTAATTTTAGCGAGGAGTGTTTTTAAAAGGATTCATTTAATATATATCCTATTAAATCTGTACACAACTTTCCACGATAATGCCTTGTGTTTATATTCATTTTTGTTTGTCTATTCGTAATTTATGTAATAATTTGCGGATAACTTTTAAATTTAGACAATCACTTATCAAGATATTTTATTTGTAGGCATAATCAAAGAAGGCATTTTTATATTGTTTTTACACAACAATAAAACTTACTCAATTATATCCGCTGATCTTAAAATGCAATGTTCATCGAAATCGTTGTCGATTAAATTTCAAAGTCCAAGAAACAAACTAAATATATATTGCAAAAACTGAACTGCGGGATACATATTTCACATTTTTAAGATTACTTTAGCGTTAGAATTTCATTTTAAGAAGCATTAAATATTTTTTTGTTTTTTAATCGAACGGTTTAATTCGCTAATTTTGTAGAATAAAAAAATTAAAAAGCGCAAAGTACACTTTAACTCCTTACTTCGGGAAAGCGTAGAATCTTAATAAAGAACGCAATTAAAGTGTAATTCAATTAATATCCGACTCGAACTTATTTCCTTTTTCGTTAATTAATTTTTTTTGCCTCATCGTGGCTCATTAAAAAAACATTCCAATGAATTTCTCATTCGGTCAGTCTCTCTAGTTTCCTTTTAGCTTTGCGATCACGTCGCCGCACCGCGGGCACCGAGAAAAATAAGTCGGAATAAGGGGGATGGGAGAAAAATCACTTACAATCCTAGCACGAAAGAATTACTACAGTTACCCTGTCTTGTAGTAAAAAATACCTGAAATTTCACTGCAATATAATATCAATGATTTTAGTAAAAGTTTTCTACACTTGCGCGGTAGCTCCAGAAATTTATGGTTTTTTTTTTCACCTCGAGTCCGTCCACCAGCTCAGGAGCGTTTTACAGTAAATTTGCCGGCTAATTTTTTTTCTCAGCTTGTGAATAAAAAACCAGAGCTCTATAGCCTTTCTCAAAGGCGGAGAGGAATCGAGGAGAAAGAAAGCCGCGCTTATGCATATAAGCCTTTTCGCCTCAATAGCCGCTGAAAATGTTGGACTGCGCGGTGCATGAACTTTCACGCGAATCGAAACAAGGCATTAAAAGGGGGAGAATCGCGCAGAGAGCGCAATTATTATCTTTAACGGCCGTGCCCATTTTTATCCGGGATTTAACAAACTCTCACTTTTATTTGCGCTCATTAATGCCGGGGGCCCTGGGAAGCTCGCTTCCTTCATTATAAAAACCGCGACGGCAATAAAAATGGGAGAGAGCATTAAGGAGCGCGCGCGCGAAAGCCGAATAGTAAGTGTAATTAATTTTCTTTTCGGCATTTTTTAGCGCCCGTGAACAATGAGTCGGAGGACCCGTACCCGAGCCTCTCGGACTTCCACGACTACGAGCCAAATTTGGAGTTCGACGACACAGAACTGCAAGCCACGGCCGCCACCTGTGAGTAACGCACCTTTTCCTTTATATTCTTTCGTATTTTTTTTTCTTCTTTTTATTCAAATTGAGAGGCGACGACTGATCGGCCGGCGTGGGCTTTCACGTGGAATTTTCAGCCGTGCAGCTATTAGAAGAGAAGTTGGACCTGACCGTGGGCGTGATAGGCGGCGGGATTGATTATCTGGAGAGTCCGGTGAGTGACGGAACCATCGAGGAGAACTTCGAAGAGGCCCTCGTCGATGCCCCTGTGGTTGAAACCGGTAAGTCACCTGCTTTTATTAATCTTATTATTTTTTTTATTTTTACTCTCTAAATTTAAGGTGTATTTCTGCCCAAGTCAAAGATAATCCAGAAAATAATTGTTGACGCAGTAAATTATAATCGCTTGGTTCTATAATAAATCATACTTTAATTAAATTGATGAAAAAAGAAATTAGAAGTTACAACAAATAAATTATTTGTTACACTTTAATTTTGTTCCGCACTGTATATGTATAAATAGAGTCAGTCAAATTGTAATGTATACCCTTTGAAACTTATTGCTTAAAAAAACGCTTTATTCATTCATTTTGATTGGTCATCGCCATCGAGCGGACATTTCCTCATTGCCTTTAAATTTTATATGGCTTGTTTCACATTGCAGTTCGCGGTAAATACTCCTTTATTTTTTATTCTTTCAGTCGGATTGCTTTTCAATTTATTTTTACTAGCCTTTTTTTCTTGCTCGACGGCTTTTAATTGTGCAACGGCCGGTGATCTCTCCAGATTTACGTTATATTTTCCAGTCGAATCATCTTGAGTTTAAAAGTCCATTGTCGTTCTTTGCATCACACTTTATATAACGTTTGGATGCTTGTGCTCCGTCGAATTTTAGTGTAACTCAGTCATGAATGAATTTTAAAACGGAGTGTTTCCAATATTTTTCGATTGAATAACTCGATTACTTTTAGGAAAGTTCTTTCAAATTTAAGGCTCTCCCTTATTGTGAATCAACAGTGTTTTGTCATTTGAATCTTGAGAAGCATTATTTTTGCAAACAGTCGATTATTCCCTATGACTATTTCGTTTTCTACAACTTACACTTTGTTAAGATTTTAATTTTAAATGAATAGTTAAAATTTGTAATATAACTAGTTATTAGGATTTGTATTGAATTAATTGGTAAATTATTATTAATGAATTATAAGCCTTTCGTTGATGAGTCATTTTCATACAAGTTGTACAATTCGAAAAAATTAATTCAAGGTGTTTCAATAAACATCACGTCGAGAAATAATTTGCTTTTAACCAAAAGCATAATATTATAATTTAATTTACTGCAATATTCATGAATATTTATAAATCAAAGTGTTTCTTTTATTAAAAAAAAACGCAATCTGTTACAGTGATTTTTTACGACTACTCTGTCCTTAACAAATGTCGTTAATTTACATTTGTAAATTTGTAAGATTTTACTGCTCTATTCGCGAGTGCAAAATGTGTATAAAAAATATTTATTTTTAATTATTTATGGCCTGTACTAGTTAAAGAAACTGAAATAGTAGTCCAAAAAAGTCTTTATAACCAGTGTTGACTAAAGCCCAGTATTAGACATATTCGTGTATTTAATTAGTGGCCGTTGAAAGCATAAAACTCATTGATAAAAAAATTCGATTATCACAGCGGACGACTTGGCAGCCCTGGACACAGAGCTGGCCGACGAGGAGGACTACCTCGACATAGCGCGCCTGGGAATCGTTGAGGTGGTTGGTGACGACAGCGCCGGCCGCAAGATCATCGTCGTCTCGGCGTGCAAATTACCGCCACTCGGCAGGGAGGCCTTCAATCACGCCAAGCTGCTTCGTTACCTCACACACACCCTCGACACCTTCGTCGAGCAGGACTACAGCCTCGTGTATTTCCACCATGGGCTCACCTCCAAGAACAAGCCGCCCCTTTCGTGGCTCTGGCAAGCTTACAAGGCCTTCGACAGAAAGTACAAGAAGAATCTGAAGGCACTGTACCTTGTACATCCGACGAGCTTCATCAGAATAATCTGGCAGATCTTCAAGCCGGCCATCAGGTGCGTTGCCACTCCGCCGGTTTCTTTTTTCTCTTTATTCTTCATTCTAGTTCGAGGTGGGAAAAAAAATTTAAGACCTTGGAGTGTGTTGGTAATTGGTCAGTGCGAAGCGTTGATTTGGTGTGAACAAGAAACGGTATTTCGACGGAATAGGGTACAGAAGTGGAGCAGGAAAAGTACTTATTTGCAAAAGAGTTTTTAGTTTGCTTCTAGTTTTGTTAGAATTTTTTTAAAATGTTTATGATCTAGGTAGGTTGGTTATTATGCTTTTTGTTTATTGAAGATTACTTAGGACGTTAACATACGATATCTAAATTAGTATATGTAAAACATTGTTTGCAATTCGTCCTTGTTCAGGTGTATTTTTAAATGAAATTTAAATATTGTTAAATTTCATTTTGAGACATGTAGAAGTAAAAATTGTTAACGATAGTATTATAGATTTACATTATAAGGGTGCATAAATAATTCTACATTAATTGTAAAAGAAAATGAATAAAATTTTCATCGGATGTTTAATTGTAATTTCAAGAAAGGAATTTAAATTTTTTAATGCTTATAATAATGGTCTTATATTTCGGAAGTGATAAGCTTTTTTAAAGTGTGTGGGTGTATAAATATTCTGAGAGAGCTGATTAGTTATCATGAGCAGCGACAAAGGCAGGCACGGACGGACAGAAAGAAACCGAAGTCAAATAATACACTCATTATTTATTCTGAAACTTGCATCTTTTGTGCTATATTTGTGCATGCTTCAGAGAATTATGCAGAAATCTTTTCTCACAAATCTATGTTTTAATATGCAAATGAACTTGGGAAACGAGTTGTTTTTTTGTGGTGAGAATTTAAATACTAAAATCGCATAGTTTTGCAGCAGAAGCGTGACATATATGCATTCAAAAGCAATTCATGCTCAGTTCGAAATATGTGCTCCGTTTATTTTTATCGTTAACATTAGTTTGTATAGCGAAAAGAAAACCTTTTCCCGTATAATAATGGAATTTTTTTTTGCAGTGCTAAATTTGGGCGAAAAATGATGTATGTCAATTATTTAGACGAGTTGGCACAGTATATTAACCTTGACCAATTGATAATTCCACAACAAGTAATAGAGTAAGTGGCCTGTGCATGTATACTTTTTATCAAGATAATTTGGAAAAAAGACATTGAAGCGTTTAAATAAGCAATCTAAATGTTTATGTTTTTCTTAGTCTGAAATATTAATGAACTTTAAAAAAATATTTCTTTTTCTACTACATTCTAATGAGACTAGTGTCATTAACATGGCAATAATAAAAATGATATGCTTTTCAGACATGACCAGCAACTCATGTTGAAGCACAAGAAAAATCTGCCAACGAGTCCACCGCCGAGCTCAATAGCGACTCCAGTTGGGACGACACAGTTTGGAGCGAGTCTTCAATTCATCAAAGAAAATAACAGGGGAGATCCTATTCCACCTATAGTTCGACAATGTGTAGAATTTCTTGATACACCCGATGGTACGACTTCTAATTTGTAACATGTCCCATAGAAATTCACTTCAAATATAATTAGAATTATTATGGTTCACAATACGTAATCAGTAAAAGTGATTCATAATTACGCTCGGAAAGAAACATAGTTTTAATTAAAATTAGAAATTTGCATTTATCATTCAACAAATGCAAAGAAAAATTATTTAAGCATTATCTTAAGTTTTGTATTATTCTAATTTTTTGTAAATGATTAATTGTAGCATTAGAAACCGAAGGTATATTTAGAAGATCTGCTAACGTGGCGGTAATTAAGGAGCTTCAAAGTAAGTGTAATCAAGGATTACCTGTCGATTTCCAAGGCGACGCACACATTGCCGCCGTACTTTTGAAAACCTTTCTTCGCGAACTAGAAGAGCCACTAATGACATACGACTTGTACGACGAAATTACACAATTTCAAAGTGAGACTTTGTCATACTGTTAAGTCATCCTATATAATACAAACACCTCAAGGAATATTCTTTTTTGTTCACAGCATTGTCGAAAGACGAGCGTCCAAGAAGAGTGAAGATCTTAATCCTCGAAAAACTTCCTGAAGATAATTATCAACTATTAAAATATATCGTTCAGTTCTTATCTAGGGTAAGTAACTTTACTGTCACAATTGCAATAAGAAATAGTGGTATTAAGCTTCATTTGATACGAATCTTTATTCTTACTTAATGCATTATTTCCGACGCACTTTGACAAAATAATTTTGTTATTACTGTTTCATTGGATGAAACTTTTCATTATAATTAAACAGGTAATGGACAGATGTGATCTGAACAAAATGACGTCCAGTAATTTAGCTGTGGTTTTCGGTCCAAATCTCGTGAGAGCTCCGCCCTCGCGGGGTATGTCCTTATCAGCAATCGGCCCAATCAATCAATTCATCGATTATGTGTTCACCGACCAAGATAAAATATTTATAATTTAAAAGTAAATGTATAGTCGTTTGCGAGTAAGGGCCTAACGGTGCTCCGATTGAAGCCTTTTTGTACAGACTTTGATGTGACTTTCTGTTGGTTTTTTCAAGCATATATCAAGGTAATCTGATGTTTATGAATTTCTGCAGATTCTTGGTTGTAAATATTAAGGAAAAAGATTAATTAAATATTTATTGAAATTAATATCTAATCTGATTTTGTATAAAAATACTAAGATTTTGATATTGTGAGTGATTATGAACACACAAACATTTGTAATATATGAATTGTTTTTGTTTTTTATTTATTAGCAGTGAAGGTCTGTAGAAATTTACAATTCTATCATCATTTTTCGTATCAATGACTGATCAACAGAACGTCACCAAAGAAAGGAGAATCCTTCATTGTATAACACTACAATACTAACTCCTTGACAGAAGGATATCAGAGAGATTGTTGGTATAATTGTTATATTTATAAATGTCTTATACCAGTGATTACTAATTAAAAAAATCTATTAGATGTTTATATTTTGTAATAACATTTGTTAATTTAAAGAATTCTTTTCATTCAATGTTTAAAATAATCATTTTAAGGCTCATTTTAACACAGAAATACTTATCAATTTGCCACGAGTAAAGAACTAATAAACCGCAAGAAAGAAACAAATTTAAAGTAACAAGATAATTATGCACAACGTCGCTATGATTGTCACGTGTTTGTAAGATTGATATCAATGGTTCACGATTAGGTTGAGGCTAAAAGGAAATAAAAACATCGATGAGTCTTGAGAGTTTGTATATTTACATGAAAATTGTCGATCGCATACCAAAGATATACGAAGATGTCACACGATTGTATGTAAAAAGTAGTATTATTTTAACGGTGTAATTAATTCTTCATAGATATTACGTGTAATGCAGGATGATTCCTCCAAGAATATGATTTTGCAGAATTAAAATATACGGTTTCCTTTTGTGGCATTTTTTATATATTTTTTCCACGAAATAACTTATTGTATTAACTGCAGCGTTAAACATTCCATATCAGTTTAAATGAAATATTTTTTGAAGTTTAACTCTTTGGGTACACAAAAATATAAGCATTTGATATTTCTTTCGATATTCAAAGGGTTAAAAGAAGGCCAGACTCAAAATAGAAGCTACGTCGATTGAGTCACTATTATTGATTCAAACCTACTAATCGAAACATCCTGTAATATAAATAATAACTTGTACATAATACAACGGTGTATAAAATTATATAGTTTTTAAGGCGCCTAGAACTGATTTTTAATTAAAGAAAGAATATAAGAGAGGATAATTTAATATAAAAGTAAACGACTACGAAGGCGATTATGAAATAAATCATGTCGAAATATGTCTAAGCGAATACAGGAAATGATAATCGAAGTTATATCAGTTTTTCAGATTATTCTATATACAAATCATAAATTTTAATAATTGTAGGTTTAAATTATTGTAGGAGATTTTTACTTGACCGAAGCATTTGTCACGTTTTTCTTAATCTGATCACACACATTAAATGTACCTTAACACCAAACACACTAAAAAGTAACTCGTTTGAATTCAGTCACCTAATCTTTGTAAG
This sequence comes from Sycophila sp. Sp_5, assembly GCA_018906775.1. Lineage (NCBI taxonomy): Eukaryota > Metazoa > Arthropoda > Insecta > Hymenoptera > Eurytomidae > Sycophila > Sycophila sp. Sp_5. The sequence continues at coordinate 1,647,185 of JACCID010000048.1, read as the reverse complement.
CACCTAACAAATGCGAAATAAGTACTAATTGTAACAGTGCATCGCATCTGAATTACTAGCCATTCCTTGTGGTGATTTAAATAAATATTTGTGTAAGAAAAGTAAAAAATGTGAAAGATATTTGTTTTGCGGTACATGAAAAAAGCATCATTAGGAACTTCCACCCATTGCAATTGGCCTGTACGAAAGAAACCTATGAATAATTAAAATTTGTAAATTAGCTTTCATAATTAATGGCATTTACTAAAATTTATATACATTTTAATAACTAGATCGAATTTTTCAATACCCCAAAAAAAAATATGTAAAAAAGTAACCGACTATAAAATTGATATTATTTTTTTACATACTTCAAATTATATTTTCAAAAGAAAAATATAGTAGCAATTATTAAAATTAATAATGTAGGTTCTTTTGTACAGGGAAGTCGAATCTGCGTAAAAAAAAGAAATATGTCTGTAGTATAGACATGCACCACCTTTGTATATACCTGTGATAGTTGCACACTGTATCATCTCGAATATCTGCCGATTGGCAATTAAACGAACTTAACAAAAGACTTAGTTTTATTTATTTATTCCAGGTTGTAGAAAAAAGTTATTTATATTTCAACAATATAGTTTATTATTTTTATACAAGCCAGTGACAACAAAGTATGCAGGGTAATATATTAGTTAATGTTGCAAATAATTGCAAAATAAACTTTTCGTAATTACTTATACAAAACCAGTTCCCATGAATTAGCTTTGCATTTAATTAAATTAACAATTAATGATTTAAAAAAAAACGGATAAAAAGTTCAAGCTTTACATCGATTAAAGTAAAACGCTTTTCTACATAAAGTAATAACATTCCAATTGATCGTTTAACAGTACTTGTTTAAAGAGAGACTAAAATGTAATAAAAAACTTTCAAAATAATGAGTTTTGTTTAACAAAGTTGCGGATGGAAGATTTTCTCGATATGGTATTTCACGTTTTATGTTGGCGAGGTGACTTTTGGAAAATTATCACAAACACTTAATTCGGTGCGATGTAAGAGTCTCAAAACAAAATATACATAGTCATTGGGAATAATACTAATTCCCAACGTATAATGTAGCAGCGTATTTTTTATTACATTTATTCATTATTTCGTTTTCTCTTTTGCCACAGAATTAACAGTCTAGTTATATTATTTTCAAAAATAGATACTTTTTGCTACTTTTTCTATATAGCTCGAAAATGGTTCATATACTTAATTGTCATTAATTTAGTATCAATTTATATTTTTTAAAGTAAAATTGTTTTAAATAAATGTCATTAGGAAATTTTCTGTACGTAACATGAATAATACTTTTAGTGTCAGTGATGAAAGTGATAAATCATTTGACAAAGCCTCATGCTGACCAGACTATTTTTAATTCCAAATCTTATTAATTTCGAGTAATTTAAATTAACGGGTAATTTTAGTTTAGAAGTTAATTATTTAGAGAGAATTGAAAAATAAGAACATAATTCATAACAAAAAGTATCCATAATTGTAATGTGTTACTATGTCTTATATAGCATAGCATTTTGTACATTCAGTATGCTTGCAATATTAGATATATACAAATTATATTCATTATCATTGAAACATGTCTGTACGAGAGAAAAAGTCGTAGATGATGAAAAAATCTTTCAGTTTTAATGGCCACAGTAACGCATTCATTTATCAAAGTCATAGAGTTCGTTTTAATTGAAATCTTATAAAAGTAGCAAAGATGACGCAAAATCGTGTTTATTAAAAAATACTGAAATTAGTATCACCCTTGTAATTCCGTAACGTTCTGATATTAATACATCGTAGGGTCATTGTATATAAAAAATTCTATTGATACTTATGTCGTCAGTCTGATCTGATAGTGAAAAAGAAATCTTTGCTAGATCACTAATCTATTTACCCAGGAAAAATGTGTATGCTTTTAATTTATGCTTAGCTTCGTTACATCTAAGTTATTAGATACACAAAATACGATAATTTACATTTTTTACGCAAATATTTACAAATGTCTAATTGTAAATAATTGTTCCTTAGTTTCATAAATTTTGGTCAATTCCTATGTAAAATTCAGTTTATTTAAAATTTAAGACAATTAATTGATCAATTAAATGCACAGTTGTATAAATAGATTTCATCTGGTAACGCCTAGATTGAATTTGTAAGCAATTAATCACAATTGCGCGTCTTTTTTCCTGGGTTATATGATCACTCGTGTACAAACGTCTTTTTTGTAGAAATAGAAATCAACATTTTTAGCATTTTTTATTTAGCTCCATAAATTGATGCTAAACGCATTTAAATAATAGTGAATCACATTCTTTCCGTAACGTTACATAATAACAAGAGTACGATCTACTAGCAATTATTTCTTACGTGTTTAAATTTTCGTTTTTAACTACATATTCAATGTAAACGCATTTTTTGGCATCCTATCGAGAAAGTGTTTCAAATCCATAATAAAAAACTTCAAGTTACGCTATGCATTTTCACAAAGATGACTTGAAATTATATACATTTGAACACAGGAAATTCTAAAATTCACAGTGCGAATTTCAATAAAAATCCCATGTTTTTTAAGATTGTAACTCTATATATCTGTACTATATCGAAGTGTATAAATGTACCTAAAAAAATTTAACTTGATTCAAGAAAACGGACAATAACTCGAGAAAAAGTACAATAGAAAACTATTCGACCATGAAAAAAAATATATAAAAGTTAAATGCAAATATTAAGTTACACCAAGTAATTTGTACTCACAGAAACAAATTACATGTTTAAAAAGAAAACATGAAAATAAAAGGTCCAAATTCACTTAGTAGGCGGAGCTGAAATCAGGCGAGTGGTACAAATATACAGTATTACAATCTTAGTAAAGCTTGGCTTTACAATGGGGATTAAGCTTGAGGAGAAGGGGAATTATTACGACGATGAGCTGCCGCCGCCGCCGCAGCAACCGCTTTTTGCGGGCTGACTCTGCTCCGCAGACTCGTCCTCAACGACGACAACATTTCGTCGTGTGCTGTTGTTTCGCGTCAGCGTCGATTTTTGCTCGGCCTGATCCGCGTGCTGCATCATACGTCGCGTCAGATCCACGAACATCTCCTCCACGTTCAGGTTCTGCTTCGCCGACGTGTGAAAGTGTACCGCACCCACTTGCTTCGCGTACCTAAGAATGAAATAGGCGTCTTTTTTAGTTAGTTTGCAAGGTTTATCACTTTTTAATTTGGATGATTTTATTTTACACGGAAAATACAAAGAGTCCAGCTCAAAAAAAAATTATTTTTGACTTACTTTTATAATGTATTGAATTTTAATATATTAACGTTTCTTTCATTCGTTATAAAAGCACTGTAAAAGTGAAACTAGTTTGCTCGAATTACTTTTCTGTTTTATGCAATCACAGATGTTGTGCTAATTCCTCAGTAGTGCTGCTGAATTGCACAATGAACATTTCAAGTCTTTTAGTGTTAATTACTGTGAACTGTCAATTACAATTGCAGTCTTTAAATTTGTTTACAAACAAAAGTATTAAAATAACAGACTTACTCTTCAGCCTCTTCAACTGTTACATTTCTGTCTTTCTCCAAGTCTACTTTATTTCCTGCTATGGCCAAACAAATATCACTGCCCAACATTTTCTTCAATTCCTTTACCCAGTTCTTCACCTATAAAATAAAAAGATGTACTTTATAACAGACTAATTACAAGAGATTTTGCAGATAAGATTAGATTCCTTTATTGTTTTAGTCATATATACAGTAGTGATATAAAAAATCTAATATGAATCACTATTTCAATTATTTTAAAAACTTTGTATAAAGTAAAATTTATACGTTTATTCTATGGATTTTTGTTTTATATAAATTAAGCAAAATGATAAGAATGCAATTATTTGAGAAATCAATAGTTCTCACCTTTTTGAAACTTTCTTCATCTGTAATATCATAAACTAATATGGCTCCATTGGACATTCTGTAATATATAGGCCCTAGTGCATGAAATTTTTCTTGTCCTGCTGTGTCCCATATTGCCAAGTTGACTCTTTTACCAATAATGTTTAGTTTTTTTTTAAAGAATGAAGCCTGTGTACAAAATGAAAAACATACAAGTATTTTAAAACTTACATTCAATTAGTTGTTATTGTGTCTAATGTATGTCATTAAAATCTTGAAAACTACTTTTATTAGATTTCAAGTAAAACAAGTTAGAAACAGAAAATAGGATAAAGAGCTAATGAAATTGAAGGACTTACGTATCTATTTTTTCTTATATAATATTTTACTCTTACCAATAAATGACAGAATTTTATTTCACAATTTATCTAGGAGCATAAATTTATCAGTATAATTTAGAAAAAACCCAGCATTTATTATTTTAATAGCTTTTAACTTAATCATTGTCGTGTATTAAATTTTATATGTGTATATTAAATACACAGATAAAGATCAGCAGTAACAAACTAATTAGAATAGAATTTAAAAAACTAAACGACATGAGAAATATCTGCAGCATAATTATATATAAAATATAGGAAAATTTAGTAATGAGTGATAAAATCCTTTGAAAAACATTGATATCATGACGTCTTTGTTACTTGATGTTTATTCTTATGAAATTAATCTCGAGTCATGTGATAAAAAAGTTTGCACATTTATCAAGATTTTAATGAATTTAATTTTCAATTTGCTTTATACTTATTGTCATTTTACAATTAAAATAAATGACAGATCTATATGGTTATTTGTAACTCTTGACACAATGATACACTTGCTTGTAAAGACATTGTTACACTTTAGGTTTAAATTAAATCAATAAGAGCACATTAACTTTGGAACTATTGCATTCCAGACTATAGTAACTATATGCAGGACATACATAGAACGACAAAAACCGTTCATCTCATCTTCAATGAGTTGTAAAAATCAAATAATTTTCTGTATGAGCAATTTCATAATCAGAGCAGCTTGTCTGCTCCGCTGAACCAAATAATACTCTCTTTTGTCACCATCTCAAAACAAAAGCTCATTACTCGTTGCTGGAGTTAAAAAAAAGAAATACAAGGGAGCTTACAACACAACCGGTGAAATTTCAATACAAAAACCAAAATCACAGCTCAGCTCTAGTCTAAAGCATCGAGACTTTGAAAATTTCTCTTTAGAAGAGCAAAAATAAGATAAAAATGTAAAAGCTCGGGACAGCCGAACAAACGCTGGTGCATCACCTGGAGTGTGGTGATGTGCTCATCGTTGAACTTGTCCTCGACGTAACGGAGAACGACGGAGGTCTTGCCGACGCAGCCCTCGCCCAGCAGAACGACCTTGAAGTTGTACCCGTTGCCCGGTGCGCCTGCCATAGTCGAGGCCGCGCGTACCTCCAGGTTCTGCTCCGCCTCCTCGGCGCCTTCGCTTCCAGCAGGTGAGACTTGTCTCTGCTCCCACGCGCTCGCAGGCTTTTGCTCGCATTAAAAGCGCGACGATCCGGGCGCGGCCTCTCCGTGTGTCCCTGGGGTTCGCTATCGGGTTCTGGGCCGCGGATCAGCTGTTCTCACCTGCGCTATCATGTCAGCGGGCTCCTCACCCGCGGTTCGTCCCTGCGCGATATACTGATGCGACAATGTGCGCGCTTATCTGAACGTAGCCTGCAGGCAAAATATATACATATATATAAGGCCTACTGCTCAGCTGCATGCGACGACGACGCAGAGAACTTCCTTTTCGGCTGATTGTTTTAAGGTGTTTCTATAGTTACTTATAGTTGCACGTGTACAACGCTCGTTTTTTTTTGCACTCATCTTCCATGTCTTTTTTCGGAGTTTAAATTCCTATACGTAAGGAGTTGATTAATAAATTCACTGACGAATGACGATGACGAAATTAGAGCTGAAATGTTTTAAGGATTTTCGTTAAACATGCTTTTGAGGTTAGCTATCTTTTCGTCTAAATAATGTCATGTAATCATTTTTCATAAATGGCATACCTTATGTATTTTATACAATAATCACGTGTATTACACTAGAGTGTTTAATCAAGTAAGAAATTAAATGAAAAATATTTTATTAAATGTTAAATCATGAACAATTTTAATTGTTTAAATTTCAATTTTAAATTCTAGTCTTCGTAAGTACATAATTTGTCAACGACTAATATAATAATGTGACACCTACTAAATGAATTAAAGCGATAAACAAAAATAAGAACATACTTAACAAATAACATCTGAAAATATCTGCGACTTGTTTTTTAAGTGATTTACAACTTGTTTGCGTCGTCTCGGTACTCGGAGCAAAATAAAGCGATGCACCTCGAGTCCAGCAAAACAAAACAACGAAGCATGACAGCAAAAGTGATTCACACCCCAGGCATTTATATACCTACTATTTTTACATTTTTCGCCTACTCGAAAATCTTGGCGTTCCGGAGCCATGCAGGCAGCCACCCGCGACTCTGCGCATTCCAGCCACCAGATGGTAGCAGCGCAGCTCCCCGACGGTCCCGCGCAAAAAAAAACGCCAACTCGCCGTGCGCCTCCGAATAAAAAAGAAATGACAGCGAAAACCGACAAAACTTTTTACCATTCCTCGGAAATAATTAAAACCTTATGTACTTTCCTAAGAAAATCGTGACAAAATCACCGACTTCCGTCGATGAATTTGGCCGGCAGGTGTCGCCCTCCACTCCGTGAAGATCGCGAGCGCGCGCGCCTATTTCCCAGTATCCATAAGTGTGATGTGCAGCAGCTGCCGCGCACGCTTATATTTTGACACTTGACGTCGGTCGTGTACGTCGCGCGCCGCCAGCCAGTGGTGTGTGGTGCACGCGCGCTCTCCCCCCCAGTGACAATTCGCCGATCGGAAATCCGAGATTCACGCCGTTCGCCAGCTGATCGCAGTAACGACGGAGAGAAAGTGATTTTCGCAGGGCAGCCGGCGAGCGTCTAGGACATCGGGCGACGGACAGGAGTACAGGCATCTGGCCCGCCGCGTGGAAGCCGGTGGTGCGCTCCCCCCGCGACCGCCTGTTGACGTAGTCCACCGACGAGGAGGAGGCTCCGGGTTCGTTTGACGTGTGATGGAAGGCTGGATTCGCCGCAGCCAGCAGTCGATGTCGAGCACCGTGTCCCTGGAAGTATCCCGTTTACCTGCCACACGTCGCCCCGACAGCAGCTGCTCCACCGTTCTCACTTAGGGCACGTCGTGGGACCCCATTCTCGACTCCTCCGCGCCATTCACCAGGTGAATTGACCTTTTTCTTTAAGCTTTTATCCGAACTTTATTACCCCTCGCGTCGTCGGCTTTTTCGAAGGGCCGCCCACGAAGGGGGAGGCGCGTCGCCCGTTTCACCAGCTCTCCGCGATTTAGCAATGCGCGCGGCATGTCAGCGCGGCTGTCAGGAGACGCTGTAACCTGACCGGATCTTCATCCTTTTCTTTCCCTTTTCTCTGATTCCTGATCTCTCTTTCGCCTGCGTATTTTCGGCTTTTCATCTGCCGTTCTCCATCTTTTTTTTTAATATTTTGTCGCGCGGCAGATAGACGCGTAACGTGACGAGATTTTGGAGCGTGTTCCAGTGTCGCCGCGACGCTATTAATAGTTCGTCACCTTTGATATCGTAAACAGCTGTAGCTGTGAGAGTCAATAATAGCTTCTATTATAAAGTTTCTCGTGTTTTTCCGATTTCGGAATGCGGGGAGCAGAGTCAACGATTTAGCGTCGTTTAGGTACTCCATTTTTTTATTTTTATTTTGATGACAAGAATAGGTATAGATTAGGAACTGCCTGTGGAAGCTGATGGCGACTTAATTAATAAGTATTAATCGGAACCATATTTTTACCTATAGATATGATACGTATGTTACTCGCTGTTCGGAGTATGTTTCAGTTTTTTTTTAAGATATAGCATGGTTGTTTGTGTCATGTGTATGCGTCCTTCTGCCGGGTGTTAATTACAAAAGGAGAATTCGACGAAGTTAAAAAAATGTCAGGATGGACAATATAATATATATGTCGCTTTGAAGTTAAAAGTACGCAGCGTCAAGTAAATTTCTCCAAGAAAAATTTTTCTCGTTTCGTAAGGTCACTACATCCTTGGAAGTTTTATCACACACGTAAGTTATTTGTAAAGTATTTTTATTACGCTGCATTTGTTTTGCTTTTCACAAAATTAATTTTACATACTTTTTTTAGTGCCAGAATCGTGTAATGATTTAATGAACGAAAGTCAAGTATATATAGGCCGCGGCACTTCACCGACTCCGAAATTTCAGAGCGCCATTGTGACTCTCACAAATGGCTGGAAAGACTTGCTTCGACGTTTCTATCTGTTCCCCTCGGAAGGTCGCATGAAGTAATGTCTGGCAGATCGCCGAAATTTTTTGCCTCGTTCCTCTCGACCGCCGTCCTAATGACGGAAAAAGTGAAGAAAATTCGGCGTGGATAAACAGCTGATTCATTAGAGTCGTCGCTTTAAATGGCTATTTGCGGCAGCGCCGTTGAGGTCGTTTATTAGCTTCTGTCCCCGTTTAGCCCTCCGAGAGTGGGCCCTTCAACTGTATCAGAAAACTTCCATTTACCTCGAGTGGATATTAACAGCTCGTCTCGACGTTTACGTACAATTAACCAAAGGAGGTAAACGGAACAATTTTTATCTCAACAGAGACGGTAAATAGTGTATTTTTAAGGTGGGGTCCTCAGTACTCTTTTATTGAATTAAAAATAACACGCATGTTATTTTTCCCCATTGCGTATTCACATAAATAATCTCTTTGAAACTTTTTAGAGCTTGCAATTTAAATCGAACAACATATGGACGATTAAACTTTCGACTGTTGTGTAACCATTTTGAAAGACACAACTGCATATATTAGTTCCCTGCTTCGAAATGTAAGCATAACATGAGATTTGTGAGGAAAGACTACGAAGCATCTCGTCAATTATGCAGAAGACTTTACAGGCTGGCATTCTCAGGTTCGAAAAGGAGATCCGCACGCAGCTATAACAGCTGACGACTGACGTCTTGAGCTCGCGTCGCAACTTGTCCGAAACTGACGGTCATCCATTGGCGCTCGAGCATTCGCGCGCCTTTCCCGACAACGACAGAGAGGGTATTATACCCACCTGCTTCGTCCTCTCTCGCTCTTTCTCCCCTCAGTGGAATCTGCGCGCGCGCCCTGCACAGTAAAAGGTGCGCTGTCAGCCGGGCGAGTGTTGTAGCAGCCGCGTTATACCGACGACGCGAATCCGTCACTTTCGTGAATGAAAAGCGTAGCAAACGAGGGGATGCTGAATTTTTCCGGAGCCGTTGACGTCGCACCTTCGCGGCGACAGCAGACGCCACCTCCTAGAGATCGCCGATAAACTCTGTGCTGCAGGTAAGAAAACGCGCGCGCCGGGCGCGTGCGTTTGTGTACACCGCATGCACTCGCGCTTCGATAGCGGCCGTCATGGCGCGGCTCCGACTTTCCCGCGCGGTTCGCATCCCGCCGAGGCGCGCGCCGCGCTGAAGGCCGGCCCTGCGAAGGTCCTTCCGAGTTTCGCTCTGCAGCTTGTCGTACGGGGTGAACGCACTCCGAAATTTCCCTCCCGCGTCGTGACTTTTTGTACCAGCGGGGCGGGAGGGGAGAAGGAAGCATGGCGGCGTCCGCCAAGTGCCACGCGCCATGTCTGTACGTAGTTGCGTCCACCCGCGATACACTTGCTGTACGTACTTTGCAATTTGTATGGGAATTGGGCGGCGTGCTTGCTATTCTTGAAAAATCGCTTTACGTACTGGATTTTCCGTTTTCCGTCATTTTTAAATGGATTCGTGCAATTCTTATCGGAGAGAATAACATGTTCATAGTTCTTTTTAAACGATTGTAAATAAAAGTTTACTTAATCAGTCGTTGAATTGCCTCTGTAAAAACTCTTATATCGCATCGGCGATGGCGCAATGTCCAGTATAGTGCGTATATAGGCATACGCTGCAAGTTGATTATTTTCGCACGAATCAATGTCCCGATGTGCCAGCTACGCACTTCGCACATCGCGACGAGGTTCTCTCTTCCAGCCGCGTTTGTACTGCTCAATTTATCTGAGAACAACAGCTGTTCGAAATTCTTCAGCTTTAGTTCTTTTTTTTCTTTCTTCCTTCGACTGTCGTTTCGGCAGTAACGTTAGGTATTCCGATGTTTATTTATGCAATTACAAGTGCTGTTCATAAATGTTTGGTAAATTGTTTTGATTGTTATCTTTGCACAGCTGAGGCTGCTTCGTCGATTTTCTCGTACCGATGGGATTTGTTAAAATTTCAGTTTGAAAAACGAGAACTAAAGCAGAGCCTATCATTCATTTACATTACTTCCTCTCGGGTCACCACACATTTAGAAAATTGTAATTAACACTTATCTTTTTTTATTCTTCTGTTGTGTTTTTTAGTAAAAAATAATACGCATATTTTCGAGGACTAGTAAAGGAAAAAACCCGCGTCCAAGTCTGCCGAAATCGAGTAACGAGGTTGCGACAGTTGTAACAGGCTACTGGCATTGCAATTCAAGAGGCCAACATGGCGTTGGGGCGTCACAGACGCGAAATTCGCTCGGCAAGTGACGTCATGACTTTTAGACTCGATAATATTTCCGTTCAAGTGGCTTTCTCGTCTCTTCACCTTATAACCGACCGAGATGTTTGCTCGCACCGCAGCAGGTCGTTTTATTATTTGTCTTCTTTTTTTTTGACGAAGCGCCTGATGTTTCCTTGGCAGTGACATGCTCATGCGGCCAATTGCGCAAAATTTCGAAGAGGCAAACATTCGGCGCGGTTCGGGTATCATCAACCGCTTATATAGGCATCAGCCTTGGACTCGCGGGCGCCCGCTTTTGTTTGACCGAATTAACGAGTTCTTTCCATTTTTTTTTTTTTTTTTTTTTAATAAGAAAAAAGTGCATAAGCCAACACTTCTAAAAACTGTGTCATGGATACATATTTTGGAGTATTTAGACGTTTTTCGTGTCAAAAATTCAAATGGCACCATGAAGTTTTACGATCGTGATTTCTTTTCAATTGTATATTAAATTGTAATGAAACATTGTCAGTTTTATATTAATTTATCGCTCGTGTTGATCGATTTGAGTATGCTTGTTGCGATTTTTTGTCTGCGCTGAATGGTGCTCTGAAAATATACATCAAATGTTTCGCATTCAAAAGCCTATAACAGTAGATTACTGATAAATTTTTCCATGTTAATAAAAAAAAAGTACACGAAATACCGATGCACTTTTAACGATATCAATCGTTAGATAAAATCATCAAATAAAAAATAACTGTCGTATATCTTGATTATAAAAAAAAAAAAAACAATGTACAAACCATCTTTGCTTGACGCGCCGCGTGCATGGCACTCTTTATAATTAATCTGATCATCTCGTCCGAAATTCGACGATAAAGAAGTCACAATTCTTGATAAGAATAGCGTACGTCCGATGGTGTGATGAATGCGCCGCCAACGCGCGGATTTATTCGAGTGAAATTCAGAAATAGATGCGCGAGTCGAGGAAAGAAATAAATCGAGGGTTAGAGGGACGACGATCGTTCCACTGTTCCACTTAAGCTCGGAGACGATGCATCTTCGCGCCCACTTGAGCCGGAATACTTCTTCTTTTCTTTATTTTTTCTCTTTTTTTTCTTTTTCATGATTTCTTCGCGGATATTGCATCGAGGTGCTTTTCTTTACTTGTATTCTCGACGCGAATTTGTTCTTACCTGGGAGAAATCGTTTCAGTGTCAATGCTGCTTGCATGCATAAAATAGCGATTCGAGACGAGAAGGTTGACATTGTTCCACGGTCGCGATAAACTATGTCGATTATTTTCCCAGTGATTCATTTATTTGCAGATTTTTATTTGTGCTCTATTAATTTTGTGATGTTCAATTTTATGCGATTTTTTGTAGACTGTGTACTTGCATATAGCGTGTAAAAAGCGCATCAATCGTTTCCAGATCAATAAGGGTAATAGTCTTCGATTTTTAATGCACATCAACTTTATTGTCCTGCAATAAATTTATTTTGTATAAAATCTCATATGATTTATATACTGAAAGTGCGCTTAGATTCGCGTTTACAATTAATATTGAAGATAGGATTGTTTCAAATTTTTATAAATATTTTTATAAGAAAAAAAAAGTAGAATGGTATAAATTAAGGTTCTCTAAAGAAAGTATCATGACCGTGTAAAACATGTTAAGAAAGCGCTGATAGAATAAGAATAATGCAAAGAAGAGTTCTCAAGTGGACGGTTTTGGAATCTTTCATCGGGGTCGATTGCGCGATCGCGTGCACCCAATGACTTTCTACTTTTTTTTTTATAATCAAACTTTTTCTCGTGCTCCTCATTCCGCGAGATCGATACGATAACGGCGCTTCAGGAATCATATAAATGGATTATCTACCCCGGGGAGTCTTCCATATAGAATGCTCAACTTTATCAATCGCTGATTTCCCTCTGCTAATAAAAAAAGCACAAAGCTCTTCGTAAATGTTTACTGTAAACTACCAATTAAATAATTGTACCTTGTACACGATGAGCGTCGATGCAGCTGATAAATTACGTGTACTTAAAACGAAATTTATCATTTTTTTCACCTAATTAAAATTTTTTACTTCGAATGTTTTACAATATTTATTTTCTGTATTTACGAGAAATATGCAGTCATGGTGTTTATTTTGTTTCGTTGCGTTTATATTAATTTGCGAAACAAAAAAATCGGAAATAGCAAATTGTCTTTGTCAACTCTCGATAAAAGCGATGTCTAATATTTCTTGCTGCCGTCCCTTTTTTTGTTTGCGCTTGCTTCGTTCTGAGCGCGCTCTTTTATTCCACTGCCGCTATTTTTAAGTCAGTCCGATCTCGTTTTTCATGAAACTCGTCCCTCTTTCTTTGGCGAATCCTCCGGGCGGCTACATATGTGCACACGCGGTGCGCCGAAAATTTAAATAGCGAGTTGCTGCGATTCGAGGAAGCCGCTCACTGTAAATTACGGAATTTAATTGCGCGGCTCGGACGATGATCCTGACTGAGATGTTGAAAGACGTTTTAAAATGCGCTCCGTTAATCTTAAATTACAGCTGAGTGGAATGATTGTAGGAGAAAATGAACTTTTTTCAATTTGTAATTAGGTGTAAGCGCACTCGAGTGCTATTTTAAAGAAGAAGAATGCAAATTCAAGAATAATATACGGTTTTTTTTCTAATATACCCTTGCTTCAGTAATTCTTAATTAAATTTTTAGATTAAAATAACGCAATAATCTCGGAATAATTTCTGATAAGATTGATTAAAATTTATAATGACTAACAATTAAAAATTCATTTTAAAAAGAAAATGAAAATTTTGATTTTCATCAAATTTGCATGTTCATATAGTCTTTTCACTAAAGCAACTTGTCATAATACAATTCTACAAAGCCCGTAATCAATTTCTCATTTATAATGAAATCGAGTTTTCCTTTTCTTAGATGCACTCCCACGCACACATAAGCGCGGACAAACGTATGTGTGCACATACCCTAAAACATCTATAGTGAGTTTTTTTTAAATCCATCTGGCCAGTTTCCAAACGCTCGATCGTCAACAGCCACAAGTGGCCCTCGATTCTCCATCTTTCTTTCTCTCGTAAGCAACAGATGAACCCGCGGATGGTAACGGTGCGTGCTTGGCTCGGGAGAAAGAGAGTACGTGACGAGCGCAAGGTGCGCGCCGATGACGCCGCTGTACTGTTAGGTCACACGATTCCGTAAGGGGGGACCTCGGGATTCAGATATTCGGGTCACGAGAACGCGCAACGCGTGCAGTGTGCAGGGCTCACCGTCGTCTGGCGCATTTCTCGAATTCCACCGCACGTGCGCCGACTGCGGTTACTTCTCTGCCTGCACGTGGCTTAAACTTCTCCTTTTGGCTGGGTCCTTTTAATATTCCGTCGATCTGCAAAATTTTCAGGATAGATATTAGTAATTAGTATCAGTAGCGCGAGTGTTATATTCAATGAACGAACTATAAATTTAAGTAATCGGAATTGAAAAATAAACGAAGAGAGAACTATTACAAAGTTCCAAATTAGTACATAAATTTATAGGCTTTTAATCTCCTCAATCATTGTAAGATTCTTATCTGCAAAACTTTCACTTCGTTTTGCATAATAACGATTAATTGATTTCTTTCACCTATACCCCTCGAATATGAAATTTTTATTCGTCCACCGTAGGTGTTTATGCGGCGATAAACTAAACAAAAAATTGTTTTTCATTAGAAAATTAATCGATAAAAATATCATCGTTCGTGTCCATCGATAAAACAAATATCAATTACGAATTCGCGATCGAAGACCATACAACCTACATCGGCCGATCTCAGCGAACTTGCGGCTGTACTGTTATATCAATATCCGGCCGGCAACCAAAACGTCAAAAACCAGTTTTCTTTTTTTAACAACTCCGGGACTTTTCGATGTGAACGATTAATACAATTCGGCACAGAACGAGGATGGTAATGCGACCGACGGCATTCCTTCTGCCGTACGCAGTCAGCCGTGAACACTTTTGAGCTTCCTTCAAGGAACAACGGCTTTTTTTTAAATTAGTTTTTATGAATATATTTATAAAAAAATTAGAGACTTTGGAATGCGGGAAAAGCCGATGATTTATAATGTTACTTTTTCAATAGCATAACTGGTACTTTCCAAAGTTTTACTGTCTGACACAAAATAACGAATTTAATTTATAAAAAATTATCAAGACACTACGAAACATCACAAGAAGGGTTCTACGACAACGTCGACGTAAAAGTTACACAGTCTCGTGGTGTTATCGTGAAATTTCGCAAATACCGGGAAACTCAGAAGTCGGATAAGCCTCGCGGCGAAGCCTTGACACAGAGAAATGAGGGGTTCCCTCAGCCCGAAATTCAAGCTCCGATCACTCGCAATGTGCACGCGGTCTGTCGTAATGTCGATTTCGTCGGGGCACTTTCGCGCGGGCGCTTCCGCGTTCGAGGTGCGGGGATTTGGGGCCGCATCTCTCGGCCGACAGCGAGAGTGCGCCCGATCCGGAGAAACGAAAGTGCGCTGCCGCCGAGAGCCACTGGGTAATCGTGTCAGGGACGCAGGCAGCCGTTTCCATTTTAGCCGGCGAGCAGTTCCTACGCTGTATATACTATACCGAGGCGAGTGCCTGACTTTTCTTTTCGTTCGTTAGTGAGAGATCCCATGGTTACGCGAAGGAAAATGCTGCAGCGAGTGTTACTTCACGGACGAATTTGAGAAATCGCTTTAGTGCAGAAATCACGTTAGTGCAGGAAATTGAGAGGGAGGAATTTTTTTTGCAAAATTTAGTAGGTTGCTTTTGCGACACTGGAAATTACTACTGTAATTTTTTTACGTCTAATCTTTCAAAATTTGTTAATGAAAACTCCGTAATTTTAAACGTACTTTAAGATTATAAGTAAAATTTCTTTTACGAAACTAGAAATACTAAAAATTGAGTAGTTTGTGTAAAATTCTTTTATCAGACATGTATAAATTATTAATCATTTGCAGGCAGTGTATAACCTTGTCGATTTTTATTTTGGACTAGGAAATATTAATCTTTTGGTGTACTTTTTATACTTGACCTACATCCAATAGTAATATTGAAAAATGTTCTTTGGATCAAGACAATTTCGTTGAATGAAATCATTACAATTGCGTACTTAATACTGAGGATTGAAAAAACACGAGTAGAATGCCGACGACCGGAGAGAGGGGGATTACAGAAAGGTTTGTTCTCGATTTGGTCGTTGCTAGGCGATAATGAAGTTTTATCGTTGCCAAACCTGACATCACAGCAGGTCGACTGTATACTTTGAGAAGTTCTTAACCGTTTTAATGGAACTCAGGCTCTTATACCGCCGCCACTACATGACTAATTGAATTTGCTTGTTTGCTCTTTCATGGACAAGCCGATTATTCGATTAAAGGAATTGGACAATTTTTAGATGGTTTGCGGCAAGCAGTAAATGGTTTTCAGTTATCTTAGCTGTGAAATAAGTAGGAAATTATGAACAGGTGAGACTAACGACTGGATAATTGTAAAACAAAGAGGAAAAAAAGAAGGTTTTTATTATATACCTATTGAGGAAATTGTCTGTTTACTGTTTATTAACTACTCGAACTGTTTAACAGTTAGAAAAGAAAACAGCTATTGAGGTCTACGTGTGGAAAAAACACTCGTTTAAATACACTTATAATAAAAAAATGTGTCAAAATTGATCCGAAGAAAAAAATATTCATTTTTATGCTTAAATGTAATTTGCATACGATCGTCTAACGGTGAATTTTGATTAAATACTATATTACAGTTATTCACACGATTATTTCTTTCACCGTGTAAATATTCGCCCGGTTCTGACAGATACCAGCGGTACTTATCTCCGAGAATGTCGGTACTTATATACAATGTGCCCGGGAGCTAGGCAATCTTGTACTTTTTTTTCAGCTTCGTTGAGCATTTATCTAATCTGCAAGATGAGCAGTTCTCGAAGACAAACTCGGGGTAATGTTCGTGAATTTTTATTTTTTTTATCTTCGGTTTAGCCAAGGTCGAACAGCTGCATGCGATGCAATGTTACATTTAACGAAGAATTTTATACTTACGGCATTTTTTAAATCAAATTTCGATAAATTCTGGAATAGATTAAAAAGCATATGAATCAATTAAAAATGATATAAATGGTTATGTAGTAAAAATCCATAAGCACAATATTTTTTCTTTTTAAATTATAAACTGTCTTATTAAAAATTTATATGAATTTTTTAAATTATTTAATGTGGTGTACATTTCGATAATTAAATTTTGTATTTTTTTTATATCAGTCAGAGACTCATTGACAACAGACTTAGACAAACATTTTTTTTATCTACGTCGACTCAAATTTGCTCGTTTTCTGCAAAGTAAATCGCCCTCCTATTAAATTACGCAAATCGTATCTCGCCTTTTCCTTGTAAATCGGAAAATTGAAGCTTGCATAACCTGATAAGGACAGACGTGTAATTTACAACTGCCGATCATGCTACATCTTATACATATAAATGCAAGTTGTAAGCGTCGATCATTAGGGTTAATTCTTTTCACATCTGAAGTTCGTTCATAAATGCAGCGAACTATTTTAAATTGAAATAACACACACCTTTGGTATTTTATTATGGTGTCCATCACAAAGCAAATTTTATTTGAAAAAATTACTTTGGTTTAATTTTGTTAAACAATGATGAAAAAGTACTTCTTCGTACTTCTGGCGCATCACGATCTTACCCATCAACAAATTTCCGTCGCCGTTTCCTTCCGCGGTAGTGTCCCGTTACGGGCGAAATGGACTCCGCTGCGCCGCGAATGAGACTGAAAGTGCGGTTTAGTGTGGATTGGTGTCAGGGACGTTTCCGCTCACCTACGCTTATCGTACAAACGCTCGACAAGACAATGGGCCACGAAAAGTTTGTGCCGTCTAGCGAACAAGCGGGCGCACCGCAGCGCACGATTATTATACTGTAACGGCTCTCAGCGACTTGTTGGCGTCGTTTCGCGAACAGCGCCGCTGCGATCTTGAACTTGACGTTTCCGTCGGTGTGCCCCGCCTTCGGTGATGACGCTGCGATTTCGGGGGAGATGAGCTGCACTTTAATTAGGAACTTCGTTCAGTGACGGTAATGCGACTTCAGCTGGTTCGTACGAATTCAGCGGGGTTGACGTTCAATTCAAGTTCCATTGGCTCATCATTAATTTAGGAGAAAAGGAGGTAAAAAGGTAAAAAGGAAAATACGTACGTCGAGAGGCTTTGTTTTTTTAATTATCGAGCTCACGATTAGATAAACGACGGAGGCAAACATTTTGGTTGATACCAAACAGCCGCGCGATTGCGTCGATAAAGCCTTGGTGGATTTCTCTCGGGAACATTTTATAATACACTTTCACTCGGCCCAAGACGGTCAGCACCAATATGGAACTTCATGCGGGCGCGGAGAAAGAAATAAAAAGAAGGAAAGGAAAGGAATCGAACGGAGAAGCGGAAGAAAGTGAAAGCACCGATTTATCTCTTATCAATTTGCCTTTGTCAATTCGCGCCAAGCCCATTCAAAGTGTAGCGAAGCATCAATCTCCTAATAAAAGTGGAATAAATGAATAACAAACGCTGCTTGCGACAGAGTGGAGAAAACTTTTTTAAGCGCCTTTCATCGTATATACGAGAACCTCGCGGATCCTTCTTTTTTTAGAAACTTTTACGTGCGCCCTAAATGCGGTGACCACGTAAATCTCGCGAAGTCGCTCTCAGTTTTTGACTGTTTGGTCAAATTTATAAAGAGTACCAGGAAGTAGTTACGACCGCGGAAGATAAGTATAGTCGCGTCCTGTTTTTTTTTTTTTCGTTTGGTGTCTTGGCTCGCCTAGTACTTTTTTTCTTTATTTTTTTTTTTAATTTTTCGATGCAAACAAGTGTTTGTCGTCAATAATAACCGCACTAGTTAAATGCGTTTTTAATGAAGTCAACCGGCTCAGTTTTCGATGTCACGGTGTCGAAAATCCAGAGTTTGAGGTTAAGCAAACTGCGCCTTATATGGAGGCGAGCATTCGCTTCCATTTCTCATTCATTTTGTTTATTATGTTACGATCGGTTTGATGAAGTCGAAATGAGAGATTTTTTCTCCCGCACTAATCTTACAGCGACCTTCGAGTGCGCCGATAAAGTGCAAAGTCAATCTTCCAAATATCAGCTGAAGCATTATCAGGTTATGTGCACTCGGCCATGGCGTTCGTTGTCAATTAATTATTTCTTTTTTTTTATTGAATGAAAATTTTGACGATGTATCTCTTGTATACACACAAACCAACAGCTTCTAAAAATATCGCTGCTCAGCTGAAAGCGACATAAATTCGTTATCGAAGCGGCACCGAAAATAGTCTTTCTCGTTTATTTCGGGCGCGACGGTACTATTTGCATCTCAAAGAATGGACGAGCGATGCACATTCAAGCTATGAGCCATTCGTAGTTTCGTCTCTTTAAAAATTAAAAATAAAAAAATTTTAAAGAATACGCGTAAGCAAGTTCGTACTTTCCGCATAAGATTAACCGGCCAGCCGCGGGTAATCGCGCGCGAAACAAACAGGCACGTACATAGAAAGCGAAGTCGCGCGTTACGCCATCGAACCGGCTGCATTCGATGATTATCGCAAGGTGCACATACGCCGTGTTCGGAGCTATTTATAAAGCGACTTGGACACACAACTTTTTGGCGAAATTCAGTATGTTGCTGGAGAAGCGAATACGCGAATTGACTTACTAGATCGATCTGATTATTGTAGGAGGGCCTTTTCTTGGAACACGATAACGATGTTTGTGTTTATTTCGAGAAACGTTGATCTAAACGAGTTTATAACTGTTTTGACTTTTTTTATTGCTTCGTGTAATCGCGATTTTAAAGGTCGCTAATGCATTTGATTAGCTTTTTAATCGTTTTTATATATGTAATATACATTTATTTACGCGAGTTATTATCTGTGCACCACGCGAAATGAAATCTCGAAGCGATTTTCGTCTGTAACAAACAAATTAATTAAGTTTTTTTCCGATCGATCACCGGCTTTATAATCGACTTATTACTATTTATGCGTATAATATGAAATGTTCAGAGTGTCAAAAGACTAATAATTATTTATTGTTTTGAAATTAAAAAAGGGGGACTTGAAGCATAATCATTTTTGAAGAACGATAAACCTGGGACCGTAATGAATAAAGTATGCAGGTTTTCTTCTTTGTTTTAGAATGAGAATCATGTAGCACCTTGCAAATTCACGTAGTATCCTACAATTGCGCACTAAACAGACACATACTACACCGTGAAGTACCTGTTCCATTGAATTCCATCCCGATGATGTTCCTCATCGTCCTGCCCCGTCTTTTGTACACAAGTCCCAAAAAAGGCTCCACCTCCCGAAAGCCTCCATCAGGAAATCCGTCTACCTATATGCGCGCCTCGTCGTTCGCAACAGCTCATCGCCGGACGAGGCGCAGACCCGATCATTTCGAGGGTCGCCAGACGGCGAAGGTTTTTCGCCGAGGTCCCCGACCCGCTGCATCCGGTTCTAAAAATTCGGCCCCGACGCGTCCAATCACCGGGCGCGCTTTTTCTGCGTTGGGCACACGCCCACCCGGACCCTCGCCTCCTATTGGACCTTGTCGTCTCCTTTTTTTTCTTACCTTCCGTCCTCCTATTGCGGCTGCAAGATCGCGCGAAGAATTCCTCGACGGAGTCGCGCGTGTTTATTTATAGCTCGACGGCGCGCGTCTCGCTGCGATTTTTAATCCTCGGTTCCTCCTTTTTTTTATGCTTTCTCTTAAACATTAAGCTTTGCGTTCTCAAAATTTTTTAATGCGAGGTTCCGATGAATTTTGATGTTTTTGGAGATGGAGTGATAAGTGCATGCATACTTATGCATGAGCGGAAAAAATACAAATTTCGTCGAAATTTTTTTTCGTTATGGTAATTCATTTTCTGTAATTTATGCTAAATGTATACAAAATAAAATTCGATAGATTTGACTTCATCTGATTAGTGTATTTTTAGACAATTTAGGAAAGCATTTTATTTATTCAGTTGGCGGAGTGGTTATTTTTGGTAATGTAGAAACGACCGAAGGTCTTCGAAGGGCTTTGCTTATTCATGAGGGACCAATTGTTCGTATAATGTTTTGACCGAGGAAGATACCTTGAACTTGCATGTTGATTTGCTTGTTTAGAGATTATTTACAGCTATTTTCTTCGCTTGGACTTAGTGCACTGATAAGGGTGACAGCGCTCACATGTGAAACACACTTTGACGAACGAGAAATGCTAATGACTGTTTAAAAGTTATCGATAACACGTCAAATCAATCTCCGAACTGACATCCATAAAAAACAGATCTACATCATGAAAATAATCGACAATTACTTAATTACTGATTGGCAGATCCACCCGCTCATTATCACTTGAAATATCTTCAAGGGTTTCCTCTGGAAAATAATAAGAAAAAATAAGAAAAAAATTATTGTAGACATTTAAGTGCAAAATATTATTTTTAAGCCTAAAATTTTGCACTTAAATGTCTACAATAATTTTTTTCTTATTTTTTTCAGAAAAGTAATCCGTCACTTCTTTGGTGCAACTTATGAAAAGTAATTTAAGCCTGGTCTGGTGTCATATAAGTCATCGTACTAGAAAAAAACCTATGGTAAGTGGACAAATAAATAAATCTTTAAGATATTTTTCATGGAACAATAGTAGAGATAAAGAACACTTTTTGGGCCCTAATAGTGAATAAATACCTTCAATTATATGAGTACTTAAAGTGTAAAAAGTTCTAGGATTCAA
This sequence comes from Sycophila sp. Sp_5, assembly GCA_018906775.1. Lineage (NCBI taxonomy): Eukaryota > Metazoa > Arthropoda > Insecta > Hymenoptera > Eurytomidae > Sycophila > Sycophila sp. Sp_5. The sequence goes on along the minus strand of JACCID010000048.1, from coordinate 1,625,755 downwards.
ACGTGATGCATAAAATCTTCATAGCTATTATACTGAAAAGTGTATTTTTTTCAATTTAACCCAGGCTGGCCCCCTTAATAAATAAAGGGGCCGATCGATCAGCAGCGTATTTTCATTCGGTGCAAGATCGTTTAAATCGCGATGCGCGCAAAAAACGCCGGAAATTGTAGAATCGTTGAGTAGAGACAAGTTACACGGTGGTAGATTTTTTTTTTGCGAGCGTGTCTAACATTCAACGATCGGTGCATCTTTTCACTTGCCGAACTCCCCTTGAGCTTTATCGGACATCGTTCTTGTTGCATCGGCCGATAACTCCATTTGTTACGCTCATTTCCTTATCGGTCGAAGTTTTTATTTCGAAATGCAATGATGTTGCGATCGTTGTATTGATTTTAAATAAAATTTCATTTGTTTTAGTACATTTTTCTTCCGAATGAAGTTATTTTTTAAAAATTGTAAAAAAAAATGAATTGGTCTGTACAAAATTTTAGTACTGAGATAGTTATTTTCAGCATAGATGAGATTTTATCTCAAAATTTTATTTAAAATATATTTAAAGCAGCAAGTAAGTCTTAAATATTGAAAGCGATTGATCATGTTGAAATAAGTGCAGGAATGATTAACAAATTTATCAATAAGAATTTTTTTTACATTGATACAAAATAATCACCGCTCGAATACTTTGAATTACTCTTTGACTTACAAAGTCAGATTTGTATCGCACGCGAAAGAGAAAAAAATTATCTTCGGCTTCTTTTCCTTCGCTATTTTAAGCGCAGGGTGAAAATGATCGTTTGCGAATTCTCAGCTCTATTCCATTGCGGATAATTTGGGCAAGATTTTACTTCTCCTTTGTTCGATTTTATCATCCGCCAGAAAAAAAATCCTGGCTTTTTTTATACGAATGTACTACTTCATATTTTTTTGTCTATAAGCATCGCTAGGCATCCGTAAAATAAAATCGTACACTCCCCTCCTCAAGTAATTAATACACACTCAAGCTAAACAAGAAACTCATTTATAAAATAATTTAAAAGAAAAAAATAAAAAAAGCGATCGACCCCTTGCAAGAGGTTGGAAAGTTGAATCTGCGGGATTTCGCGCGATCACCAAGGTATCTCCTTATCCACACGGCCGAAGAAATTCACGAGCGGTGGCCTTTCCTCGCGTCATAAAACAAAAGGCCGCGATGTCATCGCACCCATGATCGTTGCGCGTCAGCGACCGCGATTAATTCAGCTCAATCCCTCGTTGCCCGCGAAAAAAAATCTTCTTTCTGACTTTCGCGACTTTATCACCGTCGTGATGTACGCGTGCTGCTCGAAACGAAGCAAGAAGTCACGAGCGACCCGCGCGCGGTTTATCATGTTTTTCTTCGTGGCGTAAACAGAGGCCTTATCGACCGATCGGTGACGCGCGTAAGAAATCGTGGAGGCGAGTTTCGCGGGAGGTGCCCGATGCGCCGAACGTTTGTTTTGCGGGTGTTACTCTTTGTCGGGCGAAATTAGTCCGCGGGCCTTGGACGGTGGCGTTTCTTTTTTTTTCCTTCTTTTATTTTCTGTAGTTTTTCGACACTTTGCTTTGGTGCCTGTTGAAAGGTTGATTGATTGCTCGCAATTTTCCGAAAATTGGGAAGGTTACTTTGTTGTTCTTGCGAGTTGGGTGTCATTCGCTGACGTTAGGGATTAATTTTTAGAAGGTGCGCTTGATTGTATTCAAACAAGGCTAAGTGAAACGATAGTTTTTAAGTATACTGCAACACTGAGAATTGTTAAAATCCGGTTGTATTTTATTTGTGGTTATATCTTACACTTTGAAAACTTCTGTGAAATAAGAGAAAGTTTTAACTTTATTTAGAAACTATCAAAGTGGGAGATAAGAAATTAATCTATATAATGAGTTACTTGTTTCTAAATTGTGATGACAACTGCTATATGCTATCAAAACGCTTACAAAGTAAGATCAGAATATGCACCTCAACGATTTGATACCGCGATTATTTAAAGATTAATAAAAAGTTTTATGAAATTTAACAATAGCGTCGGAAAAACAAATGATTTTTTAACACAGTTGTCATTGTCGAATAATTTCGTTAATTATCTTCAGACGCAACATATGATATTTACTATTGGGATATAGGCAGGTTTTAAATAATTAAATAACAAATATTCTTTATATATTATTTGAATTTATTGTGCACGAGGAAGGAACGACTGTCCACCTGCAATCTGCGTTTTCCCAAAAACTGTTATGATAGGGCCTTAAGCCTTTTCGAGTTCGGAACACAACAAAAATAAATTAATAAAACTCAGTATTCTCTTTTCTATGAATGCCCTGTTGTTCTTTTGCTGAGTGATTTTCTTATCCAGTATTATTCAAGAAAGCAAGTGTTAAATAATCTGACATTTACTGTACTCGTCCATACACTGTTGACATAATCTACGCTTGTATATGTAATGGAGAATACACTTTAACAGTTTAAAAAAATAATAAACGTACGTTGAATAAATTCATAAAAAATTGTTATCATTAATAAAAAAAATGATAAACTATCACTGTCATACATCCCTCGAGAAACCATGTCTCCAGGCGCCCATCAAACATCAGAGCCGGAGATTCGCGCGCTACTCCTCGGGCGAAGGTGTACTATACCTCGTCCGCGACAAAATCGAAGTGCAGGCATCGTCGCAAAGACAAATCGTGGCCTAAATATAGCCAGTCGTCGTGGCGAGGATGGACACCGCGAGATAAAAGAGTCGCCCCACAAGCCTGGCAATGCTGCTGCAGGCTGCACCCGCGCTTTTGCGCTTGGCGGACTTTGTTTTCGCGCTCTGTACTCTCCCCTCCCCCTTCTCTTCAACGTTGGCGCGCCTTTCGCTGCGGAGCCACGGTGTTGGTCGCCGCAGTGCTCCTCTACTTGGCGTCGTTCGCGCGGACTCGCCTCCGGTGCAGTGTGTACCGATTATGCGAAGGTGGCGCCGTTCGACGAGGCACAGGTGTCCATTTTTTAGTCCCCGGTGCTCTAGTAAATTCTCTTCGTTGTGTTCTCCGGGCTTTCCATTTTTTATTTTGTTATCTATATTTTCTTAGTGGTGGTATGGATGTTGGATAGAAACTCGAGGAAGATGTGAACTTGGAGAACTTTTGGCGGGGCACTGGTCACGCATATGCTGTGAGAGGCCGCTCGAACGCGGGATGATCGAGAAACTGAGGTAAAAACGAATTTAGATTGTCTGGCTGAAATGGAGAATTGAATCTTTCGTTTGAGCCGATGCGCATTTGAGGAAAAAATCATCGATAATGAATGAAAATTAATTAATCGTTATGGCGCGATTTATCTTATCGTCTTTAAGGAGGGTAAAGCACACTTCATTGTTTGAAGTTTACGTTAGCCGACATTTGCCCCGACATTGTATAGCTACTCAACTAATAAATCAGAGGCCTAATACTCTATTTACGTAGTCGAGACTCCAAATGTGTACTTGACTCATTCACGAGAATTTTTCTCAAAAATAAAAAAAAAATACATTCCAAAGAATTTTAAACAAAAAGGGATTGTACACATTTTAGAATTGAAATCAACCTTCCACTTTTCAGAGTACACTATAAAACCATTTTTTTATCTTTTATCTTCGAAAAAATTTTGTTACTAAAGATTGGCTATTTTATACAGCGCTCTTTTCGTAACATTTTATATACCAAAAACTAATATTGTACAAATTGCATTATAATTCGGTCTAGATCGAGTATACGTTTCGCTGTTATACTATAAGATTTTTTAACAATGCATTTTCCAAAAAAGATAAGCAAAACAAGTGCAATTATGATAAAGCCGGTGCAACGCGCGCATATCCGCGACTCGGCGCGGTAAATTGCATCGACCTCGCGCTTTCGTGTAGGCCTTCGCCGACGTCGAAGGGAAAGGAGGCAGTTCTCGGCGTGTGTGTTATTGCGCGCCGAGCGCACTCCGTCTCAGGAGAACTGGTTTATTTTTGCGGGCCGTTCGCGCCTCGGCTTCTGCGCGAGCGCCTTTATGCCGTCATTTAGGTGCAACTACAGCAGATGCACGCGCGCCAGTCCGCAGTGGATTAAGAAGCGGCTGCGGGCTGTTGACTTTTCCGGCGACCGATGGTCGTCGATCGCTCGAGTGCACGTTCCAGATAACTGCTATCGTCTGTGTATGTGTCCGTGGGGCTCGCAAGTCGATGCAGTGCGCCGCAAGACTTTGCAACTGTTTCAAAGAGAGTCTTAATTAAACACAGGATGAGAGTTTACTCCAGCTGCTGAAATTTAAGGGATGATAGTGTCAATTAAGTTAATTTTTTAATTATTCATTTGATTAGGGGCCATTTGTTAATAAAAGATTGATCATTAATTCAGGCCTTAAGAAAGTAAAAAGATTTTTTATTTATTTATTTCTACGAAGCGTATCGCCTCAACATTTGAATATTAGTGACAATTTAGTAACTTTTACTTTGGTTATTATTGACAACAGCCGGGCATAAGTCGCGGTTAATCGCAGAAAAGTAACTCCTTAGTGATAAATGCGCGACTGCTCTGAAATTACTAAAATTTTCACCGGAAGAAATTTAGAAGGTAATTAATGCGCAGTGAAACTATGTTTTATCAACTTCATATAGCATCAGCTGCACAGATATAAATTTCTAATTAAAAAGAAGAAGAAAACTCGGATAGCGTATAATGATTCCATCCATCTAAACATGGAGATAAACTGGAAATCACTGCGAATATGAAAAATAAAACGCTAAAATATATAACTGCGCTATTCAAAAAGGCATTAACACGGCTAAATCGCATCCTGTTGTCGAATAATTAACGCCTGCGTTCCGACAGCGGCGATAAATCACCGACGTTGCACATTTCTTCTAAGCGGTATTATCGAAGAGAGGTAAAAAAAATTATAAAGAGAGGTGCACGCTTTAACCACTCGTGAAGATCAATCGATCGGGCGAAGTTCCGTGCACACCGAGTGGACGTGACGTGCACTTCGCCTCTTTTTTCTGCGGCGCGTCGCCTTGAGTTGGAAAGGTCAATGCGCGACAGGTGGTTCGCCGGTGGCGCGCAACGAGGAGGAGCTTGCGATCTCGAATGTATTTTTAAGCGCGCAGCGGCTCGCGTTTCAGGCTTTTTCGCGAGGCACCGAGGACGCTCGCCTCGTTCTGGAAAGTTACGAATAACCGGACTGGAGATTTTACCATCATTTCGAGTTTCGAGAGTGCGTTTATTATTGTTTTATTATTTGCATTTAATTATTTATTTTTTCTGTGGATTGACGCAGTAATTCATTTTTCTTTTACTTTTTACACTGCAATTTTCTGATTTTTTAACAGTAGGCTCCTTTGACTTACTTATTTTTGTACGAAACCTGCTTTTTATTTACTATTTTATTTACTTTCTGTTATTATACCTTACATTTCAATATAAACGTATTTTTTTGTGATAAGAATAAGTTAAAGCGGATAAATTTTCTTTGATTATAGAAAGACCTTTAAAAGAAATAATCTAAATCTATAAAAAAATTAATTTGTACTTTTTTCTCTTATAATGCAAGGCGATCGATCGTAAAGTGTTTAATTTCATGCGTGAAAAAAAAACTTAATTAATTGTAATTTTTCAAACTCGTCAAGTTAAATTTCCATACGCTTTTAATATTTACCTCGGATAAACAAGCGCATTTACTTAATATTCCGCAAGTGAAACAGTAACTGTGCAACGGAGATGAAAAGATCTGTAATATATTGTCAGTAAAATGAAAACCTTACATACAGTAATTCAAGTTGTCCAGGTCACTATTATATTCCTTGTTTTCTATATTTACAAGTATAATTCTAACGATTTGCAAATTTTACACGAAGAATTATGATAAAGTTTGATATTCCTAGTTTAACCAGTAACACTAAAAAATAAGTCTAGAGATTTATAACTCGATCTTTAAAAAAAAATCACGCGTGCACCTTGTCAGCAGTCAATAATCGTCAATTGCAGTTCTGCAATGAAGGCAACTGCGGCCATCGTTAAAATATTCTTCGTTCATAACCCAATCCTTCCTAAAAAAAAGATCCTCCGCAGTATCCGCTCACTTGTCCGCTCGCTCTCGAAATATAACGGAGTTTCTTTTCGTGCTTGCAATTCGCGCAGTTGCAGCTTACTTTATTCGGGTCGTTCGTCGCCCCCCCCCCCTTTTCCTCATCTTTATTCCGTTCTCGATCTCGTTTTTTTCTCCCTTCTACTTTCCCTATCTGTCCGCCTTTCCTCGGCTGGTGGATTTCTACAAAGAGCCGCCAATATTATACCCGTCTCGGTTATTTTCGTCCAGCCGAACGAGTTCACCCCACACCTTCGTCGCGATAAAGCAATTAGCATAATCGAGGATGACACACACACTGCCCCGTTTCGCAGATCAAGCGCATGATTTTTCCAAAATTCACAATTGTACCGCACAGCAGCCAAATAAACATATAAAAAAGAAGCCGAATGCGAGCAGTAGGTGGTCCAACCGAAGTCACCGGTGTAAGTGCAGCGCAAATATGGGACAGAGGAGAGAACAAACAGCACTGCGAAGGAGTGGCACACGCGGACAAGCAGAGAACGGCTTTTTATAGAGAGACTCACTGCGCAGTTGCGGATATTCCCGCGGCAGCTTTTAATCGGAAAGTTCGAAGTCAGTTTTTAACTGATTTTCCGATTTGATCGATACACCGGCATCCTAGCTCCGTCGCATACATTGTTCCTCTAGCGTACAGATAGACGCGCGATAGCGTAATCCGATGCGGCGCTGCTCGTATGATATACGTTATGTACGTCGCGGGTCGTGAAAAGATTGTTTTGGGACTACGTATATGTTTTTTGGGTATTCTGGGATTTGTTTTAGTAGTTTCGTTTGATTATACAGTTATATAGTGACTGTTAAAGTAGAATTTTAATTGTTGCCAAAGGATCTTTAAATAATTCATTGTTTTATAATTTTATGTATGTAGTATTTCAGGTGTATCTGATTACAGCATGTATGCAGTATACAATATTGCGTTTTTCAGAGTGAAATGAGTTTTATCATTCATATGGAACTGTATTACTTGGTGTTACTTAAACATACATATTCTAAATTCAACTTTTCATATAGTTACGATCAATTATAAAAAAAAAAATTGATTAAATAGGACTACACGTGTGCTAGTAATAAGGAGATTTCTTTAAGTAATTCTTAAGGATAGTCCGAGCTGCAAAGAAAAATACAAACAGCTGACGCCATCGCATCTCTTCGTTGTTAAATCGCTCGTACACTTAATTGGCGACAAAATGAGCCGCTAGAAAAAAATAGAAAGAACCGGCAAGCTTGCAAGGAGCAAAAAGAATCGCAGAGACAAGGCATAAGCTGTCACGAGCACGAAAAGCAGAAGTCCGTCGATTGGATCGTCGCCTGGCGAGCCCCCGCGGGATCGACTCACGTAGGGAAAAGGAGGAGGCTCGCGGTTGCGCTCGCACGTGCGGCGCGTTTCTATTTATAGAACCCGTCCGGCTGTTTTGTCGCGATCTCTCTCTCTTATGCCGCACAGCCTCTCGTGCCGCTCCTTTTTGCCGGCGCGAGCAGAGCCGAAGGCCGGCGCCCGAGACTTTTTCCTTTTTGCATCTCTATTTCTCGCCCCTACCGGCTTTGTTTTGACGAAGTTTCCAGAGATAGAGAAATGGATTTTAGAGAGAAATTGACTCCCTTTTTTTGTATTATTCTGCTTTTTACGTTTCCTGGGGAGTCGATGGAGCGTCGAGAAGAGGGGATACGGTCGTCTAAAAAGAGCAGGCGCGTCGGTCGCTCCGATTTCACTTTCACAACGGTCAGTCGTGACGATTTTTGCTTCTTCTGGATTTCCAAGTTCGCATGCGTAGGTTTAATCTGATAAAGTGAAGTTAGCATTCATTAAGACTATGAGTGATACTGCGAATATTTTCAAATTCAAGCGTGTCTGACCAAACGCACTGTTACTACTTAAAATTTCACAACCACCTATCGACAGTTTTTTTCTCGTTTCCGTGAATAATTTAATACTCGACCCTCACGTAAATCGTTTAAACAATGTACATCGATTTGCATCGATCAATCTACGTATCGGAAGTAAACCGTTTATCTTTACAAAAGAAAAACATTTGCAAAAAAATAAGTTATCAAGCGAAAATTCAAAATAAAAGTGTCGTCGGGATAGTCGCACTCAACTGTTCCTCCGTCGATTTCGAGGTCGTGCGCCTCCATTCGAGCTCGCAAAAAAAATTCTCAGCCACTCCGTTGACCGCGTTTGCGCATGCGCGCGCGACGGCTTGTTCGCGAGCCCGGAGCGCGCGCGTCAAAGGATGGAGAGCGTCGCCGATGCCCGTGGCCGGCCCTTCGGAGCGGCCGCTGATTTTTCGACGCACCCGCCAGCTGTATGAGGTTCATCCCCTTTTCGGCGGGCGCGTTCACCCCTCCGCGGGGCCATTGTACTCTGCGCGGTTCTGGTTTCGCGCCCCGAAGGCCGAGTCGACCATCGAGTCCGCTTCCATTTTGCTAGCGCGTCTCTTTTCGATTCTGCGGCTACTTCTTCTTTTACGAAGTACGCTCGCGGCTCGTCGAATACTTACAATTTTTTAATGTTTAAATTTTGAAATTTTTAAAAGACGTAGTTTATATAGTAAAATTTTCATTAAAAAATTGCAATTAATATTGCATTAAATATGCAATATTATAATTAAATTTATTGTATAGTTAATTATAATGCAGGAAATTCTAGTCCGTTTAGAAGATGTATAAATAAATAAAATGAAGCTAAAAAATTTTATTAAAAAGCATGAAAAATATGCAGAACTTGAATAAAAAAAATTAAGCGCTATCTAAGAGACAGTGAGCATGATGTACGAAATAAAGAATTATAATTATTTTCGTTCAAGTCTTACACCTGCATCCAACTCAATCGAACGGATTTCAATGCTAGCCCAAACAGCCTTGTTTCTGCGAAGGCGATTTAAATATAAACGTTCCTTGAAAAAAAAGGAGGAGGGGAAGAGAGCAATCAGACGAAGGATCATCGCAGAAGGATGTTGCTTGTTCGAATTTCAAATTATCGTGGAAAATAATCAGACTTGACGAGAGACAAGGATAATAATTGCGTAATTCTCTGTTTACATTGGAGTGTCGCCGCGCATGCATACGCACGTGCTTAAGTGCGTTGTTGCAAACTTTTGTACAGTTCTTCTCGTTGACGAGGGCATATATAGGAGTTTTGCTTTTCCCAGAACTTACGTGCAACGTTGACTTCTTTTTTTTCTCGTTATATTTCTGCAATTGCATCTTATCGTGGAAATGCGTTAATTGTGCGAGCAAATACACCGACAGAATCTTCTCGTGTAAACACTATACGGCAAAGCTCCTTGGAAAAATTGTGGAACTTTTTTTTGTAAAAATAATAAAGTTTTGCCTAAAGTCCGAATTTAAGACAAAACTTGTAGCTTTCTGTAAAAATAGTAGATTATCAGTCTAAATTTTAGGTAAAAATTGTATAGCCCAGGTTTTCTCGCAAAATTTCCAGTGCTTGCAGATCATCCCTCAATAACGTTTTTTCCTGTAATTTTTGAGAGAAAATTCTCTCAATGCCTGTAGTGAGAGGCACACTGAAATAGGTGGTTGATCGAGAAAGTTTCGAGGTGCGGAACTGTGGTGGATTCGCGGGTTCTCGGTTGGATTTATGACTTGCGCTATTTTTCGAGGCTGTGTTTATCGGGGAATTAGGTGCCGGTGAGGCGTTACGTCGATGGCATTTGCATCACACTGGGATAAGGCGGCCCGACTGGATGGACGCTTTAGATCTGAGCGGTCAGTATTGCGCCTTAATAAAGAGCGAGGAGAAAGTTTGACCTCAAATTATGAATACACTCATAATAAGAGCAGTCCAGTGTGCTATAGGCATTGAATTCCTCGGATCGGCAATAATTTTTTTTTCAAATATCCTTACCTGCAATTTTCTCTGAAGCATATATCAGTCTTTAGCGGTTTCGTTGATTGCACACTTATATCTAATTAGATTTTTCATAAAGTGATAAAAGGGCCAGCGTGTAAATCTGAACATATTGTGAACATTGACATTAGATACGATGAATGTGCGAACGGTTTTTCACATAAAATTTAGTTTCAGTTTTAGAGAGCACGTTAAAATCGAACCTCGAAACCTAGCCTCGTGGCTCGACAAGGTGTCGGCGAGAGTCCTCCCGCGAAAATGTCGCTCCCCGCGTCGTTGTAGTTGCGCGGCGAGACGCACCCACGCCCGACGCGCATTCGTCCAATCGAGGCACGCGCGGACGGGGCCAACGCGCCGGTCCTCGGGTGAGGTCGGGGATTCCCCTTCCTCCCCTCTACCAGCACCCCATCCCCCCTGTCTGTGCTGTGCGAATTTTTGCGATGCGCACCTCCGTTATGTGCGTATAATATGGCGGTCCGGGGAGGTGTGCGTGCGGAGGGAAACCGGCCGGCCGGGAGAGAAAGGTTGTCGCGCCGGCGTCCCCCTGGCCCCTTTTACGCTCGCGTTGGCTGCGGGATCTGCACGCTTTGATCGCGAGCAGACCAGCGGGGTTTCTGCGTTTTACTTGCAGGCGTGGGTAGCTAGACGCGGACGAATGTCACGCGGTTCGTTTCTTTTTTAAGGGGCGAGAGAAAAAAATTTTGTTTATAATTTTCTTCTATTGTGTCTGCTTTTTTAGAGAAGTGGGAGATTACGCAAAGTAACTCATACGTGTTGGGGATTTATTTTTTTTTTTTTTAACGCTATTAAGAAAAATTAAATAGATAACGTATGAATAATGAAAGCTAATAAATTGTAAATTTTCATGAAAGTGTTATGTAAAAATGAATAAAAGCTGGAATTATATAAAAACATCTGAAAACTTCACGCACTTTATCTGTTTTTTACACTTATTTTAAAATTGTTAGTTATTTGTTATTTTGAGAGTTAAGAATTTTCTTAAGAACTTATATAAAATAGGAAAGCCTAGTAAAATAAAATCGTATGCGATAATCCAATGTTTTCTTTTTATCGGAATCATCTTTATTTTTATAAAGGCTCGATTGTGTATGCGCTTGTTGTTATCATTAATTCGCATTGTTTCGCATTTTCGTACGAGTCCATGTTGATGCACTGTTACAGTGTTTATCGAGCGAAAATATATTTGTCCGGCGAGTCTGCTCTAAATGTTTGCCCCTCGGAAGCCAGTGGCGCAATTATTTTTTAACGCTATCGAGATCAATGTGAAAAAATATACATACTCTTTTGCTTCTTTTGTAAACACAAATTTATTTTATATTATTTTTTTCTTTGCTACCTAAATATTGTCGAGCTGTGCATCTCCTCGCTTCGACCATCCATGTTTCGCAAAATATACTGCTACAAAATAAATTATTGTTTTGGGAAGTTTTTTCCGCAAGCTATCGCAGCAATTGTAGCGTATGGTCAATTTGAAAAAGCTAATATTTTTTTTATATACTCAAGATAAAATATTTAAACGATCTTGTTTCAATATTTGAAAAAAATTGATTAAAAAAAATTCTTTGAATTTTAGCAAAGTAGATTAAATTGACAAACTTGAACAGAAAATAAATTTTTCAATAATTCCCATCGACACTAAAAAGGAATTATATTTTTTAATACAGTTATTTACATAAAGACAAAATGTAAAATACATTTTTAAAAGACAGTATTTCATTTAAATTCTCCTTCACCTTCGACTTCAATAAAAGAATCTACATTTAAATATGACTCAAAATTCGAAGAAGATCCAGCGGCGAAAAATTCACACGCAAAGAAAGGCATCCCAGTGAATCATCGAACTGAGCCCAAAAAGACTTAAAAAAAGAAAGAAAAAGATGCAACGCATACATGCACGCAGCTCGAAAATAAAAAATAAAAATGCAGCTCTCCGAAAAAGCCAATGAGAGAAGCGCAGCTCTCCGAACTGCTCGTGCATAGGGTACGCGTGCACTCGCTTCACGAATAGTAGGCGGTCTATATTCCACATACATACCTACCAACTGCAATATACAAAGGACGATGCATGCGATCGCAAGGAAATTCCCCCGATCGTCCGCAAGAAAAAGAGGGGCAACTCCAGAAGGTGCGCTCCGCGCGCTCGGAGTGAGGGGAGGGGCAGAGCGACCACTTCCCCCATTCTTATCGCCCCACCAGCGGACGACGGCGACGGAGAGACACACGCCGAGGAGCGTGCGCGAACTCACGTAAACACATTGACGCAGTATAGCCGCGCGCGTCAATTCCCGCGGAGCGCCTTACGTATACATAAACGCGCTTCAACTTGTGTGTATATATACACACCTGTGTGTTTTTATATTTAATACAGCTGTGATACAATAAAAAGCGGCGAGCTACAGTGCATGAAGTGGTGTGTGCGCAACCACCGGCTAGCGTGCGTCGACCCATTTCGCGTAGGTGGGCCGCTGGAGGGGGCAGCGTCCCTCGCGCGCCGCACTTCGATCGACCTATTTTCCGTCAGTCGACTTCTCTTCCTCGACGCGAGTGCAGCAGACACGCGGCAGGCGCGTCGGCCGCCGAGGATCGAGAGTGCACAAACCACGTGGATGCAGAGGTACAGACGCGTGCCCAGAGCGTAACGGTGCGACAGACACTTGGGGTCGTTCACCCTCCTTGCCGCGACTTTTCGGCAGGAGGAGGAGCAGGAGCCGCACGCACACTTCTGGACACCTCTCGGGCAAATATGCTGGCGACATTCCTCGGCCAATGCAGAAACGACGTATCTACGCTCCTCGAACTCTTTTCGCCGAGATTCGCAGTTGATTTTTTTACCTTAGGTGCGTGCGATTCTCGTCTATATGTGCAGCGTGTAGCTTTGGCTTCCCTTCGCACGTACGCCGGGCATGGGTTGTGGCTTGTGGGGGAGAGACGCCGCGAGTAGTTTTCGAGGCAGCCGCGAGGTACGCTGGACGGCGGACTCGGAACGCTAAGCGTGGCGCTGGCACTTCGGAGCTGGAACACGCCGCCAACTTGCTACCTGTTGGCGAGCTCTTTTTTACCCTTTCGTAGTCCTTTTTTCATACAATTTTTTTTTCTTACCATTGTTCTCATGTTAATGATGTTTTAAGCTATGTGGAGAGAATTTTAGTAGAATTAGCTGAATTTTTAATTAGACCCATCATGTTTCACTTACGATACTTGGCATTCCACCAGTGTTTTTTGATAATTCAATTTATTTCTCTTTCTAATTTAGTTCCTATAATTAATCATAATGTTGATGGGATAGAGGAACTTGAATAATTTATGAATTATTTTATTTGTTGCAGAAAACGTAGAAAAGTAGCAAAGGCCAAGATGTTCAGTTTTCATAAGCCAAAGGTGTATCGGTCCAGCACTGGTTGCTGTATCTGCAAAGCCAAATCCAGCAGTTCAAGATTTACAGATAGTAAAAAATATGAAGAAGACTTCTTAAAATGTTTCCAATTGGAAGAGCGGCGCAGTGGAGAAATTTGCAATGCGTGTGTTCTCTTAGTAAAGAGATGGAAGAAGTTACCAGCTGGAAGCAGTCGTAATTGGAGACATGTAAGTTGAATTATACTTTCATCTAAAACACAAATTTTGAGAAGAATATTTCTCATTTATATAATAATTTTAGATAAAATATTTTTGTTGTAAACTGAAGGTAAATATTTTAAGATGAACACACTGTAATATGTTTCAATTTCTTTTTGTGAAACAGGTAGTCGATGCCAGAGCAGGACCAGGAATTAAATCTTTGACTAAGTTTAAAGCAAAGAATAAGAAAAAGAACAAGGAGGTTGCAGAAAAGTTTGACAAAATTTTGAAGAAGAAACATGTTTACACGAAGAATGACAGAGACCGTGAGCAGAGTCCTGCTATGAGCGATGATTTGACAGGTTTGAAACTTCATCTTGAATATATATATATTACATGAAAATTCTTGTAGGAACACAGTGGGGTTGAAAGCTGTGTAACCATATTTCTTATTACGTGATTGACTGCACCAATTGTAGCAGTAATTCAAATGCGAAATATTTGAATAAAGAATAAAACGTTTATTTTTATCAACGATGACTTATCAATCTTGCTGTTGATACATGCAAGTTAATAAATGCAACTTTATATTGTGAAAAGGTATGATCTTCGTAAAGAAGTAGACTTTAGTTATCTTTAGAGGAGATACTAAGCTATTCTACAAACATTTTTTCACTATGCATTAGTTATAATAACAATTTATTCAAAAAACTTCTGTTGTGTATTTTACAAGCAGATATTGGCTATCAATAATCTGTCAAGTTCATAGCAGAAAATTCAAATGCAAAGCAACTTTATTAGTTTATTTCAATTGGCTACACGACTTCAGATAATTAAAATAAACTGAGGGGTACAAAATTTTCATTGACAGAATCAACAAAATTGTTTCTTTCTTTTTTTTTTTTTTTTTTAAAGAATTTTGTCTTATCTGATTTTCTTTGTTATCAAATTCAAACTAATGCATCAAGTTTACTTTCATTATATTTGCAGAAGATTATTTGACTGGCACTGGTAGCAAAGGCTCCAGTAGAGCCGGTAGTCCAGCTGGAAGTGATGACACTGGAGTAGGAGAGAAGAGACTAGATATTGATCAACAAGATTTAGACATTAGCAATTTCATTGATCTAACATATTTTAAAAGGTAAGTCCTCTTATCCGCTATCCTACGTTTCTCTAATTTCAAGTATAGGATATAAATTAAAATATTAATTCTTTTTCGCAGAAAAAATGTGTGTTGCGGTGTGATATTCGTAGGGATAATGGGTGAAGTGATGATAGAACCAACCTTATTGAAACCGTGCATGGGATGCTTAGCGCGACAACAGCGACAGCGGATTGCTTCGACCTCGACGATTTCCATGGTAGCGAGTTCAAGTCCTTCGCACTCATCGGCCTCGGCGAGTCCGTGCCATAGTTCGGCCTCGACCAGTCCAGCCCACAGTGTGGACTCAGGCGCCGAAAACGGCAAGGTCATCAGCAAGGGCTTCTGCGATTCATCGTCCGATTCCGGCTATGACGACTCGAATCAGAGTATTGTTTCCGTGAGCAAAAACCTCAACAATAACCATCAAAATCCTCCTTCGTCACAAACACTACATCTTCTCGCTAAACCTAGTAAGTTTTCTTCGGTGATCAAGTAATTAAATGTTGATACATATTCTCAATTTTTTAAAGAAAATAAATAAATTTTATGTTGATATTTTCTTTTATTTAATGAAAAAAATATTTTAAGCTTACAGATTAACATATATTAAAGAGTTTTCTTTTTAAATTGCAGGTAAACCAATTGGTAAAGTGCAATCGCAAAAATTGGAAAAGACGATTCTGCCAGTATCGACGACGTTGCGGTTGAAGGGTCTGAACGGCAGTGGCACTAAGATGCCGATTAAGTTACTGTGCAAACCAGTGGCTCTCGTAAGTTCGGCTAAGTTAAGTCTCAGTCAAGGTGGTTCGCGGCCAGTTGATTCGGTGCTCACTGTACCTACCCCGGTCGACTTTTCCGTGCGCCCCGCGACCCATCGGCAATCGCTTGCCAATTAAAGCATCTTCTTACTTGCGTTCATTTAAACGCGTCAGTCGCTCGACTTCCTTACCTTTGCCTCCGTTTGTGTCGTATTTTTCATTTGGTTCCAGTAATTGTAATTTTTTTTTATTTTGTAAACAGCACTTACACCTCGGTTCATATGTACTTTCAATCAACTTCTGCTGCACATTAATTTTCAAAAACGAGATCATTTATTTATTATCATCTTTATTTTTTGTAATACTCCTGTTACATTTTAATGTGCCAATAGAACATGCGATCGATGTAAAGAGATCAGGCAGCATTTGAGTGGATAAAAAAACGGAATGCGACATGAATGAAAGTTGAAAGTACAGTGCGAATAATAAGCCGAGTCTTAATTTATATTTATTTTTTCCTCATTTCCGCGTACAACTAGGTATACCGTAAATATGTATATAATAGTACACCATATTATATTTAATATATTTATGACAGAGAGTTGCAACTTTCTCCAAGTGAAGTATACAGGCTTTGATTCCTTATTAACTAAGTTTAGTTTCGTACGATAAAAGTCGCTTTTCGTTCAATTAGTCATCCTAATGACAGACAAGGATCTTCCAAAGAAAATATTTTTTGCCGCTAGTCTGGCATTCTCAGTAAGTCTAGCTGTTATGTACCTTAGTATTTAAAAGAAAACACAAGCAATTTCGTATGGTCGCTATGACGTTATTGTTGAATGCTGTAATTTTGTAGTTCTAGCGACAAATGATATTTATGTGATATACGAACGTCTTTGTTTGTACTGGAGAGAACGGTTAGGATTCTCGGCGAGTGTAAAGAAAAAGTATAAAAGGAATTCAATTAATAATTACGGACCAAATGACTTAATATTACCTTTTCCGAGTACCAGCTTCACTTCAGCGTCGAATGTGTTTAGACATTTGACTCTGCTTGTACATATGCATTTAACAAAGAAAATACATTTATTTACCAATAGAGACTCTCTCTATCTATCTTTTTAACGTAATTACATATCATGTTATTAACAGTATTTCGTAAGAAATGTTGAAAAGTACCAGTGTTTCTATTAATAAGAAAACAAGACAATCAAATTCAAATTTTTAAGAAATTAAATTCTATTAAAAAACGGGGAATAGAAGAGAGAGAGTTTGTCAATAAAAGTGGTTATGAATGAAATCTAAGTTGACTATTATTAAGGTACAGTGTATGAATGTAAGAATAATGTTACCTCATTAAATTTCATGAAATGAAATTTACTGAAAGATAAGGGACTGAGATTTCCCAGAGTCAATCAAATATTACCATTTACTTGCACTTTTTTATAAAGCATTTGTTTGTTCACAAGAGAATACTGTTTATATGTCGATATGTATAAACAAATAATGCAGTTATTACATTCCTATACTAAGTACCACTCGTATCTAAGCACATTTTCCGATGCTCGCACAAAACTGCCACAAAGTAAGATTGTTGAAGAGATGCAGGAATTGTTAATGTATATTGTCAAGTCAACTTGAGCTGTGATTATACTGTGTAAATTAAGTCGATTAAAATGAAAATTGAAAAAAATCTTTATAAAATGTGTACAATAGAAAAGTACATTGCGACTTTGATCGTGCGAAATTTTAAATGTTAAATACTATTTCTAAAATCGAAAGAACTGCATACTTCACGAGATATACAAATGTTTTCGTCGCTTGGTCAATTAAATTTGATTCGAAAAAAAATTTGGATTTTTTTTAATATCAAACATTAAGTGTCTCATTTTTACATTCAAAAGATAAATTTCTTAAGCAAAGTACGTTAACGTTTGATGTTATGAAATTTGAATAAGACTTACAAGAAAGCCCGTTAGAGAGCTAGAGAAAAAGAGATTTGAAGAATTCGAGCGAGTTCTATAACGCCAATGATCATAGGTGTACAAAAAATAAGAGGAGCTGCAACTCATCACAAAGAATTCCACCTGATCATATGAATATGTCATGAATTTATTTACACCGACTTTTTTCAAATAATATGAAAGAAAAGAACGATTGTGAGACTGATCGATGTATTAAGCAGATAATTTTTTTTACATAAAACTATTAGGAAATAGGCGAGATTTGTAATATTCGTATATATGTTGCATACATACATATTTTATATATATGAGAAGATTCTAGCGAAACAAACAAAAGGAAACGACGACTGCCATAAAATATTATCTCGTTATATCGATAGTTATCTTTATCATATATAATTGTACATATACTTTTGTGAATCGATTAAGCTAATAATAATTATTGAGATTGTTTTTTTTTAATCAGTTCAATAGGAGATCTGTATAACATAGACGCGTCGCGCGTTTTCAAGTTCATGGAGTACTCTAGCGTAAAACTCGCTTCGCTCATAGCTAAATAAAAAAAATTAATAAGCAATTAAAATATACTCACTTGCCGTCGATTCAAAACGAAGTCAGCTGTTATCTCGTAATAGTGATATTTTAAGATCAAATGTGATTATATGTAACTATACTCGACTGCTTATGGATAGCTAATATTTATAAGTGCATATAGTTATTTATAATTTTATTTTAGAGCAGAAAAATTAAGACTTTGGACTGAAAGTGCAATGAGTTACCTCACCAGGGAACTTCAATTTAGCATAATATTGTTGTTAAAGACTTCTCTCGTACAAGCAAAATTATGGAGCTCATTGTTTTTTAATTTAATAAAGTTTTATAATATTTACAGTTTTATTTTTTGCAGATAAAGGTTATGTTTTTTTAAATAAAAACAAAATAGAAAAAAAAACAAGTATTGTTTCATAATTTTGTTATTGTTACGAATATTATTTAAAAAAATTATAAATAAATACAAAAAAAGTGAAAAAAATATAATAAAAAATTGGTCTGAGAAGACGATTGTTCAAGCAAGCGAATAGCAGATAAAATAATAATAACCGTCTGAATTTTTTAAAGTAAAATTGAAATTCAGACGTTAATTAGATAGTATAAATTCACGCAAGTGTCTAATAAACCTAAGCCGAAGCGAGCGATCGAGCAGAGTCCATGTGCACAGGAAACGCGCGCGCTGCTTTAACATCCAGAAAAAGGCAAATTTACACTAAGCATAATTATTATTTTGGCGAGGCACTCGTCATAACGGGAGAGAAAGAGACAGAAGTTTCGCTTCGCCAAAGTATAGAAGTTAAAGTCGCGAGCTGGCAGCGGCGCATCTTTCTTGGCGATAAAAACATTCGTGTTTGCTTTTTCTCGACGGGATGAGAAACTTGTCCGGGATACACGCGTTTTATTTCGATAATTGTGTCAATCGTGTATCACACAATGACTGCGCTGTATTTTTTCATCTCTCTCGTTTATTTTATATATCATCGACTTTTAATGCTATCGTATGTTTACATTTAAGCATGGAGTACTCGTGCGCTGGTCAAAAAACTGCAAAATATTTTTCGTACACTTATTCGAGTAAAGTATTTTTTTATCGAGTTCTATATAATGTAAAGTAAATGTAAACTTGTGTAGATTTTATTTTTATCGAAAATATATCTTTAAAGTATTTTGTTAATCAAAGTTTTTTGTCAGTGTGCGCCGTGCGTTTACACACGTTTAACGGGACGCAATAATATTTCCGAGAAAAGCGACAAGAACACGGATGTTTCCTTCTTAATTTCTTTTTGTTAGTTGTAAGTTAGAGTAGAATAATTGTAGTTGATATTTATTTTAATGGAATTACGTGCGCAAGTGTTTTTTTTTTTTTTTTTTTTAAAGCGGATTGATCGATTTCGGCTTTTTGAAAGACGACAGCTGACGGAAAATTCGGAAATTTTCTCGAGTGCATTTACACTGTGTAATATTTTGAGAAGGATAAGAAAAAATTAGACCTTAATTTGTTTTAAGCAATCCATCAGTCACACAAACGCAATCTAGTGTAGCGCGTCTTATATAAATATACATATACATAGTCATTTGTAAGTTATATACATATAATGTTGTGTTTTTTGTACTTGGCAACCGCGTTTCGTCGTCGCGAAACGAAAAAAATAAAACGTGAGCAAATGCTTTTGCGAAGAGTCGAATTATTGCAATTTTTAAACGGTCGTTGTTGGACGGAAAAGTTTAGAAGTCAATAAAACACAAGTCGAAATATCACCTGTTCGCACCCTCCTACAGTGTTGTTTGTAAAAACGAAAGAAAAAAAATTTAAAAAAAAATAACAAAAGAGGAATAGTAGACGATATTTATAACAAAACAAAAGACAAGATTACAAATACTAAATGTCTATAAAAAATGTCAAAAAAAATTAAGAGCAAGATTACAAGCGCCAAATGTCTATAGACGAAAAAATGAAAAGGATTATCGATTCAAAAAGCGCACAAGCTTAAGCAGCTTTGGCTGTAGAAAAGATATTGTAATCTCGTTCTCAGTGATACTAAATTTGATATAGAATTATATTTATTGAGAAGGCTAGAGAGAAGCGGAAATTTTGCAATATTTATAAAGTTTTTATAAATAAAAGAAAGAAAACGCGCCAAGATCTTCCCCACCGCGAGTTTACTGAATGCTGGGGGAACGTCGTCGCAGCGAAAAATTGAAAAAAAAAAAAAAAAGAAAAAAAGAAGGTAACGACGTTCGTTCGTGGGACGAAAAGCGTGTTCATAATGTCAAGTCTGTTTTAGAATCGTAAAAATGAAAGGATGTACCTAGGTATATATGTATATTATAAATAATGCGAGCGAGAGAACGGGCAATGAAGTGGATGCGAAAGTCTTTCGGTTGCGTGGTGTGTAACTTTTAAGGCGATGTGTTGTTTCATGTATATTTTTTCTCTTTTTTAAAACAAAGTTATTTACGTCTCTAAGAATTGTGCGTATCGATAATTTTCTTTGTGATTACCTGTCGTTTAGTAAGTTGCGAAATTATATTTCTATAATTTAATCAGCCAAACATTGGCAGCAATTAGTTGCGTTCTTTTTTATCCAATCTGCGATCAAATCGACAACACTGTGGTATGCATATATAAATGTTTTTATTCATACAGTACTTAAACATAATATCAGAAATTACTATGCGAAGTTTTAAAAGAAAGTGATTCCGTGAAGGAAAAGAAAAAGGAAATTTGTGAGAATAGAAAAATGAAAGCGCTGACCAGGTCAGAAAAGACTATCGCATCCCTTTGTACGTTAATGCAACGTGAATTGCATTGGCAATCGGCAATCGGCTGATCTCATGTGCGTGTTGCGTTTTGGCCGCCTGTACATTGCGTGTACGCAGTGGCCGGAGCAGCGCATCCCTGCCTACACTTTTGTTCTTTTTTTGTTCTCAACGAAGAAAAGACAAAGCTCAAAGTAAAGATTTATGAAGAAACCGAATGTCGTTCTCCGATTAACTAATAAATGATAATTTTTTCTCTTTGTAATACCAATGTAACATACCAGCTCTTGCGTGAATTCGTGCATTTTCTACTTCTTACTTCTCTCCATTAACGACGGAGGACATTCTTACCAGCTATATGCTTCTACATTTTCTGTCGAGAGTTTAAGCGAATATCTGCTTACTTTCGAGTTTAAGGTTAAAAAAACCATTATAGATCTTTTATTTTGTACTCTCCTTTTTATATTTAGGCGAATTTCGCTGATTCGTACGTTTTTTTAACGATCTGATATCACGTAATGTTTAATATTATATTGTATTGCTGTCACAACGATTAAGTAAGCAAACGCTTCTGTATATTGCAAGGTTTGAAAAAATACAACATTTCTATCGCATACTCGGCAGTAATTGTACATACTGTGCGAAGTATTATGTATTATTCCATTTGTTAAGCATTGATTAAAGTATTGCGTAAAAAAATTTTTCTCTATTTTATTTTCGTATTCATTATTAATTTAAAATAAATACTTTGCATCTTTCGTTTATTTATATTCATAAAACGAGTAAAAATATATTTTACAACTTAAATAGAAAGCATTAAAATAATAAAAAATGAATTAATTGCACTATTTTTATAATTCATTAACTTTACATTTTTAATATAAAATCTTCACGAGGCACGTTACATTATATTACACTTAAAATTAAAAAAAAATAACAAGTAAAGTAACCGCAAGCTTCTCAAATCCGTGAAAGTTAAAGAAAAAAATTGACCTCTGTCGCAGACGAGCAGTCGAATAATCGCACACGCCGATTTATTTTGATCGTCGCTTTGCAATAGAAAAACATACAAAATTAGACAAGTAGATTGTAGATATATCCAATCATCCAACCAAACCTCAGTTTTATTTTTCGAGGCGCACGTTGGTGGCGCCACGTATCCCAACGCCGGCGCAAGCGCGTGTGCGGCTTTCCTCTTTTTCAGCGAGAGGAATAATATTAGCGCAATAGCGCGTGAAATAAGTACTGCGAACTCCTCGAGCAATTGGGTACTGTCTACCCCGTCAATCGGACGTAAGAAGATAAAAAAAGGAGGAGTGTCAGTTCAATAGGAAGTAAGTACTCGTTCATTATTTATCGCGTTCGATTTATCAAGGTTTCATGTAATGCATCATACTTCTCTCGCTTGTGTTGTTTTATATCGAGATTAAATGCTTAAGATGCACAGTTTTGAGATGTATGTATATGAGAGTGATTATTACATTTTCTTTGGCTGCTTTTTGTTGGCAATGTTTCTTCTATAAGCATGAATGCAAAAAGAGAGGTTGTGTTAGCTTATCTGTATGTATGCACATAATTTGTGATACGTAATATGTCTGGAACTAATTGTAAGTGCTCATTTAATTGTACTTTAATGTAATAACTTATTGGAATTTAGTGCAGAAAATGACAACTCATTCAGCTGATTTATTTTTAACTTTCAGATTTTTTAAATAATCATTACCTTTTGTTCTAATTGAAAATTGAAATACGCATTGAGCATCATTATATGTTTCCTTTATACTTTTTACATTATTTTGAGGTAAAAAATAATTATTGTTAATCTAGGGAGTTAATTAAGTAATCTATTTTGTACATCGTTTTTTAACTTCACAATGATTAATATTTTTTTTTATTTGGGCAGCTTTGCAATAAAATCGAAGATAAAATATTGCTTTTACAAAATAAAAACAATAATGTAAACTTGAAGAAACATAAAGAAAGGCAATGATTCAGTTTGAATTCAGCTGCAGCTTGTATGAATTGATAACTTGATGATAAGCTCAAGGATTTAAGTATCAGTTTCACAAAGTCTGAATTTTTTTGCACTTCAAAAAAGACTTTAGATAATTTAACCAAATTTGAATTGAAAAAAAAATGTTTTCTTATTTATATTTTACATTTCTATTTGTTTTTAATTATTTTTCATCTACTTTAATTTGCAGATTATGCAATGCAATGGTGTATTATTATTCGTAGAATCTGAAAAGTTCATTTAAATTTCATATAGATAAATGTATAATCTATACGTAGAAGCACTGACATTTCAAATTTTTTGCTCGTGCATAGATGATGTACTTATGAAATTTATTTAGTAATAGAAAGTGTAAAAATGCTGTTGTGTAACAATTGATAAAGTAATGTAAAAATTGTGCGTCATGTAAGGATGCGGGCGGTGGTGCCGCGGTTGATCACCTTCGACGTGACGGGGACGCTGCTGATGACGCGGCTGGAGCAGCACTATGCGGAAGCCGCGGCGACCCATGGTCTGACGGGCTTTGACGGGCCGCGGCTGGCCCGCACCTTCCGCGCGGCTTTTAAGCGCCTGGAGGCCGAGCACCCGATATACGGCAAGCACACCGGCCTCGGCTGGGAGAAGTGGTGGCGCGCGCTTGTGCGCGACGTTTTCGTCGATCAGCGGCGCGACATTGAGAAGCGCAAGCTCGATAAGGTGCGATAGAAAGGAGCTTATTTGGGTTTAAATTTTTAAACGAAGATCTACGGTTTCTTTGGAAAATTAATGGTTTGGTATTTGAATGGCGAAGACCTTATTTTAGAGTTACTAAGGAGATGCTTTTTATTGAAGAGAAACATTATATAAATTATTTATTTAATTAGTTTTGACAAGACATTTGCTTAGTATAATGTAGAGTTGATCTAGATATTCTTTATAAGACAAAAACGCATAAATATTGGTCTATTCCTTAGTATTTAGAAAGAGGTTTCATTAGTAAATAAAAATACTGTTTGTATTAATTGCAAATTGTATAAATATTGAAATAAATTCATACAGTTGAGATACGGAAATAGAAATAGATGGATATATTGTCCGACACTAATATCTAATAAAGTTTTAAAAATTTGTCCTTTAAAGGATGAACGTTTTATTAATACTTAATTATAAAATATTCATGTCTGACTTTATTAGGTTTCATTAAATAACGTAGTTTATACTTAATTGAATTAGATACTTTAAATAAAATTGAATTAGTCATGCGCATTGTCAATTACAATTGACTTTTTCTATTAATCATTTGATAAAACGCATTGTTTTGACGTCGCGAAACGAAGGTCTTCCGTTCACTTCAATTTACGTATTCTAAATAAATAAATGTAGTTTATTTTATTAGATCGCTGATAATCTGATCGAGTGTTATGGAACAAATCGCTGCTGGCATAAGTACCCAGGAACGTTGGAGTTGCTGGACAGTTTGAGTCGTCGAGATGACCTCATCCTCGGTGTCATCTCAAATTTTGACGAGCGCCTCGAAAACGTACTCAACTCTTCTCGAATAAGACCCTACTTCTCCTTCGTACTTACATCCTATGAGTTTGGCGTCGCGAAGCCCGATCCTGCTATATTCCAAGTAAACAAATTTTAATTCATATTTTATTACGTAATTATTTTGTAAGTTTAATTATAAAATAAATCTGTATTTGAACTTTTATTTTTTATTTTTAGGAAGCTTTAAGCATAACGTCGCGAATTTTGAGTACGAAGGTGGAACCGAGAGAAGCAGTACACATCGGTGATCGTATTGACAATGACTACTTAGGGGCACGAGCTGCGCATTGGAACGCTATTCTGATAAAGCGAGACTCGACACCTGTCGATCACGAAGTCGTCGATCAAGGAGATATTTTTCAAAACTTCATTGCTCTTAAAGCGCACTTCGAAACGTTACTTGACAAAAACGCTGCCATCTGCAGCTGATTCAAAGAATCTTAAAAACACTTGAAATTTTTTTTTGGGGGGAGGTGAAGATGTTGTTTCTAACGTTTATTAACGTTTATTATTATTAATCTCAGGGATTAATTTTATGAAGAGATTGTATTGTATAAAGTGGATAGACTTGCAGGATGTTTTTTTCAGAGTAAATATTAATATTATTTAGGAGATAGGAAAAAAATTGTTCATCGTTGATATGACTATGGTTATAAATCTTTTCTAAGATTGAAATAATCTTAGGGAGATCTTCAATAGAAATACTCATTTTTTTTAAATTTATATGATATTCTTTATGACGACTTATTTCTGGATCAATGTTAAATACTTTGTTGCATTGTCTGGATAACATCCTCCGTATGTGATATGTACAAACCAAACGTTACAAATTATTAAGTATGTACCGAATGTCCATTTCTTATTTTGCTATAAAAAATACAGGAAGTAAGTGTAAATAGATAATACAAACATAGGTAAAAAATGCGGTATGAAACCACATAACTTGTAAAGACACATTGTATGTTGGTTAGTTATTTTTTATTAAAAAAATTGTGGTAAATAGAATGTAGTAGGAACTGTAATGTAACATAAACAGTACATTTACGTAATAGATTTATATGGTAAAAATAGTGGAATGTGATATTGTTAAAATGAAAAAGAAAATGAAATAAAAGATTAATTAAAGCCTTAAGCATTTACAATCTATACTGCCATAACAATTTTTTTTCTTAAATAGTAAAATGTGAGGTACATATAAATCAAGCTTGACTTTGAATGTTTCACACGTGCGTCTCCCTGCGCTGGACGCGCAGCACGTAAATAGACGAGGCCCATTTTTTCGCTCCAATTTCGCAGCGCCTAATTATAATAATATTGTAAAAGCTCTACTTATTTTTTATCCATACGATCTTTGCGATATACGAGTGCACAAAAAGAAAGAAGAATGAAGAAATTTTTCGAAACGCTTCTGAAGTTTACTTCTTTGTCAAGGTTTCCATGCCAAGCGTTACGACCTAAATTATTGTATCATTTCTTATTATACGGATTCTCGACTGTTTCCGGCAGATCCAGAGGCGCGAGGGTGTCAACGCGAAATATGTACACCGCCGATCGCTTCAGCCACCAAAAGTAATAGGTGCTTGCACGATTTTTCAGAGAAAGTCACCGCGACGGCGTTTCGGTCACGACTATACGGAGGGGGCTCCCTCAAACACTGAAAATAGAAGCACGCACGTTCACATAACGCTGCACGGTCGTTCGCTAGTGCTTTTTTTCACGCTCGTTTTATTTTTCTTTTATTTTCGCACGCAAGTAGGTCGGCCTGTCTTATTTCACACTTTATACACTAAATCATGTGAGTACGTGCGCGTTTTTTTATAACGAATGTGTATCATTGAAATTCTTGTATTAAGCTCCTAGGTGCGTCTAAAATTAGATAATCGAGTTTTTTTATCTATACGGTAATTTAAAGAAATAAAAAAGTGTATGCGTGTATTTCAGAAAAATGTCTCTCTTTAATTTGCATAAGCGAAATGCATCCTCGTGTGATTATTCAAATTTGATAACTTGAAGGACTTGTGACGTACAATTAATGCATTAAATGTTTTTTTAATGAAAAAAATGTATTAAATTAATTTTTGTAGGACGTACAGTAGCTGGGGAAATGAAGCCGGAAGAGATGAGAATGAAACATACCGAGCGCGACGAGAAAAACCTCACCTCTGGGAAAAAGCTCTGTAATTCCGGAAACAGCGACGTCTACGTGGAGCACCGGCGAAATGAGGGACCGCGACATCTCGGGGCTCCGTGGCTCGCACGAGCGGAGCCGGCTGCAGTGCCTCGCCGAAATTCGAGCAGGCCACAGTATCGCGCGCGTCGCTCGCCCTATGAGTCCGTGAGCGCGTGTCGCTTGCCGCCAACGAGGAGACCAGGCCGTGCACGAAGTGGCCGGTTGTGCGAGCAACACACGAGGAAAGCGGAAGAAAATTTGAGTTTCCATGATGCTGAGGGACGCGGTGCTGCTGCTGGTGGCCTGGTGGGCCGTCGCCGCGGTGGCGCAGCTCGACTTCGGCTACGACTTTGCGCGCAAGAGCCACGACGAGGACAGGTGTTACGATGCGGAGGGAAACGCGCAGGTGAGGGAGGCTGCGTGATTTTATATACGATTCGGCGAAGGAAATTTTTCGAGCGTTGGGTCGATGATGATTTTACTGTGATTTTTGCTCAAACGATGGATGCGGAGCCTTTTTTGTTTAAATTACCTTCGCTTCTAATTGACGTGTTAAAAGATAGGATAGATGCACAGAGTCGATTGGGAATGGGTCGCTGTTTTTTTTTCAATTATTGGTAGACATTATTGTTGGGTACAAAAATCGTTTGCATAAACTTTTTTGAAGAATAAAGAAATCAAATTAAATTAAATTCAATAATTATTATTCCATGCTAAAGTAAATATAAATAAATATATAGCCACCAAACAGTAGTAAAAGACGATACGGTAAGGCGGCTTGTTATCCTGACAGGAGCAGATTTTTCTAAAAAAATATTCCGTACATTTTGGAACATATTTAAGCATAGTTTTATTTTAATTGTTGGATTTATTTTACTTTATTTGTAATGTGGGCAATTTTAATTATTTTTAAACGGGTACTATAAAAATTTTTTACATTGCACCTGCCTATTTAAGAAGCTATCCCAAAAGTAAATGTACGATATAAGTTATTATTACTTATTTATCGTTTTATTATGATTATGAAATCGTCATATTGCGTAACGGTGCTGTTACGAAAAAATTAATCTCAATTAGAATTTTTTTTAAACTAATAACTGATTCAATTAACACGCAACGTTTATTATGATGATTTTATTCAACAATAACATTAGGGAAACAATCGAATTAAAGCAAAATACTTAAAATAATAAAAAGAAAAGATACTCAATAAGAAAAATATTTCAAAATTAATAATCATCGTAAAAAAAGATACTAGAAGTAAAAATTACAATTTTCTGAAACAAAAACAGAACTCGCCAAGACAAAAGAGAAGAAGAAGAAAGCAGTTACGTTCCGGAATAAAATTCATGAATGAGTGCCGGAACTCGAGCCAAGAGCTTTGAGAGCACGCGGCAGTCGCGCAATCTCACGCCTCCCGGCTCGCGCATAACGAGATCCATACCCATTCAGCAGAACTGCCCTCGGAAGATGTCACGCGCGCCAGTGGATTTTTTGGGTTATCACCAGCTCGGCATGAACTTTAGCCGCCGCAAGCTACAAACGGACAGATAAGCTTGGCCTTCGATTCATTTTCGGCGATGTCTTTTATTTCCGCGGTCTAAGGTCACGATGTTCGTTAACAAATCTTAAGGGGCAACGCCTGAGATGCTCGATTTTTTATTTAAAGTTGTTTGAGTATTTAGAATCTCGGGGTTCCATTTTAAAGGTTCAGAGAATGTCGTGGGTGGAAAGAATTTTTTTTTAATAAGGAGGAGGAAAGTACTATTTTTTATCCTTCGTCGAAGTCAATTTCGTAATATCGAAAAGTAAAATTCTGTACATGGGCAAGAGGGAAATTTTAGCCTTGTACCTTTGCGAAACGTATACTAATATGGAATTTTTATTATATTTTAGTGCTGAATGAATTTGAATCATACTTTTTGGAAGACTGTACTTACGTTGTGAAATTGATAAGAAAGCGATTTTATTTGTGATTAGACCAATTTCTAGTAGACATAGAGTGGAGACGCTTATGAAAAATCTTAAATTCATTTTTAATCGACATTGATTCGAGTGCTTTTAAAATATCCTTAAACACTTGAATTTTTACAATGGCAAAAAAAATGAATAGAAAGAAAAGTAATAGATTATAGGAGTCTAAAACACATTCAAAATTTAGCACTCTTCATGTTTTTCTACGTAAAACTTAAAAAAAATTTTTTTAAGAAATCTGTGTAATATAAACTTTAGTTCCAAGATAAAACATTTATTAAAATATAATATTTGAATATACCATATGTAAATCTGAAAATGTGAAATTCACTGTGAAAATGTAAATAGTAACATTTAATAAGTGAAAAGCCGTTTACATGCTAAATATGTGAACAATTTTTCTCATAAAATATGTCCCTATGCACATTTTTACAGCGAATTTCACATTTTCACATTTATATTTTCAAATAACACCACTGTAATTTAAAAAAATTAATTTTTTTTATCTTAAAAGGTGCTTTGAACCCGCCCTCTAGAATATGAGGTAAAAAGTTTCATACCTGAAAAAAACATTTTTATTTGAATTTGGAAATTTTAATCGGGAAATTTGCGCTATTCCTATAAGCGACTAAATGAAACTTTGAACGCGTTTTTCTTGAAACACTATACATACAAGATTTTTAATAAGATTTAAACATGATTTATAAAGAAATATTTTTTTTTTGACCGCAAATTGCAACTTTGATTTTTTCTTTTATCCAGGTTGTAAATTACTTGTGATATACTGCGCACCACAAAGCACCTATAGCTAAAGATGTTTGGAGATAACAGAATATTTTTACGCATTCTTATAGTTTAATATATAGTTAATAACTTGCTTAAATTATTTTATTCTGTTAACCTCCTTTCTTAATAAAAAAACTTACGAAAAACGTTTTCTTTAAGGCGGTTACAGTGGTGTTACCTCTTAATGTTACAGTAAGCCGGATGTTTGCCCTTTAGCCAACCGTATATTGTTACTCCGAGTGCATTTGAACATCGGTCACCCGAAAGCTTCCCTAAAGAAGTTCACCTCGCGAGGTATTCTCTAAAATTGATTAGCAATAATAATTTTATAATAATCGTTTGCAGAGGTGCATACCCACCTTCGAGAATGCGGCTTACAACGTGCTCATAGAGGCTACGAATACCTGCGGCCAAAATGGTCAGCCGACGTCCTTCTGCAGACAGATCAGCAACAATAAGAGAAGCTGCGACATGTGCTACGAGGGTGATCATGAAGCTTATTTCCTCACAGACCATGAAACCGTGGAGAACAGCACTTGGTGGCAGTCGCAGACCATGTACGACGGGATCCAGTATCCCAACCAGGTCAACCTTACCATCTACTTCAGTGAGTTATACAATTTCAATAATTTAGTAAAGAAAAATAAGAAGCTGAGCATATCTATTTTGAAGTTGCTTTTAATAAAAAATTAAGGCTTTGGTTTGAGTCTTTGTTGAATAACGATTATTTCTATTAGATTTCCAAGACAAAAAGCAACTTTAGATAGAAAATATGATAGTCCAACAGCATATTTATATGAAGACGCAGTAAAAAGAAGACACTCATCACTCGTGAGCTGTTTGAGAAGATAGAACATTTTAGTAGTAGCAATTTTTTTATTTATTCAATTTGTTTTTTTCAGATAAAACTTTCGACATAACGTACATCCGGCCCGTGTTCGAGTCGCCACGCCCGGAGAGTTGGGCTATTTATCGGCGTAAGAGCGCCCAGTCGAATTGGGAGCCTTACCAGTTCTATTCGATGACATGCCGTGACACCTACGGCCTGCCGGAGTCTAAATC
Source organism: Sycophila sp. Sp_5 (assembly GCA_018906775.1). Lineage (NCBI taxonomy): Eukaryota > Metazoa > Arthropoda > Insecta > Hymenoptera > Eurytomidae > Sycophila > Sycophila sp. Sp_5. The sequence goes on along the minus strand of JACCID010000048.1, from coordinate 1,595,467 downwards.
GACCACGCGCGAAGACGAGACTCGCGCGCTCTGTACCAGCGAGTTCTCCGACATCGTGCCGCTCACTCACGGCACGGTCGCCTTCTCCACCCTCGAGGGTCGTCCGTCTGCTTACTCTTTTGCCACGAATTCCGAGCTGCAGGTTCGTTATTATATTATCATCCACTGGACAGTATACGATAATCATTGTTCGAAAGACTCGTTAATCAGCGAAATCTTATTGATTGTTATGCTGTATAATAATATCGAATATAGTATTTTTTTATTTTCTATTACAAGAACTGTACGCATGGGAATAGATTTCTACAATACTTCTTCAAAGAAAGTTTCTTAACTGAGAGTACATAACTGTTTGAATAAATAAAAAAGAGAGAAAAAAAAGAAAAACGTAAACTAATAGGTTACAAAAGTGCACATAACAGTCCTTATACCTAGTAACTTCGTTACTAGGTTTAGACGAAATGTGAAAATTTGCATAAACCTAAGTAGTTTAATTTGATTTAATTTGTGTTATTTGTTTGTTCTTCATCTCCAATATCTAATTAGCATTGAACTCGCTTTCGTAAACATTTCTGTTGATGCATTCCTACTAATTATATTCAAGATTTTATTTTCTAAATAATTATTTGTGCTAAATACTAATTTTTAATGCAGGATTGGGTGCAGGCATATGCTATTCGTATAACTTTAGACAAATTGAATACTTTTGGTGATGAAGTGTTTGGAGACGAGCAGGTACTACAGTCTTACTATTATGCCATTGCTGATATTGCTGTAGGTGCCCGATGTGCCTGCAATGGACACGCTGGCGAGTGTCCCAGCAAAACTAGTGTAGACGGTCAGATTCGACGCTTCTGTCGGTGAGTTTCAATTAAACTTTATTTCGTGTTCAATATAACGTACTTATTAATTGAGATTTTTTTTTATTAATAAAGATGCGAGCATTACACGACTGGTCCCGATTGTAACGAGTGTCTACCTTTTTACAACGACGCCCCATGGGGTCGCGCTACGACCACCGATGCGCACGAATGTAAACGTAAGTATTACAAAAATAATATGAAGTTTTGGATACGTAAAATAATATGACTTCATTTCATAATCAGCGTGCAACTGCAATGGGTTCTCCGATCGGTGTTACTTCGACCAGGGACTTTATGAAGCAACAGGTCATGGCGGCCACTGCATCGATTGTCGTGACAATCGCGACGGTGCCAACTGCGAGCGATGCTTAGAAAATCACTATCCCCGACCGGAGGATGGCTACTGTGTGCCTTGTCACTGTAACGAAATCGGTAATTCATAAGCTTTTATTCATTATTGTCCAAAAGTGAATCATACGTTAATCGATTCGGCGAAACTAAGTCGAAGTATATTAAAGGAATGAAAATTTAAGTTTTTATAAAGGCCACTTTCATGAATTTACGTTCGCGATAAGCCGGGATTATTGAGTAAAATGGGCATTTCATTTATTGTGATAAATTGAAATTTATCTAAGTTGCGTACAAAGAGAGCTTTCTCTTCAATTGATATTCCTTTGATGAAACTTGAACGTGGTGAAAGAATAAGCAAAATAATAGTGAATTAATAGTTACACAGACATTATTTATTTATTTTCCTAAATGAGTCTTTTATACTTTTTAGTTTTTAACATATAAGTAAAATTACACAGGATCCCGCAGTCTGCAGTGCAATGCAAAAGGCAAATGTCAATGTAAACCTGGAGTAACGGGTGACAAATGCGATCGTTGTGATTATAATTTCTACGATTTCAATAATCTGGGATGCACCTCCTGCAATTGTTACGAGGCTGGTTCCTTAAGCAACTCACCTAATTGCGAGCCAACATCTGGCGTTTGTAATTGTAAGGATCACGTCGAGGGAAAGCAGTGTCGAAAGTGAGCTACAATAATAGATTACATTTACTTCTAAACAAAGGCAACTCTTAGCTCTAAAAACTATTAATATTTTTATATTAAAACAGTTAAATTTTTTCATGTAGATGTCGCCCGGGTTTCTTCAATCTAGACCTAGACAATGAATTTGGTTGTACACCGTGCTTTTGTTACGGCCACTCGGCTGTCTGTACAACAGCGACTGGCTACTCGCAGGTCAGCCTCGAGAGCAGCTTCGCACGTGGTACCGAGCACTGGAGTGCTATAGTTGCTGGTAGTCCTATAAATCTTAAATATGACAGTCTCTCCCAGAGTATCACCATTGAAACTTGGGGTCGAGATAATGCCTACTTCGTCGCTCCTAGTAAGTTACCTAAAGAGAATATCTCTGTACATTTTAAATTTATTGCGCAACTTAAATTTGAATATTTGCAGAAAAATTCATAGGCGATCAGCGAGCGTCGTACAATCAGGACCTCTCGTTCACCTTGAGAATAAGCGACAACGGACCTGCGCCAACGGCTAGTGATATTATACTCGAAGGCGGTAATGGACAACGAATAAGTCAACCGATTTTCGGTCAGAATAATCCAATGCCAAATAAGGAGGTAAATTTCGACGTTGCGGTTTTACTTTATTTAAAATAAGTTTTTTTTTAAATGTATTTTAAATGAGTTTTTTTTACAGCAACAAGAATACACTTTTAAACTCCACGAGCACCCCGAGTATGGGTGGGCGCCCCATTTGTCGCCGAAAGATTTTATTTCCATCTTGGCTAATTTGACTGCTATTAAAATTCGTGGAACTTACACTCATGAAGGTAAGAAAAAGATTAAATTATTTACAACTGAATAAGTAATGAAGAGCTATTAAAAATTTTAAAATAATTTCAATGATTTCAATTGTTCTCCGACAATGAAATACTTTTGAATAAGTTCAATAATTTTCTGTAGAGTGAAATGTTATTTTATCTGCGAAAAAGGAGAGTAGAAGTGAGTACTAAAAATTGTATTAATTTCAGGTAAGGGTTTCCTGGACGATGTGCATTTGGAGACCGCCCATCAAGGTGCGGTGGGTGATGCAGCGGACTGGGTAGAACATTGCATTTGTCCAACTGGCTACGTCGGTCAGTTTTGTGAGTCCTGCGCGGCTGGCTACCATCATGACCCACCTAAAGGTGGTCCGTTCGCTCTATGCGTACCCTGCAACTGTAACGGTCATGCGGACGTCTGTGAAGCAGAGACCGGTACATTCTAATTTATATCAAAAGTGTTTTTTTTAAACAATTTTTTTAAGACTTCGATTATTATTTCTTTTAATTTAGGTCAGTGTATCTGTGGTCACAACACTACCGGAAACAACTGCGAGTACTGCGCTCGAGGTTTTTACGGCCAACCATCGAAAGGAACACCGAACGACTGTCAACCGTGTCCTTGTCCTGATAACGGTCCTTGTATTTTGCTCGGTGATAATTCCGACGCCATATGTTCGGAATGTCCTGTTGGAAGATCTGGTGATTGTTTAAATTATTTGTTTGCTACAAATCTTAAAAAATCACGTTTTATAGAATTTTAAAGCTTTTTTGACCGTATAAATATTGACGTTATTAAATGTATGGGTTTTAGGACGGCGTTGTGAGATCTGTTCCGACGGATACTTTGGTAACCCGGAGAAAGGCATACCGTGCAAACCCTGTGAATGTAACAATAACATCGATCTGAATGCTGTGCGTAATTGCCATCACGAAACTGGAGAGTGTTTAAAATGTGTTAACAATACCGCAGGCTATCACTGTGACGAGTGCTTGTCAGGTGCGAAATTTTAATCGTCTTTTAATCATTCTGCGTAATAACAAATCAATTTTAAATGGTTTATCTTGTAATATTTTTTAATTGCTTTTTGATCTCTGTATTGTGTGTATAATTATTCCTTTTTATTTAGGATACTACGGCGACGCATTATCGGATCGAAAAGAGGAGGCCTGCAAGCCTTGTCAATGTTATCCTCCAGGAACACTAGAAGCCGAGAATGGAATGGTTGCACCTTGTGATCAACTTACAGGTCATTGCTCCTGTAAGTCTCATGTTATCGGTCGAAACTGTGACAAATGTGAGGATGGCTTCTACTACATCCAGAGCGGCAAGGTAGTTTTTTCTAATATATTTCATAAATGCGCAAGCTTAAAGCTTTTCTGAACAGATACGATTAATCAAACGACTTTATGATAATAAAAACTGATTTCGATTACTTTCAGGGATGCATGGCCTGTAACTGCGATCTCGAGGGTTCTTACAACAGGACCTGCGATGCCGTCAATGGCCAATGCCACTGCCGACCTGGTATTACTGGACAACGCTGCGATGGCTGTGTTGCTTATTATTACGGCTTCGGCAGAGATGGTTGCAAGAACTGCGACTGCGACAGGATCGGCTCACAAGATCTTCAGTGCGATCCCAATGGACAGTGTCCAGTTAGTTATTTGTTAAAACATCATTTTCTTTAAATCCAGTGGTTTTTCAAAATTGCTTATGCTGTCACTAAATTTATTTAGCCTCTTCTTTTTTCGATAAGGTCTATAATGAATAATTTCTAAAGTAAGAATTAAAAACTAGAAAGGAAAAAAATTGCTGTTAATTATAAGCTAATGTCTCTGAAATTACAGTAGCTCTGTAAACATAGTAATTGTTATTAACTTCGTCTGCAGTGTCTGCTGAACGTGGAGGGCCGTAGATGTGATCGTTGCAAGGAGAACAAGCACAATCGACAATACGGCTGCGTTGACTGCCCACCGTGTTACAGCCTAGTCCAGGATGCGGCGAATGAGCACAGAGCACGACTAGCTGATCTCGAAGAGACTTTGCGGAAAATTCGAGGCAATCCAACTGTCGTCGATGAAGCTGGCTTTAAACGGAAGCTTGCTCAGGTGCAGTCCAACGTCGCTGAGTTACTCGCGCTCGCCAAGAGCTCCAGCGGTGGTAAGCATGTTAAGGAGTCAAACGAATCTAATTTCAAAGCGGATATTGTTGATACTATTACTAGTTATAGTTAGCTGGTTTATTAAAAATATTAAGTGATGATGTTAAATTACATTTTATTTTTTTAGATGGTGGAAAATCATTAGTAGAACAATTGACCGAGTTACACGACCAGTTGTCGGAGATAAGTCAACCGTTAGTGAATATTAGATCAATCGCAGAAGATACTAACCGCACGATTTCTCAAGGAAAGATCAGTATAGAGGAGGCTACGAGTATATTGGACAAGATTCACGATGAATTAACGGTTTCAATTTATTATTAATTTTATTTTCAGTCATAATTGAAGATTAATTATATATTTTATCAAAAATTCATTATAATGGTGTGTAAATTTTAGGAGGTTGAGGATTACTTTGATGCAACTGGACAAGCTGCCTTGAACGAGGCGAAGAAACAAGCGGACCATCTAGGTCACCAGAACCAGCAGATGACAAAAATCGCACACGAAGCAAGATCGGTGGCTGACGCGTAAGTCTATTTAATTTATCTCTTATATTTGAAATATCTTTTTTTTGTATCATTAAATATAACATAATATTTTCGTAGGAATTTGAAAGAGGCTAAAAATCTTCAAGTAATAGCAGAGCAGGCCAAAAACACATCTCTGCAAGCTTACAATCTGGCAAAGAAGTCAATTGCTAAGACAGTAAACATTAGGTAAATTTACATTACATAAATACTTATAAAATTATAAACTATATAGCGTACTATTGTATTTATATTCATAAAATACTTGTATCTATAGAAAAAAATGTCTTTTTTTTTACAGTGAGGAAGTGAGACTACTAGAAAACCGATTGATGGACTTGGAGGTGCGTTACGGGGATGTTAAGCAACTCGTTAAAGTAGCTGCTAAAAAGGCAGACGCCGTATCCATGGAAGCGTTGAATCTCCTGATTCTTGGCATTGCTTTGCCAGTCGTGAACGTATCAGAAATTCAAGCTCGTGTTGATGGTGTGAATGAAGAGGTAAAACAATTAAAACGTTTTTGTAAATTAAAACGAATTTGATTATGATCAATTTTTAAAGATACGTAACATTTCTTAAAGGCTGAAGAAGTAAAGAATTTTGCAATAAATTTGCTGGATTGGAATTCAGATTTAGTTCGTGACACTCAAGAGAAGGTGAGGAGAAGTCAGGAACTTCTCGCTATGACTGAGCTGGAACATTCCATTACTGCTGAATTGCTGGCTGAAGTCGACAATGCTAATGTCATTGCCACTGAAGCCGTAAATAGAGGTGAACGAACTCTTAAGGAGGCTCAAGACACATTCAATAAACTCAGTGGTAATTATTTACATTGATTTCGTTTCCTATTTTGATTTACTGTGCAAGAGCTAATAGCATTTATTTTTTTACTTTTTAAACATTTTAAAATGCTTATGTTTTAAATATTTAAAATTCGTTTAATGGTAAACAAATGCATAAAAATATTTTAACTAACTGCGTTCTCTCCATTACTGTTTAGTATTCGATGCCGAAGTGCAGAAAGCGCGGGACGTAGCTGAAGCAGCATTGCTGGATAACAAGAAGATCTACGACTCAATCCAAACTATTATGAAGGATCTGAATGAGTTGCATCCGGTTCTGGAAAAGTCGGAAGTAAAGGCGAGTGGTGCCCGGGATGCGACAAAAACTGCCGGGTCAACCGCTACTAAAGCCAGCGAAGAGCTCAACGGTATCCGCAAGGAGGTGGCCACTGCTAGGGCTGATGCTATCAAACTCGGTAACGAGGCTGAACAGCTGCACGTTCGAATAAATGCCACTGGAGGTGTGATCGGCCAGTACGAAAGCACCATTCTCAAGGACGCCGCTACTACTGCTGAAGTATGCGAGTTTGCTTTCTGCATAAAAAGTTTATAAAAGATCTGTAATGAAATCTCATGTGAGGTCTCGCACGAAATTCTTCAATCATCTTTAATTAGCATTAATTTTTTGTCGTCTAGGCGAAACAGAAAGTTGGACAGGCAAAATCAAATATAACGTCGGTGTCACAACAAATATTAAAAGCCTTGGAAGAAATCGCTGAAATCATGAGAGAACTCGAAGCTCTGCCTGATTTGAGTAAGCAAATAAGCTTTATATTTAAATAATGTACTCTATTCTAAATAAGTATTCGTGCAAAAATTTCTCTAAAAAAATACTAAATAAATATTTAAAGGCTTTATATTTCTTTAATTCTCATGAATTTGTAACGGCGCAGGCAACGATGAGCTGGATCGGTTAGAGGAGCGCCTGCAACAGGCAGAGAGGGACATCAAAGCAGCGGATTTGGAACAACGCATTCGTGCTCTCGCAGAGTCCAAGAACCTACAGAGTCAATGGGTGAGGAATTATGAGGACGAAGTACATCGCCTGCGACGCGAAGTGGACAACATCAACGAGATTAAGAAGGTTCTACCAGACACCTGCTACAAAATACCTAGACTCGAGGTCTAAATGTAATTTTTAAAATTTTTGTACATGATTTATACTTTAAGTCTACATTTTTATATTGCCCGATCCCATACCTTGGCTCAATCAACCGGGCGAAAGATTATTTCAGTTTTTTTCTAGGGATTCCAACTGTGATATCACAGGCCAAATCTACTTTAAAAAAATTCGTGTATCTTTTATTTTTTAATTTTCCATTTTGTAAATATGTTAAAAAATAAATATTAATGACATTATTATAAATTTTTGCACAAATGGAAAGAGAGACATATTCGCGTTTTTCGCGACGCTAGCATTTTTTAGCGTTTCAATTTTTTAATTTTTTATACATAGCATATCATTTTCTTTACTTCTACTAATACTAATAGTTGTTAGAATACAGTTGTATTAAATTCATTCAAAATAAAATAAATAGTAAAAATGTATACAAGTGTAATAATTTTCATTGCATTTTACTTTAATGTGACCTTTCTATTTCAGACTATGTTTATGATAATTAAGTTTATGACAATTATCAGATGAATCGATGTACAAATGAATTATGGAATTTTTCATTTATTTTATAAGAGAAATTTGGTGCGTGTGTACTCTATATATTAATGAGGAAATGCGGATATTGATAGATGTAATCTTCGCGTTTCTGGAAATTGTACTTGTTAAGCCAGTAGTCTCTATAGAAGATCGTGAAGTCATTATCTGCTCCATAAAACCAATTTTGGTCCTTCATAGTTGGTTGTGGCACTTGTATATTATTGAGACTCATTTTCAGATCGTTGATCATTTATCGATGCACATTGAGTAAATCGTTATGAATTCGATCATTGCATACCGATTTGTAGACATGTGAAAAGGAACAGCATACAACATGTTTAAACAAGAATTCCCTGTTCTTTGAAGACGATTTTGAAGGGTCTGATGCTCTCATGGATGCTAATATGTTCGCGATACTCACAAGAAAGAAGCCGATATTGCTTGACAAGTGTTCGATATTTCGAGTTCCAGTCAATAGTTAACAGAAAAGAGTCTTTCGTATATTTAACTCTTTTTTATAAAGTATAAAAATTCTTTATGCGGATTACAGTAGGTTTACGGGTAAAAAACGAAAATTGTTAATTTTTAATAGGTTATTATGGTTTAGTATTGTATAATTTGTAGTACGGATCATAAAGAATTTTTTTTTTGTAAATTTCCTATTTTCTTTTTTTTCTAAATGAATATCGTTAGAATTTACAATGTCAACTTCAACATTTAAGTAACAAACTTTTAACTTGTAAGAATCATTCTTGCATAAGCATAAAATGCAGATAAATAAAAGAAAGTAAGAATACTTAGTAAATATATTTCAATATTTCACAGCACCGATAAGAATCTTCAGTTTAATTAAAAAAATTATTGTTGGGAGCGCCCTGAATATTGTGATGTAATTTATCATTGGCTTTTATTTTTAATATCGATCAAGTGCTTAGGTTACAAGTAAATTCAATTCATGCATAATGTACTGATTCGTCTAATTAATGAATTCTAACTAAGGTAAATCAATAGGCGTATACCGTGTTTCTACTAAAACATTTTTTATTTTTTTGTGTTCTTCAAAGGGGTAAGTATCAATTCCAGTACAACAATTATTTAAGTAACAATATGCTGATAAATAAAAATGAAAAATACTTCTCGCAAAAATTTGAGGTAGACAGGAGAAAAATGCAGATAAAATGTCGTGCATTAAGACATTTCATTGTTTCATATAGCACCTATAAGAATTTCGAGTTTTATTTCCTCGCTTATACTTTAACAATTTATATCGAAAGTGTCTTGAATCTCTTGAAGTAATCTGTCTTTATTTTTCAAACATGGTGTAAATCGATTGTCGATTGAATGATAAACAAAGTAAATAAACTTTGCATTGCCAAAAAAAAAATTCTAATTTCTTATAAATCTAATTACTTAAATTACTCTTTAGAGTAATTCTTCGAGCGCTAACGCAATAAGTAAGCGAGAAAATATTCATTTCGCACTCTACAAACTATACTCTTTATAAAAAAAACATACGTATATAATACAAAAAAGGATCAAACATTCGTGAAAAAAAAATTCAACAAGAGGCGAGTCTGCAAACTTAAGCAAGCCCATTCTATCAACTACACCGCAACGTTATTTATATTAATATCTACGCACGGAAAATGAGTTACTCAGACACTCGCGCGCAATAAAAAAAGGAGACACCTCACTCGCACTCGCGGAAAATACAAATTTTAAATTGAGCTGTAAGAGCAATTTTGCAATCAGGACTTTTGTCGTTGAAGTCTCTCGTGTTCCTCGGCGTGATACTCTCGCATCTTCTCGACGGCGGCCCAGACGTCGTCGGCTAGGAGCTTGGGCTCCTCCATGGCAGCGAAGTGGCCACCTTGCGGCATGTTAGTCACGCTCACCAGGTTCACGAAGCGGTCGCGTAGAATCACCTCCGGCAAGTAGATCAATTCGTTCGGGAACTGAGCGCACGCCGACGGCACTCGCACTGGTACTCTATAAGGATCAAAATTAATTAGTTTACATAAGTATAAGATACCGTATTATTTATAGCTCATCTACTTTCTAAAGTTGAATTAGTCGAAATTCCACTAATCTTTTAAGTGATCAAATTTTCCACTAATCAATTAGTACAATTTTACTAATTGAAATAGTACAAAAGTGTTCTACTACATAATTAGTGAAAAATAAACATAAAATAAAAAAATATTTATTTTGTAAATTCACTAGTTGAAATAGTGAATTCCCCAATTAAGAAAAAATTAATTTCACTAATTTATTAGTAGTTTTCACTATTTTTAAGTGCATATATTTACTATTTCAATCAGTACATTTTATTCACTATTTCAAATAGTAGATTTCCACTAATTCATAGTGGAGCAATTTTCACTTTTCAAATTAGTGCATAGTCACTATGAATTAGTGGTTTTTCACTAATTCAACTTTAAAGAGTATAATTATTCTTTTATTAATTAATTTTCTTTCATTTTTTAAAGCTGTTACGCCGAGAAAAAGGTTTATTCAATACTTTTATATTATAGTCTAAGTTTTTGAGAAGCTGTTGCAGCAATTTTTAATTTAAAAAAAATAATAATTTTCTCATTTAGTAATACTCACTGTTCCATTTTGTAGCTGAAAGTATGGACATTGGCGTATTCAGAGTAAATGCGGAATGCCGTGGTGGCTTTGTTCGGTACCCAATAGAACATCAGATTATCCAGTAGTTCATCCATGCTGAACTTCTCTAGCATTTTGGTCTCATCCCCGTATTTGTTCTCGTACTGGGTGGCGGTCGAGAATTTCTCCAAAATGTAGGCAGCCAAACCGGCTGGCGAATCGCTAATTGCAACTCCTAAAAGTATTTTCTTATTCTTTATATCACAAGCTATTTTTTAATTGCGTTTTAACTACGAAATTTTGTAAACAATGTATCGCGTTAATACAATTATACAAAGGAATGATTGATTCACCTAAATGCATTTTATCAATCGATCATTTTGCTACTTATTTATATTAAAATTTAGTTAAGCGAACAACTGAGCAAAATAATAAATTTTTACATTTTTCTTCGTACTCCGTGATAATTAAATTATCATAAAATGTGAAGTTTCTACGGTAACCGAGAAGTATAACGCTCGGAGCCGTAATGCAAACACATAAGATGTACCCAATGATTTTGATTAAGACAATTTGATGAAATAAAGAAAAACGAATTGAGTGATGTAAATGAACCGAAACTACCGACTTTATGGTAATTGGACGCGGAAGACTTTCAAGCTATCATCATTCTTTGCGATATTAAAATAATGAGGGTACATTTGTATTGGAAATGCAAGCCGCGCGGCGCCTCAGACACACGCATAAGGAAATGCCTCATATAAAATGATATTTATGTGTTATTCTCGCTATCGCTGCAAGATTGTAATTTTCAGGACGCAAGATTGCGATCTTACGTCTCGCGATATTAAGTCAATTGGAATCTGAGAACACACTGTCGTGCATGAATTTTAATTTAAATACAAATTTGCAGGTTTTCAATTAATGAAATATTTACAGGAATGTGAAATGTTCCGCCGCACAACGGTTAGATCCATTTAGATTTTACCAATCGCTTGCTTTTCCAATTTGAACGTAATCAAAGAGTGCTATTGCCACGATACCGCCTTCCTCATTCCATCCGTAGCTAACTAAATAAAATAAAAATGCAATGGCTGCTTATATAGCCGCGGGTAAATTATAGCATGCAAGAAGAAGAATCCGAGCCGACGAATGCGAAAAGCGGCATCGAAAAGTGGGTTAAACGCTTACCGAGAGTATCGGGCTTGGTCGCCTGTATGTGGAAGTAGCCCGTCTCCTCGAGGCCCCTGAAGAAGAGCTGACTTACCGACCGAATGCGCTGCCGTTCTGCCTCCGGCAGGAGTGACGGCAGCGTATTGTAAAAGGCTAATTTGAGGATCGACATTGGGCGCAGCATCATGCACATGTTCGAGTGCATACCCAAAACGCTGAGGAAAAAAAGAAGTGGAGCGTCAGAGGCTGGGTCGGCCAATTGAACCGTTATCTCTGTAGTCAAGTTTTGTTTGTTTTGCACGTGGTTCAAAATTTGCCGGTGCAATCGACGTAATAAGTGAGCTGTCAGTTTTTTATTTACAAGACCTTTTATTTAAGTAGAAGAATTTTATTTTGAACTGAATCATTTGAAACAAACGAAATTTCATGTTAACATGAATATTTATACAAATGCAGTTCTCTAATAAACTTCTTTGAAAAAGTATTTACAAAGCAAAATGTAAATTATCCTATTATCAAAATTATTTAACATCGAGCAATACATTATGGCTAACCTTTTTTTTTGTTTTCTTTTGAAATATGTAAAAAAAAATGTTCACTTGTTGCTTAAAAAAGCAACATTTTTCTAACTCTAAATGAATTCAAATGTAAATGATTAGATGTTGTTAGCGTAGAGCAATTCCTTCTTTAAATTTGTAGAGAACGTCACTTCACCGATCGTCGCACATTTTCATTAGAATAGCAATTAGCATTATTCAAATTGCTCATACCATAAAGAATGACTCTATCATCGTCAATTGAAAATCTTTTGATAAAGTACTCAACGATTGCCACTAATTACACGACCCATAGTTTTAAAGGAAAATTTTTTAACGTAGACCCATTCAGTGCCACTTGACACTTGGTCGCATAAATTTCTTTCACTGTGCAAATAAAAATCTACTTACTGCTGAGGATACATGGAAGCCATGTTGGTAGTGACGACGCTGCCCCAGTCGCCACCCTGAGTATACCACTTGGTGAAACCGAGTCGCAGCATCAGATTTTTCATGAGGTGGGCAATTTCGACGGGTCCTAGACCGGCCTTGGCGGCTGCGCTAGAGAAGCCGAATCCCGGCAGCGACGGTGCTATCACCTCGAAGACGAAGTCACGATCGTGACGGACGGTCGTCAGCATCGGGATGATCCTGAAGAACTCCACTACCGATCCTGGCCACCCGTGCTGGATATACAGAGGCAGCACTTCGATTTTGCGGCCCTTAGGGACCTGCGGCTTCACGTGCAGGAAGTGGATGTCCAGGCCTGTCGTGTATATATATTTTTATTTTTAATTCGAGATCCCAACTATCTTCTCTTTGTAAGTGACAGACGTCGATCAGACATTGACATTGAAGGTTACAGTTTGCTGTTAGGTGAATTGCAAATTTAGCTAATGAGATAGTCTCAAATTTATCGCGAAAGCGAGTCACTCGAGTTTCATAATTTACTGGATATTGAGTTTGATTTTAGAATTACAAAAAAAAATTAAAATCCTGTAGACCAACTCGACCAACGAACGAACGTAAACGGCGTTTCGCTGGCGGGCGCGCGTGTCGCATAAATTAGCCGCGCGACGATAGCGGAAATCAAGCGGTTGACGACCAATTACATCGTACGTACCCTGCACATTGGTGACGAATTGCGGGTACTGATTGAGATGCGCCTCGCGTTTCTTGAAGTCGTATTTGTTCAGCCAGTAGTCAACCAAGGAGGGTATGAAGTCGCTGCTCACGCCGTAAGTCCAGCCGACGTCCTCCAGCGGCGGCTGCAGCTTCCGCGTGTTACGCAGACGGTCCTTCAGCTGATCTATCATCTGGAAGGCAGAGTCACTAGATTGAGCAGTCGTATTGAAGTGTGATGAAGCGCGAGGTAGTTTTTGCTTTCGCAGTGGAGAAATTTAAAGGGAATTTGAGTTTTCGATTTTTTTTTCTGAGGGTAATTCTTCGATTATTATTTCTTTTAATTTATCTCACGTACATATATAATATATACCTATACAATTCAAATGGAATGAATAAATGTGGGTGAGTGAATGTAAGAGATAAATTAAGATTCAGTTTTCTTCCAAAACAAAAGGATAAACTTTATCATTCTATCTAGAGTTAAAACAGTATTTAACAGTTTATAAGCCAGCATACTGTCTTACTAAAGGTGTAACCCTTTACATTAATAATAAATTATGTTATTAAAATAGGTCCAAAGTAGACCCAATAGTATATATATATATTTATACATAAATGTTTTTATTTATTTATTATTAATAAATATTAATACTAAACTTATCTTTCCACTTATGGAGTAAATCGAACGTAAACAACGGTCAAGCTTAAATGATGAGTTCAATGTGAAATTGAACAGCTCTCCAGAGTTAAGAACCTCCAATATTCGCGATGACGCTCACGCATTCGACAGTAAAAAGGCCGGAATGATTTCATCAATATTAATCAACGCGAGGAATAAATTCACGGTAACTGAAATAACGCTCGACCTGTGAATATCTATAAACATTATTCGTATTTAAAAAAAAAAAAGTAAAAGAAAAAATAAATTGAAAAAAGAAATCCGTTTCGGCTATTTTTCAGTCATCACGGCAAGTTCTCGGCGAGTACGTGACAAGCCTTCATCAATTAGAAAGCATGACATTAAAGACAACTTTTGCGGTGAATTCAAGCACAAGTACGCGCCAAACCAAAGGAGAAAAGTTTTTAAGCGTATCCTCGTACTTTTTTCTTCTTTCTTTCTCTCTTTCTCTTTCTCCTCTTCTCTCCCTGCAACGGTATAATCCGTTTGCGCGCTTCAGAGAGATAAACGCCGGCCAACTTCCTCGGACAAGAAATGCACGTGGAATAAATTATCTCCGGCTTTATCGCAACTTTGTCTGTCGATCGGCCAATTTGTTAGATGAATCTTTATTTTTAGAAATCGCCTTCGCTGAAAAAAGAAGTCGAGCAGCTTGACGACGTTGAAAAAAGGGAGCAAAGCCTCGTGCAGGGTTAATTTAGAAAAGCTATTCATTAGAAGCGAGCTACACGCGCACGGATTATAGGGAGTGTTTACACATGAGCGAAAAGCTCCACGTGGACAACTGTGCATTAACCCGCAAGAGTGCAGGGAGAAAAATGTTCCGTTTTAACTATCTTCTTGTCGCAATGAAGGAAAGAATGCATCTGAAAAAAAAAGTTATAAAAAGGAAAGTAAATTTAGTTACTTTAAATGTTACTGCGATGAGTACTAATTTATAATTTTCTTTATGGAATGACTATACATGTAACTTTTAATTGAAAATTATATTCTGTGAGGCAGCTGATTTTTCTGTAATTTTTTTTTTTATTATTTTGCATGGATACTTGGAGCTCAAACTTCTGGTCTTATCGTTTTTCCACCTCGTGTTCTGTTTGAGTGTAAATTGGTCCGTAATTCGATGCATTTCGTTTATTCCATTTCCATAGCTGTATGAAGTGACGTAAATACTAGGATCTGGTTAATCGGGCGATTAAAGAAATGCGACGACATCGTAAGGAAGTGCGCAGCAGTGGCCGAAATTGCCAATCTGACCGATGGAAGAGAGATAAGTTCGTAAAAATGCGAAGGTTATAGGAGGCAATTGGCCATTGATCGCGTCCACGTGCCGAGATCTCGAATTAATTGCGTACTAGAAAATTAAATTATATGCAAATTTTTGCATGCGACAATGCTTTTGTTAACACCTAACGTGAAACTAAATGTTTGTAGAACGAAGTTGAAGGTTAAATATATAATAATTAAAAATCATTATACTAATTTTTTATTGAATTATCATTTTAAAAAAATTTAATTTTCATAAATTTAAATATATCATGTATACCGTAATTATCAGATCAGAGACTAAAGAGACGCTATTAAGCAACATTGTAAGACGTGATTTAAATTGATTTTTTCCTGCGTCAATCTGACTCGGGATTAGAAATGACTACTAATTTCTTGCCTCAATTAAATTATTATATGACCAAAAATATGAAGTTTCTCTTTCTTCAAGCAAAATGATCAGACTGTACTTATCCGTAACTCTTGATTTTACATACTAGCATACTCGCAGCTGATATAACAATTTCTGTCGTTTTCAGAATAAATAACCAAACCACTTGAGTGGCACTAAGCCTGATATATAAAAAAATGTCACGACTCCCTCAGAATGAATAAATTGATAAAAACACAATTGCCGCACTACATGAGTCTGGCGCGCTCCTGCCGAAAAGCCGTCGACGCACCTGCTTATCGAAGACGATTTTGAAGGGCTTGACGGACTGGTCCAGGCTCTTGGGCTCCTCGCCGGGTCCCCAGTAGGTGTCCGGCAGTTTTGGCGGTGGCAGGTGCCCAGACGGCAGGAGCCAGCTCGCGGCGGCCACGAGCAGGACGCCGAGCAGACCCGCCAGGTATAGCTTCATGGTGTGGACAGTTTCGCGCGCCGCTCGCTTGGCACAGTCGACCAAGAGGTGACTCGACGGCCGAACCGTTACTGACGCGTGGCCCGCTAGCCGCCGCCGCTTTATACGGGCCTCGCGGCCATGCCCCAGCCCAGCGCAATTACCGGCGCGCGGCACACCGCAGTCCATCGTGTACTCCGAGGAACTTTTTACTCCCGGCATGACCTTGCCTCGGAAGGTAGAGTTCAATGCTTCGTTTTAAAAACTATTAAATAGTCATTTTGGCTGGTCGTCACATTAAATCAGCGGGCTCGGGATACTTGGGGTGATTAGAGTGTCCTAAGAAATTTTAAAAAGTTTTGAGAAAACTCCATGACGTGCACGCTTTTTTGAAAATTGAGCAGATTCTTTGCTCGCACTTTCGACATTTAGTATCGTCGAGAATAGGTATAGGGAAAATGGCCGCGGTTAATCAAATGAATGTATAAAACTGAAAATGTCATAAGTATAATATTACATTTGTAATAATTTAGCCTTTTTATAACTTATTGAATCTAAAACTTCCCTGTCAGAAATCCGTCTACTTGCGAAATGGCTTGTCCAATTGGCTTGTTTTTAGTGGTAGATGAAACTTTTTTTTCAACATTATTCGCACATTTATTATAATGAAGTGCTATTGCGGATAAATACTAGCTTCTAAACCTCTCTTAAAAAAGTGATGACCGGATGTTTTGCGTACTCGAAAACTTGAACTTGATTGGTTCGTAGATTAATTTCGAAATGACAGTGAAATTCAAAATATTTATCCTCAAAAATGAATCCGCAATCGCGCTGCATTTTACTTGTCGTCGTTAAAAAATAGCCATTTTTTAACAAAGATAAATGGAGGCAAACAAAAGCTAAAAGCAGCTTCTTTTCACGAAATTGGTCGTGGCGGATAATTATAAAACAACGTTTGTTTAAAAAGATTCAATAAGCACATAGTGAATCATTTACTGTGTTTTAGCTTTCCAATACGAATATTGGTGAATTTCAAACGTTTCTATAATTCGGAGATTCTGATTTAAAAAACACGTTTCATCAATGCGTCAAAAATTGTCTTTATTTTTTGGCTCTTTTTATTTCTTTGACTTATAATTGACTTTGGCTTTAGTGAATTAAACAAAATAAATTAAATGACTTTTTATAAGGAGAGATTTAGTTACTCCTAGGATATTTTTTGTAAGTGTACGTATAATGAGATACGTATAGATCGATCGGCCGACGAATTAGGCAAGATAGATCGGTATCGATGCACCTGCTTTTAAGATCTCATATGATATGAAAATGCTGATTTGGATCCGCAGATAATAAATCACAAGTCATTATGATGTACTGATGATTTTCGAGATATCTTTTATCATCTCACTAAGTAAATATCATCCAGTGACTATTAAAGCGATAACTCAGTTCATTTACACTACTATTAGAGATTAAGGAAATTTTTACCGCTAACTTTTGACGGAGCATTTTAATGCTATGAAATTATGTCATCTTTGCAGTATATACTTTATTCGCCAATAAAAAGAATTATTATTATTATTTATGAAATTAAGTTTTACTCGTCAATTACAGATTCGCATGTAAATTTGCTGTAGGTTAATTATTAATTAATTACAAAAGCTCAGTTATCTTATTGAGTTGATATTACTGATTTATAAAACAAACTTAAATATAAGATCACTGTCGATACTATTTAAATTGATTAAATATATTTATTTTTATCGATCTGAAAATCAAATAAATTTATTTGATTGCTTGCGTTAAATCTGTGTTAAGATAAAGATATCATGAAGTAAAAATTGATATTTGCAAAAAAACAATTAATAGTATGAATTATTAATGATTGCGTATTAAAAAAATTATATTTATTATTCAAAATGCGTAACTAGAGTTTCTGGCCTTCTGTTATAACAATGTAGCTTTATGCAATAAAAAATATTATAATTAATTATTAAGAGGGTCTCTCCTCGTAATTAAACGAAACTTAAATAATTAATCAACCAACTAAAATATTCCTACTTCCAATATTCAACTGGACTTGAGAAAATATTGAATCCCTTCTTGTAGGCAACATTACTGACAGTGATATATGAAAATTGCTTTGAACTTCAGATCATACACACTACAGACAGTTAAAAATTAATATTTTATGTTCTTTTTTTTATCGCAATATATTCCATATTTTTCAAAAATGGTTGAGGATCACAGGATAGGCAAGTTAGAAAAAAATGCGATGATTCAATTAAAACAATAACAAATACATATATTTCTCGAAATGTGATACAGTTAGGTTCCTTTGTGTTTGGTGGTCATTCTTGATTCACTGTTTCATTTTGTTTAATCACTTATTTGTTTATTTCGTCGTAAATTGCGCCTTTGTTTCTATTCAGCATTTTCTTTTGTATTCAATAACGCCATTCTTTTATTTGTTTATTTTTCTGCGTAATTAAACGCCTTGTCTTTTTTTAATTTTAACCACTTACATCTTTTACGCGAACGAAAGAGAAAAAAATTGGATCGGATGACATTATTGTAAACGAAGTGACGGCATTTTAAATATTGTTAATACAATTCTCTTTTTATTTTTTATGATCGAGTAGTGTTCCTTATTTGTTTGTTTTATTTGCACGCACCTCACTCATTTCGCAATGTATAATATTTTTTTTGCTTTAAAGTTCGCTTATCCTCTCGACATACATCATTTTATCTACATTATTAATATTACATTTTGCGTTTTTTTGTTTAAGATCTGCGCTTAAGTTTATAAATCCATTTTCTTAAAACTCCGTTGCTTAATAAAACGTTATCTCGATAATGTACCACTGCTTGCTTTGTTTTATTTCTTTTTTTTATTTTCGTCTGAAGCTCTGCCTCTACAATTATTAATTATTAATCGTCTAGGATTTGCTGATTTTTTTTAATTACTTGTCACTCTCGCTATATAATAATAATAATAATATAATAATAATTAATAATAATTAATAATAATAATTTTTTTCGCTTATTGTTTTGCATACATTTTTAACATAAATCCACGTTTTTTTCGTTCATCAACTTTTATACAGTTACATTTTACAAAATAGAAAAAAAGAACAAGGAAAAAAGAAGAAACGATCGATCAATCCCTGGGAATGCTCGTCATTTTTTCTTCCATATTACTCGTCGTTTACTCCGTTCTCGCGAAACAGATCGCCTCTTTCCACTTATTAGCTTTATTTATTATCGTTTCAGGAGTCAATTGTCACCTACAAACAGTTTCACGCAAACTCGCGTCGAAAAATAGGTATGCACGAGTGGCTCGCTTTCATTTTCTTTTGTTGCAACAATTTTTATGTAAATTTTTTTCTTCATTTGCTCATGAAAATATCTCGACAATAAAAAATGTCTCTCCTATTCGTTCTATTCACTTTTCCCCGAAAATTTTCTTAATAAAGTTTTTTTTATTTAAAAAAAGGCCGATTTTCGCGCGATGAACTTTCAATCGACGGGTATAGTGATACCATCGAAATAAAAACAAATGGCGTGAAAAGTTCAAAGAGGAAATAAAATGTACACGCGATCGCTGAAAGATCCTTTGAGTTGAGCAGGAAAAAAAGATCCCCGCGCAAGCTCGAAGGAGCCGCCGAATAAACAAACAATAAACATCTAAAAACTTAAAAAAAGAGAGAATTAGAGATACACGAATAGAAAGAAGAAAAAAAAAGTAGATGAAGTGGAAGTGAAACAAGACAAAATAGAGTGAATGTAGCGTTTCGAAGAACTGATTCGATCGCGATGTTCATTCGTGTACAGGTACCTCCGTAAGTAGTGGACACGTCGATCACATATTCGAATAATAGCTAATTAAAAAACTTATACTTATAGGTTACGATAAAATTCAACCAACTGAGCAGTATTAAAAAAAATTAAGAGAGAGAGAGAAAAGATACTTTTCCTATGATATACGGTATACGCACACGCATTTCCCTTTAAAATCCTCTGCAAAAGTTTTTTTTTAATTAGCTAATATTAAAATAACAACTAACAGGCAATATATATTTATTTATGTACGCGCGCATCGCGTACGCTTTTACTCTTATTATCCTCTCTCATTTTATTTCATGTACAAACGATGATCTCGAGGCTCCCTCGTGCGTAGTCCTCGCAAAAGAGAGAGAAAGAAAGTGTATACGTGTGTGAGTGTCTGTCCGTGCGAGTATGCAAACGAAATTGTGAAAGGACAAAATTTTTTCTCCCTTCCTTGCGTTCCTTTCTTTCGTTTTTTTCGTTTTAATAAAGCGTCTTATCCCTCTTTTTGTTTTCTTAACATTTGATTTCACTGTCATAAAAAAATTAACGAGCGAGGGACGCGAGAGATATACATTATTTACGGCGACGAGGTGCGAAGTGGAGTGAGCCTTTTTTTTACGCGCAGTCGATACGCAATGAAAAGTCGCTAGGAAGAGAAAATATTTTTTTTTTCACCATTAACGCCAGGCTTTCGAAGAAAAAAAGCGAACTTCAATTTTTTTTGTAACAAGGTATGTATTTCTCATGTCCGTTGTCGACGTAAGTCGGCGATACTTTTCTTTGCCCGGACCGCGTCATACAAATTTAAATTGAAAAAATATTTACATCGTGAACGAGTAAAAGAAATTTCGTCATAAGGCAGTGCGTTCAAGTCTGAATAGTCGAAAGAAATGAGGTTTAGGCTCGATGATAGAAGCTCGGTTTTTTTTTTTTCTAATCTAGACGTTTCGATTTTTTTAGAAGGAAATGTTCACCTTCTCTATTGAGACTCAATGCTGACGATCGACGCATTTATTTTGAGTGTGAGTTAAAAAAAGAAGACATCAAGAAACATCGAAGCAAATTTCACTGATTTTACGTAGTGATTTATTACGTATTGCATTTGTTTTTTTTTTCTTACAAAATATTTCTGTATAGGCCCTACGTGCGTGAGCGCACTGCGAACAAAAAAAAATATTATTATAAATCTACATACGCCTCGGACTCGGTAAATAAAAAAAAGCTCCATGAACCAAGGTGCGCGGTATAGTGTGTACAAGCAGCGCTTCGGCGTCGTACCGTCGAGATATAACAGACAATTTTTTACATGATTTTTGACAATTTTTGTTTTTCATTTCCATTTTTTAATTGCGTTTTTGTTTTGTAAACATTTTTTTCTTAAAATTCGTTCGCTCTTCCTCGCCTGATGAAACTAACGAAAATTTCAGCGTACAGCGAGTGTCGCATGCGCGTGAGTCCGCCTCGGGCTACAATAAAATTTATTCATCTCTTTACAACAATATAATTTGCTTTCGTCGTGCGCACAACAAACAAAAGAGAAAAATGTCACCAGCGGCTCTACGAATGAAAATCCATTGGCGAGTAACACCTTCGTTTATAATTCTCTCAATATATAATTATCTTTTTAATATACGTTAAGATTAATAAAAACACTTAATTATACTTCGTATGCCAACAAAAAAAGAAGAAGGTAGGGTACAAGAAGACACCGGTATAAGAAAAAAATAATAATAAATTTATACAAATCGCTCGAACTTCGAGCGGTGCCGCGAGAGTTCGGCCGAATATACATTTGTCAACAATGATAATAATAATAATTCTTTCATCACCTCCACGATATAGTTATTCTCGTTTTGTAAGTCGAGTTTTCGAACCCTCTACAATAAACAATATCATCGTCGTCGATAAAAATCGTCAAAATTCTTTCTTTTCTTTTTTTTCATATTTCAAATCTGTAAATCATTGAGACGATAATTTACTCACTTCTGCAAAGCGCAAGACGCGTACAATTGGATGTATACGATTAAACAATATATATCTCTCTCTGCGCTCAAGTGTTGTTTTTTTTGTTTGCTTTCTCGGTTGTTCGTACTATCATTGAACATGATATTATCGATATCATTTCACTTGTTTCTTGTATTTATATTTTTATATATATAATATATATACTTTTCTCGTGTAATCTAACTATACATATAACTATGTACAATTGAGGGTAAGGGAGCGGGGATTCGGACGAGAGGGGGAGTCGGTTTCAAGGAGTTTCTTTTGCTAAAAAAAAATTAAAACCTAATAGAAAAAAGAAGACGAGGTGGTGGGTGGTCTGCGTGATGGAAGTGCGTGCGAAACAACGGAAGATAAAGGTGGACGCGTCGCCTTGCGTCGGCGGAGGGCGGCGGACCTCGCCGACCCCTCCGCGAATTTATTGCACTGCGTCCGATCCCTTTCAACTCGTTGGTGTTGCCACCGTCGCTCGCGGGGCGGCGACGAAGAAAAAAAGGGATCGGACCGAGAGAGAGAGAGACGCACGCGAGCTTCGGACTCGCGCTGTCCTTATAGAAAGAGAGAGAGAGAGAGGCGGTAAGATTGAGAAAAGACAGAGAGAGAAAGATAGAGATAAAGTAGATGGTGACGCGTGTCGCAGTGGTGAGTGTAATTTTACACGAGTGTGTATGAGTTCCTCTTGTTCCTTTCGCCTCGTTCCGTCGGTCAATTTTTTGGCTACCTGCCCGTGCGGGTAGAATCGCTCATGGGAGTGGGGATGAGGGGTGGGGGAGGGTGGGTGTCATCTTTTTCCTCGTCTGTCAGCTCAGCCGCTGCCGCGGTTACACGTCCGTGTACTTGCTCAGCTTGTCTCGCAGCAGCATGTTCTCGTTCTTTAACCGATCCAGCTCCTGTCGCAGGCCCATGTTCTGCAAAATTTCACATTTCAGATAATTTACGGGTGTGGCTTTTAAAGTAAGTAATATTTTTGTATAAAAGATTTTCTTTAAATAAGTCCAAATCGGCAAGACATTAGAAATATTCGTAGAAATATAAACTTTTTTTTAACGATTTTATATTTAATTTAATTTGTTTTTAATTGGAGCACTACCTTTGTAAATGGTATCTAATAACGCATTTAAGTAGTAACCGCCCGACATGGTAAGCCGTTAGAATTACTTACATCATTTTTCTATAAGAAGCTTAAAAATATTTCCACAATATAATTTTTTATCGAATTCGTTAAATACTCAAGTCCATTGTTGAAAAATAATTTTTAAATAAACAAACAATTACAACAACAGTAAATATTTGTTAACAGTAGACATTTTGTTAAATTTATAAAACTATTACCTCTTTCTCGAGGAAGCCGGCTCGCAAGGCTATCTGGTTCTCCTTCATGCGGCGCGCATCCCTCGAACGTTTCGCTGCCATGTTGTTCTTTCTGCGGCGTGCCCAGTATTTGTCATCTTTCAAGTCATCGGGAACGAACTACAACAATCGTACGTTCGTCAATTTAATGTCGTACCCTGCGACTACGGACATTGAGTGACAGGAGGTGTTTTGTTCTTTTTAATCAGTTTTAAAAAGAGGACAGTGTACCCATGGAGTTTGTTACCAAAGAAAACGGAATGTGCAAGAATTTGTTCGGATCGATTAATGAGGCTATTAACAGTTAATAAAGTTGTACTGTAACTTTCGTAAATTTTTCTTTTTTTAAGAATATCTGTAATAAGTTACGATTTTTACGTTGACATAATTACATACGACTGCTTAATCTTCATTCTGCAGTGATTTGTGAAAGTCTAAATGATAACATGTTACATTAATAATAAGAGATTATTTGGATAAATCGAAATTATTGTAAATTAGGATGATTAATTGGTAATTAATGTAAGATAGTTGTGGTCTCGAGTTGTTCTTATAAGACTTACATTAAAAATTGTAATGCGTATCTTAGCAAGAAAAGAATGAAAAATGTATTATCAACCTAACGATTAACTTTATTTTTTATGATACACTTAAAGTTATCGAGAAATCCTATTTTTAAGCGAGATAAACTGATAAATCCATTCATTTTTCATCATTATTAAAAAGAGTTACTTTTACTCTCAGATTCTCAGTAGTGAAAAATTAACTTGCAAATAATGAACCTATAAGATGTAATAATTCTTAATTTTATATATTTTTGGTGTTTTTTTTGTATGTACCTCGTGACGCAGTAAAAAAATAATTATGAAATTGAATGAGTTGGCTCACCTGCTTCCGTGACTTCTTGATCATCGGCTGGGGCTTGAGCTCCTCATCGGAGAAGGCGCGGGTCCGGGGGTCGAAGTCTCGCCCCGACGAGGCCATCGAGAGCGCTACAAGAGACAAGCCATATTGTATTCGTGACGAGTCCCCCGAGTCTGCCGGCACGGCACCATACGCAGGAATTCGTAACGACTCAACGTTAGTTGCGGTGCGCTTTTTTACTCTCAGGTGCATTAATAAATCTCAATTTTGCTGTCTTTTCACCGCGGTAGAAACAAGAATTTCATTTTTTTAAGTTATAATTCATTAATCTTTAATAAGTATATATAAATTTCTCCATTAATTTACGTACGTTGAATGTACGGTGTTTGCGATCGAAAGGCCATGGTACAGAAATTAATAATTAAATATTGAAAAGGAAAAATTTAGTTTTTAAAAAAAAGGAACTGTTATATACACTGCCAGTCACATATTTCTACCCCCTTGAGCCTAATCGGTTAAACTAGAAATTTTAATATCTTTAATAAATATCAACGTACAGAATCGATCGGGGATGCGTTTGAAAGCTCTTTTTCAAATGATAATTAAATATTAAAAAATCTGAAATTTCTTGTCTATCTTTGATCCCTCGCAGATTGTTGACAAAAAATCACACAAAAATTGGAAGTACACTATTTTGTAGCTTTTCCCAGGCCCTACGTAAATCGCTCTCTCAAAAATGATGTTAATCAACTATGACGCATGAAGTATGATTTTTCCTGAAAATTGACACTTTTTTCATTTTATCATATCTCCGCTAACTAAAATAGTAGAAATGAAAAATATATGAAACTATTCGGCATTTTTACGCAATATTCTACATAAAAAACAAACATTTTCTTTTCTACAAGTTTATTTCTATTAATTTAGTTAGCGGAGATATGATAAAATGAAAAAAGTGTCAATTTTCAGGAAAAATCATACTTCATGCGTCATAGTTGATTAACATCATTTTTGAGAGAGCGATTTACGTAGGGCCTGGAAAAAGCTATAAGATGCTGTACTTCCAATTTTTGTGTAATTTTTTGTCAACAATCTGCGAGGGATCAAAGATAGACAAGAAATTTCAGATTTTTTAATATTTAATTATCATTTGAAAAAGAGCTTTCAAACGCATACCCCATCGACTCTGTACGATGATATTTATGAAAGATATGAAAATTTCTAGTTTAACCGATTTGGCTCAAGGGGGGTAAAAGTATGCGACTGACAAGTGTAGTTTCATACAGTTTTTACCGAAGAAGTAATTAAAGAAAAAATTTGCCACTGATAAAATAGAAATTCATGTTACTACCGATTTTCTTACCGATATCTATTATTTCTATAAAAAATTTAACGAAATCTTAAATAAAAAACTGCAGAACGTTATGAATGCGTGAATTTTAATACGAGAGAGAATCGACAGAAAATACTGCAAAATTGATATACGTATAGAAGGAACTTTTTGGAATTCAAGGCGATAGATCAAACTGGAATTTTCTACTGCCCTTTCTCCTCCCCCGCTTAAAGAATTTTCTGCGACGCGGCGATTAATTTAATAAATTTCGTTTGCTGCTTATCGCGAATCGTTCGATAAAAGCTACAACGTGTAAAATAAATGAACATAAATTGCGGACGCCAGTCTATTTTCGAACACACTTTCTACGGAGAATCCGGTGAGTAATGCCACTTTCCAAGTATACACATATTCTCTGGGAATGTAGCGATTCGAAATATTTGAGAGGGGAAAAAAATCTGTGCAGCCACCAGTTGAGTGTAAAGTTAAATTACATAGTACACAATTCTTTGCCGGTTATAAATTGCATCACCGCGACTTCCTACGTTATAAAACTAACAATGCGCGCATGTATTCCGTTTATGAATTCTGTATTGTACCGTTTTTTTTGACGCAATTTTGCAATGTTCCGCCTGGGACGTGAGGAGATTACGTTAAAGCTTACGAATAGTAGAGAAAACAGTTTTGTTTATACTTTCATTTGAATTCCAAAAAATTTTTTTAGTGTGAACAGTCTGATGCGTGTTAAATTTAAAAAGAATTGCTTTGAATTTAAAGAAAATGCCTTTGCATTATTTTTTAGTTCCGAAATTCACGAATAGATGGCAATTCTTTTAAAAACTTGTGGGTAATTAGTAGGTAATTACTGATTTTTTTTTCTCATTTTGGAGCTTTTCCAAAACTAAAAGCTTTTATGTACTTTGAACTTTAATTTCAATAAAAATTAATAATAATCAGACTGCCACAGTTGTCGAATTAATTCGCAAAAAAGAGTAAAGAAATCACAGCCAACGTTTGAGAAGACAACCCTTATAACAAGGAAGAGTGAAGAATGTGATCAAAACTCTCCATTTTAAGAAAAATAGAGCGACATAGAAAAAAGTCAGATTTAAATTAGATTAATTAAAGTATTGTAAATCAAGTAAGGATTGAAAAGTACCACTTTAATAAAGGTACTTTTGATAAACAGTTTCGGAATACTTCAGTACCCAAAATGAGGAAAGAGTCGCAGAAAAAGATTTTCTTTTCAAAAACTTTTCAGATTTTCTTTTACCTACATCTTTTTATTACTACTCAGAAGGAGAGGCCATCAGATCCAGGGGATGCATTTACTTCAAATTGGTTGTGGTGGCTCTTAATACCTCAACGATGAACTATGTAGAGTTTCAGGACCTAACGCTCTCTCATTCCTGATATATTATACCTTAATTTTGGCAACTTCTATTTATCCTAGTAAGACCGATTTAGCCAATTTCAAAGCAATGCTTATTCTTTCTTACTTGCTAATTAATTAATTAATCCCTATAATAAAATTACATTATTTGTATATATTTCACCTACTTAATACACAATCTATAAAAATTTTCAAAATAATAATCTAAAAAATCTATTTTGCATATCTTTTACCAAAGGTCGGGTTCCAAAAAGTGCAATAAAAAGTTTTTGTGTTCATTTAAAATATAAATCTTATTAGTGTGATAATTAATATAGACTGTGATTTATTAAGTGATTCAAATACATACGAATAATGTAATTTTATTATAGAAAATTATCAAGTAAGAGAAAAAAAGCATTGCTTTGACATTGGCTACATCGGTCTCATTAGGATAAATAGGAGTGGCAGCCAAAATTAAGGTATAATATATCAGGAATGAGAGAGCGTTAGGTCCTGAAACTCTACTTAGTTCATCGTTGAGGTATTAAGAGTCACCACAAGCAATTTGAGGTAAATCCATCACCCGAAAGCGATTGAACAGCAGCAAAAAATAGTAAAGGTGACTTTTTTCTATGAATTAATTTTGCAACAGATCCAATCTTCCAAGTAAGTCGAATGGGCAAACTCACTGGAGTCAGCCGGCGAGGGTGGGTTGAGGGTGTCGGGCGAGCAGCACTCGCTGGGCGAGGGCGAGCGCTCGCGCTTCGTCACGGGCTCGAGGTGGAGGCCCGCGGGGCCCTGGTGACCACCACCGCCACCGCCGCCTCCCGTTGGCCCGTCGCCGTTGCCGATCTTGTGGAGCTGTCCGGCCTGCATGGCCGCCTGGCCACCTCCGCCGGCCACCCCGTCCACTGGGATGCCGTTCTCCGACAGGAACTCATCCAGGTCCACGTACTGGAGAAGCCGAGTACACTTTTAGTCTTTTTCGTTTTTTATTTTTTACCTCAGCTCTGCAGCGACATGCTGATTAAGCTTTTGATGATAATGGAGGAGGTTGGGCGTCCTAAAGTTGGATTAGCGGTGGTGCTCTTAGCGTAAGAAAAAGAAGCATCGTGATAGTAACGTTGAAGTCATGGCACTTTTTCATATTAAATTCAAGTCAAGTTATTTTTTTATCTTTATTGGATCTTTTGTTTTTCAGTAAAAATTAGACTTTTCATTTACGATAAATTAGAAAAATGGAGTAGCCACTGATTGACGATTTAGAAGAACACGTTTGACTAATTTTCATCGCATTTAGAAGTGCTCTCGCTAATTCAACTTTGAAGAAAGGGGGACGAGGGTATAGTGACAAGGCGAGGGGTGAGGAAAGTCAACATGAAGTTTCATGGCAACTTTCGCTCAAGCAAGTTTTTCTGTATTTAATCGTGTGACATGTGTGATAAGTTGGTGATCGGCCAGAGGGGAACTGAGTTATTGGAATTCGTTCTGAATAAATTATAATAAATTTCCACTCGAGCCAATTACTGAATGGTGCGAAACTTTTCACTCTTGCGAATTTTAAAGTTGAAGTTTTCACGATTTCGGAGAGTAAAAAACGATCGTAGTCTCCTTTACTCGAGCGGACTGTATATCGTTTCATTCGAATACGTAGAGAAGCGAATTTGTTCTATTTTATATAACCGATTGTACAACTTACACAATTAGCAAATAAAAAAGTGCACCGCGGAAAAAAAGTTGTCATCGGTTACCTAAATGGATTAGTTTTTCTCAAATCAGAGCTTCACACGGAAATAGAAATACTATAATCTGTTTTTGTTTGCTAAGAGCCATTAAGAATTTGTGTGTTACGATTTATCGGTAATTTAAATTTCAACTTCTTCATTGCGCTATCTAGTATTTATCTTAAAACATAAAATATAAAAAAGGTATGAATCAACAATTGATTAAAAAAATTCTGCTCAATAAAATTAAAATCTTGTCGATAGTCGCAGTCGCTCGAGGAAGTGTGTACGATGTAATTCTTTCATCCGAATTTTGCCTCAATTCAATGAAGAGTGATGCCTTCAAAATGGAAAGGTACTAAAGTATGACGAGGAGGTTCCGCGAGAAACCCCGAAATACGAGCTGGGCTTGCATTGCGGAATTTCGCAGGGTAACCCTACTGATATGACTGGTTTGTGTTGATCTCGCGGTTTTACAGTGCATGAGTTTGATGTTTCGTACAAAAAAAAGAATAAAAATAAAATAAAAGATGAGATTTCAGCCTAAGATTAAGCTTCATATATTTAGCTGAATACACGTGATAGCGAAACGCCTTAGCTAATTAAAATTATTAAATTTTCAATCGTCTTTTCTAGCAAAAGCTAATTTTCAATTTTCATTGAGAATTTGAACTTTTCGTACGCTTTACAATTGGCGCAGAAGACGCAGTCTTCGCGATTAGAGTACAAAAATTTACTAGAAAATAGCTTGCTAAGATAATAATTAAAATTAAGTAAGTAGTCCATTTATTTATTATGCAAAGATTTGTCATTTTATTTATGTTGCTCTAAATTTTATTCAATTTATGAACGTTGATGATGTGCCGTATGTGATGTTCATGAAACCCTTTAGCATTTAACAACATAATTTGTTCGCGTGAAAATATATAACGTCACATAATGATCATGATTGAATTTTATCATTACGTTTTGTACTGTTCATTAATTCATTTTTTTCTATTTATTTCATTCATTAATTTGCTTACTATTTTATGTAATCTACGTTCATTATACATATTTTATTTGATTATTTAATTAGTTGGTAATTAGTACTCACACATTAAAATGTCTATCAATTTTTATTTTAAATCTAATCATCTTTAAATTATTACTTTTCTTCATTATCCTATCCTGAACAAAGACAATAGACATTTTTAATGCAAAATATTTTACCAAAGCATCAGAACTAAAAAAAAAACTAAATAAATTAAAATCTCAGTTTGCACAGCAACCTATTCGCTCGGCTCTAAAAACGTCGGATCAAACGTCGCATATCCGGCGATCGCACGGCACATCCTGAAGTAGGCGGTCACGCGGCTGCGAAATAAGAGAAAATCGTAGGAAGCTCGGCTCGGAAAATACTGGAGTCGCCAGTTATTGGGTTAAGGCTTCGTCGGGCGCAGCGCCAAGGATGTGAAGTGCAATTACCAAGGTGGTAGGGAAAAATCGCTGGCTCGGCTTTTAATTGCTGGCAATCTGGGCGGACCCGCGGCGCGATTTTCGAAAATCCCGCGCCAAGGCCGGAGGCGGTGCGGCGTCGTTTCCGCTCGTCGCTGCTATAAGCTCATCTGCTCTTTTTTTGCTCATAATAATTATTTTTTTACTCCGCCGACACAGAAGGTTGTAAGCTTTTTTTAAGTTCGAGGTAACTAGGTTTAGCGCCCGGTATGTGGTGTCGCGTTGATTAATTGCTGACGTTTGTTTTTTATTTATTTTTTTATTAAATCCGAAGAAAAAGGTTACACACGGTTTGCATAAACGGTGCAAATGAATTTTTAAATCAAATTTAATTTGATTAATGTAACTTGAGTGAGATGTCAAGTTCACAAATTTTATTTCACATCTGGTCAGTTATGAATTTATGAAATTAATTAATTTCGTTTGAATTTTGCGTCAAGTTGCGCATGAAATTAGAGTAAAGAGTAAAAAGGTTTAATTAATTTTACTGCCATTCTTTCAAATAAAAACAAATTATTTTTGACGTACGTCATAATATAAATGTATGGACATGTATAAAACTGCTCAATTAAGTGGAATGAATTAATAATGAACTATTAAACTAATTAAATTTTAAGACAAAAATAAATTTTGCCAAATCCACAATGAAGTAATAAATGTACAATTGTAAATATTTTAACTCAAGAGTGCGTACACATCCGTATTAGCCAAAGATTTAAAAAAACTGGCGCAGTGCACTATGAAAACCTAATCGATTAATCGAGAAAGAGACAAGTAGTACTCGCATCTCGTTCACGTCAGCCACGCATCAATTATCGCTCACGACCTTCGACGCAGGTTTTCCCGCCACGATAAAAAAAATAAATAAAAGGCGAAAAATTCCTTCGCCCTCGCTATTTTCACGGAGACGTTTGGTGCGAAAAAAAAAAACAGTCAAGGTCGAGGAAGTCTCGATCGCAAAAAAACGCGATCGCCGACGCGCAGTAGTCGATCACTCGCTGGTGAATTGCACTTTTTTTTGTCGCCGTGCCACGTGTCGTTCTTTGTTTTCGCGGCGATGAAAAGCGCTTGTATATTGTCGCCACCTGTGAAAACCAGCGTGTCGCGTGCTCGGTCGGTTAGACTGTCCGCACGTTCAATTTTTCTTTTGCGCGAGATAAATCGAGACTGAATTTATGATTTATGCGCGCAATAGATAGTTTCGGTATCTTTTAATGATTCGATTTTAACGACGTGTTTGCGAGGCTCGTTTTAAGTGTTTATGAACTTGCAGTTATATCTCGGCCTTTTTTCGGATACTTATCGGCTCATGACTTCGAGAAAACTGGTAGTGCGTTTTTTTCTCTTTTGGCGCGCAATGATAAATTTATGTTTTCAACTTGGGCGATAGGAGGAGGTACGTGTGTAAAAGCACGAACGACTCGAAGATTTTTTATTTCCCTTTGAAAATTAACAATTATGAGAAAATTTATCGAAAGTGAATGAATAATGTCTGAGCTTTTTATAATTTGATACGTAATAATAAAACTTATTTAGATTAGTTGATTTTCTTGTCACATGGTGAAGAAAATTTATTCTTCTCCTTTGACAGTGATGATTAATTATAAATAAGTAAATTGAAAAATCATGAATATTATTAATGAATATTTAAAAAAAAGTATATAAAAAATTGTTTAAGATTGTTTTCACACTATTTCGAAGATTTGAATATTTTCTCAATGTATTGAAAATTCATAAACTGCTTGAAGACTATAAAGGCGCTTAAATGCTGTCTTAAATTATCTCTAATTAAATAAACTTGAAAATTGAATTATTTCTCTCATAAGAAGTACGAAAAAGTATGATAAACATAGAAGCACTTCTCTTTGTGTGTGATTAAAGTGATTAAAAGAGCCGAAAAGAAAATGACCGAACCACCACCCGCTCGAACCTCCGATAAATTGAGCCCCGGCTAAAATCCTCGAAGAAAGCCAGCGCAGCATTTTCGAGCGGCGGCGGCGAGTTCGCGAGGAGAAAGTCGCGCGGCGCGCGAGAGAGAAAGGTGGCAGCCAGATTATCGGCAGATTTACGCGTCACGCTCGCCTCTCCGTTTTTTTCCCCTCTCCCCCTCCCCCTACCCCTCCGTTCTCGGTCGCCGAGCGCTGCCTCCTGGCGGGCAGGCCGGAGCGACGAGGAGAGACCGAGGAAGAGAGGTCGGCGCGCTCAGCCGGAGGAGGGAAAAATCGACGGCGTTGGCGCACCGAAAACCTTCCGCGAACTTCCTCGTTCTCGCCGAGCCGTGACGGAGAAAGTGACCGGCCGCGAGCCCCCACGTCGCGAGCGCGCCGCACGTTATTTCCCGCTTTCGTTCACCGCCAGCCAGCGACTGCTTTCTGCAGTATGCGTTTGCAACGGGCCACTGCAATTATCTTCTCTTTCGATTTTTCGCCTCGATCTTCTTTCGTTTCTTTAACTTTGATTGTTCAATTTATTTTAACGTTTCATGCTACATTAGTCATTCAATTCGTTAATCTTGAGATTTTAGTTTTGCTTCATCGAAAAATGAAATAAACAACATTGACTTTTTGCTTGAACCGAGTGTCTCTTTACTCTTTTACCGCCAGATTTTAAATTATTTCGGTGTAGAAGTAATTTATTTACATTGAATTTAATTTATTTACGGTGTTTTACGATTAATAATTAATTTAACGATTTTCGTTATTTACGACGGAAATAAAATAATTTTTTTAAAGTCCCCGATTGTTATGAACATTTGATTATTACGTATAGAATTTACGTAATTCTTTTATTATTTTATTGACTTTTTGTTTTAAATAATTAAATAGCGAATAAAACTAGTCTTCTGTAGAAAGTAATGTACACAAATGAATTTATAGTTTATGAATCAATTTCTAGTTCCTAGACGACCGCCGCAGAAAGTCCTTAGGTCATTGCACTTTCACTCTTCCAGACGTTACTCCGTTCGCTGTATAATGTAATTCCACTTTATGTGCTTTTTTAGTTCCCATGTCGGAAGAATCTGTTCTATTTGCAAATCGCGTATCTTAAAATAAATAAGGAAAATTCGGTGTATAATAATTTGTTGTGTGTGAGAAATTCATTTTGTAGAGTTTTCAATAAAATAGTGTACTCTCCGTGTAAATTCAAAATGAATGAATCAAAATGTACGGTTTGTTCATTTTCAAACTGAACAGTGCAAAACAGTAAATTGTCCTTTACTTTCAAAGTATCATGCAGAGGATGCAAATCCCAAATGGCACTCGGAATAATTTTCAAATGCATAGACCAAATGTTAAATGGCAAAACATGTTAATGTCGCAAATATTTTCAAGATGCAAAAAAACCATTAAATATTTTAGTGTCCGGCGAATGAATGAAATCTTTCAAATTAATACATCAGCAAAAGGTCGTACGTACTTATCATCGTAAAAATCAAAAAGGTTTTGTAATTTCATAAAATCGCTATACATATACGCAAAAAACAATACAAATTCTCTACTCAATTCATAGACAAGTGTTCGAAACAAGTTTAATTGTGATCGAAGTGCAAATAAAATAATTATAAACTATTCATAGTATCTACTGAACCTTTTGCACTTGTACAAAAAGAAAAGAAAAACAAAAGGTAAAAATGCAGTCGATGCAGGTAAGTGTCTATATAAACGAAACGATGAACCAAACAAAAAAAATCACCGCACAGAAAAAAAAAACATAGAAAATGAGGAGTAAATGAGCCAAAAAATCGTTCTCTTTGCAAAAATAATAAATTCCTCTGCAAGCTTCTCTTTCGAGGCTTACCGTCTCGCGTCTGTGTACATACATGGTTCAATACCTTCAGGTCGGCATCGTAGGGCAATGTCTTGTCCCAGAGGTTGGGCCCGAGGAAGGCGGCTTGAGCCTCAACGTTGCCCCATAGCTCACCATCCGCGTCTTTTTTCTCATCCGGGCCATCTTTTCCTTGTTTCCCTGCAACAATCGTAAAAGGAACGCTCGATTAATCTCGGAAGATTATTTATGCAACTTTGTGCGTAAAGCAGTGCGTGAAGCACTTTTACGGACACTTGCGCATTCTTACGCTTCATAAATCAGCATTTTATGCCTTCGTTGCATAAAATATTGTTCGACACTTGTGTCAGAAGTGATTTCTGGACTCGTGTCAATGATTATGCTAATTTTATTTAAATTGCGTTTCTGCCAGCATTAAAATAAAAAGCTTTGTATTTCAATACAAAATTAAAAAAAAAAATTACTGATTTTTCCCAAAAGATTAAGGATTGTTTGAATGTCGTCTTGAAATAAGGGGGCCAGCCTGGGTTAAATTGAAAAAATACACGTTCCAGTATAATAGTTATAAACATTTCATTCGGAATAATGGTACATGTCCACAATAATTTTTTTCTTATTTTTTCAGAAAGTGATCTGTTACAACTGAAGTGCAAGATATGAAGAGTAATTTAAGCCTGGTCTGGTGATATATAAGTCATCGTACTGGAAAAAAAGCTATGGCAAGTGAACAAATAAATAAAAATTTAGGATGTTTTTCATGGAACTAGTAGAGATAAAGAGTACTGTTTGGGTTTTAATAGTGTATAAATAGCTTAAATTATAATGGAAAGTGTATTTTTTCAATTGAAGTCAGGCTGGCCCTTTGATTAAGAAAGCTATGGATATATATAAAAATTAATTTGTATACTGTGTATTTTATTAATTTAACTATACGTCTCTATTTAAGACTTGAAAATAGAAAGGGAGAACAAGATTATTACATTATTGTAACTACACTGATAGAAAAGATTCTTTAAGCCAAAGTCTTCGCGGCTTTAAAAAATAATTTTGTCATGGTATTTGAAATAAAGAAGTATGCATTAGCATTGAAGAAATATTTCTTAATAGTTAATGCGTGATCATCTTTACTGCCAAAAATCCTGTGGATGGCTTATTAGTTAATGCACCGTTTCTTTACATCTAATACCTACGCCTTTGGACTATATTAAATACGCACGGCTTTATATAAAAGACACTGGCTTTGGATCAAAGGATCTTTTCTATCAGTGTATAGTATGTATGAAAATAAAGTTGAAATAAAAAAAGACATTTTTTTCAGAAATTAAGCCATCCCAAAATACATTTTCTGGTGGATTTAATTTCTTTTTCAGGCACGAAATAAGCAAAAGTCCAAATTACTCAACAGTCATCGTCCTGTTTAAAAAAAAATTGAAAAAAATGAGCCTCAATATCAATACGAAGCGGTGGAGTGTGAATGCGAATGTTGACCAATGACGAAATGGCGCAAAGAGCGGAAGGGATTCGCGGAGCGACAAGGTTATAGGCCCGAGCGCTCTTCCTTTGCCGGCTCCTTTTTGTGGATGACTGCAGAGCGTCCTGACCTCGAATCCCGCGCACCGTATTTTTGCGAGGCCGTCGTTGCTTTTTCCCCTCTTGTCCCTTCCTTTTTTACGACCCAACGGTCCAGCTGTAGCCGTCGCTGCATTATTCGGGTCGCGATAAGCGCGGGAGTCTGATTCGCGGCTTTGGAATCGTGACTTCGCATTCGCTTGAATTCTTCCTCTGCTTTTTTAGTCAAGAATTTGAGAACGCTTAGTGTGCGATTCGGAGTTTTTTTTAACATCACTCGTGGCGATTTTCTAAAAACAAAGTATATTTATTTTTTATGAATTTCAGCTTTTGGGTTAATTTTATGAATAATATATACTGATTTATTAAGCTTATTAAGAAATTCAAGTGTCTCTCAATGAAGTCATTAAAAAGTGTCAATGACTTACACATAAATTTTTCCACTGCTTTATCGATACTTGTTTCATAATAAAATATTTATTAAAGCTACTATTTTATCACTTATGATTAAAATGGTAAAAATCAGTTTAATATACACCGCAAATCAAGGATCCTCTTAAAACTCTAATTCCGAGTATCCACTTTCTATACTCGAGCAGCTTTAAAGTCAGGTATTTCCGTAATAGTCCGATAATGCAAACCAATCGGCGAATTATTATCCCCCCGTCGTCTTCTCATAATCCGGCATGGGCAATGAAGTAGCCACGCGCACACCTCTGGCTATCCCAACCCGCGGATCAGCAATCAAGCCTATCCCATGCGAATCGGGCCCTCAAAAACCCTTCGCTTCCTCGAAGTCATGACGCAAAAGAGTCAAGAGTCCCCGTGGTCGAGAGCACACCTGGTCCCAAAAACAAGGCGCCTCTAGTTTCTAAGAAATCGACCGATTCGTCGAAGGCTCGGGATCGGCTTCTTCTTTTTTTTCTTTTCGATCGTCGAGGCTCAAGGCTGCGCCGAAATGTCCGTCTGTTTACCCGAGCTGAGAAGCATCTATTGGTCTCTTCCGGGTGACTTTTCGGCCGCCTTTGAAGGCGTACTTCCTTCCTCCCTCCTCATTTTTTTTGTCGCGCGTAGCGTTTACAATAGCTCTAATTTACATAAACATACTTAGGTATTTTTTAAACGATAACTACATTGATTCAATATGTAAACATTAATTTTTCAGACTGAAATGCAGAGTATAATAATGATGAAGTAGTAGACGTACCGATTCAAAGTAAAAATTATATTGATGAAGAAGTAATTAACATATCGTTTCAACGGAAGAATTTATTTTTTTCAGTAGAAATGTAACATAGATAAACAAGTAGGTATAAGGCTTTTTTATATAATATGAGTAAATTTGGATTTTAACTTTGCCGCGTAAATTCATACAATTTTTTTTTGTATAAATATATTTCATTCTCTTCGCGTGTTTTTATCGCGTCGATTAGTTAAATGTTAGTCGATTAATCGAGTGTACTCCACTTACGGTGAGTTCACTGTTTATTATGGTACCGACTACATAGAATTGATGCATTCCTTATGTCGCACTCGGCACGCACAAATCAATCGTACGCAGATAATGTACCTCTTCTTATTTTTTTTTCGTGGCAAAAAAATCGCGTTGAAAAACTTCAGTAGAATAATAACTGTTCTTCGGAATCGCGGAAATGGAACGGTGTATTGTCTTCTTTACAGCGAGTTGCGTGTATATAGGCACCCACGAGAAAGAGAGACGAGACTCCAGCGGAGCTAATCTTTATAAAAAAAAAATAATGCAATTTTGCAATCATTACTAATGATTATTCTAAGCCGCGGACTACACTGAATCATTTACTACTTCCTTTCATAAATTACCCGCTTCTGCGTACTCCCAACGTTTTATCGCTGCGCGAAACAGTAAATAATTGATTGTACGGCAAAATCCTAACAATTCGCTTAAAAAAAAAGAAAGAATTAAACCGTGCCGGGTGTGTTATTTTTTTTATTCGAGCTTGACACTGGCAGTTCGGAGCAGCGCGAATCGTTAGCGCGTGCGCCAACTCGGCGTCAACGTATTGTACGTAGTCGGGCAATTTTGAAGAATTGGACAAGAGATCCAGGAATTTTATTGAAATCGTGACGGGAGTCATTTTGTCATTTTATGTAACGATCGTCGTCGGTGCGTCTTTTTATTTACGATCACCTCTTCGGCTCGCGTTGCGGTTGAGGTATTGCTTCGAGAATTTTTTTCTTTTTATTATTATTATTTTCAAAGCTTGTTATCTAAATCAATGTCAAGGATGCTTACTATAATCCGGAGAAAAAAATTAGTAATTAGAAAAAATCGATCGATTATTACGTTGCCTTTGTCTTCGCATTAAAGAAGAATAATTTATTGTGTAAGTTTAAATGAGTTTTAATAAAAATGAGAAGCTGGGTATTTTGTTATCTCTGTATCTAGCATTAAAATTAAAAAGAAAACAGATAAAAACGTTTGATGAATCGCAAAAATAATTCATTTTTTAAATGTTATAAGAAAACATTTTTTTTAAATATTTAAAATTTCACAAATTAATCCCGTCTAAAGACAAACGAGAAACGTATCGATCGACTTTCTAAAATAATCGCATTTTTATGATCATCCAATTGTTAAACAATAGCCGATCATCGTAAAGATGTCGCCGCGGTATTATACGTGCAGGAAGCGCTCGGCGCTTCGCAATAACTCAGGCTCGGGAAAAACGCAAGAATCGCTCGGCTACAATGGAAATAGGAAAAAAAAGTCGTTGTCTCCCCCTCCGCCGGTGATAATAATAAAAAAGAAGCAGCGTAACGCAAATAATTCAGATGCTTGCGCCTTGTTTTTTTTTTTGCGCCCGCCAATGACTTTTGTATAAAGCGACGAAAAGCCGATAAAAAAAGGCGTCCTCAAGCGGCTGTGCGCTCTTGATCGTGAATCATTTTCCACCGCTCAAAGTCAAGGCGACGCGCGATTTTTCTGGCCGGCGATCGAGCGTGAAGGATCCTTGAGGCGGCGGCCCGCGGAAAAAGTTCCGCGCGCGGCTAATCGACAAAGGCAGACGGTGGGTTGCGCGCGCCTTTTTTTCCTTTTCTCGTCGAGAGCCTAACGGTAAAGCGCGAAAAAAAAGGAGCCAGAGGTCCTTGGGATTCTGAGCGCACGCGCGATCTTTCTCCTTTCTTCGTCGAGGTCGGAAGAGGCTTCTCGAAATTTACGGGCGGGATCGTAGGGTTTCGGGGTCTTTAAGCCTGGAGAGGAACGCAGTGGAGTGGTTTTTTTGGGATGTGTGCCAATTTTTGTTTCTTTCTTTTTTTTTGCTTTTGCTTTTTGATGGAGAAGAGAGAAGAGGTCGGGGAGTTTAGAGGCACGCGCGCACGTGGATCCGCATGATTCTCCGCTGATAGACGGCAAACTAATTAATCACTCGAAGGTCAAGTTGAAGAGAATAGCTCTCCGCGAGTGTATTCAAAGATGCTTTTACTCAATTCATTAGAATTCCTTGAAAATTAACGAGCCTATGTCTAATAATGATTTTTTTATTCTGTTCTATCGAACCTCTTGTTTCATGCAGAGTATTTTATTTTTTGATAGTATAACGTATTGCGTTACAGAAGGACAATAATTACTTAGATTTCTTGTTAAATCATTTGTTCGTAATAATCGTTCAGGATTATGCGTATTCTAACTGACGTTTACCCAAAATGTGTCACTTGTAATTTTACCTTTTTCTGTTATATTTAAACCATGAAAATGAACTTATAATAATCGCATCAATAAAAAGTTGATGGATATTTTGGTGAAGATAATTTTGAATGTGTACACTGATAGAAAAGATCCTTTGATCCGAAGCCAGTGTCTTTAATATAAAGCCGTGTGCATTTAATATAGTCCAAAGGCGTAGGTATTAGATGTAAAGAAACGGTGCATTAACTAATAAGCCATCCACAGGATTTTTGTCAGTAAAGATGATCGCGCTTTAACTATTAAGAAATATTTCTTCAATGCTAATGCATACTTCTTTATTTCAAATACCATGACAAAATTATTTTTTAAAGCTGCGAAGACTTTGGGTTAAAGAATCTTTTCTATCAGTGTATAGATCTTCTTTTATTTATTAAATAGAAATAAGTTTGATTTTTCAGAAAAATAATATTTAGTACTCAAAGTCCATTTAATTAACGCGATATAAAAATATAATATTTGAAGAAATTTATTCACTCTAAATAAAAAAAAATACTTAATAATAATAAATTAAGAAAACGCAGACTGATTGACGCTTCAAAGAAGTCAAATGCTAGTCAATCGGTGGCAGTTTTTCAGTTTATTCGAACGGAAAAAAATAAACGAATTAGCGCCTCTAATATAGAATTTGAGGCACAGCAAGAAGACCTTCTTAAAAAAATGATGGATCGATGTCGATAAAAGAAAAACTTCTCCCTGTACGTGGGACGACAAAGGAATCTCAGAGCTAAGCTGCGCTGCGGTGAGCAGTGCGAACGGCGATCCTTCGTCGGCCCTGCGGGGACGGCAGATAACGGCGCATGAGAAAAACGGCGAGGACGCGCGATTCCGCCCATAAATACGCGCCTAATGAAAAGTGACTCAGCCGCGGCTCTCCCGAGGTGGGGC
Source organism: Sycophila sp. Sp_5 (assembly GCA_018906775.1). Lineage (NCBI taxonomy): Eukaryota > Metazoa > Arthropoda > Insecta > Hymenoptera > Eurytomidae > Sycophila > Sycophila sp. Sp_5. The sequence continues at coordinate 1,555,400 of JACCID010000048.1, read as the reverse complement.
GGAAAATTAATCTTTCTTTTCTCACCGCGAGCCGCGCGGCTGCGTCGCGCAGCCTTGGGAGCCCCGCGAGCGCGGCTCTATCCCCCTTTCAGCGCGCGCCCGCCTCAATTGAGGCGACATGCGATGCGCGACGTGGGCGTGGGACGCCTTTGTCACGGCGCGCGCCCGACTTCAACGTTCCTATTTCTAGCCTTTTTTTCAAACCGTAGGCGAGGTTTCGCCTCGGTGCGCGGTCACCGCTGACCTTTTTTTTCTTTTTAACGGTCCGAGGACGGAGTTTTGAGCTTGGTGTGCGAGGGGTATTAATTTTCAGCTGCTGTTCCTTCTCGTTCGGAGGGAATTGTAGTGCAGCAGAGTTGAAAAATTTTCAATTCAAAAATTTTGAAGTTATTATTGTAGGAATCTTTTGTCATCCGATCATTGGAATCGCAAATTAAATTATACGTTAATTACTTTGAGACAAATGACAATTGTTTTCGCGTATTCTTTCATTTTTACAAAGAAGAATATTCTCGGTATATTGGGAGCACTCTTTTTTTATCTGTAGAAATAGGAGCTGAAAAAGTTCAAGGTGAAGGAAGTTATTTTTGTAAAACAGCTAATTTTATGTTCGAAAAGTTATCATTAAGATCGGATCGAATATTGCCTTACACAAAAGGTAAAAAACATTTTCGAGAACGAAGAATACTCATCGCTCGTAAGTAATAAAAAACAAAGCTCGACAATAATAAAAAAATTTAGACTTCGGAGATAACGAGATTCGTCGCATTTTCTTTACAAACGCCTTAGAAGATTATAAAAAAAGTCGATCTTAACATTTTTCGTGACGTAGCTGATAAATTATAGCGTGACAGTTGCGATCAATAATTCAAGGAATGATTTGTATGAGTAAATCGCATGTCCTTAGTTGACTAATTAAGGTCTGTTTACCGCGATCTATCTCACGTTACTTTCACTATCACACACTTGACTACGTTACAATTTATACTACGTTGGCCAATATTTAAAACATAATGGGCGTAGCGTTCACTCCTGCGTCTCCGACAGTTCACACACATAAATTAAACTGCTCTCAAATCGTTGTCATTACAAAATGCGTACTCGTAGAAATTATAAAATGTTTACAATACGAAGAATGCCGAGTGATTTCTTTGTTTTTTTAATGAATTTCTCAACTGTCCAAGATGTCACTCCCTGCCAATCAATGAACAACTTCACTCAAAGATGTTTAAAGCTCGGCAATTTATTATACAAAAAAATCTTTTAAGAATCACAATACATGAAAATTATTAATACATAATCACTTATTTTTCTTAAAAATTGTTTAATATCTGTCAACCAGTTCCACTATAATTAAGTTTATTCACTTAATTGTGTATAAGTTCAAAGTGATAAATAAATTCCACGATAGAATTCAAATATCCACCCAAAAAAAAAAAAAAAATAAATAAAAATGTGATAAAAAAAAATAAATAAAAGAGTTAGAGGTGTGCGTTCTCGACAGCGCGAGGCACGTGACATCGGTGCCGGATGATTTTTTCGCGCTCATCGGGAGGATCTCGCCGGCGGCTCAGTGCTCGGCCTTGAACTGAATTACAGCGGCGCGGCCCGACGTCGTCGACGGTTGTTTAGATGTTTAGCCAGCGCGCGCTCGGCTCGCTCGGGCGCGCACGTCGAACATCCGCTCCAATTTTTCGCCAGCGCGCATCCTCCCGCCGGCCGTGCCCCGAGTGCATCGAGCGGCGAGCTTTCCGTTTCCACGGCTCCGAAGCTCCGTGCACCTTTCAAAGTAAATCGCGCACGTGGTCAACTTATAACTGCTCCATTGGCAGGATGGCGAAGGGATGTTGGTTTTCTAACTAATTTGGTAAGGTAATTATTTCACGCAGCAGAGACGTGAATATAGGTACTCAGCGAGTTTTATTGCTTCTTTACGGAAACAGATACGTTTTTTCTTACAGAAGTTCTCGTTTCGGATTCAATTAAGATTTCCAATGATTTTCTCATAAAAACTTCTAGAGCTTACTAATTATTCCGCTATTAAGTTTTTTCACCTTTTTTTTTATACGGGGGGTTCGCTAATATCTATTCACGTTTCTTGTGCGTGCAATAAACATAAGTGTAAAGCTACTCGCGATTCAAGTACAATTCGAATTGAGTCGATTCAACCCTTTTGATTAAAGTTGTGGTTTTTCTCTTCTGCATTAAGTTTTTTATCGTCAGGAGCTGAATTTTGTTTGCAGAAACGATTGAGCCGCGCTAAATTAAGGAAGTATGCACTCAAGTGTGGATTTTTTGTAGGAGAAAAACGTAAATATTTTGACCCGTTGGACGTAGAGAATTGAACGATGAGCGCATTTGCTTATAGTTTTGTTCTCAGTTTGTTTAGCGTGAAATGACATTTAATTTGCTCACGTCATTTTTGTTCACGGCTGCCGCGGCAGTGTGCGTGAGTTAATTTTATTGCGCAAATCGAGAAAAATTTTTATAATCTACATCGCTATTTGAATTTCCGGCAATTTTTTAGTAATGAGACTGATATTGAAAGTTAATAATCTTTTTTTTTTAAATTGCCGGTTACCACGCGAGTGTGCAATAAACTTTGATCTCTTACACTAAAAATCTTGGATCTGACATTCATTAGAAATAAAAAAAATACGCTGATGTGGTAATTAAATATAAATAAAAGCGTTCATAAAAGCGGACAAGGCTCAATCCAAATCTGCATGATTCCTGCACCGCCCACTTTCGATCTTTCACCAAAAAGGTATTATTTACAGTCTACTCCAAATCTTCTTCAAACTTCAACGGAATAAAATGAGCGCTATAGGATGACAAAAAAATATATAGTTATAGATGAACAAAAAAGAGCAAAAAAAAAAAAGAAAAAATTGGCAATAAAAATGCAGCAAATGAGGAGAGTGATTAGAGACCAGAATCACCCCGGGAAGAGAGAAGACGAGCAACTTCCTTGAGTAGTCCCGAGCCGCGAGGGGGGCGAGTGCCGCGGGTTACGTAAGAGCGGCCCGCGCCGGCACGCGAGAGCAGGAGCGTGCGCGCAGCAGTGCCACGTGAATCGTGATGACTAAGGCGTTGCATCCCGGTGGCTAGCGAGTTTTGCGCCAAGCCTCCGAAATCCAAGACCGAAACTACGGTGAATATCGCTGCCTTTAATATAAATTAAATTATTAAATTATTAAATTATTAAATTATTAAATTATTGATTTTTTTTCGTGGTTCAAAGCACTCGTGAGATTCTATTCGAATAATAAGTGATGTCTTTTAAAAAATTTTCTTTCATCGAGTCTCGATGAACGGGTGAATTATAGTTACCCAAACGTAGTTTATATTTAAATAAATTGACTCGTTAAACCACTACTTTATAAATTGAATGTTTTTCGTGGCACTTCTTTATGTTTGATGAGGGATCGAAAGGGAGAATTTTAAACTGCATAGATTTTCGAAAGGAGCAAAGTCGGTAAAAATGAGCAAAAGAGGAGGCTAACAGGGCGTAGCGATAGGAGAAGCGTCGAGCCGCGAGTTTTTCCTGCATTGGAGTAGCGCGCGTTTTAAAATAGCGGGGATTCAAGGCCGGAGGAAACGATCGCCAAACAAATGGAATCGCTGCTAAGCTTCGCTTGGAAAACCATCTATTTTAGCGATGGGACGCGAGCAAACAGCTATTCTACTCCCGTCTTTTTCCCCTTTTTTTATGACTCTTTTCACATTTATGCAATATGAAGTTCTCTAATTAACGACCGCCGTTGCTCTTCCGAAATCGCGGAGCTAAATAGTTGCTGCTGTCAAAAAGAGCAACATTGACATCTGATATTTCGAACGAGAATGTCTGAAATTACAATTTATTGTAATTTATTTATTTTATTTACTCATTCATAATTTAATGCCTCTTACATCTATGCTATTAATTGGTAGTTATTAGTAAAGAAGCTGCATTATAAATAAACTATCATAAAATATAAATATTAAATCTTTACTACTATTATCTTTTAGTCGTATAAATAAAGTATATTGAAATTATCAATGAATATAAATATAGCAATAAAATTTTACCACCGCATTGCTACACACCCTGCTCTCGAGACTTAAAAGAAATTGCTCTACTGGAAATAATTTTTTTTTTGTTTCACTACTCTCCCCTGGAGAAAAATGCCACACTACAAATTACTATATTTTTTGCAATTGGAGGACATACTTGTGATGTAAGAAATTTGACTATATTTTATTCCAAAATTTAATATAATTTTAGTTAAAAATAATAAAGTATTTTTAATTTTTACTATACGTATTGTAAATTTCAGAATTAAATATATAGTTTTTTTCTCATGTTACAGATGTATCCTTCCGTGTAAATCTGAAAATCTGAAAATTTATCTCTATTCACATTTTCCAAATGAATTTCACTTTTTTAGATTTAGAGAGTTCCACTGCTTAAAATATGGTAGTTTTAGTATTTTAGCATTTTCCTTTATGAAAAACACTTTCCCGTGATTAAATATCGAATTTCATTAAGAATAAGTATTAATGACCTGCCTTCAATTCAATTTTACCCAGCGAAGCTGTTCCAATGACAAAAAATAAAATTTCAAGAATGTCTGACCATACTCGGGACTTATCTACTGACCCCCGGAAAATCCGCGCTCGGACCGTACGCCGCGTAATTTGCCAAGTGGACTCCACTTGGAGCTCTGTCCCGGCACCTTCTCTCAGCTGCGCGATCAAGTCGAAGGTACCGCACTCGCATACGCACTTGCGCAAGCTTCGATTTTTGCGCGAGATCGGGTTCTCGCGCGCGCGTCCGTTCTCACTGCGCAGCGCGCTGCGCCGGGAGAGGGATTCACTTTCGTCTCGCGTTCGCACGCCGCCGGCCGCGCAATCCAACACCGCCCACCGCGAGGACAAGTCGCGGTTCGACGGGGCGAGCCCCGCGAGTTGCGAGATGTGGGAGCAATACGAGCGCCGATCGCCGCTCAATGTCGCACGCGCGCGCGAACCGACGCTCGCTATCTGTGCGTGTCGCTGGGAGAGTGCGAGATTAGATGAAAAATATTGCAACATTTGTATAGAATTTTTTTTATCGCACTTTTCTTGTATTAAACAATATTTGAACAATATTTAATATTACATAAAAAAAATTTCTTTCTCATTTAGTTCATGAAATTTTAGACTGCTTTTAGAAGATTTTTCGAGAAATTATAAATTGCAATGGACAACCTGCGTAAGCGCAACTTTTAAATAAAATATTGCAGTCCTTAGTAGAATTACCTCTCATATCCTTAGAGAGATATCCCATGTAAGATTCACTGAATGGCGTTTTCTTGTTAAATATTTTTCATAAGAAAAACCACCAATTTACGTGTTGAGCTACTTTGGCCTTTGAATATTCTTTAATTTTAAGAAAGTTTCATGTTAATCACACAGAGAAGTTAAAACTACTAAGCTTATCAATTTCGAAGTAATGCATTGAACGACTTTGTTATTTCATATATTGGCGTGTTTTCAAATAAAAGTTGCAAGAATAACCAATTTTTATGAGTGGAGCGCCCTTTTATTATAAGTATTCTTTAATCTAAAAAAGATTCGTGTTAATGGGTCGAATGATTAAAGAGTAAAGTTGGAACTGCTAACCAAGACAGTGTTAGACTGGGTATGGCATCCCCTTCATTTCATACAAATTTGTTGAAACAGCTTCAAAAGATTGTAATTAAAAATTTGTCGTCTAAGTATTTTAAAAATAAAGATAATATTAAGAATTCATTTTTCACACTTTCTTTCCACAGTCATACGCGAAAATCGCAAAAATCGCCAGTGACTATAGCTGAGGTCCATTCATCACATCAAATGTATTTCATTAAGCGTGAAAACTCGCGTTACCCGTCACTTACACGAAACCAGCTAGCCGTAAAAGCTAATAGCTTGCCAATGAGAAAAATAACTCGGCGCGGGATCGAGACCCGAACGGAGCCTCCCGCGTTCCTCGTTATAAATTTTAATAAAGCTCGCTAAGCATTATTACCACATAAACAGAAAAAAAAAATAAGAAGAAACGCGACGATTACTCGGTCGCATAAATCACCGCTCTAACCGCCTTATACATATACGTACCCTTCGCATTCTCACAGCGTTGGAAACAACGCGCGAAAATCCGCGCGTCATTATCTAATGCGGTGGTCGTCGCTTTAAGAGAAATATTAAAAACAAAAAAAAGAATCGCGTATCCGAATGACATCCTTCGTCCTGACCGCGTGTCGTGATGTGTCGTCTGAATTAATGGCCGACTTATCGGACGCTGCGACATCATCGCGTATTCGTAGCCTTACCGAAGGTGTAAAGAAGAAAAAAAAGGTTGTCGTGGTGAGAAAGTTGCGAAAGACGCTCAGCTCTAATGAAATTTGCAGGAATGCCCTCGCGCGCGAGGCGTTACACTTATTATCGCGCGCGGTTCACCGCGAGCGTCGTCGACGGGCCGATTTACCGATCGTAAATCGTGACAGTCCTCGGGACGCCGACCGCAACGGAGCCTGGGTTTTGCTTTGGAGACACTACAGTGCGCGTGACTTGTGCGAACTTCAGAATATATTTGGGTTGACTCGATGGTCGCGTGTGAGGAGTTCATTTGAGTGAATAGTAACATCTGATCCTTAAAAAAGGAAATTAATTTTTTTTAGTATAAAGTATGTTATGTTATTTTTATTGTAAATTTTCTTATTGGTTAATGGATAATACATTTTTAATTAATTTTAGCAATAATCTATGGTTTTTTCATTTTTATTTTTCTATATATTTTTTATTCTATATATATATTCGCGTTATTAAAAATTATGAAGAGGATCTGCAGAAGTTCACAAAAGAAAGTTTAAGTAGATTGATGACGGGTATGGCAAGACTGGGAGCCTTATAATTTCTGCGGACGGAGAAGATTGAAAGAATACTTTTTTAAATTGAAGGTTTTAACGTATTGTTAATAATGATATTAAATTCTCACAGCCTTCCTTTTAAATTCATTGTAAAGTCTTAGTGGATACTATTTTATTTCGCTTGTCATCGGAGCCTACTGTCTTGAGTTTCCTTTTTTCGTGAAATCGAAAGTAAAATGTAATTTTTTTTTCACTCTACCTTCTAAATATAACCTAGGAAAATACCATTACATATTATACTAAATACACATAAATAGTTAGGATTATATATATATATACTCAATTTAAGTTTAGCGGTAATTAAATTTTCTTTTGTAGTCTTCTGTGCAATTAAGTCTCGATGTAATTAATAACAAATCAATAAGAATCAAGAGTAAATTAAATAAATAAGTGCAGCTAATTTCATATTCACTCTTTCTTTTCATTAGCGTATTGCGTAAAACAGGGTATTGCAATTAAACGAAATGCAGGGAAAAAGAAAATTTATAGACACTCGAGTCGTGGATGCAAGCGACACAATAAATACCCGTAGAAAAAGAATTTTCCACTGTGCTACAAGTGACAGGAAGAAAGAAATTATCTCGCGAGTAAGAAATCTGTTATTACTGTTATCTGGCATTAAATCTCATGTACGAGAATGCGAACGGTTTCAATGCTAATTTTTAGGATCGATCTAACAAATCACGATAAAACCGTCATTTTCATAAAGGTCAGACTAACCGAGCTTTCCGCTAGTAAAGATTGCGTAAAATTTCAAGAAACAACGACTTAATAAACAAATACGAAAAAGGAAAAAAATAATTCATATAGACATAATAATTACAGTTTTTCTATGTACAGCCTATATTGTCTAATAGTAGTGCGAATTTTTGAGTATTGCAGAAATTGAGGCGCGATTTTTGGCAGGAAGGACAAAAAAAAGTAAAACGGGACGTCGATGCACTGCACCCAGCGCACGATTAGCGATTCCGCGTGAACCGTCGTGGAATTAATTCACTGGAGCCAGTTTCGCCGAGGTGGCGTTCGGATTTTCACTGTAACGGTGCGGCGGCCTTGGGCCGCGCCTTCGCCTTTGTGCGCGAAGCTGCGCCAACGGATTCACCGATGACGATAGAGCGCGCACAAGGGACTCGCGCACCGCTCGAACTAGATTTCCAGATTTTCAGGCGAACAAATGTTTGTCTTTCTTTTGGATGATTGAAATAATACAATGAATTAATTCAATGAATTTTTTTAATCAATATGGTGCAGTTGACAAAAATTTCAATGGATATATTGAATAATTCGACCGATGCTTTATTGCTCGCTCAATGATAAGTACAGTCGAGGCGTGGATTTATTGTAAATTTTAAACGCGCGTCAGTGGCATCGTCTATTTTCGCGATGAAGATGCATAAGCGTAGTATGCAAATGCGCGTAATTCAAGCGTTGATATCAAACCGACGACACGTACATCGGACGTCAATTAAAGGGATTTTAAATTTCTTTTTTCGCACGCTCACAATAGCTCATTATTCACTTTACGGTTTTAATTTGCTTCTCTTATGGTAATCAAATTTATTCGCTGAATTTTTTTCGTTCGCTCGATGATTTTTATCTATTCGATACAGGCTGTTTCAGATTTTTTCTGCCTAACGGGCTTTAAGCTCCGGATTCGGCTCGTCAATTAGTGGGATATATCTTTTTAAGAGGGTATGTTTGAGTTTTATTTTTATTATTGTCGATCGTTAGGTATAATTAATAATCCATGAATCGACTGGGTGTACACGGAGAAAATAGTTGGGTAAAAATTACCTACACTTTTCACGTAATCTTGGGACGCCTTGATTTTCTGGCGAATTTTATTAAATTTTAAGTAATTTTTACTGCTTTAAATGTAATAAATACGATGCGAAATTTAAATTTTACTATACTGTTTAGTAAATTTCGTGTTTAGTAATATTTATAGAAACTTTATTAAAAATTACAAGAAAATGATTACTTATTACATAGGAAAATATAAATTTTAATGAGAAATTGGAGAATTTTTACCAACCGTATAGTAAAAATTAGCCAAAGCGCGCTGCGGTAGCAGGCGATCGTCATTTGTTCGCGTTTGTTTTGCATCTGGTATTGCTTCTTATTAATATTTACCAACTAGGTTAATAAAATTTGCACCGAACGTTAGCAAACAGTATCACCGCATGGTGGCGGCGTAGCTTTACTAATCAGTTAGTAATTTTTACCGCTATTTTTAGGGTAATTTTTATCGGATCATTCTCTCCGTGTAGGTATTCGTGTACTTTGTTTGTTGTATTAATTGATTACCATTCATAGAAACAAGGAGGATCCCTGTGTACTGAGACAATATTTATCGTAGCTGAATGGGCAGACTGTACGCCTAAGAATAAATAATATTTTTATCTCTCGAATGGTTTTTCATGTACCTATTAAACGGACGTCAAGTTGAGCGCTAAAGTGATAAATCAGTGAGCGTAAATAACGAATTGATAATTATCATAACACTTGACATAAATAAAGGAATGAAAAGTCACATTTAATCGCCTAATTAATTGGTTCCATGCGAACACTACTTTTTGCCGATTGCAATAAATTTAATAGTACATTATAAGCATAAGAATAATAATAACAATAGCATAATAATGATAATAAAATAAAAAAATTCTTACTTATACGAATTTAAAAAGGATGGCGATTACAAAAAGAGCATTGAATGATGGAGCAGAGAACTGGCACGAAAAGTAGGAAATCATGGTCTGTGCTATCTGCTCGGTAAGATCGCCAGACGGCACGAGTCGCCAATGATAGTGAAAAGAGGCTCGGTCTAGCGGCGCGCACTTTAGGTTTCGCTTTCGTCGGAAGCGCCGAGGTTTTGCTTTTACTGTAGCCGTTCGCTCGGGAGGCCGTTGTTCCCTCGCTCCTCGTTAATATTATTTTCTTCATACTTTTTTTCGCTTTTTTTTCTTAAATTACCTAATTACGTTAATGACGATATTTTTGTTAATCATACAAAATCGTAGTTCATCTTCAAAAGTTTATTAATTTAAGATATTAAGAGATTTTATTAGCATGCTTTTTTCTTATTTTTTTAAGTTTGTTTTATACATTTTTATAAATAGTGCATGAAATTTTGCATTTATTCTCTTATATATTACAAGTGCAAGTGCAAGTAGAAACTCCAGTAGATGCAATTAATGTGACTAAACAAACGAGTTTAAGAGGGTCATTTTTTTTTAAATTACTTTCTACTTCAAATATATATGGCGGAAAATGTAAATATGTTAAGAACGCCTGCGACGAAATGTCATTTGGTCTATTAGTACTTATTCTCTGAATAAAAAACAAAATATCGGCAATATCGGATGGTCATTTTTCAAACGAAATCCCGCAGTCGTTATCGCGCTCTCCGGTGAAATAAACCGGCGGACAGTCGCGGTGCGTTTCTAATAAGCCGTTGACCGATTATTATTCATAACGCGAAAAGAAAACGCTTTCGCACCACCAAACGGGTTCTCAACGTCTACAAATTCGAAATCCTGAGCAGCTACACCTGGGACTTATCAAGGCTGCTTTACTGGATTTGAGGGACTTAAGGAATTTGCGACAGAATCGAATAATACGAAGCCGTGAGAAAAAGGTGCTATATACACTGTAATAAAACATAATCGAGATTTTCACACGTAATTTTCGTTGCTCTTGAAGAGGCCGAGGTGCTCCAAAGCTGCAATTATCGATAATGTATTCCGCGATATTTATTTTTTCTATTTGCTGCTGATTTTCAAGTACACTGTCAGCGTGGTTCATTAGGCTCGTAAACAGACCTTTTGATATCGCGCCTGAGAGAACACACGCGTGGAAATATAAATTTTCTAACGAGCGCGTCATTCATTCATGCTAATAGCCGTGTTATTTATATTTATTTATTTATATAAAATATAAACAAATCTTCACCTGGTTTTTTATGACGCGCAAACAAGCGACTCCTATATGGCGTTATTATAGTCTTTAAATTAGTGTCTTATTACACGATATCGCAAGCTATCAAGAATTACAATTATTATCGATAAGACAAGCTTGAATGAGAAAAAAAAATGTTTTACTTCGGTGCGATTAGCATTTTTGATTCTGCGCTTGAATCAATGCGGACGACTTTTACCGGGCATTCGCAAGTAATTTCTTTAGGATCGAGAGGCGATAAATTCGATTGGCACGCCGCTTCATTCGTGCAGGACGATCGACTTTTCAGTTCGTTACACCACGTGACGAAGTGCTTATTGTTGCTGAGTTTAGACGGAAGGTATGCTCGCTTTTTTTTAAAGATGTTTTTTCTTTTTTTATGACTCTGATCATGGAATTTTTGTTTGTTTTTCTAATCTGAATTTAAGTACCTGCAAGTATTTATTTATCTATTATTATAAATAGACTATAAAGTTTTTGCAAAAATATAATAGAATGTGAGGGATATTAATAAATAATATTCTATTTACGTTCTCTCGTTTAAAAATGTGACATTTATGACTCATTATTCTATTTCTCATTATTCATTATTTATTTGCAATTCATTTTAATTGTTGATGCTAGAAAATAATTTAAAAACCTGCTGAATTTTGGCTCCAATCAACCGGATGTTTGATCATTAACTCAAATGAAATTACCTCTTTAAACGCTTCGGATCATTCTGTCATCGTTTTTTTAAGAGAATATTTTAGAAAGCCCTTGTGGCGAGTCGTCGACACATGCGTTCTCCAGTTTAATCTGAAGTAATCAATTTTTTATTACATGACGACACGAAAGCGTGATTTTTACTTTTTTCATTAACGCGCACATAAAAAAAGAATAAATATTTTTTCTCGTAATTTGAAGAGAATACGGAAAGCAAATTTTTTCAGATTTTTCAAAAGTTTTCGACGCACGCTTGGGCGACTGAGCAAACGGTCCAATGAGAAAAGCTCGAGGTGCGAGTGAAAGTCGAGAGTTCGCTTTAAGCAGCGCTCCGAAAATTTCGGCCCGCATAATTTGAGAGAGCGAGGCTCGAACACGCCTTTCGATCGAAGGGTCTTTTATTTTTGGCCCATTAAAAATCGAAAGTTTTACCGATTAATATCAAGCAGAATTTGACATATCCACTGGCACTTTATTTATCTCTTCGGACTCGACTACAAAATTGATTGCCTCTTTTTTCTTTCCTATATAAACATATACACTTGCACGTACACCTTGGAGGAAATACCGAAGATTAAGATATTAAAAGTCACTTTGAAAATTTTAGCAGGTTTCTAAGAAAAAAAATTCAATTATTCTCGCGAACTACCGATAAAATAAACTACCTTTTAAAATTAGCTTGTTTCAGAAATAAATTAACGCGCGCCGAGCGTGAAAATCGATCGAGACGCCGCGACCTTGCCCCGACACCGAAAAGATAAAAAAAAAGAAAAAAGAGCGTCCTAATGGTCCCCGCAGGCGTAAAACTGTCCGGCGCGGAGCGTAAGTCAAAGCGACTCTCGCGCGGTTATCTTGGCGCGTGCGAGAATATACGTGACGTTTTTATGCCGCTGTGCGGTTTTTCCCCGGCTGATAGGCCGAAATCGCTGCCGATCGTTTGCAATTTGTTGCTCCTTAAGTTATTGAGCTGCACGTTCCTCTTTTTTTCTCTTCGTACCGGCATATGCAAAGGAAAAATTGAAAAGAAGGAAAGAGCGATAGCAACTGGCGTTCAATTAGCCTCGAGTATTTTTTTTCCAAAGATTACGGAGTTTAAAGTTTCTTGCGCAGATTATAAAGGCGTTTGTAAAAAATTAAGTGCATACACACTCGCGTACATTGAAACTTTCTCGGAGAACGGCGGAGGCATTATCGGGTGTTAATTTGAATTTGAATGAAGCCGCGGGACTGGGTGAAAAATCGTATTTCGCCTCGAAAGTAAAATCATGCGATTTTTTCGCTCAATTGTTAAAGAAAAAAGTTTAGGCATTGGTGAAAAATCGTAGTAATGCATTGTTCTCCGGTGGGAGTGGAGGATCGCGGAGATGCGCAATAAACGACCGTCGGCGATAATTTACGAGGCCCGCCATTACGAAATGCGCGAATATAAAGATTGCGGAGAAAAAGAGCGCGTAAGGCGCTAAATGCGGGGAGCCGCTGTCTTCCTGGTTCCGCAGCACGCGATCATATTGCACCAAGAAAAATTCCCGCTACACCTCGCTCCGGAGTTTCACCAATTTTTCATTTTCTTCCCTACTTTTTTATGCCTTTTCGTTTTATTTCATTCGATTTTTTATTTATTTTACAGGAACAAAGAGAGCAAAAGAAGACGCCTGTTTTAATGGGCGGCGGAAGAAAGCGGTGTGTACGTGTATACGCGCGTTGAGTAATAAAAGTCATTTTTTTTCTTTGTTCGTCGCTCGCCGTCGCTGAAATAAAACAATTCGAGCGATCAAGGAGAAACTCGAGGCTAATTTTTCCACGTGGTCAGTGTAACTCGGCTCTTGCCTCGCATAATATAATACGTAAATGGGGGGACTTTTCACGTAATGACACGAAATACCACTTAGCTGCAGGAAACGCCGCGAAATTGCCGCGATATAATCTAAAATAAGAGCACACGATGAAAATCGTGGAAAAATCTGCGCCGCGCCTAGATATATAAATTTTGCGCGTTTTTCCGCTTTCCACAATTCGATTGTCGAATTCGACGCTCCTTTTTTTCTTTTTACCCTGGTAGAAATTTGAGTGCAGCGATGACCAGTCTCTGACCAGACAGATCATAAAAGCAATAAGAAAAAAAATACGAAAAATGAAATCCCAAGAGTGGATGGGTGTACTGCGCTTTTCCTTCGGAGGAAAGCAGAGTGTCGCCAGGGTTCGTCGACCCGCGCGAGAGTAAGACGCCGCGAAAAGGACGGGACGAAAACAAAAGGCTCTTGAGATGGGCCGAGGGGCTCGGGAGGAAGAGGAGGCGTGCCGTGCGGTTAAATCGCGCGAAACTTTTCCCGAGCTCCTCCCACCTCCACGCGTCCGTAATTGTTTTCTCCGACTCTGTGCCCCCGGGAGTTCGAGGGCTACTCGCCTCTGAGTGTGCCGATCTCGGAGACGTGGATCGAGATCGAGAGTTCAGCAGTGGATTAATGAGGGACTCTCGCGGGGAGACTCGTATAGGTAATGTGAGAAGGAAGGATGCTCGACATTTTTTTATGCATAGAAGATCCTTTTGGCGGGGAATTCCGAGGAATGCTTCTTCAGCTTTTCCATCATGTGTTCTTCATCGTTTTTAGTAACTTTTAGAGAGGTTTAATGAAATCGGCCGTTTCGATTTTCATTTAAGTGAAAGTACTTTTAGATTGTAGGTAAAAATTTTTAGTTTGCCGTGCATAAATCTTCATGAGTGTGTGTTGCTTATCGAATATTCATAAAATATACTATTCAAAACCTTTAACAAGAATTATCTTATAATTATAATGAGTTTTTCTTTCTTTACCTGTGGATAAGTGAAAGTATTTGAAAAAAATTAGGAACTAAGACTATATTAGAAAATTTAGTTCTCTCTTCTTTTCCTTCTGTTAAAATAATGGATTACGTTAAAAATTTAAATCTCTCATCGATTAATATCTGTTGCTCCTTAAAAAATTAGTTTTAATTTTTCGTTGAAACATTACCTCAAAACGATAAATTTTGGTTCACATAAAAAAATAATCTTGTTCTAATTGAAATTCGAGCAATTAACTTACAACTGAAAAATAAATGTTTAAAAAAAGTTTTTAAAAGAGCAAATGAATGTTTGATAAAATCTACGCAAAATATTGATTCTTTTTCATTCAGAAGCACCATGTAAATCTGAAAATGTGAATAGTGACATTTAATAAGTGAACGATTTTTCACATATAATATGTTACAATCCACGTTTTCCAAGTGAATTTCGTATTTTCGGATTTACACCGAACGATATCAGACTTACTTAACGACGAATTAAATAAAATTATCTAAAAGAAAAAAATGATCTAAGCAGCCCTTATACACGTTGCTGCAGACCCCCTGATCCCGCAAAAGCTCGGGTCAACGGAACGCGCCTCGAAGCTCTCGAGTCCGCTCGCTTCCGCGCATTCCTCGATTCGCCCGTCGCGCCCCTCCACGCTCGCCGGCGCCGCGGGCGCGCTCACAGTGAAAGTTGCGCTCGGCCACTTTCCCCGGCGCGCTCGCGGGCCCAGCTGGTTTCCGGGCTCCCATGCCGACTCTTTTCTCCGGCGCTCGCTCGCGCACGAGTGGTTATCAATTTTCCGCCGGGATCTCCGGCCGCCGCCACGGTGTTAACGGCCTCGCGCGCGCCGACTGCACCTCGCGGCCTTTTCTTCAGCGGCGAGAGCGCAGTCGAGGCTTTGCACCGGGGCATTTAGACCCCGTTGTATCCGAACAGTTCTTCATTTTCTTTTGAGTTCGAAAACCACGCTTTTTTATGTAGGATTCCGTATTTGCTTATTTTATCAATGTTTAAAAGTACTTCTCCTTGTTGATCAATGTCAAAATCTTAGTCTTTGTTAATATTATAATAGATCCAAAGAGTTTCACAGCCGAAATAAGCATGCTAAAGTGTCGTAATTGTTTGAGGATACATGATACAATAATTTTTGACGGATTTATTTAAATACTTATTGATTGATTATACACGAAAAAATTACACCAGTAATGACAACAATTGATTTGACGTACAGACAAGAAATTAAATACCGAAATTCTCCAGTGCCTTTCTAAAGTCTAAAGTCTCCAAAACGCGCGCTGACAGACAATCTCTCTCTCTCTAAAAAATAAAAAAAAAACCACGAATTTATTCTTGAAAAAAAGGAAACGATTCCATGGTTGATCCTTTCACGTTCGGATAGGTTGCCGAACCGTGGCAGAGTCGAAAACCTCCGTGTCGAACGCGGACGCGGAACCGGAGCCTCTGGGGGGGCATCGCTCGTGACGTCCGAAGATTTGAAAGCGAAATCGCGCCGCGGCGGAGGAGGGAAAAAACGCGAGTGCGCGGAAATTATCATCGCGGGGCAAAACGCTTCCGCGGCTCGTCGCGACGCTTCTTGCCGCGCTGGAATTGCGTTCATGGGCGTTTTTTTTTCAGTCGCAAAGGACTTTCTCCGAACACGTCACATTTCGTTGGCCCACTCGGGCAATTTCATCGTACTGTTGAATTTTGACGGGTGCGCGTTGAAGAAAAGCTTTCTTAAAACGATGTTTCCGATGCAATGGGTCTAAGACAAGATTTTAAAGAAAAATACATGTCGATCTGTTAGAGCCTTTAGAAACGCTCCGAAAAATTAATTCGTTTTCGGAGTACTTTAATACGGAAAAATTGATTCGTTAAGAAATTTATAAAAAAGCGTGTCTGCTATCGAAAACTGAAATCTCGATAATACTTCAATTTTTTCTTTTATTTCACGGCATTTGGAGAAAAATAATTGGCCGTTGCATAACTAATTGTCACGGTTCACTATTAACGGTGTATTCTTTTTAAAAATTAATTGCTTCTAATAAAATAGATAGTATCCGAGCATTTCATTAGTTATTTAACGTCGGTAAGACTAGCGAGGCGGAACTTTGATAAGAACGGCAGTAACTTCTCTTCGTCAAACATAAATTATTAATAACTAATCTGTAATTACGATCTGCCGAAGCAAAAGCGCAACTTTTAAACTAAAATCTGAAGAAGGAAGTGCGCGGCCAAGTGGTTTAAAATGCCGCGAGAAGGAGGGGAGAAAAAACAGCCGCGGAAGCGCGAATTTTCGCCTCGCTTTCCCGGCCGCGCACGCGGAAAAAGGCCCCCCTCGTCGTAACGATAGGGACGGCCGTTATACACGTGCGCAGCTGAATTCGGGAAAAACGAACGCGTCGCTCGAGAGCACCGCGAAAGCGTAACGGACGCGTTTACGCGGAAGCACCGTTTTTTTCGCGATTATACCCCTCCGCTTTTCCTGCCCCTCGCTCTTCGCAAGACCCCTCTGGATTTTCACGAAAAACTGCGAGGCTGCTTGACTAATTGGATATTTCAAGTGTTTTATTTCCCATTGTTTTTCTCCGTTCGACGGATGAAAGTAAGGGAATCGTTAGAGAGTGCGAGGAATCCAATTAGCGGCTGCACCGTTTCCTCAGCAGGTGCGAATTAATTCGAGACTTACCGTAATTTAGGCGTTAGGAGCGATAGAATAATTTAAATGCCAAGAAAGAAATGCCTTACCTGAAACAAAAAACGAATTTGTTCATTAGAGTTGCGCAACGGATGTCGCATTGCTCGCAGGTGCGAACCATTTTTTTTATTATTTATTATCATTAATATTTGTACGTATATATATAGATAAAGTTATAGAAGAGGGATCAGCATCGTTACGTTGATAAGATGAAGGTGGGCGGCTTTGATTTCATTTGAGATCACAAATTCAATTTTTCCTCTCGGATTCAATTTTCAAGCGAGATTGAAATAATCTTTCGTATCGGCGTGAACTCTTATCGGCCCGTCGTAACGGACGAGCGAGAGTGAACGGGAGCTACAGGAGAGAAGGAGGCACTCAATTGTTACGGGTCAGTTTTCTGCGTGACTTTCGCCGCGCGTCGTTATTACTCAATAATTACGTCGGCGACGGCCTTCGTGTAACGTCGATTATAATTATCCGCCGACGGGCCGCTTCAGCATCAACTGAGACAGTAGGAAAAGTAAAATCGATGAGAATTTTTCTCCTTCTTTTTTTTATTCAAATATTCATTCAACAGTTAATTATCTTTTACTTGTTAATTCCAATGAAATTTTTTCGACTGGTGAATCTCGTTAAAAATCGCATGAGACGAGTTTCGAGACAAATATTTTTATACATGAAGTATTTTAATTTTTTAAACAGTGTAGTAGTAAATTATTCATGATCTAACGAAGAGAATCAAGTAAAATTATTTACAGTAATTAAAATAAATTCAAAGTATAATTAAATGGGTTATACATTTTGCATAATAATTCTGCATCTATACATATCAAGATTAAAAAAAAATTATCGTTTCAAGAGTCTCGCGTTGCTCGAATAAATAAATAAATCGTCAGAGCCAGCGAGTGCAAGACAAAACTGCGGAAAGAATAAGGCACCGCCAATTTTCTCGTTGCGCAACGCGAAACGCATTTCCTTTCGTCGGCGTGGAATATCTCCCGTCGTAACGCGAATTAATAGCAAGCCTCGCGCGAAGACGTATCCGGGCGAATAGTCGACTTCCGCGCGCGCGGCGCTTCAAATCAAACTCGTCGCGCTGGCCGAATGAACCGCCACGCCGCCACCCCGGAAAAAATCGCGAATTAGGTGGCTATCTACCTTCATCTCCTTTTTTTTCTTCCCTCTCTCTCTCTCTCTTACCTCCTCGAGGCGATTTCGCTGCGGCGGACGGACGCAGTCGCGCGCGTCCAATTCCGCGATTGCGCAACGACGGACCGCCGCTTTCTTCCGCGGTAATAACGGAGAGCGCGCGCGATATCGCGTGTCCGTAAACGAGGCTGCTCCAAATACCCGCGCGAAATTTAGAGCGGGAAAAAGGCGCCGCTGGTATGTGTTATGTACACGTGCACGTGCGTATGCATTAGTGTGTGATCATGAGTGCGTGTATGTGTGTGTCTATACACGAGCATGTATATTATGTGGTTTTTAGGTGTATGTACGTGTGTGTGTGTGCGTGTGCGTGTGCGTGAGCGCGCGCGTGCCATTGGACTGCGGAAGCGACGGAGTCAAGCTAGTGTGTAGGATACCACTTAGAGACCACGGTACTTTTACTCTCCTTCACTGCAATGACTACCGCACATTTCGGGTTTTCCTTCCTCTACGCAAAATCTACTTTTCATGGGTTTTGCCGCGGGTTTAATGCCTCACCTACGCGAAATTCAGTTAAATGCCTCCTCCTCCTTCTCTTTTTCATTCGTTTTTTATTTTCACTGATAAAAATCTACTTTTCTTTTTCTTCTGCTTATCTATATGTATACTACTAGAGTGGTACTTAGGATTTTTAATTTCCAATTTCTCTGCATGTACAGTTTTTTCAGCAGTTGCCTCGTTAATTAAAAGTCCAAAGGAAAACTAGACTTAATTTTTTGTACAACGGCCTTCTTTTTTGGTTGTCGTTCATTAGCACACCAGAGGCAAAAACATTAAAAATGCTTTTCGAGAAATGGAAAAAAAACATTTAAAGTCGGGGTAACAATCAGGCCCCTAGCCGCGTAACGCGCGATAAACGGCGAAAGCTTGGATAAAAAAGAAGACGGAGCGCCTTGTTTTCGGAAGTGCGCTCGAAAAGGAGGTCCCGCGCCGCCGCGCGTTGCGCAATGATTGACGCACTTTTCTCTTTATCCCCCCGTCGCACTCCGTGGTACCCCGAGAAAGTTTGAAAGCAAACGCGTTAAATATATCGCGCCTATCGGGCTACCCAAGCGCGCCCGATATAAATTATATCTCCAAATGAAAAAGTAAAAGTCGCCCAGAAATGAGAAGCGGTCTCTTATAGCAGGTACCTTACATCGTTTCGTTTTTGTCTTGGTTGTTTTGGTGGGCGATGGGAAAGATAAGAGGTTGCAGGATCGTTCCGCAAAGGCAATGTTTCCGGCTCTAATTGCGGCGTTCTAGAAAAGAAATTCGGAGCTCTGATCAATCGTTTGGATTATCGTAGATATCCTGTTACCACTTCTGGTGTGGCTAATACGATTTTTTAAGGAGCGTATAGGACGATAATATCAATTTAAAATTCATTGAACGTATAGGTGTTTTCTTTTCTTTTTAACAACACCTGCAGTCAGATATTGGACATTTAAAGTAGAATTCAAAGTATCCCTTAACAAATAGCTGAGCTGATTACATTTGCACAATCTGTACTAAGTATACTGCATTAAATAAACTTTTAGTAAATAAATTAAACTTTTAGTCTCAACGGGTAAGAAAAATTCTTTTATCCAATAGAAGATCGCAAAAAACACTTATTATTTTTATTATGCGAATCAAAAACAAAGCCTCGATGGATGAAATAGTACATTACGCAACGAGTGCGCAAAGCAGCGGATTCACGCACGAGTCGCGTTTGTCGCCCGAGCGCAGCGAGGGTGACAAAGAAGACGAGCCCGGGAGTTTGTGGGAAGGAGGGTCCAGGGGCGCAGCCGGCCAGCCCCCCCCCCCTCCAAAAAACCAAAAAATGATAATTTAAAGAAAAAAAAGAAAATTTTATTCAAGAGCTTTTAAAGCCAAATACTATTCCAAATATTTGTGTTTATCAGTATTTTAAAAAAGAGAACCTTTTTTTGTACAATTTTAAATTGTAAAGACCTAATTGTTTTCAACGTCGCACTTGGATTAGTTCATTAGGATTTAAAAGCTTTAAATAAAAAAAAAATTTTTCGTTAAATGTTTAATAAATTGAAATTTTTTATTAATTTATAACAATAAATAATTAAAAATGCATAATTCTATTCGTGGTATCACGTAGTGTACCCAGAGCTCAAAGCAAAGTGCTGTACACACCGTGCGTGAAAGTACTGCTTTACGCACTTACAGATGGCTCAAAAAGTACTGTTTTACGCACTGAATGTTAAATACTTCTGACACACAAAAGCATCCATCTTCTATCCTCTGAAATGGCTGGAGCAAGCTTTACGAGCCCCCACGAAGGGAGGAGGGTGCCCAGCGGCTGGAGATAATGGATTTGCTTTCGCCGGTGGGAAGAAGTAGCAGAAGCAACAGGATTCCCAAGCCATCCTGGGAATCGTTGTCATCTTCCGGATTCGTGGGAGAGGAGGCGTCATTTCGACGGGTCTCCCTCTCCATCTTTTACACTTCTCACTCGAGACTCCCTTTTCCTTCTCCTCTGACGGCTTTTCCGAAAAACCAGCCGGTGAAAGTGAAAGTCCCGACGCGATAATTTTATAATGGACTGATAATCGCGAAGAGACCCGACGGTGCCATTTACAGATTCTCTTTGTCCGTACTCACTCGTTAAAAGTTGGAAGATTGCTCGTTTCCTTTCCTTCGTGTCTTTTCTAATCGAATTAGCAAGATTCAACAAATTAATTATTGTTTTTTTCAAAAAGTTCAGATAAATATTTCCAAGTAGGCCCAGCTTTTTATTACATTATTTAAAAATAAACTTGAACATAATTATGTAGAAAATGATAATTACTGATCGTTAATCTATTTTTATGACTTTGAATTTTGGCGCCGTAATGGCTTTTTTAAATGAGCCACAACGAGTAGGCGGGGAAAGGCGATCGTTGACACTTCGGCAGTCAATTAAGACGATAAAACTGTTGCTGAATGCAAACATAATTGAAAAAAAAAATGATTATTTCCATTCAGTAAACAAACGATCCTTTATTTTTTTGTCCGGCCAAGTGGTTATTAACCCTGGCAGTCCCATCGCCGCGTAATGGCAGCTTTTCGCTTTCGTTTACGCGCGAGCGAGCGTCCGTTGTCATCGGCTTCTTAGGCGGCGAATTTTTCGAGCGCCTTCGAAAAACGTCGGCTGCGGTCGACCGAAGCCTCCACTACTCTGCTCTCCTCTTTTTATTCTTCGTCTCCTTTTTGAAATGAACTTTTTACGGAGTTTCGTACTTCTGGCCGCACATCCTTTTCCGCATCCGAAGTATAAGCTTTTTTCCTAAGGATTTTAAAAAAAAAATTCATTCAACTTTTTTCATGCGGCGGTAGTCACAAAGCGCGCGCACACTTTTAGAAGGCTGAGTTTGATCGGCTAGAAGGTCGCACCGTTAGCTCACTATAAAATCACTCGGCGAGTGGACCGCTGCTAAAACATTTTTTCGTTGCTTGAAATAAAATGAATAATAACAATAAAAAAAGCGTCGCTCTCTACACGATCACAACAACGACAAAATTCGATAGTTTTATAAGTGCTATTAATAAACGAAGATAATTACGCCTATTAAAAGAGAAAATTCTTCGCGACGAGAATCACACTTCGTCCCGAGATGAAGGGGGAAAAAAGAAAAATCATTCAACCGAGGCACGCGATAAAAATCTCGAACAATCAACGCGATTAACGCAACAAATCACTCGGAGTAGCCGCGGGAAAATTCGAACGAGCCCATCAATCCCGTAATACGAAGATAATGGGCCGAGAGAAAAAAAGGAGAGAGAGAAAGTTCCCGACGTTGACGGGCGGATGATGACCGGTTGACCTAGTCGGGAGGGGACGCTCGATCTAAAATTAGTGGCCTCGTCGGGAACCCCACGCTTGCACGTCTGCCGGCCGTCCAGCCGTGCACTTGTCGTCCGGGAGGCCTTGCGCGAGGTCACGCGGTATATTCTTCTGCATATTTCTTCCTCTCGGATTATTTTGATTTTTTTCAAATTTCTTCAAATTTTTTCATTTTTATCAAATTTAACTTTATTGGATTTAATTTTATTTATTTTCATTTTAATTTATTGTATTTTTTTGAGGGACGGTATCGATAACGAATTGGTCATTTTGGAGCGATTTCCCCGCGCCGGAATTTAGAGAGCTCATAGAAGCGCGAGTAATAAATAATAGGGCTTCGTTCGGGGCATGCGTGAATGTGAATGGAGGACGTCGATGGTCCGGCGAGTGCCTAATTGTTCGGCGAGAAATGAAGAACGGTGAATGCTTTATTAAATCGTCGAATATTGATTACACGCTTTATGGTAATCGTTTTACCTGCTATGCGTCATTTCCAGCTTTTAAGTCACCGTCTGGGTCTTATAAGATTTGCAGCTTATCAAAATTGATTTATGCTTTATAAACACTTTAGATTTAATTTGTAATTTAAAGAGTAAAAATTACGACACTACTTCTTCGCAAAATCGTAGAAGTTGATTAGTCACTTTTATTATACTTTTTATTTAAATAGAATTATTATTCTAGATTATAATATTTTGAAATGAATTTTGTTTATAAATGCATAGAACATAATCATTAAATGGTTTCGTATGATTCCATCTCGAAATGATCTCAATTAAAAAATGACAATCGGTAACCATCACCAATAGGTACGAAAATTTAGGAGGAAGAGGGGGAGGGGGGTTCTGCGGGCGAGCCAGTCAAGCTCTTAATGCTCGCGCGCGTGTCAAGGCCAGGCTTGTTCCTCCCCGGCTTCCGCAGAAGCCAACCAATTCCCAGCTCTGACCTTAGCACGGCCGATTCGCACCCCTCGTTTAGCTTTCAGATCTGCGAGAACACCTCCCCCACTCCACCCTCCTGAATCGCCCTAATGGACTTTCCATCGGTCCGGGTCTTCGTGTGGCTCTCAGTCTAAGTGATGCACCGATTCTGCACTACGGATTTAAGGGAAAACTTGAAATTCGAGGTGATTCCGTATTACTTTTAAAAATGCTTTATTTATATTTGCTTCATGACTCGGAGTTTATAAAAGCATTAAAAAAAACATATATTTTTCTCATTACTTGCAATTGTAATATTTTATATTAGCAGCTTGCGGCGTGTAAAAAAAAATATTTTTAACTTTAAGTTACTGAATTTTAAAAAGGAAATATATCAAATAAATAATATAATAATGTATTTAATTACTGGTTTGGAATTTCTTTTTTATACTCTGATTAAATAAATAAAAATGAATACAATATTTTTTTCGTACAGTGAACGACAAAAAGACTTTTAGTTTAGCAAGAAGAAGTTCGCACACGATGAAAATTTTTCAGAACAAGATGCACTTTCAGAATGATAGGCAAATAAATTGAGCGACTGATGTGTACAGCACAATCCGAGCCGCGGGTAACAAACTTAATTAACTCCTACGCCGGAAGAAAGTGTAATTTACGCGATTGGCGATGAGCTATACACAGACGTCCGAGCGAAATTTACGCTCGACGGAGAATTTTTCCTCCGCGGTAGCCCGCCGAAAAATCGTCTGATTTACGGCGGCACGTTTAATGCCGTTAGATCGATGATCGATCGCGGACGAGCCGATTTTCACTTTCGCGCGGCGGCCACGATGCGCCTCGGGGGGAGTGTTATCCAGGCTCTCGGGTTTCCCGTGGGCTCGTTAAGCGGCGCCCGTTATCCGTTTGATTGATATACACGTGATCGAGATTTGAGAAAAAAAGGCGACCTGCTCGACATTTTATGGGAAACGCTGGGATCCATTCCAAGATGCATATATCCTTTGTTCGTAGAGATTCGGGAAAGAATGGGTTTTATGGATTCTACTCTGCTTGCGCGTAATTGCAATTAGACATTTTCAATGAGGCAATGAAAATCCTTGTCTCGTCTAGGATAGTAAATCATGCGATTGTAACGAGCTGCGCACGGTCAATTTGTAAAACAATTTTTTTATTTCAAAATTTTAGAGTATCTGCAATAGAAACTTGGATGCGTTCAACTTGTTTAATTGAGTACAGCTATTGTTTAATATAGCATCAAATGTTTTATTCATTTCAATTGACGCTATCAAAATTATTACACTCAACAGAATTTTCTCCGAAATTTAGTCACTTCTATTAACTAATTTCTCTCCCGCATATAAAAAGCTAAAAATTAACAAAAAGCGCTCGGGAGAGCTGGTACCAACGTCGCGACCGCACGTCTTTTTTTCTTTTTTATAATTCTCACCGCCGAAATTTTCACTCTGACGCATTGCGCCGGAGAAAATCCCGCATCACCTTCCCTTTCCCCCTCGAAATGAAAAAGAAAGAAAGACCCGCGAGAGAAACGCCGAAATGTCTAACGTCCGAAGGAACCCGGCGTTGGCCTCCTTTTCACCTGGCCCCCCTTTACCGCTGAAAAAAATGAGGCGCGTTTTCGGCACTTGAGAAAGTGCTCGCCGCTCGCTGGATCGGGCCATATACGCGTGGAGTTTCGTTGCGCAATCCGGCTATTTTCGAGGAGCTGATGTGACACTTTGTCGGTGCACTTCTGCATGTTCTTTCCTCGCCACCGTAGTTTTATTTCTCAAAACTTGAAGATGTGGAATTTATTTAAAAAATGTGAATAGTGGCATATTTTGCGTGAAAAACCATCGAGTTATTCGATATGAGAACGATTTTTCAAATAAAAAATGTAACTGCTTTCACATTTTTAAGTAAATTTCATATTTTTAGATTTACGTAAGCTGTTATCTAGCTTTTATTTTAAAGACTTGATATTTTTCTTATGATCACGTGAAAAATGTTTCTGGCGATGCACAGTAAGGAAGAAAAATATTTTCTACGGCTTCCATTGATCGATGCGAAATTTATAAATTAATTACTTAAGAAAAGCACAAGTGACATTTTTTCATACTAGAATAATTTAATAAATGTTTACCATGAATTCGTGTAAAGTGTGTCAGACGAAAGCGTTGAGATGAAGCAAAGTATTCCACAGGCAGTCGATTCCCGGGCGCTGAATAAATTAACAGTGAAACTTTAGGGGTCATTTTCCATGTTTCTTTGATTTAACGATCATTTGCGCCAATTAAAACTATTCTGTCCGACCGAGAATTCTAATTGAGTCGTCGATAAATATAAATGCACTTTAACTTACTCAGCTACACGATATACCCTCTGAAACGTTTAAATGTACGCAGTCGAGGCAGAAAATTAAAAGCCAAGATCATTTAATTATCCACGTGTATATATGCACCCGCAGCGTCAGTTCAAACGATAAACGATTTTCAACAGATCGTAAAGTAAAGTAAATCGGAGTACAGATCCAAGTGCAGGAAAAGTAAGTAAAAAGAAAAAAAAACAAATTAAACGAAACGATTGCAATAAATACGTCGGGAAAATTAACGAGCAGGCAGAGTACATAGGTGTAACGTGTAAGTGAGACGTCGGTCGAGCGAGTAGAGAGTTCGACTGACAAATTGATCGCCTAGCGGCAATTTTCGGCGCCGCCGAAAGCGAGACGCAGGGAATCCGCCTGTTGCGCCTCTCGGCGCTTTCACGGGACGAGAAAGGAAAAGCTTTTTCAGCACGGCGGCCAATTACATGCGGCGACCTTTTCTTTTGCAGCGGCGAGAGCGACGCTCGATTTATTTTTCCCTCGGCCGCGATGCGTTTTCGTCGAATTTTTTTGGTTGATTCGTGAATAGAGGGGCTGCGATGTCGCGTTGGGAAAAACCTCGATCGAAAAAAGTTTTTGCTCAAGGCGCTTTCTCGACGACCGAGTGACCACGTCGATTTAGTAATGACGAGTTTTATATGCCTTTTTTTGGAGGAGGACCGATGCTGGTGCCGAGAGCTCGTCGCTCTTGTCGCGATGTTCTTCATCTGATTCCTTGTAATTAAATTTTGTATTCAATCCCCCGTTTAATGCACTATTTAATTATTTCATGAAATTTATTTAACAGCGAGAAAGGACGGTTTAAATTATGACAGATAAAGGAATATAAGAATCTTTTAAATTAGTTTCTTCGATAAACTAGACTTGCCGAAATATTCTGTTAAAATATTTAAAACAATATTTCATGACAATATTGTTAGTTGTTATTTAAATAAAGTGCACATTAAAAAAGAAATTAAAACATGATTATTAAAAAATTGACTATTTAAAGAATGTATGTGATACAATTGCCGATTTATTTATTCATTTTAAGTAGTCACAGATACTCGAGGCTGAAAAAAGTTTATAAGAATCAGTGAACTGCTTGAAATGCTTCAATGTCAAGAATACCGCGCGGCGGTTTCAACATTTGACCATTCAAAGAATGCGCGTGGCATCATTTAGAATGTAAATCATTGGAGAGTAGCGCGCGAGTGAAACTCATTGGTGATCCCTTGTGGCATGTGAATCGATCCGCATTCGCACTTTTTCCAAGCAAACAGGTGGAAATTTTCGCAGACTTACAAAAACTTACAGACTTCTTTCACGAGTAAGCTTTTTTGTCTTGGATGCGGCTTTTAACGTTCCCAAATTTAAGGAGTATAGCTGGTTAAATAAATTTTTAATGTTCAGGATTTTTATTTATTTATTTAGTACAGTTCACTCTGCAATCGTTTAATTCCTTATAGCATGCAGCTCGCATTACATTTAATTAAAAAAAATTCAGTAATAAATAATTATATCGGTATGAAACTTAAGCGTGAGTTACAACAGCTTTGAAAGAGACGAGGAAAAGCCGATCGGCTTCCGCGTGAATTTTATTTGAATTTAATTAGCGAATCGGGGAATTGGATTAATGGAGGCCGCGAGCTTTATCACGGAAAATTGCGACTCATAGGCGACAAAGGCGAAATTTGCCGGCGACTTCCTGTAAGTGGCCCAGTAGAGCTTCTTTCGTACAATCACGCCTTATTTGTTATTTTTTTTACTTTCAATCATCTTACTGAAAGTGTTCTTTTTACTTCAGTAATGTAATTACTATTGTAATTATTGGACGTTATTTAAGAACAAATGTAAAATTTTGCTTTTATTTGCGAGCTTCTAAATCGATTTTTTTTTAATACTTAAATTTATTTCTGAATTAATTATAAAGAAATAAACGAGATAGATGGAAGTCTTTTTAAATACTCTTCTTTAAGATTTTTTAATTCAAGAAAAAGTCAATTAAACTAAATAATTCTTTCACGAAGCAAGAAAAAAATTTGGTCGGAAATTTATTAAGTTTTTGCGAGCCTCCATTTTACGAATCCTTTTTACTTTTTAATCGTTAAGAAAAAAGAGATAAGGCGAAGGCGCGAAAAAAAGATGGAGTGCAGAGGAGAATGAGTGCGTAACGAGATGCAAATGTTTGTAAATGCGTTATTTATAGGCTCTTAAAAAAGTCAGCAGTCGTATTGGCTCGGCCGATTAAAATAATATTTACTGTACGATTTATTTTTATCCTTTCTAAGATCCATTCTGTAAACTTCCTTATTGCCGCGCGAGATCGACCGCGGCGATACACTTCAATTACAATACGCATACGTTAAACCGTAAAATATAAATCGCCGAGCGCTGAACAATAAACATTCGCCACTTTTCCGCGGCCGAGCACCCAATTAAAAATCCTTAAAAAAGCGCGTGCATACAGGGTATACAATTTAATCGAACGAATCGAAGGCGGGAGCTTGGATATCGAAGGGGAGGGGATCCCACTAACCAGACCCACCGCGGAATAGTCTCACGAGAGCTTGAAAAACGGCCGAGGGCTAATTTCACGATCGCGATAAGGCATTTTTTGCGCGCCTCAGACGCTAATGCTCACTTCCGCGCGCTTTCACTTTCGCCGCGGCCAAAAATTTATGACGCGGGATCGGGGCCATGCGCTCTGCTGACTTCATTTCTTTTTTTATTCTTTCTTTAAGTGCCTCGCCCAGAGTGTAGCTTTTCGAAACCTATGTGTTTTTTTTTTGAGAGGAAGAGATGGAAAGATAATTTAAAGAGGTTTCCTTCTTCTGTTGGTCTATTTTTTTTTTTTGAGATTTTTCTTGTAGACGCGAAAAAAATTGATTCGCTTTTTTCGAGGCCGATTTTTACTGCGTTTGGAAAAAAGTAAACTTTTTTTACTTAAAAAAGAATAAAAAAAAGTAGTCAATTGTAAAAATTTTGACATAAAGAAAATGAATCGGTGCAATGGAGAGGCTAATCGATTTGTGAGACAATTTCAATTATACTTGCTTGATGAGAATATTTTCCTCGAGTTAAATGAAAAAAAAGGCCACGTTATTTTCAAACAGTTTAATTATCGCATTTGAATAGTAGTAGAAACGAGAGCTTCTCTTGGAAAATTACATATTTTTGATCGAACGCATAATGAATGCAACAGCAGCTCACCTGTACCAGTGCGCCAATGAGTCAATTAAAAATTGATTTTTTTATCAAACGCCGAACGAAAGTTTCCAGCAGTTACGGGAATCCGATTTGGCCCGAGATATTAATCAGTCAAGACAATCGAATACACGAGAAGAGGCGCATCGCGTGCGAACGAATCGTGGCACTGCCCCCCTCCCCTGACGTTTGCTCACCCATGCGGGCGAGAAACTTCACTTTGGTAGTTATCTCGGCTAGCGTGATTTTATGGAGCTTTAATTAAGTGTTTGTAAATAGACGGAATTAACGCTTTGCACGACGCTTAATGGGGTCTTAATTCTCAAGAGTTTTAAGTTTAATTTATTTTCAGTTTATACGTCGGTTTTATTAATCGATAATTTTATAGGAGAATTACTCTCGTAATAAAAATGTTTGTTTTGTTTTTTCATCATTTATTTTAACATTCATAATTACAAGTAAAATAAAAGAAAAATTATTTAATAAATAAAAGTTCGTGGGAATAAATGAAGAAAATCAATAGCAACACTTTGAAAAATCGAAAAAGCTCGGCGGATAATCAACGCCTCGTAAATTGCGCGAAATCGATCACACCTCGGAAAAGTTGCGAACAAAGCATCATCCGTCGCTCGCGGCAAAAATAAAGAAAAAAGCAGCAAAAAGAGAAAAAAACCGAGCGCTCGCTTGCATGCGTACCCACGCGCGCTCTAGCTCGGCAGACCTTGCGTGGAGATGCATCGCTGGCCGCTAATGGCTCGGCGATAATTTCGCTGGCGGGGGCCTTGAGGGGGATTCGAGACGCTCGGCTTGATTTACACCGGCCAGCGCTGAATAACTAGTTTCGCGTGCAGCGGCCTGCGCGCCTTCCTCTAGCGGCGTTTTTTTATTCTCATTTTGCGTAGCGCTATGAGCAGGAAGCGAAATATCCGCGGGAAAAATGATCGCGACGCTCGATTTTTAAACATCTTTTCTTTTTTTTTCTTTAGGGAGGTATTACAATGTGTGTGTTTTATTCGCGGTGCTTTCGTATGGGCAATAGATTTTTTTGCTGCTATTGCCAGGCATTATTGTACTGCGAGAGATGTCTGAATTGTACCGGCTGTTACTACTGATTTTTCGATTCTGAATTTAGAAAGTTGATTTATTAAAATGAAGAATGCAAAGGATTAAAATAGTAACTGAAATTATTTATAAATAATAATTACTGATTTGAGAACTTGTTTATAGAGGAAATTATTAGACAAGTAACTGAATTTTCTTAATAACAATCTTAGAAGTGTGATTTTAAATAATCCAATCGTGATAGAGTAAAATTACTATTGTTTTTGTAAAAAAAGAAGTCTCAAATGCTACGGGATTTCGTATCTTTCATATACGATGTAATATAATAAATAAATTTGTATTTATTAACAACTTTTTCAGTTTATTTCGGACATTTATGATCTTTCTATTAGTTAACCGCAGACCATTTTTTAGTATATTCAATGGACATATTTATTAGGCACAAATAATTTAAATCCGTTGCCTAGATTATTTCAGTAGCCACGCTGTATTATTAATACCTACATCACGACAACAATTTTCTTATTAATTCTAAAATATTAAACTCGCTCGAAAGTCCAATTAGCCATCGCAGCAATAAGTCAGTATCCACTTCTAATTATTATTATAAATTAAAAACATCCGTTGAAAGCAAAATTGCCTCGACCGTTTATTACTGATACTCTCCTTAACAATAACTCAAACAGCCCCACAATTTATTACACTTTCAATCCGCTTGGACACCTACAAGTACATCGTGTCTCCGTGCCCAAGAAACATCGCCATTACTATTTTTTTCCATCGTAAATGGCCGCGGTGTCCCGACGCTTTTCCTGCTCTAGAGAGAAACAGCCACACGTCATCTGTCCGTTACCACTGATTTTTTCCCGACGATGTTCTGAAATTTCGCGTTTCTCAAATCCCCGTTTAATGCAAGGCCCATTTCACTTTAACATATTTGAGTTGAAATAAATAGATGAAAAAAAAAAGAAAAAACAGAACAAGCGACTGTGCGCGGCTTCCGTCTGCTTCTGGAGGACGTACTCGACGCGTATGTATCGCAACCGGTTTTGCGCGGCAATTTTTTTTTCTTTAAAGCGTCTAATCGACTTCGATGAGGTCGGCGTTGCGGACTGCCTTGCGAGAAAAATCGATGCGGCTTCGCGAGTGATGCAAATTTTATTTGCGATTAAACGTACAGATTTTTTCGCGAGTTTGTTCTAACTCAAGGCAATGTGAGTGTATACGTTATGCAGAACTAAGGTATATACTCGGAGTTTAATGAGATTAAAATAATTTTTATTTTAAGATTTAATGGTTTATTTAGATGGACGAGACTTACTGCTTTGGATATATAAACGTGGATAGATATTCTGTAAAGGAAACCAGTCTTACCTGCAACAGAAAGAGAAATAATAATTAAAAAAATTATGCGAACACTTTTACAGCGATTATTATAATGTAGATGGGTTATTACAGATAATTCGAGTGAAATGACACGTGCACGGAACTAAATAAATTGTTAAGTAATTAATACGTGATAAAATAATTTTGCATTCGCATCGGCGAATGAAATATTTCAAGATTCTACTTATTCGCACGTTCGTGCCTTTCACCCGACCACCCCCCCCCCCCACCAATTAGAATCTTCGGTGCTAGGAGTTATATTTTTTACGAACGTCGTTAACATGAAGTCGCTCAATATTATTGTAAACATTATTGTGTCGCTGAAAAGCAAAACGTTAAAAAAAGTCTTGCATACACTTTTCCCACAAGATCGCGAGGGCCATTAAAACCATACGGCGAAATTCAGCGATAAACAATCGAAAGTGTAATTTTATTAAAAAGCTCGTTAGCCATTGCGAACAATAAAAAAACGTCATGCATTATTAATGAGTTTAATGAGGAAGACGAACACACTTTTCCTCTCACGCGAAAAAAAGGAGAAGGAGTCTCGCCGGATGCAACGGCAGTTACTTCACTTTCTATTACGTCGCGGCACGCCGTAATATCGTTTCGCGCGAACTCCGCGGCATTGTTGATTTTTCGCGCATCCCCGAAGTGTTACCTCAACGTCAATTAAATAGAAAACCGGTAAACAGTAATGCTGCTCATTGGAGAATGTCAGTGAAATTAGCGAGCAAATATTTTCTTTTCGATACGACTGCCGCGTGCTCTTTATATACGAGGAAAGAAAGTTTTTAGTGTATCAGTAGATAAAGACGAGTGTGGTTAGACGCCTTCTTATGATTCTTTTTTTTCTTTCCGGAAACTAATTTCGCAGTTTATTATAATAGAAAGGAATTTTATTCTTCTTTTTTCTTCTTTACTTCAAGCAGCGAAATCCTGTTTTCCTTCATTAAAACGCGACGGCACTTTGCAAGCAGGAAATTCATTAACGGACCGTTTTGAGCGGGAATTTCAAAAATCACTCAACTTGCAATGTAAATGTTGTTGCAGGAAATTACTATTATCAGCAGCTACTAGCATTACCAAACCAATATTATTACTCATATTGAAGAATGAAAACAATTGTTATTAAAAATCATAATAATTTATGTTAAATTTACGAGAGCTACAGCAAACGTTATTAACCTTATTTCAACAATATAAAGTAAATGTGAAGGAATATTAACTAAACTAAATTGTACGAGAAATTATAAAAATGATTCCAATAAAGTCAGATAGCAAGGACACTAAACGCGACAATTAAACTTAAAAAAAAATATTTTACGGATTCAAACATTTACTTGAATTAACAAAATGTTTAGTTGAAAAAACTACATTCCTTTTGTGCGTAATAAAATTTTACTTGGATCTAAAAAAAATTTTTTCAGTAATTATTATTAGAATTTTTTTTTTAATGTATTATAAAAATCTAACGTAAAAAAGAGAACACGGCAATGAAGTCTACCTAATTTAACCACTTGCACTTTCAACGACCTAGTCAAAACGCGGCCTGCGCGGACGGAAAAGGCGCACCTCTCTCTCTCTCCCACTCGGCAGATGCGCACGCGGAAGCGGCCGCTCGCGGGGCCATGGAGGGGGGGGGGGGAGGCGAGCGAAAGGGGCCCCCGACGCGGTAGAGGAGAAAGGAGACCCGGAAGAGAGACGGCCGTCGGTGCAGGCGCGCCCGGCGCGCACCCGAGGAGAAAGTAATACCGACCCACGCCGCCCCACCACTTGCGGGTCTTATGCCCGGCATCCACTTAACTCGGGGCCTCGGGCTTCTCTATCTTCTCGGGATTTTCTCGGATGCCTGATTTTGCGCGAGATCCCGACGAAGTTTAAATTTAAATTAAACGCGGGAAGATTGTTCGAGGCTAAACGGGGAAGCGCGACGGGTAGAAAATTGCAGTTGTGCAGTTAAAGTTTGTGCAAGTAAATTTTTGCTAGTCGAGGCGCTTTTTCTTCTTTTTTTTAATGGTTCGTGATAAATTTTAGTGTCGCACTTTTACTCGTCTGAATGTGAATGAATTATTTATGTTTATGCACATTAAAAAAACCTTAAACAAAAAAATCTTATGTTATTTATCAAAGTTGCCTAAAGTTTTTAATTGAGCATTACCGTCGAGCAATGGATATTATTGTAATATTTCTATGATAAAAAAAAATGTAGGCTTGTTGAATTTTAAGTGGAAAAATAAAGCGCGGCGAACCGAAAGTCCTCGGTGTCCACGAAGCACAACGCGCGGCCCACGTCGTGCTATCGGTCTCTCCTTCTCTTGTGTTTTTTTTTTCGGTGAAAGTCGGCGGACCGCGAGGACCGTCCCTTTTTCGCGACTCGGTTTTAATTGATTTACGAGTGCCCCCATAAACCATAAGCGTTGCTCGATTCCGGATTCCTTCGGCTTTTCAGTAGACCCGGACAACAAAAGGCTACTCGTTAATCTCGTAATGAGAATAGTTTCGCGCGGTGATCAATGCAATTGCCGCTTCTTCGTGCCGATTTTGTAACAGAAGTTTAATGCCTGCTCGTAACCGGAGAAATCTTTTTCGCTTTTAAGTGCGACCGTATTTGACGTGCTTTTGCGCGCCGCTTATTTAATTGTTTTATTATATTTATTTATTTGATGACTCAACGGAAAATCATCTCTTGATTGCAGTGTACTTATGAATGCGTAATGAGCCGATGATGTATTCGTATTACAGGTGATGATAATTTAATTGATAGTTATGCTGTGGATTGAGTGACAAATTATTTGATTTAAAATCTGACATTCGGTTGATTCTGTTACGAAGCTTGTTTGCTTTAATATTTCTTTTTTCGGAATTGTTTTATCGAATTAAAATAAAAAGCTCTCTGTCTAGCGGTAGTGCTTAAAAACGTTAATTTAAAAAAAAACGATCGAATGAACACGAATAAAACGATTTATGATAACGTTTAATTTAATAATAAGTAAAATAATACCAAAAATAAAATACACTTGACGAATAATTTAGTGCCTAAACAAAAGACAGACAGTTGAAATGAAAGCCCAGCTACAACACCGGTCGTATACAAATCGGCCGATTAATTGGAACGTCGACGTAAGACAGAGCGATATCGTGTCACACTTGGGCAACGATTATCCTCGAGCCGGGTGGATAATAAGGGGGAGGGGAAGGAGGAAAACTATCAGACTCTCGCTCAGCTCTTGGACTGTCTACCATTGAATTCTCAGCAGGGGATCGCGCACAATGGCTGGGCGCTAAGCTAAGCCGCGCGCGGACGAAAGTGAAAATCGCGCATGTCGGATTGGATTCTTTTTCGCGCGGCGCCGGCTTCCGTTTTCACTTTACGCCGGGTAATTGCGAGCAGCGCGGTATGCCGACTCCTTTACTCGAGTAGGTAAATCTGCGCGCTGTTTCGAGCTAAATGGATAAACAGCGATTTTGAGTTTAATGGGTAATAAGAGTAATTGCGTCTTGGTGAACTGAACTCGATTTTTCCTGATCCATTTTTTTCTTTTATCCATAACGAGCTAGAATAATTTTTTTTCTTGTTTTTATAAATTCACGAGCTTTAGCGTATATACTTAAGAAATTGCTTAGGAGGAGTAAATCCTTAATGAAAGTGATGACTTACAACTAAAAGTTAAGATCGCAGGGAAATGCGCTGAAGAGATTTGGACTCTTATTTTTTTCTTGTTTCTGGAAGTTTATTTAGTTCGATGATAATTAACGAAGTTAGAGAAAATTTAAAAACTTGTGGGTACTTGATAATATGCTATCTATGCTATCTCTACATTATTTTTAACCGTATACTAATTTTTACTTGATAATCTCCTACGACTTTTTAGATGGCAATATACATCTTCGTTCATACAAAAAACCAAGAGAAATAGAATTCAGATAGTTCCTACTACGTTTTCTTTTATTTATTAAAATTTCTTTAAGTTCCTACTACTGATTGGGGTAAATAGATATTTCATGAGTATTATTTTACTATATCGAAATTAATTTAAATTCATTATTTAAATTAGTATTTAAAATATCAAATATTTAATATTCTTTAGCTTGACATTTTATATAGATATTATATTTTAATACTTTTAATATTAATTTTCCACCTGCAGTAATTTTTCTAACCGTCCATTATACTCAGCACTAAGAATGCGTTGGTAAAAAAAAGGCGTAATTCCATACTTCTTTCCTAGACGGACCATAGGCCACTTCGGCGGGCAGTAATTGCCGGGTGACGGACAAGTTTTGCGCCGATAAAGAGGGAAGCTCGATAAGCCTCGCGCCGGTGTTTGTCGTTCGGCCTTCGCCGCAATTTTCCAATCGCACTGGCGAGCGCGTCGCAGTTGGCCAATTTTTGCCCTCGACCGCCTCGAAAGCCCATAAATTCGCGTGCGCTTTCCTCCGCCTTGTCTTATCGGCGATCGATCAGCTGATTTAGCCACCCGGTCGGCGGCGCTCCGCAGCGGATAGAAAGTCGCCGAGGCAGTTTCAAGCTTCCGCGGGTACAATAAACCTCCAGGTTGCAAGCCGCACGATTACAAAGAAAAAATAAACTTGTTCTTCTCGAGGGCGGAGGAGCGATCCGCATTGATTTAGGGTGACGGTGAAATGATCGGGCGTGGCTTATCGCCGCGCCCACGGCGTTGGGTACAGTCGGTCGTACGTGCGAGGGGGGACAATTAGTTGAGCGGTGATCGGTGATTATTTAGTCGAGCAGCTTTCGCCGGTTGTGAAGATTTCACCCGAGGAGGCGCGCCGAGCGAACACGTGGGCGGCAACGTGTGGACGATCGCCCACGCGGCGACGGTCGAGCAGCCGCCGTCTTGCGGCTTCACCGGATTACGCGCGACCTCGGCCAGGGTCGCGTCGAACCGAGAGCTTAGGCCTCGACGGTCACTGGGCCACGCCGAGTTATGGATATTTTGTAATTCCGTCATTTTTTCTTTCATTAAAGATCATTGAGAAGATGTACTTTTCAGGGGGAAAACAATCAGTTTCTTACTGTTTTATTTTTTAGTTACTTATTGTCGTTTATGTATGATGTATAAATACGTATAAAAATAATGTTTAACATTAACATTTAATTAACAACAGTCTTGATGTTTTAAGAGAATATGAGAATCATAAAAAATTGATTAAGAAATGTTCAGAGGTGTCTATTTCCGACCCACAGGTTGATTAAGAAGACAAAAGAATTTTCATACTTGAATATTCATCCTCGAGGAACAACATTATTTCAATGCACGCTCGCTGAGTCTTTCTAGTCCAAGTTTATTTTGTTATTATTATTACATTTTAATTTTTTCTACATTTTTTCATTTGTTTAGTCCAGTTATCATAAGTTCTTTAGCCCACTTAATATTCATTTAAAAGAAAAATAAGTAAATAATTATTATGCATCGCCAGTTTCGTGTCGACCACCGATGCATACAAATTTCAGTGAAGAAAAGCAGCATCTGGAAAAGCTGCAGATACTTTACGAAGATGCATCAGCTGCAACTCGATGAAAAGTAACGAGAGACGCAATAGTGCGAATTTCGATCGGGGCATATAATCAGCTCGACGCGCTTCAAGGTTATCGCCTCGAACGCGCCAAAAATAGCGCGTCTCGCAAACATCGTTCGTGCGGAGTCGGAAAAATTTTTAGAAAAAAATAGGAATCGACCACGGGTGAATGGCGGAGCCGTGGCATAACCCATTGACGACCGATCGAAAGAGAGCGATGCGATTAGATAAGGGCAAGAGACGCTTCCTTGTGCGGCGAAAATAGAAATTTCCACTGCGCTTTTATTGTGCATGCTGCCTGTTCCCTAGGGGATTATATACACTTTTTTGTATTTTAAAATTGGTTTAATTTTTTAGTACACTCTATTCTTTATGTACGTATTTCTTTGCAAAATATAAAATTATTGGGTATTTGTTGGAAGTTTAAAATACTCAAAGTAGTGAAACATTTACAAATATTTTAACAAAGTGAATTGTCGCGTATAATTAAGGAGACACGAGGCTTCAATAAATTCAACTCGCATTTTCCGGAAAATATTATATACTCGATATAAAAAAAAAATTTTAGGCTTTTCTCTTTTGATACTAAAAATAGAACTAAACGAGGTAATTGGCTTGTGAATGACTACTACCTCGAGCTAATATTGATTCCTTAATAAAACATATTCAGATTACGCGATGAAAAGGTCTTGTTACGTATTCGTCAGTTTTATTTGCTCCGTTTCTGAAAAAGACTCATACACCAATTCTTTTACTTACGGTCACAAGACGAATTCTAGCAAATATTGAGTCAATATAAACTAAATTAAACATTTAGTTCGTTTTCCTATCGACGGTGACTCTCGCGATATTTTTTAATCAGAGTCGTAACAAAAAACTCGATTATTCAAAGATTCACCTTCCATGTGTATCGATAAACAGAATTGAGCTTACAGTACTTCATTGTTTTTTTTTATATTTCACTCGTAGATAAGTACTATTTACTTTTGTTTACTTGCACTCGGTAAAAAATTGGTATTAATTATGATAGCTGAGTTCATACTTTAATCAGGTGGAATAATTAATATTCTTAAAATAAATAATGAAAATTATATAATTGCTCGCTACCTGTCAAAAATGTTTCACTCTATCCGCTGAAACGTATATTAAAATAAAATAAATTCATAATAGAGATTAAGAGACTTCCGTTTAGTGGTTATAAACACCTGCGGTAGTCAACAATACACAGTTGGAAATGTTATAAGTGGAAGGCATCGATAAGCTGCACTATATCGAACTGGAATCGGCAATAGTCGAGTTGATGCACATAAACAGTCACGAGGCACCGGAAGATAATGAGATGGCGCCGCCACGTGAGTAAGTCGAGGGCAGATTGCCGCTCGTTATTTTCTGCAGAAAATGGTCTTACGGATCTTTACTGTTTCTTTTTTTTTACATTTTTTATACCCAGATTAATGTAGAATTATTTTATGTTTTTTTTTTTTTAATATAGCATTATATTTATTTCAATTTCTAATCGATTACGGAATGCTTCGTAACGTATCGCAATCCCACCGTATAATTTTTACAAAAACTTTTTTTTTCTAAGTTTTATATTTAAATTTCAGTTATAGATAAAGAGGTTTATTTCTCCGTTCGGCACTTAAAAGGTTCCGCGAACTTTTCTTCACGTATACAACTGAGTAGCCGCTTATCAACTTGTACAAAGAAATGTTTCACTCACTTCAGTGCTCATTAAATCTAAATTTTTTTGTTTTAACAAGTCCAGATGCTGTCATCGGTCAAAATGTTGCATCATGATTTTTAGCCAAATTCGATTCATACTCTCTGTTTGTTCGTTAAATACGAGCACCTGGAACCTCTCGTGTCTCCTTACATAAACAAAACAAAGACAGGGGGAGAAAATAGGATAAAAAAAAAGAGGGTAGAAAAAGGCGTAAAATTGCAATCGTTGAAATGTCGATGCTTTTACTGTCGATGGGTCGTTAATCTGCTCGGAGCGAAGTATGCGCGTGGCCACTTAATCCTGGCCTTGACCCGCCGCCGCGCGACGAGCCAATTTTCCAATCGTTTTCTCGCACCGAAACAATAAATGCAACTGCAAGTTATCCTCACCGCAGGAAAACTCAGAGGCGGAAGTTCGTTGAGCTCATCGTTTTGTGGAGCTGCTTTTTTCATGTTACTATGATTCTTGGAAAAAGCGCAGTTTTTTAATATAAAATTCGACTTCATAATATGATACTATCAAGGTCATTTTCTGCAATGGAAATTGTAATTTTTCTAAGATTTATCTATAACTTTTTTTACAAGTCTGTCCTTCAAGAATTGATAGAGTATGACTTTTTGTTATTTTCGATAAATCATTAATAAGCGACTAAACTGTTTATTACAAATAAATTGTTAGCACAAAATGGGTATACCACTATTTAACTAATAAAACGACATCTGAGGAAAAAGAATTAGTTTCTTCGGAGAAAAGAAAATAAAGAATCATTTCCCCCAAGCCTTAATATATGGAAGTAGAAACAGACAAATACAGTCGGCCATCGGTTTTTCATGAATACGCCAAGTGTTTTCGTTTAAAAGCGATGCGGATCCGTCTTATTCTTCTCGCACAAATATTGTAAACATTCTGCTCTATCAAACTTCCATTTCTTAACACTTAAACTATTTAACAACTTAAATAAATTATGGTTTGAATAAAAAATGGCTATTTTTCTGTAATATCAAAACTAAGGCAGTTTCTTACGCTCGATCCACAATAGTTTCAAAATAAGCTTTCACCGAAAAAAAAGCTCGCGTCTGAATACATAGAACCTCGTTGTATTCAGTACAGTAACAGAGTGCCCCTGCTACCCGAATGAATCTCGCGTGAGCAAAGTGGCAGCGTACCTGTTAGCTCGGTCGGTCGCGCCGATGCATCATCAGCGCGTTGCTTTCCTCGAAACGCCGAGGCGCCCGATTAAAGGGGAGCCGGCGCTTTCACCGCGCGCTCGACCCGCTAAATCATCGCGGCCGCCCGGCACAAGTGATTTGTCGCTTCCCCGCGAATCGAGGACCACTGCATCTACTTTCACGCGCTGCCTGCTGCTCGGCTAATTCAGTCCAGTAAATTTAGTAAATTTTTTCCGGGAGGATATTAAAAGTCTCTTTTGGACAACGTTTTCATGTGGAGTACGATTTCTTGTTCAGAGGAAGAGAGGGAGCGAGAGAGTACATTTTTCGAATGCCGAGTACACAAACGTGTAGCAGCAATCGGCGAGCATCAGGCTGAATTTCATTTTTGACAGGAAATTTGTCTGCGCTGAGAGAATTTTCGAGTAAAAATTACGGCGAAGCTATCAGTGTAAAAATTGAATGAAAAACGTTCTCGCAGATTCGCTTGGCATGCGTTCGAAATTTTTAAGGGCAACTGACTATGATTAATTATTACTTGAATCTCGAATAGTTGACGGAGTTTTATAAGAATATTTTCCGAGAAAATGTTTTTTTGTAAAAACTTAAGAATTTCAATAATTAAATTGAAGATTGGAGTATCGAAAGCATTGATTTTACTGTAAAAATGTTACTTAATTTTTACAATGAGTTTTACCTTAATTTTCACATAAAAAAGATAAATAAAGGAACTAGCGAAAGTTACCGTCAAAGTTAATTCTACCGATCATGACGCTATCGAATCACGTGGATCCGCTTAAGGTCGCTGACCATTCGGTGCATCGGCTAATGCGCTCTCATCCCTACGAAAGAGTAACGCACGTGGCTCACGTGGCAATCAACCCTCGCGAAATCCTTTATTAATCGGGAAAGTCAGTTAAAGGTGGCGCGCTCGATTTGAATTGGTACAAGGCTAGTGTGGAGCGACAGCGTGTTTTAAGATTACCGGCGATGAATTTTAAATCGCGGCATTCGCTTTTGCGGATGCGACCCGATCCTAATGCGCTGCATTCGATAACAAGCTGCGGATAAACAAGAGCGGCGCGGAGAAATTGCGCACTGGAGGTGTGCGCGGCTCGAATTTGCTCAGTGTTTCTTTATGATAATGGCACGAAGAGAAACGACGATGTAAAAGATCTTGCAGAATCTTGCCTATAGGTCACGTTATGATAATCTGAAATGCCAAGGCTAAAATATGTCGATTGATTGCATAAAATTGCTACTTTTCTTTTGTTTAGCTTTTATCCCGTAGTCTCTCTAAAATTGATAAAAATTACTGCATTCCTCGACAAATTTTATCTTCATATTAAAATTTTCTTTATTAATTCATTCTAGTAAATGATGTATTCAGTTTCTTATTTACTATGTTAGACAGACTGCTTGCAACCGTCACGTGACAGTTAAAACTGAGTTATATATATCTTTATATATCTTTATATATATATATCTTTGCCTCTCAAACAAGTCAACTGCAAAAGCCGCAAAAAAAAGATAAAAATTGTAGCTTGAAAATCATCTCTTAGCGTTACTGGACAAATTTAATGCGATCCTGGCGAAGCGCGTTCAGCACTAAGCTCGCGAACGCACGTGCGCCGCGTGATTCATACCCCCTCCCCGGTGCCATCCGGTGAAAGTTGACGGGGTCTTGAACTCGGCTCGTCTCGCGTGGGCGTGAGTTTTTCGTCTCGGATTTTCCGCTGATCGACCTCGATCCCCTTGCCGTGCGCGCTTCACACTTGTCGATCCCCTTGAAAGGTTAATTCGAAAGGTCGGCCGAAAGATAGATGGACAGATAAGCTTTTATTCGCCGCGGTGGCTAAATTACTCGTACACAGCTACTACAAAATTAAAAAGCAATAAAAAAATCTTAAAAAAGTAAATAAACAGGAAAATACTTTGTCTCTTATTTAGATTCTTATAAGGACTTATAATAATTTAACGTATAAAAAAAACTGCTAATTAATTTTAATTAATGTTTCGATTAAATTATTACCTTACGAAAGGAGGGTGCGGCCACTGATATCTTAAAAATAGATATATAGAGTACGAATGAAGTACAAAAAAACTGTGAGGGGGAGAGAAAACAAAGAGAAAAAGAAAGAGAGAAAAGATAAATATTTATCTTTTCTTTTGGGCTGCAGAGTTAAATCGTGCAGCTGGCCGATGCGCGAGCGACAATGTGTGTACGTGAGATACTACACCGAGATAGGTCGTCAAGCTGATAGGCAACCAGTTATAATTAGATTAATACGTGAGGTGTTCGTAAACTCGAAAATACGTTTTTAAAACGTTTTTGCACCAATTGTTCAAATGACGCACGTGCCGCTTTTAGGCAATGCATAGATCTCTACATTTGATGTTTAAATTAATAAGTCAAGTCTGCATAGTATGATAGTGTAGGATACAGGTTTGTTTGCTTTCTTTTTTACTCAAAAAATTACTATAATAAATAAACTTACTTTAAAAAAATTACTACAATAAATAAACTGTAAGTGCATTTTCAAAGAATTTAAACTACTTGCTTCTCTTCAATGCAATCGAGTGTCTTACCGTTCTTTCGAACAAAGAAATAAACGAAATGAATTGTGGACCTGTTAGCTTTGCTTACTACGAAAACCGCGGCAAAGGTTGATAAACAAGCAGGACAAAATGAATTTTATTTTCGCATCATGTTTTATACAAAAAAAAAAGAATGCAAAATAAAAAAAAACGAAGTCAGTAGAGCCTTGACACCGGCGCAAGTGTATACACACCAGACAGCAGCATAAAGGAGTTGCGCGTCTGCCGCTAGGTCGAAAAATTGCGCTCGACCTTCCTCATTATGTGCGTAAACGCACGTGGCCGCCGATTTGCATAAATAAATTATGAAGTGTGCCGCGGCGCGCGAAACAAGACTGTCCCATTATGCAAGCGAGCGCGACAGAAGTGAAAACGAGCGGCGCTCTTTTCTTTCGTTTTTACTTCGCGTGCCTCCTCATCCTCCGGACGATCCGAAAGGAAAAGTGTGCCGTGAATATTTAAACAACGTTGCGTCGCGCGAGGCAAAATTTTCCTCCCTATCGGTCGACTCCTTTGTTTCACTATAGCAAAATCCCCGCGCTTCGAATTTTTTACCTTCCGATATCAATTAAAACAGTATGTAAACTCGTTCAAGAAAAAAGGCATCGATTTAAAATACAAACGAGAAGTGCTCTTTTTTCCTTAGAAGTTTTCATTTACACTTTTAATTAGCACTCTTATTTAACTCAAACGTTAGATGCATATACACGCTTTGAGTTTTGGCGGCTTTTAACCACAAATTCATTTTCTATAGTCAATCCAGTTTTCTTTACAGAGAGGATTCTTTCTCTCGCGGTATTCTACTTTCAAGTCGATATGAAAAGTTCGTTTTCACGATCGAGATATTTTAGCCTCGGGTCATTCTCGTGTACATAAGGCTTCGATAAGATCGGCATTGGACTGGCCGATCGCGGCTCGTGCAGAGAGAAAAAGAACAGACGAAGATGGTTCTCGTTCGTTTTTATTCTTTTCTTTTCGCAGTTCCAATTTGTTTACCGAGTCGTTAGTGCTTAGCTATAAGCGCGCTGTCGGCGCTACTGCTGCAGGCTAGATAGCGGCAGTAACAGAGTTGTTTACTTTGAAGAGATAATACCGCATTTTTGCGTGAGCAATGTCGACAACCTTAACTTTATTGACCTTACGAAACCTTGCCCAGACGGTAAAAGTCTTGGACGCGAATTCACTGGGAAATTGAGACTTTTTCGCACCAATTTACTTTGCTTTGACGGTACATCTATTGCGGTACGCTCATTTTCACGACGACGGCTGTAGTTTTTTTTTCCGTTTCCAGATATGCGAGTCTGCTTGAGTTTACATAACTTTCTCTGCAATTTATTAATATATTCGCGGGAAAAAAGGAAGAGGGAACGACGTCGCCGCTTTTAAATATTTATGGAGGCGCGAAAATTTAATATCGCGATCGTCGCGCGTAGAAAGTGAGAGTGCCTGTTGCCGATTTCTATAACTGAGGTCTTCGCCGTGTATTCCTCTTTTTTCTCTCTATTCTTCTCGTTGAGCGTTTCGCGGACGGGACGGGGGCCTCGCATCGATTAGCGCGCTTTTCCACCTGCTGTGGACATTGCGAAATGTCCCCCATGGTGTAGGATTCAGTAATGATGCAATCAAAGCACATTCTGCGTAAGGCCGCGGAGTTGCATCTGCAAAATTAGCATGCATAATAGGAGG
This sequence comes from Sycophila sp. Sp_5, assembly GCA_018906775.1. Taxonomy (NCBI): domain Eukaryota; kingdom Metazoa; phylum Arthropoda; class Insecta; order Hymenoptera; family Eurytomidae; genus Sycophila; species Sycophila sp. Sp_5. Next base: position 1,511,586 of record JACCID010000048.1, on the reverse strand, counting down.
GAGAATTAACATTTATAACTGAGGTGCGAGTCCTTCGAGGCGCGCGAGCCGATAAAAGCGCGATCCGACCGCGAGCCGATTTTATTTTATTTTATTCTTTTTTACCGATTTCCGTCGATCCGGTATTCGAAGCGTTCGCGGAGGCAAGTTTTCGTAGCAGTCGGCCGCGACCTTCGATTTATCTGCTGGAAATTCTAACGGAGTAAACATAATTTTTGCATCCGATCCACGGAAAATCGGTAACTCCTTCAAAACGATATAGTTACTTATAAGATTTCGAAGTATTACCTCGCAGCAACACTTATTTGCACGTTCGTATTTAAAAAATCAGCGATGTTTTTGTGGCATCAAAGCTTTTCACTCGAAGCGCACTGTTCTCTCCATGTTTCTAAAAGAAGGAGAAGAACCCTCGGCGATTCTCGCCTCTGCTCACTCTTTCGCGCCGCTAAAAAAATGTTAAACCCACGGCGACGTCCCCGCTGCGGGACGAAGACCGTCAGCACCAGGGCGCGAAGTGCTCATACAGGGCAACTCGCAATGAGAATATCCAGCATCACCATCACCATGAGGACCGCGCCGCGATTTGTTTTACCGTTCATGTAGACGTGGTGCTGCCTCCAGAGGTGCTGGTAGTGGGTCCAGCGCGAGCTGGCGCTGTCCTCGTGCAGGGAGGGCAGGGGCGCGTGTATCTGGTGGGCGTGGGTCGTCGGGGGCATCGGGGGCGGCGGCGGCTGTGGCTGCTGCTGCTGCGCGTGCGCCGCGACGACGATGTGGGGGTGCGGCGCCGGCGGGCCGCCCGGCTGCTGGGGCTGCTGCTGCGGCTGGGGCTGCTGGGGGTGGTGGAGGATCGCGCCGGGCGGCGGCGGCGCCAGCTGCTGGTACTCCATCGGGCGGCTCGCTAACTCGCGGAACGGCGGCAGAATCTTCGGCCCCCCGTCAGCGGGGCATTTAACGACTCTCCAAAGTGCCGCACTAAGCCGATTCGTTCATACACCACTTGCACTAGTCTTTTCTCTTCGTCTTCGTCTTCGTGCGACGAGTCGTGCCCCTCGCGGGGAGAGTGGCCTCGGATCGCGTTTCCGGCCAAAACGGTGCCACTCCAACACGAAACTCACTCTGTTCCTCGATGATGTCAGTCGACGGCGAGGCGCCGCGCCATCGAGTACGGCGACGTACGCTGCGAGTCCACCCACACACACCTGCTCCGGTGCACTCCGGGCCGCGGCAGCTCCCTCACGTGTCGCTCTCACGTGTCGCTCGCGGGACGCGGACTCCAGATGCGTCGCTCGGTGTGTCGAGGGAGAGAGAGGAGGAGAGAGACGGAGAGAGAGAGGGAACACGTGACGCGTCCGAGCACGTCGCCGCGACGACTGTCAAAATCGCGTGCGCGCACGTTGCTGCTGCCGCGGCGCGAGCGGGGCGGCCGCGCTCGGGAGGGGGCCGAGCAGCGAGCGGCGCCCAACGGGGCGCCGGGACGGCCGCCTCCGGTGGGGGCAGCGAGCGGCGGCGGCCGGGTGGGGGCGGCGCGAACGCCGCGCGCGCTCCGCCGCCCGAGAGAGAGGCGGAAGTGAAGCGGTGCAGTAGATAAGGTGCCCGGTACCGAAAGACGAGTTTCTCTTTCTACGCGCACCGAAGCCGCCGCCGCTGCACGCCCCCGTCCGAGCGTTTTTGCACCTTGCCGCGCGCTGCGGCCTTTTTCGAGCGCGCCGCGCTACCGCGTGCTGTCTCGCTCTTGCGCGAGGCGGCTCTACTCCGCGATGCTCTAGCTTTTAGTTTTCATCCTTTTCGAAGCTTTGCAGTTTTTATTTCTTCCATTTTCGGCGTGACAATTATTCAACTGTCTCGGGGCTTTTGAGATAACATGCGTGTCACCGTCTTTTTCATTTTTTTTCTGCATGAGTTAAGAACGTCGCTACTTTGACAGTGGCTGTATGTATTTGTATAGTGTGCTTTTGCTATTTAAAAAAATGTTACAATGAAAAACACATTTAAAAAGTTCCATTCCGATCTGTGAGTTTTACATCACTGAAGAAAAGTACATTATTCCAAAAACCTGATAAATTTTGAATAGCGGTTTCCTTTTTTGGTGGCATTTGAGTTTTTTCTATAGAAAATATCTTTGCGTTTGATTGGCTTTTTTTTGTGGATCGTACCAATAAACCGTAGAATAGGGCTCAAAGGATCAATTTTCACGTGGTTTACTGTGGTTTCTTTTAATATTTTTTTTTTAAATTTGAAGGTAAAACATTAATAACCTTGATCGCTATTCAAGGAAAACCGAGTGATTCTTTTAAAATCGTGTCTCTTAGCAGGAATGTCCAAATTAATCTAAGATTAGTAAGTAATATAACTTGAAAAAGAATTTTACTTTATCGCAAGATACTTGTAAAACAACTGCTTTTAGATTTTCTGTTATTTACAACTATTTTCCAATCGCTATTGTTCTCTACTATAAACACACTCGCTGTCGCAAATATTTTGCTGAATTTACAATTACTGAAGTTTGCTATTTTGTACCAAAAAAAGTTCTCATTATTGCGAATAAGTAATTACAATTTGCAGACGCAAATCTTAAACTGACGCAAAGAGACTTAACTGCAGAACAATTATCTCATATCATACAAATGTCACGTTTTTCAAAAAGCAAATGTAAAATTTTGTACCTTCGTGGATAATAATTGAAATAAAATTCAATGAATCGTATCGCATTACATGCCTCTTTTATTTCCCCTCTAACAAAGCCGACAGACACTTCCTTATTGGGGTTTTCCAATTGGACGCGCGTAAAAAAGGTATCGATAAAAACTTTCATTTTTCCTACCACGTCTGCCATCTAATGCCGCCGGTAAATATTCGGATTTTCATATACCAGAACCAACGTTGGCTATAAAAAAAGTCGCCAGAGATTCCATAACGGCACTGGACGTCACAAAGGCTCCGCTGCTTACGTGATGGTTATACGCGCGGCTTCATTTTTTTTAAGTTTTATACTCCCTAGAATCTTCGAAGTAATAATTAAAAATACATTTTATTTCAAATAGCCTCTCGCTGAAACTCGCGGAACAAACACGGTAGTACCTTTTTTATTTTATTGATGACAGAAGTTTACTTAATGGTTGGAAACTATTTTTTAAGCAATTAAGGTCGATTAACTCATCTTTCATTAAGATCCAATGGATTTTCACGTGAACTTGGGTCTCTTAGATTTTAAAAACAAATCGATCAATTTTTAGCTATAATCACTCGATTTAAGTGATATTTCATTCTTTTCTTAGAAAAATAAAATGAGGTACATTTCTAATTCAATTTACTCAGTTTCCACTTAATTCAAATTTTTAATTCGTAAAATATCGAAATAACACAGAAATCGAAAAAATTTTTTTGAAATTTTTGAAAAAATGCATTAGGATATTGAGTATCACGGAAAAAGCGATGCGCTACTATGACGCCAGCGAGAAAGAGAGAGTGACTGATTAGGCATAATCTTGCCCAGCACTTTTTCGGGATCCGCTCGGGTGAGGCCCGCTAGAAAGTCAAGTTTTTGGGAAGACGCGCAGTATCGGGTTTTTCCTGGCTTTTCATCAATTCTACGTTTTTCCATCTCTTCCTTTAAAATTCTGCGGTCCAGACGTGATGGTCTAAATATAAAATGCAGAAGCGGAAATGCCGCAATGGCATTATTCAACTTTTTGAAAACGTTTTTTTCAGTGTCAGTCGTTCGCTTCGTCGATGTTGTGATTCGATGAAAATTCGCGTACGCCTATCAAAGTGTATTTATGTAAACTTCGACGTGAGAGAAGCGAAGTTTATTATTAAATACAATTTTCTAAAGTGATAAAAAAAGGACGAAAGTCTGCGCAGTTATTGGTCCACTTGATTGATGCGACCTTTTGATATTTTTTTGCAGTAAAAGTGCTCGAGTGAAAAGGGAAAACTTAGCTACGTGCGTCACTAACGGCTGCACCGATTAGTCCGCACTGTCTCTTTGAATAAAACGCACGTGTCTGTGCGGGTATACGATATCTTTCTAAATTCTTGAAGACAGCTTCGTTTTATTTTTATATTTAATCTCTTCGGTCCGCTTTAATTAATTTTATTATAGATATTTTTTTATAGATCCTTTTCTTTTCCGTGATATTTTGATTATACTTGAATTTCTCGTTTTTTCAGTTGATCGGTCGCATTTAATAAATGGCTTTTTTAATAAGGAAATTTATTCGAGATAATAAGTAAACATTTATTCTTTTTTATGACACTGTAAATTTGAGTGCTTAATAAATATTGTCGTATCGTGGAGAATTATTAATCACAGTATCTTGTGAAACACGATAAAAAATTTTCAAATTTTTACTTATTGAATTTGAAATTAAAATCTAGCCAGTCATATTTCTATATGAAATTTTCACCGTGCATCTTGTTAATTGATCATTTTTCTTATAAGAATCTAATAGTAGAGTAACACGAGTATCCTGGCCCTCTTAATTTTCCATTTCCACACATTTGCATAAGATATAAGTAATACATTACCTAAGTGTATCTACACGGAGAGAATTTTAGAGCAAAAGTTGCCGTGCGGTTGTTGATCTTGAGATCGAGTGATCTGTTTCTTAAAAATGACCACACTACAATTTTTGTTTCGTACTTAATCCCGCGAATAATCATTCAATATTACAAGAGTTACAATTACATTTATTCTTAAAAAAAGGCAATAGAGGAAACCGGGGTTAGTTGGCTACAGAGGTAAGTAGGCGCATCTCGAACTATTAGCTATGTTTGACAACACTACTGATATTTAAAGCTTTGAAGTAGTCTTGTGAGTATTTGCCGAGCATTTCAGAATCAAAACATCATTTGTCGAGAGCAGAAGTAAGTTGAAATTTTATTGAACACTATTAGTAAAATCAAAATTTTTTAGAAAACATCGTTTATTTATCCAAACAAATTATTATTTTTTAATGAAAGTTATATAATGTTATAGAGCTTGCTTTTAGCTATCATTTTATATTTTAATTTTTAATCGTAAGATGTTTTAAACCTGAAAAAAGTATCTTTAAAGCTCTACTGTAAGCTTCGGTAATGCTTATTTTGTAATATGTCAAAATATTTATTTTTATAAACATATCAAATTTGTAGTTATGTTGCAATTATGTACATAAAAAATTTTGTTAAAAAGCTTTAAAAAAAAATAAATAAAATGTAAAAATTGCGCAAACTAGCCCCGGTCTCCCCTACATTTCTCATTTTTCATGAAAGTATTGTAAACTTGTCTTTACTGTGGACTATTTAAATAAAAAACATTGTTAATATACAAAGAAATATTTTCTAATTGAAAAAAAAGATGGATTTAAGCTCAGTAACAACGAACTTACTGCAAGCGGATTTTCATTAAAAAAAAGCGAAGTCTTCTCTCATTTCGTCAGCAGTCATCTCGCGCGGTTTATCGCGACGACTCATTGATTGCGATATTCGCGTTCGCGAGAATTATCGTCCGCCTAATAACCGGCCCGCGCGGCGCTCGTAAGATCGATCGACGCGAGCGCTGATTTATCGCCGTCTAAGTCTCGGTTCTTGCGGTTAATTGATTTGTTAATCGCCGGTTATTAAAGGCCCGGGCTTCGTTAACGACCCTCCCCCCCCCTCCTATAAAGTCATGCAGAACCGCGTCGCTTGTAGTCTCTATTAGCGGGATCGATCGAAACCGACGGAGAAAGTGAGTGTACTCGCGTCAATTACGTATGAGTGCAAGATGTTTTTTTTTTCATTTCGACATTTTTTCACGCGCGAGAATAGTTGGATTTTGCGAACATCGTGGGGGAGACTTGAATGCGCGCGAAAGCGAAGGAGGACGACTCTCGGCGCAACCTGTTGCTCCTCGGCTGACGCAACTCACCGCCCACTCGAGAGAGTTGAATGTTTTCAGAGGAAAAATTGGGAGCTTTTCGAGATATTGTTTTTTCTTTTGGTTTCAAGGGAGGTGAGATGTTTAATGGCTTTGGGAAGATTACATATATTTTTTTATAACCGGAGCTATCGCTTTTTTTCATCTGTAAATTTCAGATTAATTTATTCTGGTCTTTCGCCGCAAACTGTAGCAAGAAAAATTTGAGGCTCTATTTTTAAAAACTACTTTAATTCATCTATTTTTTTCAATCTTGAATGTAGGTCATACGGTATCATTTTTATCTCTATCTGGGCTCTTTCGGTAGTTTATTATACCAAACTTCAATTTAAAAAAAAATATAGATACATATTTTGGTTTCTTTAATTTCTAAAAGTTAGTATTTTTCAGTGAGTCGATTCCGTTAGGCCGTTTAATTATATTTCTCTGCTTTATAGGTTCACATTTATCAGATCCCAGCTAACGAAGCTCCACTTAATAAGTATTTCAATTTGATATCGAACGCACTGCCGCAATATACGTAAGAATTTGATCTAATTCGAAAAGTTAATGAACCGTGAAATTAGGAATTAGTAAAGCAAAAAAATCCTATACGTGCCTATCAATCGTCTAATTTCTCACCTTGTAAAAAAAAAAAAAAAAAAAAAAAACAGTAAAAGAGATCCGATTCGATCTCCCAAGAACCATCAGACAAATCGTATCAGTAGGTCAGCGGCTAAACCCACGAAATGTGCCCGCGAAAACTGCACAGGCCACTCGGTATATTATACCGTTAATCACGGTTAAATTGTCACCGCCTCTAACGAGAGTCTAACGAATCTAACGAATAAAAAGAAAAGAAAAAAAAAATACTACCCAACGCCGGAAACAATGTGAACCGGATGGCTGTACCTGTACGAATAAAATAATAACGAAAAGGAATTGAGCGTATTACAGCTCGCAGAATCCTCGCCACCCGGCAGATCTTGACCTCGATCTCGGGCGGCGAAACGAAAATTCTTCGTGTCGTCCCTTCGAAGGAGGCCGCTCGGGCGAAAAAAAAATGGGGAGGGGGGAGGCCGAGTTTTAAAAAAAGGTAGGAGGAGAGGCCATTTCATTTCATTTCACTAGGCGAGAGAGGTGAAAGTCGCCGAAAGTGGTTCCTCGAGTTTCGGGGGTCCTCCTTCTCCGCAGCACCGCCGAAACCTTTCTCTTTCTCCGCCGGTTTTCGCGGTTGCCCAACTTCCGCGTGCGGAGTGCTTCACGCTTCTTTTTTCCTTTTCCTTCTCTCGCTCTTTTTCTGACCTCCCCCTGCCCAGTTTGATTTTTTTCCTTTTCTCTCCTTCTTTATGTACTATCTCCGCTGTTTTTTTTCTTCGTCGCGTTCTCGGGGAGAAACTTGATGCTTGCTCGAGGAGAATTCGGGAGCCGAGCAGGCGGCCAATCTGTGTCAGTGCAGATCGTAGTTTTTGATAAATATATTCGGATCGAAAAAGGATTATGATGTTCAGGGGGAAGGTGAGATACTGGAACATCCTGGGAATAACAAGGCCGCGGTTATTTTGGAAATGCGAGGGTATAAATATTTTTAATTTATTCGTGGGACTATGTGAATGTCGAATACTATTGACAATGCTAAACATAGAGAAAGCCTTGAAAGATAATACATCGAAAAATCATAAACGACTGAATATATAAGTTTCGACGGATTCGAAAATTTGTTTAACTATTTAAATTATATATTTTTTAAAACCAGTTGTTTATTAACGGGTTAATTATCGGATCGTAGCGGTTTTGTAAGTTGTTCGTTTACAGAAGTTGATTTTATCAATGAAAAATGAAAGCGTTTTAATTTTTCAAATGGAAAATCTTGTCGACCAAGAGGATTAAAGTTTATTTCACTTTATTTAACCTTTTTCGTGAAAATGCAAGAGCAGTATGAAAAATTTATCGCGACGAATTAGAAACGTGAATTAAATAAACTAAGAAAGTTCATAAACTAAGTAAAGATTTTGTAAAATCACAAAACTTGACTATAATTTAGTTTTTAATTAATATTTCGAGTGTATAAACAAGTAAATATGTTCAATGACCAATGCATACCTACAATTGTGTACTATCTACAAGTACAATTTTTAGACATAAAAAAAATAAATAAAGAGTACCACATGGCGAATGAACCAGTTGAGCGATAAAGGGAGGAGTTTGTACGATTGTTCCGCTTGTCCCGGAATCGCGAGAGACGAAAACGGCAACGTGTACACGGCTCCTTTCGGAGCTTGTTCATGAAAATTCCCGGGAGACGCTGAGGACCGGTCGAAAGGGAGAGGAAAGAGAAAGTTCGCGGAGCCGTTGAGCTTCGTCATTTTTCTTTCTCCTCTCTCTCTCTCTCTTTCCTTATGCTAATGTACCGAGAAGCGAGGAGTGTGATATCTTAGAAACCGCTCTCGATCGACCGGAGCTTTTTCGAAAATTTCATGATAACGGCGCCTCAGGTGTCCTTCGCTCAAAGCGGCTTTGCGCGGCCGCAATTTCCTGCACGGTCAGTGGCGCTTTTTGCCGGCATGCAAAGTGGTCGTGTAATTACTTTAGATATTCACTTTGTGCGATGTGGTTATCGGCCCGCTAGAAAATCTGTATTTTAGCATACTCTTTTTTGTTGCATTACCGCGCGTAGCTTTTCGCGACAGGAAGTTAATTTTTATTGACCGAAAGGCGACGGTTTCGCTGATTAGATGAAGAAAAACGAGAATAAAATGTTGACGCCGGTTAATTGGGCTTGACTATTTTTTTTAGTAATAATCCTCAAATAGAAGCCGCAGCAACAATTAATTCTCGACTTTTTCGTATAAATAGTGCTTGCAAATAAATAAATCGAAATAGTTCATGGATAATGGATATCGGACACACTGAAATCGTCGAATTTAAAAACTCCAGTTTAATTAGATGAGAATTTTACTTTCATTCTCGAGGCTCTCTCATTATACGATAAGGAGCGAAGTAACCGTTGGGAAGGAAAAAATAACTTTCTACGCGCTCCCATCGCGGCACTGACGATTCGAGTTTTGGGGGAAAAAACGAGCATTGTGTACAGTAGCCCGGAATAAAAAGTTAAAGCCTATCGCGAAAGTATATAAACGTACGAGTCCCGCAATTGTCGGAAGAAAAAAAAGACAATGAGAGAGCCGACTGGAAAGTGACCTTCCTCTGGCGGAAGGAGCCGGAAAGACCATCGACGACGACGGCAAAATTCGTTACATGCGCGAGGCGATAGCCATCTTTAAGCTGAGATTTTGTGCACGCTCGCAGGTACATCGCGGTAATAGAATTGAGATCGGTAACCTTTTTTTATGGTAAGAGTACACTTTTATGGCTTTATTTCAATTAGACATGTTTCTTTTTTGTTCGAGTTTTTACTGTAAAATGAAAAATTAAAGTAGGGAACGTATGAATACAAAAGCCAGTGCAATTAATCTAGATTGTGCGATAAGAACTTATTCAATTATAATTTCTTCTCTTACGCAGGTAAAACAATTTTTTTTGTTTTTCTCTTTATAAAATTTGTAAAATACATGACCCCCGTCGGTTGATAAATAAATATCACTTAAATTGGTATTTTAAAGCTTAAGCTCGATATACATAAAATTTGGATTCCCAGTCGACACGAGCAGGAAGAAAAAAAGTACTTAAGAGCCTCCTGGCGCAGGCAGCCACATTCCGCTGATTTTTTCATCGATCGAACTTTCCCAACCCTCGATCGTCGGTCGCCGCCGATTACAATTTCGCGCCTCCCGCGAACGGGTTCCTGGCGGCACACTTTCGATTTCGGCGTCCGGACCTCCGAAGGAGGTCGCGCCTCGTCTCCCCTCCCGCTCTCCTTTTATTTCGAGTCAACGATTTTTCTCGTCCACGAGAAAAGGAGATCGCCCACCTTCTTATTTATTCTCAAAGAAGAAAGTCTCAGATGGAGGGAATTGACAATGGAGCTTTTGGGATTGACGTTGGATCTCGATGCAATTCGAGTTTTAATTAGCGTTTAAAGAGTCCTTGTTTTTATTTTATTCTTCCTAAATTATTCATTGAGGTCGGAATTTCGTTCGAATTTACAAATTTCGAGGCGCTACTTTCGATTTGGAATTCAGTGAATCTCTCAGTAAAATGTACTGCGTTAATGAGTATTGTTTTTTAACATCTTGTGGTATTGCGAGGTGCGAAACCAATAGCTGTGAGAAAAAGTCATATTACCGACTGTCCGATGAATATTCATAAATTTTTAAATAGTCAGATTAAATAGTCTATACTAGGTTATGAGTGTTTTCGCACAAAATTAATGGATTTACTTAAAAATTGGTAAGAAGTAAAGGCGAGTTTAACACCACCGCCGTAATTTTTCTGAATTTAATGAAGATAGCTAATGGCGAAATCTAAGTAATTGTATATCAATTCCCGGGCAAGTAGTGCTGCGATCGAGCGGCTTTACTTTATCGAGTCATTAAGCCTCTCAAGGAAGATTCAAAGGGCATAAAATAATTATTTATTCGTATCGTACTGGCAGCGGGACTTTACGACTCATGACCATTTGAATATTAAAATGATAATTTTCGCGCTGATGACTTTATGAAAAGTCGATAACGTGCCGACGAGATGATTTTGTAAGCGCTCACTTTTCTCAAACGCTGCTTTGCATAATATCACGAACGTTACGATCAATTTATCATTTTAATGAAAAAAAAAATAAGGAATACGTTTGTATAGTAACTGTAATACTGGCGGTAATAAGTACCTCGTTTCAGGTGCATAATTTCAATAAGTTGATTCATATATTCAAAAATTATTGATTTTTTTGTTTATTCTTTAATTATTCTCTCGTTTTTTCGCGGTCGTTATTAAAGAGCTCACAATGTTTTCTTTCAAAATACGTTATTCTCTCTAAATCTGAAAATAATAAATTCACTTGAAAATTTGCAGATTATATATCAAATGTCGGCCACTGATTCATTGTGTGGACGAGTTTTAACAAAGAATGTCATTATTCACATTTTTCTAAATGAAATTATACATTTTCAGATTGACACGCTGAAAAAAATGTGATAATTTTAAGTATATATTTACTTAATTCTAGTACTTGTTCAATATTTCTTTAAACCCGAATGAATTTATTTGTTTCTAAATACATTAAAAAAAAACTTGATACAAAGAAATATTTACCAAACACTGTTGCAGTTAAATATTTACTTAAAATTAGTAAATTTTTCTCAGTGCAGTGCTGTTAATTTACGTTTCGTTCGAGCCATCTTATAATACTTTCGCCGACAAAAAGAGCACTCGCCGAAAACGAAGCTCAGGGGACGTCGATCGAGCCGCGATTAAACGTTCGTACCGCGAGCTCGGCAAAGTGTGCCGCTTGAATATAACTTTCGATCGGAGGCGAGTGGAGATTCGCGCGACGGCAATTAACAGCTGACGAGCAGATGTGCTCGGAATTGAGCGTCTACATCTCGTACGAGTGCTCCGTATGTACACTGTTATTTTTTTTTCTTTCGCGCGACAAAGCGAGCTGCACATGTCGCGTCTTGTGCGCAGCTTGGAAATCGCTTTTCGTTCGAAAGTCGAAGTCTCAATACCGAAGCTTTTGTTCGTTATGCGAGATAAGCTTTTCTCAATTATCGATAGGTTCCTTTTGTTTTTCGCGCGACTTTCGATAAAAGTCTTTTCATTTGGCTCTGCTGCCTTTTCATTGGAAATGCAGTGCTAAAGTCCAGCGTAGAAAAAATTCAATTAGGATAAATTTTACATGAAGTTCGTTATATTTACATTAATTTAAGATTGACGTCGGCAATGAGAATTTTTCAAACGAGTTAATCAACTTTTTTAGAAGTTCCTTAGAACACTAAGGAAACAAACAAAAACCTTAAATTTCTTCATAATTCGATCTAACCAGCTTACTTTTGTAAGAACCTCGGGCGCAGCCTTGCGAAAGGAAATTAAAATCCTCCCACGCTTAGGGGTACAGGGAAAAGCCGCGAGGGCCTGAAAAACGTCGGACGTTCTCAGGCCAGCGTCGGCGATGCCGTTGGCGTCGGTAAGGCAGGAGATAATCCCAGTGCGGTTTCGCGGGACCGCGACGAGCTCGCGGCTCTCGGGTTTCAATGGCGAATCTGCCCCGACGGCTCCGCTTCTTTTCCTGAGGACGCGCGCCCGATTAAGATTTTTCGCGGCGCTATATGTAAGGATGCGGCAATGCTGCCACTGGCGCGGGATAGAGTGTCCTCGCGAGGGAGTCGCTCAGTTGAAAATTTTGAAATTATTTGCTTTGATGGTTGTCGATGTTTTTCCCTAATTTTTTTATTTCTCGAAGGTTGTTTTTTGGGTTTAATACGTCAACGGCCATTTCTTTGCGACTTTTTTGCGGTATTTTATTCTATGACATTTTTTTCTTGGGTAAATTTATAAATTCAAGTTATAAGTAATATACCAGCAGAAACTAGTTGAATGTCTAAAGTAATGTGAAATAAACAATAAAAAGAATTGTAAATCAGTTAGACAAAAAAAATCTCTTTTGTTTTGTGTAGTGATTAATGCAATGATGAGAAAGAAGGTAGGTGTTACTTTGATTGAACATTCTCCGTCTCATCTTATTGATTTGACGTGCAAATCCCCTAACTGGCTTTAAATTAATTGCCTGATGTAATAATTCCACTAGTTGACTCATTAACCTATACAAGCTTCCTTAATAAACAAATACTTCGCATGCTAATGAAATAGACAATTCAGGAAGAATTATTGTGTAACGAAAGAATTATATTTATCAAAATCTAATTGAAAACATTCCACTTTACACATTAATCAAAATATATTCTAGTCTATCTGAATTTATCAAATTAAAAACGAATAGTAATAAAGTATATATTATCATTGCAATAATAAAAAAGACGCGATCACTCGTAAATCAAATATTGACAAATTTACATTTTCTAAACGCAAACTCCAATTTTCTACGTTCAATAAATAACGCAAATTTCAAAATCTCCCCTACCCCATTTCTTATTAAATCCACAAACACCCAGCGAACCGAAAATTTCTCACGACTGGCAAAAGCGAATTGTAACAATGCGAATGCAAAATGCGCGGAAGAAAAAAATCGTATTCACCCCGCAAATTGAACGATCCCCGCGGAACAAACAAGCCTGTACAAGCAGAGTTGAAATCAAGGGCTGCGCACCGGTCCCGTATTGTACTCGCCGGACGGACGTCAGCGTCAGCCGCGGCGTTAAGTCGCGGAGCGTAAATAAGGCGAGCGGACAGTCCGGGGGAGAACACGAGCCGCCGCCGAGGAGAGGCCTTTAAAAAGGCGCCTTTCTTATGTTTGCTAAAATACCCATCGATTGATTATTATTAATAAATCCGATACGATTTTATTTTCGCTATAAATCTGAAAATTTGAAATTTATTTAAACAAATATGAATAGTCAAGTTTTATGTGAAAAGTCGTCCATGTACTAAATGTCATTATTCATACCGAAAGAAAAAAAGTAGTTTTTACTGTTTCGCAACAATAATATTTGTTAGATTAGAACAAGTGCAAATTCATTTGCAAAATCAATAAAATTAACATTTCTTAAAGTAGATCTTACTCTACAGAAAAATAGATTTGACAGCTCCGCACGGTGTAAATCTGAAAATGTGAGATTCACTTGGAAAACGCAAATAGTGAAATTTAATGTACAAAAAGCAGTTCACATGCTAAACGTGTCAACGATTTTTCACTATTCTTATTTTCCAAGTGAATTTCACATTTTAAGATTTAGAAAGTACAGAAAAGTAAATTTGGCATTTCAGTAAAGCAGATTCTACTGAAAATTTGGAAGTTAGATTAACTTCTAATTTCACAGATAATTTGATGTGTAAAAAGTAGATAGTTACTTTTTTGTCGGTGTACAGATTTTTCAAGTGACTGTCACATTTTCATACATTTATTATATGGAAATACGTCCAAATTCGCGATGATTACTTTTTTATGCCATGTGTACAAATACCTTTTTATACTATTTATATTTATTTCGTAATTTTTTTTATACTTTCAACTTCGTTACGTATTGGTTTCGTTATTGCGTTCAACGAGAGTTAATCTGTTTTTTTTCTTTTATATTGAATAATAATAGCATAAGGAAGCATGACGTTATTTACAGTAGCCATGAAAATTAACAAACAAAAAAAGGTTTGCATCTTCTATTTGTACTTTAAAATTATTATTACTTGTAATTCAAACTGTCGCCGTAATTGCACTTTGCGTAACGGGTAATTCACGTAAAAAAAATCGTCATCGGTGTCTCAACGGAGCGCTGCATAATTGCTAAATTTTTGCAATAGTAAAAGAATCGTAAATACCCACTCTTCTATCATTTTTCGCGTTTCATTCATTTACGTGACAAATTTGCGAGAAACTCAGACAAATTTATTTTCTGAGGAAACTGTATATCCGTGGATAAATGTGTGCAGCCTTAAAAAAATATTAACTGATCACACTTTTATCTAATGTAAAAAATTTGAATATCCCGTAAAGCAGTATATTCGTGGTTTGACAATAGGAGAGGAGGTCGATAGTACAGAACATAATCAGCGTGGCTGTTATCCGCACGGTTCGCCGCGGAAAATAGTCCTCGTCGTTGGACTTTCGGACGGCTGTCAGGAGCAGCTGGACAGGGATGGAACAACCAACCCTGCCTCGTGTTATGAAATTATGTAAGCCTGCCAGGTGGGATGTATTATTAGCCGGGCTTATTTGCTTTTGGAGAACTGTGGATGTCAGTGTCGAATTTCTTGCGTTCTGGAGATTTTTTTCGTAGAGAAAGGCCGACTGTACTTGACTAATTTTAATTACTGGGCGATATTAAGTTGGATTCGCATAAGCTCGTGAAATTCTCAATTTTTAATACAAATTGAAAATTTAATGTTTGCAAAGAAGAGCAATGGTTCGATGAAGCGTATTATGAGAAGCTGTGTATTACGAGCTGCTTGTAAGAATTATTTTGTTTTTAATTAATTCTCATAAACCTCATCTAAATAATTGAAACCCAATTTAAAAACTTACCCTGTCGAAAAAGTAAGCAGCTTTTAGGCATAGTATGTTAAATCTTTTGTTCAGTGGGTAGATTCTATAACATATTTCGAGAATATTTGTAGGCTGTAGCGTGACGCTATATGGACATAAATATGCTCTAAATTCTACTAAACTTTTAATCTGAGGTTATATAACTACCGCCACCTTAGGGTCGATGCGTTGCAAGATTGAGGGTCCGCGTTTACCGATTTTCTCTTTTAATTCCTTTTTGATTCTCGCGCCTTCACAAACAGATGTGCACGCATATAGATCTTCTATTGTTTAATTCATAACGTCAAGCCTTCAACGTAATTGGACTATAATATGTCAACCTATCACAATAGATTATCTACGAAAAGTCTAGCTAAAAATTAGTTACAATGATGCTTAATTTTCCGGCAGGGTAATGATAAGTTTATTACGTAAATTTAGCAGATAAATTGGATTGTTAATGGTGAATTTGAAAAATGCCTGATATATTTATCCAGTTCAGTATTGCTAAAGAATCGTGTGAAATAGACAAGAATTGAAAATTAGCTACCAGTCCTTTTACCTCCGGCGGACGTCATTACGTTTACCTGAGCGTATCCGTACACATGTTTGTCGACTATACATATATCTGTGTATGTAAACGCAAACGCACTTGTACTCATGACTTTGAAAAAAGTCAAGTTTGACATTACCTGAATTCATACATTTTCTTTTCATTTCCACGCAATTTTCTTCTTCCAAGAACTGCCTATAATAAGCACTCGAAAAAAAAAACTTCTACATACGTTGCGAATATTACCACATTTTCTACGAACGAAAAAATAATTTAACATCATTATTCTTCGGTTTTTCTACACATACATAAATGTAGAGACTCTTATAAAATGTAGGGCAGTCCAGCCAACGAAAACAGAGAAAGACGGATGAAGAGCTGAGACGGATGGAGTACTGCGGTGGAAAAAACCGTGTGCAGGCGATATTTGAAAAAAAAAAAACACTTGCCAGAGGCGGAAAAGAGCGACGGACGCATCGAGGATCGATCGTTATATTATGTGTCCGTCTCCTGACAAATCGCCTGTGCGTCACTGCCCGACGAGCGGATTACAATGCACCGAAGGTTCGGCGCAAAATGAGAAGGATGCGGGAAAAAGACGTTCGTCGAAAAAAAACGGAAATGTATTGCATCGATGTTGCATTCGTCAATCGTCTAATGACTCACCAGGCTCGATTAACAAATTAGAAGAAAGTGAAAAAGCGTAAAACCTATTCTACTCGAACGCATGGCTTTTTGTGAAAAACAGATCGCTTTTTTCCGACGTTCGGTAACTTTCCACTCAGATGGAAGGATTTTTGAGAACATAAAGAAGACTATCTAGATTAAACTGTGTGGCAGAATTTATTTGCTGATGCTGTGTTTTACGAAACCGTACCGTTCGATTTTTTTAAATAAATTTTATACGAAAATACGAGTAGTGTCCAACACCGCCATTTCGATCGATTGCAAATAACACGAACGATCGCAATTGAAATAAAAAAAGGAAAAAAAAGAGGATCGGTTCGCTCCGCACGAAGGAGAGAAACGATCCGCGTCGGATGGTAACTCGAGAGCGTGGAAGACGCGACGGGATGTGACGTCACAAGGTCGCCTTGTTTTTCCCTCTCTTTTAGCTTGTTTATGTGTATTTCTCTGCCGTTACAGTTAGCAGTCACACTGCGAGGCGCTTAGAAGCGCTGCCATTGTTGCAGCGGCCCCGATCGTTTCGTTATTTAGTGCCACGCGCGGAACGGACTCCTCCTCATAATTGCGGAATCCACTGCGACCCGATCGATTATTGTTTTCCTTCTTTTTTCTCTCTCCTTTTTTTTCAATCAGAATTCATCGTACCGTTACACCGAAGCCGAATTCGGAGCGCGAACACAGCTTCCGCGGATTTTTTGAAATCTTTCGCAACTTACTTTTCGCTCGACGATGTCCGAAGTACAGCTTACATTTACCTCTAAGATATCTTCGTTTTTAAAATGTAAATTATTTATTTGAATATAAATTTAAGAATAAATGAAAAATATTGCACTTAAAATTACTATAATCTAGCCTATCTTAAAAGAACAATTAAAAAAATCATAACAAGTAGTATTAGCAATAGCAATTGTACTTGAAAATCTAACGGGATTTATTTTGAATAATCCATAATTGACTGGTATCTGTGCTACATTTTTTGGTTGTCCTCATTTTACACAGTAATTTTTAATGAAACATTTGTCTGAAACTACTTTCGAAATTTTTATGCGTGATTCTGTTTATCCGTGAGAATCGCTTGGCAGAAAGAGTAAAGAGTAATTTAGACTTCCATGTCATAATGAAAATTATAGTTCAATTTGTAACTCACATTTGAAGTTTAAATTTGAGCTTCTTACCTGCACCTCTTACGACTCTTTACAGGTGAAAAATAGTCTGCCTCTAATGATACAACGCCGCATTTCATTTCATTTTAATTAACGATCTAAGCTCGTTGTACCTGCTTATTTTTTTTAATGTCATCGTTAAACCCTAATCTATACTTATTATCGACATAAGAATCTTATAACAAATCTTGAGACGTTCCTCGGAGAAAGTCATCAAAACGCATGCATATTAAGTCAAATTACGAAAATTCAAACATTAAAAAAAAATCGCACACTACGGGTACAAGAAAAACAAGCAAATCAGTGCCGCCAAACGACAAATGCAGTTTTTCCTAAGAAAATTTCAAGCGACTCGTTGCGCCTGGGCGACGTCGGTAGTCGTGGCCTAGTGTCTCCCGCGTGCGTGGATATGCTCGCCGGTAATTAATGGCCAGGCCACTTATAAATTATCGACGACGCGCGCTCGACGGCCGTCGGACAATGGATTCGCGTTCTCCACTTTTCTCTCGCGCTCCTTCCTCCTTTCCCTCCGCCGATGTGGTTATGCACGCGACGATTGTGCCCCACCGCCCCTATTTTTCCCGCCGAATAATTAACGCGTCGCGAATCATCGAGGAAGAGCCGAAAAAATGAGCGAGGCTCGGGGCTCGTGATTTACGGTGCGTGCTCCGCGGAGGAAGTCGTTAATGTCGATGAGGTTCGACCTGGAAAAGCCCGACAGGTTTGCTCCGGAGGGGGAGTTTACGGCTTTTCTTTTATTCGCTGAATGATCAAACGATGATGCTTTAAAATTTAACTTAGCCGATTTTACAACGAGAAATGGATGTAAAATAAAATTAATCAATAAGACGCTTCTTATTTTATTGCTTATATCGATCAAAAAGGTTTTATAAATAGTATACGCAACATGGGAAGTAAAACAGAATGCCTCAGATCACCCGTTTGTCACCCTCGCCTTCGGCTCGGGTGCCAATTTCCGTGTGATCTGGGACCATTTCTATTTTACCTCCCTTGTTACGTAATATACTATTTTTTAAATAAATGAATGGAACCGTCATCTTGCTACCTTTTTTGTTAAAACTTTAAGGAAATAGATTTTAATTACATTTTTTATTACTATAAAATATTTCTCCATATCTCAGCATCTCTTTAGGACTGCATGACTTGTGCTCCTATCGATTATTGAAATACCAAGATTGTGAACTCCGAAGAATAACAAAAAAAATATAAACGGGTATGGGTATTTTATATTTTTTCATTTTATTTTACTCTCACTTCCTGCACGTGCACATTTACGGTGTGTATTATTAGACTGTACAAAATTTGCATATCCGCGAGGATGTCGGGCGTAAGTTAATCACTGCCGGGACTATGTCAATATTTAAAAATGTGTCATCATTAGCACGCCTTCGCTAAATAAAATGACAATTATACTCCAAGTTTATGCTCGTTGTTAAGTGCGCGTCAACGTTGCATTACGTAAGACTGTCATCGAGGGAATTATGGAATTTCCATGGGCGTTGCAAAAAATATTGATGGCGTCGACTACCTTTCTTCTACTGAAAATAAAGTTTGTCTATTAAAACAAAAAGGAGCAATCACATTGGCGTGTTCGCTAAAGCAGTTCCAATTGATGAAGCCTCGGTGAGATTATAGCGATTAATTTAAAGAACATCTCCGTAATTTATGCCTCGAGTATGTAACGTGCACTTAGTGAAAAATTACAAAGCTAAATTCTAATAGGAATGAAAGAAAAATTACTAGGATGGTAAAAAAAGAGAAAAGTATTAAAAAAAGTTAGAAATAAAGAAAACAAAAGAAATGATAATAAAAAGAGGCAAAAAGAGCCTATTGAGAAACTTACCCTTTAGAGAGGATGTTATCATGGGGTCACCTGAAAATCATACAATTACAATGTTTACGTGTACATCAAAAAGAGTATAGAAATAGAAATAAAAATAAAGGGAGATAAAGGATCAGGTAACAGATAAATTTAAAAGAATTAAAGATTGAATAAAAGTAAACTAAATATAGAGAGAAAATTTTTAGTAATAGTATTCAACTAATGAAAGATTTTTCTAGCTACTTGTATAATATACATATAAAACAGTAAAAATTTCTACTATTTTTGCATAGAAAAAATTGACAATAGACGTTGACTATTGCACTAAATCTATTATATGTAGAGCACTATTAAGGGGACCAGCCTGGGTTAAATTTAAAAAAATACACTTTCCAGTATAATAGCTATAAAATTTTATTCAGTCACTTTTGATTACTGCAACTTTTAAAACTTCAAGTACATAGTTTAAGTTATTTATATACTATGAAAACCTAGACAGCGCTCCTTATCTCTACCATTAGGCAATTAATATTTTGCACATAAATATGTACAATAATTTTTTTTCTTATTTGTTTTAGAAAAGTGATCCGTTACATCTGAGGTGCAAGTTATGAATATTAATGTAAGTCTAGTCTGGTGACATATGAGTCATCGCACTGGAAAAGATATGGCAAGTGGATGAATAAATAAAAATTTGAGATATTTTTGATGGAACATTAGTAGAGATAAAGAACACTATTTGGCTGCTAATAGTGTATAAATAGCTTAAATTATGTCTGTATTTAGAGTTTAAAAAGTTCTAGTAATCAAAAGTGATGAATAACATTATTATAGCTACAATATTTGCATTAAATTTATTATACTGAAAAGTGTATTTTTTTAATTTAACCCAGGCTGGTTTCCTTCATTAAAAATCTAGATAATGTAATTATGAGACCGTCGCATTTTTAATTTAATATTGCAAATCGCTAATCGATGCACTCGTCGTACACGTATTTGAATGACAGTTTAAATGTATAATCGACGCGCGTATTAAGCCTCGGTGAAAAAAAAAAGAGAGCAGTAATTTCCACATTGATAAATGACGAGCTGAAAAACTTTTTACAACGAGAAAGGGGATATTAATTTGAAATTCATATTGTGGTTCACATATATATATTAAATTGACGTATATTATCTCTCTCTATACTCAATCGTTTGCCGTTCCCCTCAAAATGGTTCATATTTTTTGTTGAAAATTTATCATTTTTATACTTTTTTTTTGTAAAATCCACTTCTATATGATATACATACCTACATATATTATGCATTGCGATAGTGGCCATACGACAATTAAAAAGAAAACGTAAAAAAAAAGGTGCGAAAATTTTTCGCTACCGCGGAGACAAAGGCAGAGAGCGAAGCGTGGTCGTTTAAATGTTCGAGGGAGCCGTAAACGCTTTCCCGCTGCGCCAGAGGAGGGTCTCGGGCCTGCACAATGACGCTAGTGAGCGGCGAGATGATCGGTCTCTGAAAAGGGCTCTTTGTCCGTCCGCACTTTCTCCGCATCTTTTTTTTTCTTTCTTCGCTGACTTCGAGGCGTTACCAGTGCCCATCGCCTTTTTAGAAGCGACCTTTCTTCCTCTGTCCCAGTCCTTCCGAGAGACAATCAAGGCACACGAAAAAGTCGCAGCTTTTCTAAAGTGACTCCCTCTAACATACGCATTACTCAACCGTAATAATAATTAATATATTCAAATGAATTTGCGTGGACTATGGAAAAAATTATTCATAGGAATCATTTTGCAATATCGTCTTTGACGAATATTTAAAAAAAAAAATAAATTATGTTTTCATTAAAATTATAATGTCACATAATGGAAGCAGAATTTACATTGAACAAAACTAATGTAAAAATTATTAAATAGCTGTATATCTTTAAGATGTGCTTTCATTTTGTGCATAATTTAAATATTTTTTTACAAATAAATTGTAAAATATACTGCGATCGGTATTACATCCTACAGACCCAGTAGACCGAAAGGAACCGATTATTTTCTCCTAATCATATTGATAAAAAAAAGCTTCTAATATCAAGCATTCCTTGAGTAAACTTCGATTGATCGCTGTTTGTTTTTTATATTTTTAATTCCACACCAACCAAATAATTATCGGCATAATCCAGTTCTCCGCGGGAGAACCACGAGCGAGTTTGCTTAATGCGAGCTGCATTTTGAGCTATGCTTCACTTG
Source organism: Sycophila sp. Sp_5 (assembly GCA_018906775.1). Lineage (NCBI taxonomy): Eukaryota > Metazoa > Arthropoda > Insecta > Hymenoptera > Eurytomidae > Sycophila > Sycophila sp. Sp_5. The sequence continues at coordinate 1,490,140 of JACCID010000048.1, read as the reverse complement.
GTTAATCGATGACACCGCCATCCATCGGCGGCCGCTCGCTCCGCGCGGCAACCGCCAATTAGTTAACTATTCAAACGAGCATGCAATCGACAGGCAAGGAGGAGATAGAAAAAAAAGGATGATGGAGAAAAAAAAACATGGACGGGAGTAGGAGAGAAAAAGAGAGAGACTAATGTGGAGGAGATCGGCGGGAACCTTTGCGGCGATCACGCGGAATAATTCGACGTGACCCACTTGAGGCGACGACGAGCGCCGCCGCGTCGGGGGGAGGCGCGTAAATCCGCAGGGCCCGCGGGTAAGAGAGGAGGAATGACTGATGCCTTCGTTGGACGATCGATGAGCTTACGTGATTATCGATGCCGATCGTAGGCTTGAGGTGGGTATCGTTATGTAGTCTATGGGATGAAGTGAGTTTTTGACTAGTTACTCATTTTTTACGTGGAAATCAAGTTCTATTGCGCATTAAAATACTTGCTCGATGGAAGTCTGATAGATTGGCTAAATGGATAAATCGGCAATTTTCTTCCCTTAATTTAGTAAAATTCATAAAAAAAACTTTGGTTTACAAATCTCGCAAATAAACGTGTATACTCAACGTTTAATAGCCTCTAAGGTGATCTGAGAATAGCAACTTTGCTCGAAGAATCGTGCGAATAAAATGAAAAAATTTTAAAAAAATCTTTAATTTTATATAGACGATTATTCGGGTAACTTACCGCAGTTGAAATCTTCGGATTAAAAGCTCCATAAAAGCTACAAAGATTTCTTTGACAAATCGTCTGAAAAACTCGCGTAAGCTTTTGTACAAAAAAGCAACGCTTTAAATTAAGTTTTCTCGCATAGTTATTTCACTGCAAGCTCCTCGTAAATTGTACGAAAAAAATCAAGAAAATATTTATCGCCGATAAGGAGGAAGAAAACCGAGAGAATTCGTGGCGGGCAACACCAGCTTCCTGCGCTCGTGTCCTGGTCTGCGCGCATTATCCCCGTCAGCGAGACGGAACGGCTCTAGGAGTCGTCCTTGGGGCGCGCATATCCTGCCCCCGGTCGACCGCCGCCTCGCCTACCAACTCGTCGTCGCGCCAACGGAATTGCGAGATAAAACGCGGCTTCGTCCCTCTCCCCGCCTTTGCCGGCGCAACATGGCGATTTTCCGCGGAGGCGAGGAGTCATGGCGGGGAGATCGCGATACGATTGTGTCGAGCAGAATGCTGCTCGATTAGCAGCGATGGCGGTCTTCACTGGCTGGAGTATTGCTTGAAGGCAGGAACGAGTAAGCTCCATGTTTTGCATCCACAGTCTCTTTTTTTCACACTCAGAGGATCCCTTCAAATAAAAGTGTTAGGTTTTTTTGGAGTCGCGTTAAAAAAAGATTTACTCTGTTTACATTATTTATACATTTTTTAAAAGAATAAGTAATTAATGTTACGAACATTGCAGAATAAAATCAGTAACAGTAGTGGTGTAGCTCCAGGAAAACGTATATGTAGTATATTTGTCAAAAGCATATTACTGCCAAGTAGATCATCAATTTTTTCTTTGAAAAAGTAAAGCATCCAAAGAATCACCGCTTTCGAATAAAATATCATATGGTAAATAGATAAAATTCGCTCAATTTTTATTACTCCTTGATACTCTTCTATTCTCAGAAGGGGAAAAAATAGAATCATTTCAAGTTCGGGTGCTTCAATTTTTCTCTGCAATAAAATGAAAAATTACTTTTTTCCATTATGCAAGACGGATAAATACAAAATCGATTAGATTACGAAATAAATTAATTTTTATATGCTTCCTTTTATTAATCAGACTGCAAAACAAAGCACCTTATTACATATTCTCATCATTATCGAAAACAATTATTTCGTTAATGCTCCTTGACAAAAATAAACAGACACCTTTACGATTGAAAAAAAAGCGGATATAAAATAAAGTACTTAATACTGTAATAAATCGCGGAAAAACACGGCCAGGAAGCTTTACCCGCGAAATTCAAAACAATGCCATAAATCCTCAGTTTAATTTTCATACCCTCATACTTCACTCATGTAAGACACTCCGCGTTTCCCATTATTGCGCAACGGTAAATAATTCCGTCGACGAGGGCTTGTATCGGAGAGGCGCGATATTTGAATAAGCGCCCGAGCGGTTCTTCACGCTAAAACGGAAATCGTGTCCACCGCTCGCCCACGCATAGATTAATTCACCCCGGCCGAAGCGGAGGGACTGCATCTTCCTCGTGAGTGCATTGGGCGCCCCGAATTTTTACGAGGCGACGGGATAGATTTCCACATTGTTTCGTCGTTCGCGCTGCTTATGCATGCACCGACCGGACCACCGCTCGAGCTTCGTACTTGCGGACGGGCCGAGGCGTTCAGCGAGTCTTTTAATACATTTGGGGAAAATAAGAGCCTCGAGCTCGTCGGTTTACACAAAGAGGTATAAAATACAGAGTTATGCGCAATGGAATTACCAATTTTTTCTCGATTCCATTTGCAAAGTGGTGCATTGCTGTTTAGGGTCGAGTAAAAACAGATTTTTTTCTGAAGCAGATTTTACGATGCGATAAGATAGAACGATACAAAAATAAGAAATAAAATGAGTATATAAATTGCTATTAAAAATCGACCATTTTTTGCTTGCAGCACTAACAAAATCATGAACAACGAATTGTTCAGATAATGGACTTATAATTTGCAACTCCAGTTGCTTCGCGTATGAGAAGCCTATTGAGAAGCTGCCGCCGCAAGGAACTCGCAAATCGGGCCTACCTCCCTTGCTTGCATCTATTAGCAAACATAGAGACGTAAATTGAGTTTAGAGAACGATCCATGTGTCGCGTCAATTTTCAATCTCGAAAGTTCCGCAAGTGCAATCGACCTCCGCGCGTAGGATTCCGCGAGAAAAATAGGAAGCGTTAAGTTAAAAAAAGAAAGGAAGGAAGGAAGGATAATTTATTCACTTGAATCTGCTACTTCCCCAATTAGGAGATTCTCGGGTAAGTTCAAAATCTTCTACGATTTCTGCATGGTCTGCCCCGGGGACACTCGTCGATTATGAGGCATTTTAGCTAATGCTGGTATCGATCGGAGAAGGTTTGCATAATTCCCAAGAGGATTGCTTGGACTCGATCGTATGCACTTAGGAGGAGCGCTTGGAATTTTATTGGGCACTGCTTTGGTTTATCACCTTCAGGGCTTGCACACTCATCCCGGGAGCTTTATTTTGCCGTCGGTGCATATTACTCGCGATGCAGTGACGAGGCTGCGGTATTTCTAAATTTACCATAAGACCTTACAGGTTTATGTAATGCACCAAGTGCCGCAGTCTCTTGCGCACGTGATGCAACAAGCACGGAGAATTCCTCGATACGTCATAAGCGCACATTACCGTAATAAATAAACAAAAAAACGAAAGAGAGATACTTCCCCTTCTCCCCACTGAACTTATAATAAAAAAATTAACTAAACAAAATGAAGAACAAGCTTAAAACACTCTACACCCCCTAGTAGCTTTTCGTCTCTTTGCGAAGGAGAAAGAACAAAAAAAGAAGGCCAGGCCCGTTTATCGAGAGGCAAAGGTGAAACATTCAATTACCGAGGATGGCAAACCGCGATCAATAGTAAAATCTTGACGCTGCCAATAATAACTTGGTGGGCTTACGCAACGGCGCAATATATGCGACGAAGCGAGACGGGAGTGTCCTCCCTCCCATCCCCCCTCCCTGGCCACCTCCGCCCCGGACGCACCTGGAAAGTGCATAGACGAGCACGTACCTGGTGGCTGGTCGTAGTGCCGGGTGCGCGAGCGATCTGCGCAGTGGGTGGCGCGATGTGGGTGGTACTGAAGCGGCTGCTGGTGATGCTGCGGGGGTGGCGCCTGGCCGCAGCCGTTCTGCAATTGGATGTGCTGCTGCTGCTGATACTGCTGGGACGAGTAGTGCTGCTGGGCCGCGTCGGCGCCGTTGCCCGACGACGTGCCCAGCGAGTAGTGAGAGCTCGTCTGGTGCAGCTGTTGCTGCTGGTAATGCTGGTAGTGGCTGTTGCTGCTCCACAGGTAGTTCTGCTGCTGCTGATGCTGCTGGACCGCGTGATGATGATGCTGCGGTTAGTCATGAGTAGCGCAGTTGTCAGGCCGGGCTGTATTCGATCGTAAGAGATTTTAAGTGCTTCGATATAATTTCATCGAGTCTTTGCAACGAGCTTCTCGTTTATTGAGCTTTCAATGATTGTTCAAGCTTTTCAGTAAATTTGGAAGGATTTAAGACTTTGCTCGGCATCTTAAAAGTTGCCATTGATTACTGCTAGGTATACCGCAATGATCATCCACTAAAAGTCAGTAATGAATCCTATCCTTTAAGATACATTGAGAAAATAGTTTTATAAAAATTATTAGCAGCACTCTGCAGGACTAAATTTTGATGCCTAAACAGAATTGTTTCAAAAAATGTTCTATATCTATTGATTAGGGATTTAATTATTTTTATCTGAAATACCAGCCTGTGATTAGAGATAATAATTTTTATAACACATTTTCCTCAGTCTAAAATATCACCTCATGATTCCGAATTTATTCAAACCCTTGGGTGATCATTACAACCTATGGTTTATCAGTGTATTTCATAGAATCTTGCTTTAAAAAGACTATTAGAATTTCTGTGAATTGTCACGCGCAAAGCCAGGAGGAAATTTAAAGAAGCACTTGAAAAATGTTTACGCTCAAATACTTGCCGATCTGTGTGAAGCATGATGATGATGCTGGTGCTGTGGTTGGTTTTGCAACTGTTGCTGTTGATGCTGCCAGTAAGCGGTGTCGCTTACCGACGACATGCCGTCGCTCTCCTCGCTATCCATGTGACCAAAGTACTTTTCCGAAATCTTCACTGAACCTTCTGTTATTAATTTTTTAACAGATTCCTCTCTTTCAGCTCTTATTGATAGTCTCTCGACTCACTTTTCTAAAAGAGCCTCTTTTGTGAACTAACTTAACTGGTATCACAATTGTTCATAAAAAGACCGCGGTTAACGAACATTTTTTTCGTGTTACTCTGAAAAACGTTCACTTGAAAATAGATTGAAGAGGTATCGGTCATTGAATAATTCCTCGTTTCGCAGGTAGAATCTAAGCAAAAAATCATCGGGGGTAAACGTAGTAAACGTAAGTCGTCAAATGAGCGTGCGATGTGAAGCATGCGATATACAAAGTGACAATAACGTAAATTCACAGATAACTGGCGAAGTCGTCGATATGCAGCAGTTGGCAGATATATATACGAACACACTCGAATTCGATGCCTAATCCACTGAATTCCAAAATATCGAAAAGATAAGCAGAGAGACAATGAAGCAGAATAGGAAACCAACAGAAAGAAATAAACTTGAACAAAAAAAAGGAAGATGTGCGAAAGAAAGAAAGTACGTGACACGTGAACAAAGTATTCGAAAATTCAAATGGCAATTTAAACGGTTGCAAATGAATAGACTGATACGTTCCGTCGATAATGTGTTTTTTTCTCCTGGGATCAAATTACGTTTTTTCTCGAACTACCTCTCACGGGTGCGTTCGTCGGATGGACATGATTTTGGTTTCTCTTTTGTCGATAGGAAGAGAGAACAGCGTGATCAGAGAGGAGCGAGAAGTAGAAGAAAGTGAAAGAAAAAGCTGCGGAAGAGTAAGTAGATTGCGGCGAAGAAGAGGCGCCGCAACCCTTGGAGGATTATTTATATATTTGATCGTTTAATGATAGCGCGGGTGGATAACAGTCGTTCGCGAGGGCCGCGGGCGTCCCTTCCTGCGTCGAAGAGCGGCCACCACGATAGGAGGCCAGGTTCGCGAGAACTGAGCCACTGCTCCGGTTTTCGCGCTGGCCCGCGCCGCTCGGCGTCGGCCGCCCGGCAACGAAAAGGGGAGGAGAGGGAGGGCCACGAGGCGAGGGGGTTGAGCGAGCGAGAGACCCCCGCCGTCGGCGACGAGGGGAAGAAGGACCGACGCCAGTTCCGGGGGAGGAGGGATGGTGGGGGGCGGGTCACGGGGGATAGAGGCGCCCGATGGAGAGAGAGAGAGAGCTTTCGCGGAGAGAGCGATCCACGTGCACCAGGAGGCACGTTTCTCGGTCACGTGTCGGAGCGCCGAGCGCGTCTGGCTGAGTGTTGGTGTCACCCCCTTTGCTCGCCCGGGTATCGAGTTAATGCGCCGCGAGCCTCCGAGGTTCGTTTTAGGCGAGCTGATTAACGCGACAATGGGCGGCTTTTGTTCGGGCCTGCTAAATATGAGCTCGGTATTGCAGCTTATCCTGCTGGTGGTTCTTCAGGGCTGTTGCATTTTTTATTTTTAATTCATGTGCAGCGGGATCGAGCCACGAGGGTTAACTGACGCCAATTGCTCAGCTGTAACATGGGGAGGTATGCCATAATTTCTGCACGAAGTCATCGGAGTACAGTAATTTCATACGTGAATGTACGTACTCTTGTGCACGACTGGATTGTAAACAATTTAGAGGTGAACACGAATCGTGAATAAAGTTATTTTCAATGGTCATTACGCATAAAATTTGCATAATTATAGTGTTTACCTGGAAATGAAATGTCGCATCAGTTGAGGTGTACAATTTGAAGGATTAACGAGGAGAAGGCATTGACGGGGTTCACGTGTATCCCAGCGTCTTACCAAACTCGGTCCAGAACTACTGGCTCGCACACGACCTACTTATATATACAGCGCAATGTCGGAATCTCACGTGCCGTTCGTCACGTGTCTCCTGCACCGAAAATTCAAATCTATCTCTGGAATTTTCAGTTTGTTCAAGTACGCAAATAAAGAACTTATAAATTGCACGGTAATTAATTCATCTTATTGCTCCTTCTCCATCTTTTTTTTCTTTTTATTACAAATTTCACAAATTATCTGCTAACGAAACGTCGGAAAAAACTTATTAAATCACTGATAGCGTTAAATTAGCGCGATAAAATGGAAAATACATCAGTCGACGATATTAAATTTACAACATGAAAATCCTTGATTGTTAAGCGCGGTCGTAATACCCCGAACGCTCCTCACTTCGCGCGACATAAATTAAACCAGCGGCGTTTTTCAGTCGTCGGCTTTATAAAAATGTCCTGCCGCGACGAATAACATTATGCCGATTTATCGGGCGTCGAGTATGCGCGATCATAATATCACTCATTAGTCGGACTGTCGTCGCTAATGGCAGAAACTGCGCCATAACTTGCACCGGCCTCCTTCGCGACTATGTAAATTTTCTCGATAAACTCCTCCACCTTATCGCCCCCCCCCCCTCCTCCAAATGATACCGAGCCGCGCGCTTTCAAATCCGTGCCTATCGGCCCGGCTAGAAAGTACGAGTGGCGCTTATATAAGGGCGCTGCTTTTTCGACTTTTCTCGCGATTTTCCGACGGGGTGAGAAAACTTTCGGACGAAACGAGCGATAAAAAAAATGAGGAAAGAGAGTTGCGCAAAAGGATTACGCGGCCGGTTGCTCAGCGGCAGTAAAAGTGTGCGAAGGGCCGGCAGATTTAGCGCTCGTTAATTAGCCGTGATCGCGGAATGAAAAATTCGTCTTCGTCGTTTATCGCTGGACTTCGTTACGAGATACTGGAGGTGAGGATCTCCGTTTTATCGTTTTTTCCTGTTTCCGCGTTGCACCACTAAATTCGGTCGATTTTTCGACTGATAACCTATCGCAATTGAATTTCCAGAAGGTGAAGGAACGAGGATTTGTAAATGATCGGCTATGATTGAGTTATTTTTTTTTAAATTGCGCGAAGACGGGTGGACTGTGCCATGCCGTACCCGGGATGTTACTACTTACGGGTTTTCTTTTACTTGTATGTGGGTATACGTATCTGAACTTGTGTAGGTATAGTAACGATTCTTTGATATTTTGCACGTTTGCGATTATTCCCAGTAAATTGGAAATATATTTTCACTCTATTGAAGATTTTTTTAAATTTACGGTTCTATCCGATTTAGCGAAAATTGATTTGTCGTCGAATGAGTTTAGACTTTGCAATGAATGATTTAATCGTAACAATCGTAATGGACTTATATAAATATTTCTATCGTTGAAAAACAAACTCGAGCACATTGATTTAGATTTAAATAATTATTACCTATCCAGGACTTATCCAAATGGAAAATTAATTATAGTCAGCGATAATTAATTAGGAATCAAAGCGCTCGCAGGCGTGTTGAAAAAATTTCATTGTAAAATAAAAAAGATAATATTCCCTGAAGCTTCTTCGAAAATTTTCATTCCAGAATTATTATTATTATTATTATTATTATTGATACAATTGAAAGTAGTCGGTTCGAGTAACTTTTTAAATTTTCCTCATTAATAATAAATTTATTAGATATAAAGTAGGTGCCTTAAAGATATAGAGGAGATATCGATCTCGATATCTTTTATAGTTCGCAATGATTGAAACCCGATTTAGCCTGATGGATTATTACAATTTTATTGAAATTTATTGAAATGTTTCTGAAACGTCTTGCGCAATTTGTATCGCGCGTAAAGGAAGTGAATCCCATTGACTATTTAAAACAAATAAAAACTAATAAATAGAACGTCATGCCATGGATGATGCAAATGTTATCTGTATCGGGGAAAAATCCTTGTATCTCGATGCCTCGCGCTGCCGCGAAGGTGATAAAGCAGAGCAGCTGCGGATCTAATCCTGGAGTCGGAGGTCGATTTTTCCCCTGAAAGCGCATTAGAATGACTGCCGATCGGATAACGCATGTGCAGCCGACGGCACGTTGTCTCAGGTCAGGTCAGAACGGGTCAATGTACTCGCCCGCAACATTCGGATCCGCACGCATGCTTCAACGCTCCGGTCTATCCAACAGTTCATTCGGATTTTTTATTTGACAAATATTAATTTATATTACTCCGACGAGTCTCGCCTATTTTCCGTGCAACTTGCAGATGTCATGTGAAAAATATATTAATCTACAAAGCGAAGATTTTTGGCCGTCTATAGTATGTATACATATGATTTTTTTAGAATAAACACCTATAAAATGGCAATTTTAGATTAGTTTTCACAGCACAGTTCTTCTGTTTTCTAATTATTACATTAATAACACAAAAATAGATGTTGGTCGGAGAGGAAAGAAAAAAGGAATCATGATAATCATGTGCCAGATTCACCTATTCACCTCGCGCCAGCTTGTAACGAGTCGCTGGCCTCCTGCGTCGCGAGGCGCGGATTAAAATTCGATTGTATAGTACATTAGGCATGCCGATTTGTGTCTTGATGCAGGATCATATTCTACCTGGTCTATCGATAGTCTCTGCTTCGCTCGATTTGTTTGCAAAGAGCAGGCATAAACTATTAATCGAATTCGCACGGCTAAGACGATCTAAGACTGGAGGTACGCCAGGGGATTAAACGTAGGTTGATTCACTTCCTTGTGGTAACCAACGACTATTATAATTTGCTAGATTGCTAGGAAAATACCGAAGCAAAAATTTACTTGTTATTTGTTACGTTTCCGAAAAATGTAAAAGTGACTCCTATACGTACAATTTACTGTCCATAATTTACGTGGTCCAAAATGAGCTTAAAAGTAAATGTCACTGCGTAATTAAATGGTTGATTTCGTTAATAATCAATTTTCAATAAATTGAATACATTAAGAAAAAAATGTATATAGGTCCATTTACAGATACACCAAGGGATTTAAAAAGGTTTAGAAGAAAAGATTGAGAAGAAACGAAAAAGCGCAATGAACAGGTAAGCCAGCTTTCTCGCCACCCCCGCTCGCGAATAATCCTCGGCGCAAGAGTCGGACTCGGCCCGCAAAAGAAACGATCAATCCGCTCGGAAGCGGTGACGGTTCTTTCGAGTGGAGGGAAGGGGGGCTGGTAAACGCGGAAGTCCCGCGTCGTCGAATCAATTCCGCATCGGAGTCGGCGGCGGCCCGGTGAAAGTCGCGAAGCGGAGAGGAAGAAACCGCCGCGGCACGGTCCCGGCAACGTGACGACTCGCCAGGGGTTTCCCTGCCCCCTCGCCTTCTTTTCCTCTCGTATTGCTCCCTTTTACTTGCACATCGGAAAGGGGGAGATACTTTGTTTTTTGTATGATTTTTTTTGTTTTAATGAATTTTTCGGCAAGTGTTTGAACAAATTCTTCACTTTAAAGAGATTCTTTTCATCTGGGATAGAACTTTTTATAATTTTCTACTGTCGTTGAAAAGACTTTTCAAAACATTCTTCATCATTTATTGCTCATTTCTCAAACGGTCCTTCAAATGGGCGGAAAATGTTTGAAAAATCGTCTCAGCGATAAGAGAAAGCTACGTAATCAATTTCTAGTAGCACTGTAGTGAAATTTTCATTTAAAACACATTTAGAATTCTGAGACGCTGAAAAATTAAAAAATTCATTCCAGTTTTATTGGTGTTTTACGTAGACAGAATACTGCTAAATAAGCTAAGTACCACACAAGAAAATGATAATTTAAAAAGTCGTTTTATTTTTTTGTATTGACGCAGAATTGATCAACATATCATATCGCCGATTATTCAAGCTGCAAAACTAATTAATTATTTAAGTGTCGTAAGTCTCTTGCGTATACATAACAATTCTTCTGCATATCATTCATTTTACACAATTTCATGCAAAAAAATGTTATCATTTTCGTATAAAAATCCGTACGCAGATTAATAGTAGAGGCTACCACCCTTATACACCACAGAAAAGTTGGAATATCACAGCGTAGGCGATCGAGTTGGAAGCCGATCGTCCGAGCGTCTCCCATCTGAGTCGTTCATGCGTGGGGATGACGCGTTGACGCGCGGCGGAGTTTACGTTTTAATCGGACGTGCCTCGGCGCCTCTGCCTTTATCTCGCCGGCTACAGGCCGGCATCTCGCGTTGAGGCGATCCCGAAATTCGCGCTGCCCGAGGACCCTTGCCCCTTTTTTCCGAGGCGCGTTCGACTCCGCTGAGCGCATCCGAGGCGCTTACATCCCCTATCCCATTTTATTATCATTTTTTTTGCAAGGACAGAGGGGTGATGATCGATCGTTTTCCCTATGAGAGATTCATAATGAAGTGACCTGTGGCAATTTATTTGTTGGGAATTTCAGCTATTTGTTAGGTTGAATAATTTTCTAAGATTAATCATTTATTTGTCTATTTTCTTTTTTCAACTGCTCAAACTATTTTTCGAATATTTATTGTTTCTTTAAATAAGGCTGTAGCTAAAACTGATTAAATATTCAAAAAAATGAAAGTAAATTGGAATAAATAAATATTATTGATAATATTTATTGTTATTAAAAATTATTTATAATTTTTGAAGTAACATTTAATTTTTTAAAAGCCAAGATTGAAAAGAAAAACCTATAGGAAATGGATTAAAAAATATTTTAAATAGTTCATTGAGTGGTAAGTGCGTCGTAAAAATATCAGTATCTGCATCGTGGAGCTTATAAACTTTGCCAATATCGCAGAAATGAATTTGAGGAAAAAAGAAAGTTGAGGCTTGGAACGAGAAGGGTGCGCACACGCGAATCTCTAAAGACTGCGAGTGATGGCTTTGTGTTTGCCAAAGGGGTGAACTGCGTACCCCCTATAAACTAGATTCGCAGGATACCGCGTATCCTGTACCCTGAAAAAAAACCTTCCCTCGCTTTTTTTTATTGGTTACTTAATGGAACAATGGAATATTAGCTTTCTCATGTATAATTCAATTTAAAAAATATTAGACACCGAATGAAAAACGTAAAATACGAATAAAATGCACAAGGAAATTATTTTTACATTGCGGAAAAGAAGTATTTTTATTTTTAAATAAGAAATCCAAATTATTTTATAAAGGTAAATAAGTAAAATTAGAGTTGTCAAATTTTCGAAATTATTAATTTTGTAAGGTATTTTTGAAGTTATTAATAATAAGCTTATCTATCCAGACCTGCACAGAGGAATTCTTTTCCCCTTGCAGGATTACTACCCTTGCAATGTAATGTATTTTACTCTGAATAAAAAAATAATAAATAACTGGTTTTACTATTTACAAGTACAGCTAATTAAGAATCTGCTGATTAAATAGCTCCTGCATTGACATAACACCGCGAAAAAGTGCGCCGTCCGTTTATTTTCGCCGGCGCAAGTCAATCCCAGTTCGAAAATAAAAGCTTCGCCGTCAATTTATTTACACTCATGCGCGGATTAATGATCCCCATTGAGTGGACGGGCGAGCGCACGCAGTCGTCAGCGCGACTCCCGAGCGGCAGTTGAGCGCGTCCGTCATAATCCGAGCGTCCCTCCGGCGGCGCTCGCTTATATATCCCCGCGCGGAATGAACTCACGTGGCGTCCCACGCGATCTCCGAGTCTCCCCTCTGCGTTTCCTGGCTTTTCGCGTGGACGGCTGCGCGCAACACGTGGCCGCCTCTCCCCACCCGGCCGCCCCCTCGACGACGTCGCGGCGCTGCCCTCCCCCGACCCCTCAAAAACGACGACGACGGCAATGTGAGCAGCGCGTTTCCGAATCGGCAGTTTTGCTGCTTCTTCGTCGGCGCGAAAAAATAATCGGGGTGATATTGATTTCGAGGTGTAACAGGCCAGTCTTATTTTAAATGGTGGAAAGGTGATTTGATCTTGTTACGGGGATGATTAAGCGATTTTTTCCTGCTTCTTGAAAAAGGAGATTGAATTTCATACTGAAAATAGCTGCAGATTCTTTTGAGGGTATAGCGATGAGCTGTTACTTTTGGATAAATCTAATAGTTTCTCCTAAAAATTATATTCTGGTTGAATTTATTATCATTTTAATTAAACACAAACGCTTCATGGATATTTGTATCCTACAGAGTTTTAACAATTTTCAAAAGAACCATATTTAAAGTATTAATTCTTTAGACAGTTGTTAAAATGCTGTAGAATAGTAAAGTTTATTAAGAAACTATGGACTACGAGAACATTAAAGTATAGGCAACTGCAATTTGCAGTAGAATGTTTTTTTCTCTGAACAAGTTTTTTTTACCCTTTTTATAAAAACATAAATAATCACGAAATTTTGTTTTTTCCAGCTTCTAATGCACTTTTTAGAAGGGGCGATAATTTTAATGCTAAGCTACTAAACTGTTTTAGAAAAATCAGTATTAATCGACTCGATGAGTGCTCTAGCGAATTGTGCCGCTAATTTTAAATGAGTCAGACGAGTCGTACTTTTGTCACATGACAGACAACTTATTGTAATATTCGCTTGAATTTAAAAACATTGCAAAGTGACGCTTTTAATTTTTTTATTGAAACCTATAGTAAACAAAATTGATTGTCATCGTTTCGTATTCATTTTTTAATGACAGTGAAAAATTGGCATTGAAAATTAAAATCACGTATGTACTTAGAATGTCAATAATACTAGTTATATCTAATCTAATCTAATCATTTTTGTAGAGCAGATTAAAAAAAAACAACAGTTTTTAGAAAGTTTCCGATGAAATAATTCGTTTTTAGTTAGTCTACGTCTTTTGTTTAGCAAAATATGGATCTGCTACTTGAGATGATGAGGCTAATTTGAGAATTTGTGTAACCAATTTAGGAATTCGTAATTAGATTGCGCTTTAATAGAGTCCTTATTTTGGTCCGGAAGAAAGGAAGTAATTTTAACGATCGAATGATCATATTGAACACCTTTTCATCGTCGGCTCGCAATTTAGAATTGAATGAATAAATGATTGCTCGAGTACGCCGAATCTATATTCTATCATTAATTAAATTTGAATTATGTAAATTAGATAAATAAAGCACACTTTTGTTTGAATCGCCTTCTAAAGAATCTACAAATATTTATATTCAATAATATAATTTTCACTCAATTCTTTTTTGCGGTAGTCTAAATGTGTTATTTTTTTAAATTTATTTAAAATCACTGTAACCTGCAGTTTCGATCAGAAAAAGCACAGTTTAATTGCTCAGTTATAAAAACTCTCTTCAGGTGTTCATGCAAAGAAAGCTTGATTTGCTAAATGTCTGCAAAAGACACTCGTTTTTATCAAATCAATTTTCTTTGTATAGTTGTAATTCTTTTTTGTTCTCTTCCTTTCAATGCATCATTATTGGCTTATTGTTTAAAGTAAAAAGCTCCACAGAGCTTCTTTCCAATTTTTTCTTCAGGAACGTCACGATTGGACTTGCATACTATCTGCGAAGGAATAAAACGAAAGAAGTAAAATAGACACACTGTATATCCTACAAAGAGAGATATAAAAAGTGGAGAGTAACGAGTCTAGAGATGTCGTTTTAGTAAAGCGAAGCGAAACGCGGGGGCAAGTGCGTGCGATCAGTGACAAGAAAAAAAATGCACTTGAGTTTCTGTCAAGGACAACGGATGCGGCATCCCGCACAAGTACGTATCCCAATGTGTTCGAGACCTAATCTGCCTATTTCGTAAGGTGTCTTTCAGGTGAAGTATATAGTTACTTCGAGATTACTTCGTTTAAAGAAAAAAAGACTTTATTTTTTAATAATCTACTTATAGAATGTTGATAAAAATAATTTCTCAAGGATTTTCTAATAGATCCATCGTTTTATTCAACTGGACATAGAATAAAAATTAAAAATCCTGGGACTTTTTCAAAATAATGAAAGTTTTTGCTCCGTTAATCTTATCTGAATATTCAGCGGTTGTTGTAATATTGTAATTAAAAAAAAAAGCTCTGCAGAATTTATGAAGATTTTCTTGTAAATACTACGGAGTTTTTCCGAAGAAAACTACAGAGGTTTTTTGTAAAATTATGAATAAACTTGGCCAGTCACTCAAAATTCCGATGAAAATTACAGCAAAAATCTCGGAAAAATTTTTAGAACTTGCAAAGCGTCCCTGGATTACATTTATGAACGCAATTTTTCCAGGAAAGTTTTTCGTAAATTTTACGACAAAATCTAATTCTCAGTGCCCATTTTACCCAAATCATCCTCCGCGAATTTTTCGCATAACAACAATCCATTGATCCTTGCGTATCTACGACCCACACTATATACAAGCGTCCCACATCGGTAGCATCGTCACCACGACCTCCATTGACGCTCGTCCGCGACCTGGTGACAGGGTGCACGAAAGACAAAGAAAAAATAGTAAAAATAGAAAGAAGAAGTACGCGGTCCGGGAAGAGGCGGCAATTATCGCTCGGACAATAGCGCTCGCGCACGCTCGTCCCAGTGTGAAAACCGGCGGCGGCGCGGGCGTCGGTGTCGTCATTGCGTAACCTTCCAGACTCATTCAATCGCGCGCGAGCCGAGTTTCATGAATGCCTGCCAATTAGACGGCCAGTTACGCGTTTGCCGCGGCAGCTGCGCGCTCAGCTTTTCAGTCTCGGCCCCGGAGAAGGCGACCTTTTTTTCTTTTTATTTTTATATATTATTTTTCTTGGCCTTTATTTCGCCGATTCGCAAGCTGCGACGTTGCGCGCGGGAGGAGCGCCACACACCTTCCGCCGCGCGCTGGCGAGATCGTTTCGCGGGGCGCGTTGAGAGCTTCGCTTGATTATGCACCTGCGGCTATCGACATGCAGAAGAGAGACTATTTTTTAATGAATTTTAATAATTTTAACACTTTTTTGTTGGAGCTTTAATGTACAAGGCGTTTTGTGAAATTTTAAATATTCACTTTTTTTAGATTATTTTAACTTGCTTTGATAAAATAGATAAAAAAATTAAGTAAATAAATGCTAAATTGTAAGACGAGAATCATGGAGAATATGTAGGAAGCCGTGAATGCTTTTGTAAATGAAGTTATTGTTACCGTGTTCATCAACATGATTGAAGTTATGAGCGTGATGGACTGCGGCAATGAATTTTTTTTATTTAAACTGTATTTCGATTTTATTCTAATGTATATGAAAACAATTTATCGCAAATATTTTTATCTGCATCAAATGAAAGTATCTTGTGGAGTCTTTTGTGAGATTTTTCGCGACATAAAATATATATTCGATCACAGATTTATTTGCAGTGATTTATAACTTTTCATAAAAATCTACTTGTATATATACACATTTAAAAAGTTACTTTTTTTATCGAGATACTCACAATTTTGTCCTTGAAAATAATTAACGCTCCGTTTTTCTTCTCTAAACAAGGTAATTAAAAAATTTCCACAAATTTATACGTTCAGCATCCCAGATCGTTAACGACCCATTAATCCTCGCTCTATAATGTGATAAAATATTAAAATAGCGATCTAGTTTCCGTTACAAAAAAAAATGATTTTACTTTACTATAATAAAAACTGAATATTAATAAAGAAAAATTTCATAAAAACGTCAACCTCCTATGTCATTCAGAACCTTTGACCAAAGAGAAAACGATTGCAATTTTCATTTGCCACTTAAAGTTCCATAAAACCCAGAAAATTATCAATCTATAGTCAGGAGGAAAAAAATCAAACACCACCGATCAAATGATACGAAATAAAAGATAAAAAAATAGAAAAAATTGGGCTACCCCAATAGCGAGAGAATCGGAAGCTCCACCTAAATCACAGGTTCCGTGGTCGTTCTTCTATTTTCCTGGAAAATTGCGCGCAGTTGAGCGTTGCAGGCCCGGCAGTGACTTGCGCGTGGGAAAGCCGAGCGAGCACGGCGTCCGGTGTCCTTGTTGCTCGCGCATCCACACGTCGGCTTGTGCAGTGCACGTGGAAAGCCGCGACTTTTCGTGACGCTCGCCTGACTAGCTTAAACGACAGGAGGATGCCTTTTATATTTTTCCGCGATTGTCGGTGATCGAGATCGGCGCTTGTTTGCCGACATGCCTCGTTTTCTTCGCGAGGTGTTGCAGATAATAAAAATTAATTCATTATCTTCTTTTCCATTTAAGCTAATGAATTTTGCGAGAAATTCTAGAATATGTTGAATTTATAGTGGGAAACTGCTACAATTAGAAAAATTTCACTAATATAGTAAGAATAAAGTTTTACTATATTAGTAATTCTACTATTTAGTGATTAGTAAAAAAATTTTTACTAATTTGAGTAGTTTTGCACTATTTCAACTTTGGAGGCTTATGTCCTTCGATAAATAATACTTTGACAAGAAGTGCAAAAGGAACACTTCTTCTTTGTATCGTCCTTTCTCTCTCTCTCTCTCTCTCTCTCGATGCGATTCAATACACCTCGTACGATTGCGGAATTATCAGCGGGAGGGGTTCTCTCGAGAACGAAGAGAAAGAAAGAAAAAAAAGAGAGAATGGACGACGCGTTTTAATTAAAATCGTTCTGTACGATTTCCAGCTGCCTGCCTGCGTCGGCATCGTCCAAGGATTCGGGAGGACGCATGAGTGATTTCATTGGAGAGGTGTCGCGGTGATAACGCCCCTCTCATTTATATTTACTTATTCTTCTAATAAGTAAATATCAAGTAGATTCTGCCAAACTGAATTTTTTATGTTAAATTTACTTCTGTAATGCAATTTATCAAATGTAAAATCTTCCGAGGATTTAAATTATTGTACTTACTATAAGAATGTAAATTACTGCACATAAAAAATATTTGAATTTTTCTATGATTTTTCTAAAAATGATAACAGACTTCTACATATTTTGATAAATTTCGTTTCAATTTATAAAGGGTACATTTAGTTATATATCTACATGAAAATCGACTTTCTTTGTGGATTCGAGCTTTCACTTCACCCTGATTCATTTTTGGGTCGCTTCTATATTTTTGCTCTTCCGAGGGAAAATCTAGACTTCAATGAAGCTTGTGCCACCTGACAAAGTGCCTCAATGGGGGGTATCCATGAGATTTATACGTTGGACTAGAGCCAACGGATATAAAAATAAGTTTGGTTGTAGGTATACAAATAGTTAATAAATCGATGCGTAATAGAGTGATGCATAATTTATGGTATGCAAATCGATAATCTTTCAAATTGCATTGTGAGCGCTCTTTGCATATAGACTTTTAGAAATATCAGTAGACAATATGTTTCTTCATTTTTAATGATGCAGAGAGAAAAATATGCAAACGAGCCCCGCGGCATTGCTTAATATTAAAAAAAGGAAACAAAATGTCAGGTTGACTCTTTGATGAATGCCGTCTGTTAGTCGAGCGATTACGGCCACTGCGAGTTTTAAAATTGTTGCAATAAATCAGATGACTTTCGCTATTAATTTTTTATTATTTTTACAAGCCTGCAATCGTACGATTGTATGTACAAAAAAGTGCACTATATGATTATGAATTTATCAGATATTTTTTCTTTGTATTCGTTGGAAGGAATTTCTTCTTTTGTCGTAATAAATTTATATCTTATTTGCAAGCGTGTCCGGCAATTTTGAATAAACAATTAAATCGTTGCATGACGCATGGGGAATTAAATTAAAATGGATGTCTGATTTGAAAATATAAATCATAATGTTTCTAATGGCTCATAAATAGGGATACACATGGATATTAGAATAATAAAATTCAAGTTTTCAATCTACTTATCATGTTTTTATAGTTTTAAGTGAACGATATGAGGTGTAATAAGCTTCAATTTTATGATAATTGTTTGGTTTAGCACACTTTGTAAATTTAATAATCAGGCGCCAGAAAAAATATTCAAACTACTTCTCTGAAATGAAAAATCACTCGAAGGTTATAGAGTAGCTTGGTGTTTGCATTAAATTATATGGTTTTTATCGTATTATTAAATTTTCCCTCCGCCTCATGAATATAAATCAAAACTGCTATATGCTTGATAGTTCCTATCGCAGTGGTAAATGTGATACGGGTATAGGAAGTGAATTCAACACTCAATATATAAATTTCATAATTTAATCATGCATTTATAGATTTGAAGATTTGGTATGCATTTGCATAAATTAATGTAACTATTATTACTTGAATAGCCGCATGTCAAGATCTTATAATTGAATTTAACTTTGTCATTGAATCCATTATTTCCAAGTATGCCATTAAGCTTCACTCGTCCTTAATTTAATAAAGTGTAAAATGACGAGAAAATTATAAAAGTAATAAAGTGTTGAAAGACTAAAACTTTCTCATATGTAAATTCAACGATCTATCCATTAAAATTTACTGATAATAATAATAATAATTATAAATTTAAATATCTCGATTATTTTATTCTCTCGTTCGTTAACGACCATTAAAATACTTAGGAGGAGTAACTATTTATGTAAATAAATTTACCACTCAAGTCAAACATTCCCTACACAATGGATGCGTTAGAATATAAAACATGATTTTTTTTTGTTCTAAATATTTTTATTTATCACTTTTTAATATTAGCCTTAAAAAATAATAAACATGTTTATATCGACCGATTATAACTCGCAATCTTTGAAAATTAAAAAAAACATAAAGAACTCGATCAACGGTTGTTTTGATACAGCTAATCCATCGGATCGTAAATCTCCCGCATATTTGTGAGAAGACATCTTAACTCGCATCTAAAAGTGTGCTTGCACTTGCTCATGTGGGCACGCGAGGAGCGCTACGCCGGGAGAACGGATTCTCGCGAGGGCGATTAATCGCGTAGGCGCGCGCGGATTACGCGAAACTTCGAATTCCGCGCGTGCCTTTATTTTTATATACCCGCTCACCGTCGCCTGTATTTTTATGCGGAACTACTGCTCAGCTTGGCTTTTCAAATCGACCTTTAGGAGAAGAAGTTACTTTACTTATCATGCCTCGAGGCGTTAAATAAATGTACTTTCTTCTGTATTGGTAGGGTGTTCCTTTTACTCGGTGGTATATTTCGTTTTTCTTATGTTCTTATGGAGAAAAGCACACTGAACAAATTTTCTCATGAAAATTACAACGACGCTTCTTCGTAAATATTGAATGTTTTCTCAAGCTTTTCAATATTCACAAGAGAAGCTCCGCAAACATTAAGAAGATTATTTCCTGAAAATTACGGAGCTTAAATACTACCGAGCTTTTTTCGTAAAAACTTTGGTAAATTTTCTGTAAAATTATCCAGCTTTTCCCCTAAGAGCTTTCGAGCTTGCCTCGTAAGAAATTCCATGTTTTTTTTTTATAAAATACAAAGTTTTCTTAACTATTCCAGATTTAGGAAAAATTTGCTGTTCTTGCAAACGCAAATTATAAAAAAAATCTGATTCACTTGAACGACGCTCATAAAATAAAAGTCGTTAAATACCTACGTGCGGTGACAAAAAAAGTTTGACCGGAAAGCTCTCTCAATGAGTCGGTGTACCTTTGACTTTGACAGACTCGTGGAGAAAATTAGTTCGCTACCATCTCTGATTTTTTTTTTTTTTTTACAAGACGCAGTTGATGTCGTTTTTATCGTTGTATCCTCGTTTATTTTCTAGAAAAAAGACTAATTCCCGCTGGTGATAAAAATGAACTACGATTTATCAGTACAAATTTCTTTAGAGACGAGCACCTAGTACTTACGAAGGTATCTTCACCAACAAAAGAGATCATTTCCTTTTTGAGGGGAAGTTCTATTTTTTTCTTTTAATTTTACATATCACATAAATTATTTCTTGTTTGTTTATAAAAAAAAAGTTAGGTTGTCGTGTTCAAAGTAAATTACGGCAACATTTTTTTGCTTGTTTTTGCGCAGCTTTCCCTCGCCTCAAAGTTTCGCAAGTTCGTATTCCAGAGGGTATAGTCTCTCCACGAACGAATCCTCTATATGTATAACGGCGTTATTAACCGCTATTCGAAACTTGTGAAGACCTACAAGTTATACTTTGCACGTGCAAAGATTCCAATGAATTCCGTGATGTTTTTTTTTCCTGCGACTGTTTTTTCATCGTTCGAGAAAAAAAATTGTCCGCCTCATTACTCTTGATTGACGTGCACTTTGCACTCTATTAAATATATTTTGACATGTATCGATGATCGAAGCATTAACAATGGGAAAACATCAAAGGGCTGTAGAATTAAATTAATTTTTTTTATCAGAGTTAACACTGTAATAATTTAGTTTATATAAACCAAGATTCAAATAATAGAAGTTTATATCAAAATAATAATAATATATAGGATAAAAATAAAATTCTTATTTCAAACTATAGTTTATAGGTTTCATTTTACATTATCATTTTTTTTTCATTCTTTCACGTAACACTAAAAGGGCGTAATTCTCAATCTTTCTACGCACACGAGAAATAAAAAAAAATATTTTGAATGTGTTTTTAATTGAAATTCAGCTATTTTTTAAGTGCAACAAAATAAATTTTCATTGATTACACGTAAATACTTTTTTAATTTAGAATAGTTTGTAGTAACATTAATCAAAAAGTGGCGAGTCAACGACTTAATTTTTTTTTTTTAAACAATTTCACGTACTATATTATTACGCGATTTAATCACAATATTAAACCAACAATGTTTTTAATTTAAAAATGCGCTAACAACAATAAGTATCCTACAGTCCCTTCAATATTTCACGCCCAAGATAATTGAAGCTCGCGATCTCAGTTAGAAGTCGGTCGTATAACGCTCGGTCAACGAGCGCGCAGCGGGGACACTCAATGAAAATTTCAAGGCCTGATAAAGACGCGTCTCAGGATTAAGTATCCGCACTTAATGAACATAAATTTCATACCCGCGCCACCGTGAAATTATTGTCTACCATTTAACCAGTTCCCGATGCGAGCGAGCGACGAGTCGGCAGAATCTGAAACGCGCGTTTGCCTTTAATTACCATTGTGCGCGATACTACAACAACGACGGGACAAATATTTTATCTATTGTCCTCCTGCCGATACGTCGGAGATCCTCCTGCGGCGTAGGTATAAAAAAACGGCGGAGTGTTTTTTTTTGAGGTGAGAAAAAAGGGATTTCAGTGGCTGTCATATTAAGTACAGATCAGAAGCGAATGCTCCAAAGGTATATATATTATTCGACACGTTACAACTCTGGTAATCCTACGCCTTGCCGGCATTAAAGTGGGTAATTACTGCGACCATCGCAAATAATTGTTGTAAATTACTGAAATTAAGACACGGGTTCGTTACGATATTTCAGAGAGATAAGGCCGCGGCAGTATGTAAAAGAAACGAGCTTCCGGCGTTACCTTTTCACACATGCGCGCGAATAGTGCGAGCGTCACGTCATCATATTTTTTAACTGTTACGAAGGACAACGCTTAAATAAGATAAATATCTCGATACAAATTTTCCCTTGAATTGCAATTTGAACGCTGGGATTGATAGCGAAGAAAAATACAAAGAAAGAAACATTTATTTATTTTTTTTTAACTACTTCAATACAGAAATCAATACATTTATCCAGGCATTCGGAAATTGAAAGTAAATAAATCCTGTGGTTTATATATTTAATGTTTTAAAAGTTTTTTTAAACATAAAGTATCTAGCTTCTTAGCAATTGAAAAGTAATAAAGTTTTATTCAAGTAGCTTTATTGTATTACAGTTTTATTATTACAAGATAATATCAAGCACCACTTGCGTCAATGAATAATTAAACCATCATCTTCTTTTTTCATCGCGCTATCAATGAAAAATGTTGAATCTACAGCGATAAAATTTTACGACTGTGTCAGATCGAAACTCCACGTGGCTAATAAAAAAGATATCATTAAAAACTAAATTAATCAATTACACGGAAAGTACCGCTAACGCACAGAATCAGTTAAAAAAAAGCAACTCACGAGTGGATCAGTCGCGCAAATCCACCCCCGCGAGAACGACTCCGCGGATATCTCCATCCGGCGTTTCCTAGGGGCGGGGGCAAAGGGGGGAAGCGCATTTTTCCGTTTCCCATTTTCATGGCAAAGCTGATATTCCCAGGCGCGCGTGCATATTTTATCGTCGCCGCGCGCGACAGTTCAAGGTAAGTCGGTGGAGTATGTAGGTAAACATACCTGTTTTGCGCGCGCGAGGCCGCTCGATTCCTCTCCGCGAGCTTAGACGAGCCCCGACGGTGGCTCGCAATCGACGTTTTTCAGCCGCAGCCGAGAGGATCTGCGAGGCGAGGAGAAACGAGCAAGATTCTAGATTGCCAATAACGCATGCAGTCTGCGATCAATTTTTTAAATTTTTTATTTATTTTATTTTATTTTATGTTTTTTTAAGGTCAAGAGATTTGACCTGAATGGAGAAATATTTGTACGAGACTTTGATCTTTCGCTTTCTCATAGTTTCAACGAGAGAAATGTCTTTATTTGATAAGAAGACTAACAGATTGCATATATACAAATCGTAAAAGTTTTTTTTATTGCCAAAAAAATTCATACTAAAGTTGTCAGAAATCTTATCACCAAATTTGAATTTATCGAAATTGCATTATGTAAATATTTTTTTCGTCTTTTCGTATTCGGTATTAATGTACAATTTAAGTAAATTTTTCTCGTTGTTTAATAATTCCATTTAATAATTCGTTTTTAATTTACAATTTGTACAGCCACATGTAACTACTTTTTCGAACAATAATTCACAATGATAAGTAACTGTACCGTCGATGAGTCTTTTTCAAGCTGCAACGAGCGAGTAAAAGAAAAAAACGTAAATTAAACTCTCGCTTTTACCCATGCAGATTTTTCAAAGCGATTATGCACATTTATGCGTAAAACGATCAAATATTTTTCCAGTTTTAGACAAACTGCGACAAGATGTTAGTGCACTCGCTGGGAGAGTAAAAAATATTTATGCTGCACGAACGAAATTCATATCGACGATGTACAGTACCGTAAATAATAATATTAGAAAATTTTCGTTGTACATATTTATTGATAATTATCAATTTATAATCGTAATTAAGTGATCGCCCGTAGTAATATATTTTCACTTTCTCAATTAAGATCGTTAATACTTGCATCTCCCTGGAGTTGGGTCAAAATTTATTACCCGGAAGCGTAATGAATTTTAATCGAACTTAAGGAGTCACTTTCGGACGCTAAAGAAGGACGATTTAGAACGCATAACTCACTATGAACAAACATTCCTCGCGCTAATGCACTGATCACCGGCGAATTTGTGTTTTTCGCAAAAATTTTATTGCGCTTTCGATTATTCAAGAATAGCCGAGGGAACTGGCCGAAAACTGTCGAGCTGACGCAAACGAAAGTTGATATAGATACGACTTTCTTTAATTCTGACTTTAAAAGTCATTTAAATTTACACGCCAAATAATCTAATCACCTTCGGATCTGTATTAATTTCGACAAGAATCTATTTATTTATTCTGTGCAGTTTTCACTTTCATTTTGATCTACGCATATGCTTCCCCATTACTTTTACATTTTAAATTTTACGCTACGATTAACATCCATTTAATAAAATTGCATTTAATTACT
This sequence comes from Sycophila sp. Sp_5, assembly GCA_018906775.1. Classification (NCBI taxonomy): domain Eukaryota; kingdom Metazoa; phylum Arthropoda; class Insecta; order Hymenoptera; family Eurytomidae; genus Sycophila; species Sycophila sp. Sp_5. Next base: position 1,465,866 of record JACCID010000048.1, on the reverse strand, counting down.
ATTATTAGCAGCGATTAATAACCTTTTTGTCGAAATATTTATAGTTGCAATAGTGTTTTGTCACTCTATTTTATCCTTTTCAATTTTATGCACAAAATGTACAAAAAATTCAGAAATAAATATTTTTTTAAAAGTAAAAAGCATTAGAATAATTAAAAAAAAATAAATAAATAATGGAGTACATATATATTATTGTTTAAAAAACCTGTGAGAGCGTCCGAGCTCAGCGGCGCCGACTCTCGGCGTTGGCGTCGACGCCTGGGGAAATCGAGGAGGAGGGATACTTTCTGCCGTACCCGCAGTCGATAACTTACCTGAAACAGAGAAAATAGAGCTTTCAGAGCTTTCGTCAGTCATCGACCTTACCGATCGCCGAGAATGCACCGACCCCCGTGCACCACCCCTCCCGACTCACCGCCACCCCCTACAACCCCCGAACACAAAGCCCCATCGCCCACGAAAAACCCAAGAAAAAAAGAACGACAATAAAAAAAGTTAAACGAATACGAGGACACGCAGCACTGCGAACTATTTCAGAGTGGCACTTTTTTTAAAGCTCGAGGACGCGTCCTCGCCGTCGGTTCGAATGTCAAGCGAGGAGCGCTGCGTCCGGGGGCGGGTGGGGGCGCAGAAAAAAAGGAGCGGCGGAAAAACGTCTATATTTACAAATGTTTCGAGTCGATGTGTCCGCGGTGACGTCAGGTGCGCGCGTCCGAGTGCTCCTCTTGGTGTGTAGAGACGAGAGAGAAAGAGAGAAAGAGAGAGAGGATAGTACACGACCGTCGGTAGGCCGTTTTATTTTCGTTCCTCGTGAACGAACGCAATGCGGAACGTCACGAAAGTCCCCGAGCCGGGCGTCACGAGTCGGGCGCATTCACTTATTAATGAATCCACGACTGCTGCTAATAAAGACCGCCAGAGCGCCTTCCTTCGGTCTAGCTCGGGACTTTAGTAAACTCACAAACCCTAAATTCGGCAGATTATTTTCAATGTAACTAAAACCCTGGTAAACTAATAAATGTACTGAAATCAATCAATAAAAAAGAGTCAAATCTATACTCTTGTAATAGTTATAACTGAACTCACAAACCCTAAATTCGGCAGATTATTTTTAATGTAATTCTTAAACCATATTTAACCAAATTAATTGTTAATGTAGTCAAGTTGATTCTCTTTTAAGTAGTTATATAACAGAAAGGTATCTAAACGTTTATATATTATCGCCAGGTATAAGCTGTTGTTAATGTTCTTTATATCCAATTATTATAGAATTACTGCATGTAATGTCGTTTAAAAAAGATCTCTATATGCAACGCTTTTAAATCGTAAAAATTTTACGGGACCCGACAGGTAACCGATTATATTCTTTAAAAATAATATTAAGTTAATGAATGCAGTGAAAAACATAAAACTTAACTTAAAGTAGTTTAATAGTTTTTAAATTAGATTTAAAAAACTGCCTTATTTAGGGTTTTTTTAATTGAAAATAATTGAAAATAAGTTGTCAAATTTAGTCTTTGTGAGTTTAGTTATAACTATTAAAAAGAGTAGACTTGACTCTTTTATTATCGATTGATTTCAGTGCTTTCATTATAGTTTAATATGTTTTATTTCACATGAAAAATAACTGCAACATTTAAGATCTCTGCGTTGTAAAGTTTTTGGCATTTAAATCAATATTTAAGAGTATTTGGTCGACACTACTTAGACTTGCCTCTTTTTATACATTCGTAAGAAAGTCAATTCCAACAAAGATTTTGCCAATAAATTTCCAAATTTAGTAAAAATAACTACTTGGAAAATATTAGACTTGACTTTTTATGATCTACTGATTACAGTACTTTTACTTGTTAAATGTGGTTTAATTTACATGGACAAAAGTTGTAAGATTTAAAATCTCTGCGTTGTATTCTTTCTGAGTTTTAAATAAGTAATTAAGAATACTTGATGAAGCCTACTTAGACCTGCCTCTTTTTTTTAATATCGAAAGGAAATAATAAAAAAACTTAAAATTTAATAATAATTTTAAAAAAAATTAGTTTTTTCTGTTTTTTTTTTTTTGTAAATGTACAAAAATATTTATAAATCGTATAGACTACTTTTTTTATTATTTATTATCTTTTTATATTTATCAATTCTGCAAATAAGATATAATCCAGAGACAATGCGAACAAAATCGGGAGCTGTTCCTGGAGACGCGTGTCCACGTGTCCAAGAAAACCCTCAGTACGATAGGATGTCGTCTACAGGGAAGACCTCTTCGCACTTGGTCAATGTGGGAAAAATGGGAAGCTGTTCCTGTTTATATATATATAAATAATAATAGCTTCGAGGCGCTAAAGGCACCACCGCGCGTCTTGATTGTACTAGCCCGCAGGGAAGGAGACGAAGAATAATAACCATATATAGGAGAAGAAGAAGAATAAAACTAAATCTCGAATACTGAAAATCGAAAAGAAATCGCGCACTCAGAAAAAAACGAAGTGGATATTTAACTAGGAAGCAAGTCGAGAAATGTACTTTTGCCTTATAAACATTACAGCAGCCATAAAATCAAAATTAATAGAAAAAAGAGTCAAAATAAATAGTCTAAATTTATCGTTATTAAGTATTATAAACATTACAGCAGCGATAGACACAAAATGAAAAGTTAATAGAGTCAAAATAAATAGTTTTAAATTTTTTTGTTATTAAGTAATTAGTTCTAAGATTTTAGTTTTATATAGGGCCAGAGCAGCAACCAGGAAGCTTTGTTTTCCTCTGCTGGGTTATTATTAAATAACGTTATATGTATATGCATTTGTATTATTGTATTTGTGTATTATATACTCTGGTAATAAATAAATCATAAATAAATAATTTATATAGTTGATCTTTTTGCACAAAACTTTTACTGTATTAAAGATTGACTTATTGATTAATAATAAAATGTAGATACCCATTAATTATACTAATATTTGCTATAAAAAAGCGCTTAAATTAAAAAAAAGTGTGAGGTTAAAACCCAATATCAACGTAAAACACGTCAATCTAGTTGTATATGATTTTTTTCTTTTAATTACGTGGCTTTTTCTTTAAATAATTATTTACTTCGTTCAATATTCTTATATGTTTTTATAAATATGGGAATCCATTTCTGTTGATTTGGGTTGCTAAAAATTATTTAGAGTTACGAAATCACTTTTGAATTGATAGAACAGTTAGATGAAATTTCTAGTCCAAATTTATTGCCCAACTGAGTTTACAAAGAATTTAATTAAAAAGGTAACATTTCTGTAACAATTTGATAACAATAATTATATTCTATTGCATTTAACAATGAAACACAGGAATAAAATAAATTTTAATTCCATAAGCCAAATGGTTAAATCCAAAATCACGGATTCTTCGTGCCCTCGCCGAAAGCAATCGAAGTCAATCGGCCGAAGACGGAAGGTTGCTGAGTTGGAAAAAAAGTTCGCTCAGACGCTTAAAAAGTCGCGATTCGAAGGAAAAAAATCGGCATACCGATAAACCATCGGGGCCTTGCAAAAATTGACAGACGACCGACAAAAAATCGGCGCGAGAGCGAATTCGTACGAAGAAGAAACTTTTAAAGTAGAGGGGGGAAGAAGGCGATAAGAAGCTCGGCTTATCGGTGCGAGTGGACTCCGCTCCTATGTAATCCGGACGAGGAGCATACGTAAACTTTGAGCGGTGAGCGATAAGGCGGCCCGGCTAATCGCGCCGAGGGTGAAGTCGCGCGAGAAATCGCACCGCAACGCCGATAAACTCGCCCTCGTGACGCTCTGCCGCCACGAGGGAGTCAGACGATGGCCTTTCGTCGTTGTTTTGCTTGGCAGTAATATCGAACTTTTTTTTAAACTCGACTGTAGGGTATCCTTTTTTTACAGTAGAAAGATACGATGTATTGTTTTTTCATCTTGCGAATTAGCGGACGATTTTTTTTGTTCATAATTGACAGATGAATTGTTTACTTCCAAATTTACGTCGATTGCAGGCAAAGCAAATTAAATTTGAAGTTTCATATTCGGGTTATTTGAATCGTATCGCATAATATTTGACATAGACGTTTAATTTGATGTATTATTAATTTTAGGCGATAATAAACCAAATCGTAACAAATGTTAAGTGGAATTGTAATCTATTAGATATAATCAGGATTGATAATAACTGATTTGAAAAAGTAATTTTCCTGCTCGTTTAATCCATATCAGGAATTATGCGGGATATAATTAGACAGCGGTTATTTCAAATTAGGTCACTTTAATTTCCGGATTAGAGTGAATTTTGCGCGAAATAAAATCGTTTGAATACAGCATCGAAGAGCACAAAAATCATTAAATTTTATTTTGATTTGGTCATTGAAGTCATCACTAATTGAAATATATCGGTTACAAAAATATTCATACCAGATCATCCCCTCACGAAAACCCCATCCCGAAGACGTTCGCAGAAATGCAAAAGGCCGATTGGTTCGACCCGGGAGCCTATAAATACGTCCCACTGGACGATGATGATGCGCGCAAGCGGAAGTGCGAGCCATCGTCGGCAGTCTATAGATAAACTCGGGACGATCCCAAAAGTAGAAGGGGAAGAGGGTAACCCCTCCTGTACCCCTCGTAGTTTCGTCTGAAATTCGCGCGCCCACTCTGTTGTTGTTTCTCGGCTGTGTAAATAACCGGTGGATGAGCACGTGTCTTGCGCCTCGTATTCGTCTTCGCGGAGTACGAGAGCACCGGTCAATTCTCCCGAGGCGCGAGATCGAGACGAGACAGGTCGTCCATTGTCGGCTTCGAGAAAACGGACTCGTCAATGATGAGCGGAATTGTTTTGACGTTTCTCGAGGCCGATAGTAAACACAGAGGGTTTGCTATTCATTTTTTAAGGGGTAGCTTCAGTCTTTTAATTACAATTTTTACAATGAAATAGTACTGTCAATATTTAGTCTTTCATAAAGGAATTAAATGTTGCTAAAAAGACATTAGTGAAATATTTTTTCAAATTCATTCAGTTTGTCCCTGAAATATTTACAATTGTAGATTCAATTTTTTTCTCAATAGATACATTACTATTGAAATTGAATACTCGACGAATGAATTAAAACATTCTTCTCTTAAAAAAGTGATGACCGGATGTTGTGAAGCCACGAAAACGTGAACTTGATTGGTTCGTACGTATATATGTCGGAATGGCGCTGAAATTCAAAATTTATAACGTCAAAAATGAGCCCGGAATAAACAGTAAAGAAAGGAACTTGAGCGCACTCAATTTTACTCATATCTTAAAAAAGTAATGGTTTTTTGTTTTGAAGCATTTAAGTAATTCATGAATGTAGTTGGTCGAAAAATTTAGGAACGCATTTTTTTTTTGACGCCAGAGTTCAATTCTTAAAGATTTGAGTTTTCCTTTAAACAATTTAATGAAATAAGTATTGTATTAAACCTTTTTAACTGTAGTTTTTATTAATTAAATTTGTTGAAAAATTAAATATCTCTATAATATTATTTTAACTAAAAAATCAGAATGTATTATTTAGAACAATTGGTTAGAAAAAAACAGCGCAGAGAGAACATTGAGCGCGCGATGCGCGCTGGATTTTACTATAGTATTAAAAAATCACGAGTGTGAATAGTATATTACGTAACAAGGGAGGTAAAATAGAAATGGTCCCAGATCACACGGCAATTGGCACCCGAGCCGAAGGCGAGGGTGACAAACGTGTGATCTGAAGCATTCTGTTTTACTTCCCATGTTGCGGATACTATTTTTAATTAAGATTCATTCAGTTGTTTTTACAATAAACGAAAAAGAACACTGCGTTCGTCGTGAGAATGCCGTTCAAAATTGGCGATCGTCGCCACGGTACCCGATCGACTCTTGTCACAAACACGCATCCGCCATCTTCGCGCCGCGAACAAAGACGTGCGACGCATCGTCCAGCCATCAGTCCCCCTCTTCTCCCCCCTTAATCCTCGCGAAAACATTCCCGGAAAATCTTATGTAAGTTCGATAAAAAAAAAGGAGCCTCCCTCCCTCCGCCCACCGGTTGGTCCAGGCTGACCGCCGTCTCGACCACGATGTCGCGGAAGACGCCGAAATTCGAGGCGCTGGTGGTGAGCGCGATACGACGGCTGCAGGCGGCACAGGGCTCGACGGCCAACGAGATCGCCAGTTACCTGAACCAGGAGTACGACGTCAGCGGGCCCGAGATCAGACGGCAGATTCAACTCACCATCAGGCGCGGTCTTAATTATGGCATACTTCAAAAATCCAAGAGGTACTTTGTCTTTTTTTATTTATTTATTTTTATTTCATTTTTAAACACTTTCTTTATTGTGTTTGTAATACTACGTTCACGAATGTTACTTTGCTGTCTTGTTTGTTTACGTACTTTGCTTTTAAAAAGTAATCCTAACCTACAGGAATTGTTTTTAACAAAGTAAACACTTTCACAACATAAGGGAAGAGTTTGTGTTGAAATGTAAATGAATGTAGGTGGAGGATTCAATTGATAATTCGTAACAGTGTTAATTTAATTATTTTTACACGTGTCATTCACTTACTAAGAAGTCAAGCAAGTGTGTATGTGAACCTATACCTACATTGCGAATTCGTATAAATGTATTTTGCAAATAGTCGAAGGCTGTTTATAGTACGAATGATGTAGGTTATATTTTTTTTCCAAATTTTATATATTGTTTAAAAAATGAGAAATGTAATTTAGTATACTGAAATTTACTACCTTACTATCCGGAACGAATATACTATATAATGGACAGCTCGATACAGTGCGCGATATCAGATCAATAATGAAATCACAGACTAACAAGGAGGACACCTGGATTGTACTTTATATGAATTATTACAGTTTTTTTTGTGAGTGATCGTGAGTCCATTGTTTCGATGCTTTTTTCTTCAGTAGAGGAATTTAAGGAGTTATAAAAACATTTTTAAATAATTTTAAAAATACATTACTGTGCCGTACTCTCAATTTAAATTATTAAAACATTCTTATATTCTCATACCGAAGATGTTGAGAATTTATCGGATACTCAACGTGAAATTTATACAATTATAATAAATACAGTTCAGTTTGATTAAAACTGCACACGAAGAACGAATATTCATATGAGTTTTTATTAACTCTATAGATATTAAATTTTTATTTTCGGAATTTATCAGTCATTTTAATGCAATCGCGAGTCTAGCAAATATATAAATCTCCGAAACAAGAAGCAAAAGCTCGAAAATCTCGAGGCAGAGTCCTCGACGCGAAACGAGCGGTCGACTATAAGGACAAGCCGTTGCAGGGGCTATACGACGTGCGATCGCAACATCCCGGACGTGGACCCGATGGATGAGGACTGCTACGAGTGCAGAGTGCGTCGGCGGCGCGGTGGCGACCGGATCCTGTCTCGGCGCGCCAGATCGAAGAAACGCGGTGGATTTCGAGCCCTGACGAAGCCAGTCACGAGAAACAGCTACGGCAGGGCCAAGATCGGCGGCCGGAAGCGCGCCGTCGGAGCCATAAGGGCGAAGCGGGCGGGCGTCACGCGGAAGGCGAAAACTGCCCGTCGACTCGCCGCTAAGACCAGCCGCTCCTCCAGGAGGCCCGGTAGCACCATGGAGAAGGCAAAGTGAGTCATATTTTCTTTTTTTTCTTTTTATTCTAAACTTATTAATTGCTAATCCATTTTTCAACGGGTGTACGTGTCAACTTTTTCGGAGAAGATTGCAAGCTACTTTTTCATAAAAATAAAATTATTATTAATTCTTATTAGATGTAAGCTCCTTACATGATTTAAAATGAATCAATTAACATTTTTGTGTGTTTTAATCAACTGATGATTTAAATATCAGTATATTTAAGACTTTGATGTCACCATTATTATAAAAAGATTAAAATATTTTTATCCACTTTTTAAGTAGTAGACTTAAGGGGGCCAGTCTGGATTAAATTGAAAAAAAATACACTTTTCAGTATAATAGCTATACAAATTTTATTCGTCACTTTTGATTACTGCAAGTTTTCTACACTTTAAGTACTATCGTAATTTAAGCTATTTATACGTTATTAGGGCCCAAATAGTGTTCTTTATCCCTACTAATGTTCCATCAAAAATATCTCAAATTTTTATTTATTTATCCACTGCCATAGTTTTTTTCCAATGCTATGTACTTAAATATAATTTTTTTTTCCTGTAAATGTACGACAAGTGGACAAATAAATAAAAACTTAAGATATTTTTGATGGAACAGTAGTAGAGATAAAGAGCATTGTTTGGGCCCTAATAGCGTATAAATAGCTTAAATTATGTTAGTACTTAAAGTGTAAAAAGTTGCAGTAATCAAAAGTGACGAATACAATTTTTATAACTATTATACTGGAAAGTGTATTTTTTTAATTTAACCCAAGCTGGCCCTCTTAATAGTTTACGAAGTATCAGCTTGCGGTTATCTGGAATTTTAAATGTTCGAAACTTGAAAGCGAAATTTATAACCAACCGCTCTATTTTTACTACAAGATGCTTGTGAAGATTTACAAAAGTTTATTATAAACTTCTCCACTTTAATATAAAAAAAACGCCTCTTTCATTTATTCTCTTCTAAAACTTTTGTAGTTACAGTTAATCGCACCCTGGCACTTTGCATTCTATTAAATTTATTATTCAAAGGGCCTACAAATGTAACATATAAAAATAGATATGAAAAATAGAGATATGAAGAGACTGAAAGTGTCGACAATAGCTATTGCTTCTAGCCCGCATTCACGTTCCCACATATATGAAGTATTCTCGTGAAACGAATTGATGCTTTTCATTTAAACGCTGTTTCATCACTTTAGCTAGTTTATGTGGATGATTTTTTACAATAAAAGCGACGTTGTGTATCAAAAAGCACCGCGTAAACTTCAGCGCTCATTCTACAAAATGTCACAACTCAATTTTATGCAGCCTCTCCACAGTGAACAACTATTTTTCATTATTTCACTGAAAGAATATATCTTTGGGTTCAGCAGGCAAAAAAAACAGTCTAGTTCGGAGAATCCAGCATCGACCCCAAGTAATACGTCGACTAACAGAGGCAGGTCCTCCTCCAAGAGTCCCATGCGAAAGGAATCCGAAACGAACCATGAGTCGTGATTACGAGCGATTCGCCAGGCAGCCGGCAGCCAAATTCTCTCCGTGAACTCAAGTGAAAATCTCAAGTTTCCCTCCGAAGCAAAAAAAATTCAATGCGGACTCGATCACGTGATTCACGAAAATGTGACCGACCGGTGCAGTTTTATTTTATAGTCTTGTTTCTGTTGCGTTTTTTAAGATATTAAATTTTATTGGGTCTTGAACAAGACGACCGTAGCTAATTGTGTAGTCCTTTGATCGCGTCTGCAATAAATTTTGAAGCGTGTCCCATCATGTTCATGTACAAAATTCACAAAAGCTCCTATCTCATGGAAAACTTTACTTATTCCTTAATATTTTTTTACCATATAAATAAATATTAAAAAAAAAGGAAAATCATATCCAGTCGCTGAGAAGAAATGTAGACACCCTGGTACATCATTACAAGAATAACGTAAAGGCTCGAGATAAAAAAAAGGAGACATGTGAGCGAGCCGCAGGCGCGGTGGTACGAGTTATCCGGCCCTGGGCTGCGTCGGGTCTAGTGCGTGTCCGGCCTTGCCGGCTAATGATAGTCCCGCTAATGATGCGTTCTCCTCGCGCACAGACGAGCGGCCTGCCGTCCGTGTGCGCGACCGTCCCCCCGTCACCCGGGTCCACGTGACGTGCGTGCCAGCTAGTTTCTAGCTCGTCTCGCTTTTTCCTCCTCGGAGCCGCGAGCTTCTATTGCTTCTGCACGTCGAGCTCCGTCTTCGTCTGGGTCGCGCACCTCCTTCATGACTTTCTGTAGAATCGCGCCGGAGGTCCGCCACTTCTTTTGGCCCGAGCTCTTGTATGCGAGACTAAACATATGGTCCACTCATTTTCTTTTTTTTTTTCAAGATTCTGTTGCGGCACAGTAGATTTGATTGATTGGGTAGTGATTAATGTACATCTCCTAATATTGATTTATGAATTGGTGGAAATTCCGTCCATAGTCACTAAATACTCCAGCTCTTCCTATTAATTTTGCCATTCATTTCTTCACGTGGCATTTTAACTACTGAATTTTCTTCGCCTGAATATGAGAAACGCTATTATTCTTAAATTCTCTTGCACTTTAGACGAACGAATTACACAGTGTGTTCTATAACTATATCGGACAAATAAATTAATTGATGAAATCATTATGTATCTAATAAGCCAATTAATGAATGCAAAAAAATGATATATCTGATAAATAAATTGAATAATAAAAATATTTAGAAAGTTACTCGCGTACTCGGAAAGAAAAATCTAACTTTTATAGTAAGAATGGGGGTACTAGTAGAGTTTATTACCAGCGTTACTTTATTAGTATGAAAATTCATGCAAATAATCATGCATATTCAGCTTTTAAAGTAGATGTCTTTTCATATTAAAAAAGTAAGCAGTCTATAAGACTATTCTATAAGCAACATCGGAAAAAAGTGTGACCGCCGTGGAACAGTTGACGGTTTACGTTTTTTCAAGTGCCGCAACTCGAGCATGGCGTAGCTGCAGAGCTTTGCAGTAAGCGAATCATAGTATAAAGCTACGGAAGCTTTAGAACGGGAGGAGGAAAGCGTGTATACTACAGTTCTATAGCATTTCTGCTCTTAGAGGACCACACACATACTTTATTTCTATGTGAATAAATTATATTTATATGTACTCCATTCTATTGTACTATATAATATAATTTATATCTTAGAAGACTGTACTAAACACTTTGAAAGTATGTATAAAAACTTTAGAAGCATGAAATTATACTATAATACTATAAGGAACTTTTGCTAAATTACAATCATATGGATTCTAGTAAAATAGTTAGATTTTTCTTTCCGAGTAGTCCTTGTAATTAAAAAATTGCGAGCGTTGACAGGCTGATAAAATAAAATTAATTCGCATCGAAAATAAAAGGGGTTTTCAAAAATCATCATCCAGCAACCTCGAAAATACACTACGCGAGCTCCTCGTTAAAATCACCTCCATCATCTTTCGTAACGACTCCGCAACTCCAGTCCCCCCTTTTCTCGGAGGAAAAAAATCCGCGCGTCCACGACGTTAATTTGTCAATTCGTCAGTGTCGCGAAAACGAGAGTCCGACTCTTCTAGGATTTCAAATAAATTGAATGTAGCGGAGGCGACACGTCATAGCTAAGCGGCTCCAACTTCGGCGTGTTTGCATGCGTTTCTGTCTCTTCATTAAGCTGCACCCCGGGATTCCGCCCGCGACCCGCACCAGACGAGATTTTAATGGTTCTGCGCGGGCGAGACGACAAGAAAATTTTCGCCGAGTGAACTATACCCACCGACTTAAAAGCTCCAGGGGTTTCCCGGACCGTGATATTTAACGCCTTAGTCAACGTACTGAGGATTTATCTTTTTTAAGACTGGATAATGTTGAGTTTGCAATATCCTATTTAGTAAAGTACGGAAGTCATATCAGTTGAAGAAAGAAAAGATCAGAAGAAGAACAATTTTCACGATCTTCGACCGTTTATCTTATGTTAAGACGCTTCAGCACAATATAAAATTTACAATCAATAATTAACTAATTTAATAAAATTTTCATAAAGTTTATCATCAAGGTATAATTTCCATTCAGAAGCAAGCGCATTCTAGACTAAAATTGAAACTTATTCGCCATAAAAATTTTCGCGCAGTATCATTAATCAGAACCGATGAACTCAAAAGTCAACATGAGAAGATAATAAAGAAACATATTGCCATTTGCCACTCGAAATTATTAAAGCGCGCGTTCTAAATATACGCCTTAGTGCAGGAGGAGCATTTATTTCAAAAAGATTCTAAAATTTATGTCATCCGTTGCGTGCCCGAGTTCAGAAAGCAATCATTCCTGAGTCTTTCAAGAGGCGCTAAAAGATTAGGAAGCCGAAAGCGAGAGTTTATTTTGGTCGTTTCAAATAGACGATCACCAACCGGAGATAAGCCACCGACTTTGGCACACATGAAGCCCCCCGAAGCGCCCCGCGGCGCGTGTTATTACGGGCAAAAATTGTCCGAATGCGCAGTAAACAAAATGTTTCGCCGACCAATAATAAACGCCGATGAATAATGGGCTTATTTAGTTTACGATTCGAGACGGTCAAAAATTATTTTTTTGCTTTCGCAATGGCTCGCGTGTGCGTAATTATATGGTCCGTTTGAAATTTTTGTCCTGCGTCCCGGTGGGGATGCTCTTCTCGGTTCTGCAAGGAAAATTCAAAGTATGCGAACTTTCGAAAGTCAAATTGCGATTTTACGATCTTTACGATTTACTAGGAAAGTTAGTGAAACATTTTAATGCCCGTATACTTTTTATGTGAAATCGATGAAACGTCAATTTCGCGTTTCATAAAACCTAAGGTGACTTATGGATGATGTGATATTTTACTAAAGCTCACTTTAAAGTTAATTCTCTATAGTAAATGACATGCAGCTGTGGTAGTAAATTGAAACTAAAAAAAAACAGAAACACTGCCAACGATTTCTTAAAAAACAATTAAAATTTTAATTGTTGAATATTTCACAAAAATATGTGTTTCAACGTTTGATCATATAAATATTACACATTCTAACTAAAATATTGTCGGATTAAATGCAAAACAAACACTAAAAATTAAAGTTATATTTTTTTTAAAATAATAATAATAATAATTAATCTTGCTAAATCCCTTAACCACTTTCAGATTGTTCGTGATAAGCTGGCTCTTAAAAGTTGTACATAAAATTTAGAAAACAATTTGTTAAATTACTTCTAAAGATTTATCAGGGAAACTACATAATAGCGCACGAGTTATACATTTTGTATAAATTTAGAATTTTGAGTCGAAATATTTACTGTTGCATTAAAAAGTTCAAGTTCAATTTTATCTGTAAAAAATAACCTAGTAGGAAAAACATTAATAATAAGATGCAATATAAAAAAGTTAATTAAAGAAACTGAAGACAATTAAAAACAAAAGCCACGACCGTTCCATTCGCAGCATATCTAAATTTCGCAGAACTAAAGCTCGGCCACGCGAAAGCGCATTATCTCGTTAGCTTTCTATTTTCTCTTAAGAATGCCATTCGAGCGGAGCTATCGATCAGCCGCGTCTAAACGCAAATCATCGGCGCGCTGAACCGACGGCGGTCACGAGGCGAGGGAACTCACGCGCGCCCGTCTTCGTCGAATTCCCTCATTCATGCGTTCACTTGGCAAGCGCTCGGGCGCGAGCGATTATTACGGCGGCAGGGCTTGCGCAAGCTCGCGCGCGACTTGCGCTTTCGGAAAAAGCGTCACGCCGCGCGGCGAGTCCCGTGGCCCGCTGTGCTGGCCTTTTTTACTGGCCGCCGGCCAGACAAGCCCCGCTAAACCTGGCGCGCGAATTTTCCGCGCGAGGGAGATAGCTGGGGAAATCCCCTCCTATTTTTTTTATATTCTTTTAATGGAACAGGCTGTAGAGGCGAGAAGCGAAAATTTGATGGCATAAAAGGTTGACTTTTAATTGAACGGCGAATTTTTTTTAGAGAACAAATTGTCATTTTTATTGACGGTAAATTTAGATTGAAGTCCGTTTTTAAATGTTCGCAAGGACGAGTTCGGAGTAAACAGTATTGATAGAAATGATAGAATTTTGCCGATGACAGACTTGAAAAAGTAGGCATAGAAGTGACGTTAAAGTTGTTTTTTGATTTATTACCTTTTACTTCGCCCGATAAAATTTTTATGCCGAGGTATATTGAACATATTTTAAGTAATAAAAATGTCTCGATAAACCATCTTTCTAATCATTCAAGGAAATAAATAAACGTTTGTATAATAAGTTTACTTTTCTTCAATTGAATGTGAAATATTTTAAACAAGCTGAAATCAGGTGTTTTACAATTTGTAGATAAGCGCTCTGATAAATTAATTGTATTTATATTGACACAGCTTGCGGTATAATTTTAATCGTACAAAGGCAAAGAGCACCCACGTGGAAACAGAACATATGTCTCTGCTCGAATTATTTCACTCGGTACTTTATTACAGCGCTTCGGGAAAATTTGTTTTCAAAACGAGGAAGTATAAAGAGTATATACTGTAATAATAAATAAAATGTATTTTCGTTTGGCTATTTATTCGCTATCGTTAGATATTTATTTTTGTTTTGAAAAAATACGCGCATGTTTCACGCCGTCTAATTATTGCTCCCCTCAAATTTTTTTTTAGCTTCAAAAAAGGCCAATGTTAACAATTTTCGGTAGCATAATATTGCGATATTTATAAAGCTTTATTGTCATCTTTGACAGCTGGCAGATTTTCCTCATTGCTACTAGAACCACAAGATTTTCGAGATTTACACTCCTCTTCTAATCTTCAAACTTGAAATATCCGCTGTCACTCATTTCGTCGCGAGAAAATAAAATAAAACAAAATTTAAAATGAACCGAGTGATGGATCGTTTCTTTAACCATAACGAAAAAGCTTATTTCAATCTACTAAAATTTAACAAATTTCTGGCCATTTTACAGATTCTCCGGAAGGAAAAACGATTTTGAAAGCTTTCGATGGCAAAAGCACATTTTGCAAGCTCTCCTTTCCCACGAAATGCATATCTATAAGAAACAATAAAGATTTTAAGAACATGCTTTTAACAATTCTTGCTATTAGATTCTTGAAAAAACTCGATACACGAGCTTCTCGCGATAAGACCTGGCAAAACGAACGGACGAAGCTTTCCTTCGCGACAAAATTCGAATTCAATTTCAATCGCGCTAATTTCCGTTGCCAAAATCCTATCTCATCCCCAGAGGAAAACGTGTTTTTTCTCGTTATACGACGAAACGATTGTTTCGTCCAGCAGACAGCCAAGAAATCAGCATCCCAGAATTCAGCAGGCGGGTCGTCGTACTCCGCGACCCGATCGAGCCAACCTTGTCGCTCGGAAGCCCTACGGCGGCTCGTTACGACAATGCGGCTTCCCCGCGCCCGACGCGCCACTCACACTCCTCCCGATTCCTTCTATTACATTAACGCAGTCGTCGCTCTAAAATCCAGCTTGCAAGTTTACCGGCGCACCTTTTTCCAATCGTCGCCAACTCCATCGATTTTCCCCGCCCTTATAATCGAATATTCCCGACACGCGTCCTGCAGGCTTTTTAAACGATCTCCTTTTTTTTCGAAGGTTTGCTCCTCTGCGGTTTTTTCGTTTTTTTCTGGGCGGAAAGTCGACTTTCAGTGCGAGAGTCTCTTTTGAGGCGCAGAGGAGGCGTTTTATTGCTCGGCCCGCCGCTTGCGTATCTTGAGTATCTTATCACGGCTGCTAAATATTTGCTCGCTCCAACGTTTCCGATATGCTGAATTTGTTTCTTCTTGTATTTTGTAGGATAGTGGAGGCTCGTACGTATATGAGGAAATCTACAAATAAAAACACCTGAGACGGTTCACCCGGAAA
Organism: Sycophila sp. Sp_5; assembly: GCA_018906775.1. Taxonomy (NCBI): domain Eukaryota; kingdom Metazoa; phylum Arthropoda; class Insecta; order Hymenoptera; family Eurytomidae; genus Sycophila; species Sycophila sp. Sp_5. The sequence continues at coordinate 1,450,316 of JACCID010000048.1, read as the reverse complement.
AAAAATAAAAGTCTGAGCAAAGCTCTGGTCAAAATTTTTTCTCATTCTATGGGTCATACAATACACGAAAAAAAATTGCAAACACACTATTTCGAGATAGCTATTTTCTTAAATGCAGTTTATAAGTACCAAATTCGAAAAATTAATTTTTTCCTTATCCGAAAATGAATTTATTACTCAGCTGTAAGTACTTATATGTAATTGCACTGACATTTCAAAGTATAATAATAATAACAACAAACAATAATAAAATAATTGTTAAACAGTGTATGGTATGCTATTTTCGATCAAGGTACTTATTAAAAATACTAAATGTATTCCTTCTCTTTAGGATACTTTTGGGGGGGGGGGCAGTGATTTTACATAAAATTTGTGTAGGATACACGGTTTGAATGTCTTGTCTGTTAGTTAATTTTAAAATTATTTGCAGATTTATATGGGATATGTAAATTATAAAGTTCAGCATTGCCTATTGTATATTGCTCGCAATAAAAGATAAAATACCATAAGGCGCAAGTTTAAAAAAAAACCATCGTTATACAAATGATCCCATACTATTTGATGAACACCACATGCTTTTTTAGTTGAAGAAGAGAATTTTAAATCAATCGATGATCTTATACCAAAAAAGTTAGAAACAATCCAAAGAACAGTAAGTGTTCGTCAAATAGTGTGGGATCGTTTATCTTTTCGAAACTTAACCTGCGTCTTATGTTATTTGACCTTTCATTGTTATCATTATACAATAGGCAATAATGTAATTTATAATTCAGATAATTAAACTATTGTACATATCCGATATAAATATGCAAATAATTTTAAAGTTGATCATTGACTTGTTATAATATATGACAAATGATACCCCGGCGAAATACAAAAAATTGAGAAAAAAATTATTCCCTATAGTGATTAAGTTTTTCAACTGAAATGGCAAAATTTGTTCTTGGCCTAACAGTCAAGACATTCAAACCGTGTATCCTACACAAATTTTATGTAAAATCACTGCCCCCCCCCCCCAAAGTATCCTAAAGAGAAGGAATACATTTAGTATTTTTAATAAGTACCTTGATCGAAAATAGCATACCATACACTGTTTAACAATTATTTTATTATTGTTTGTTGTTATTATTATTATACTTTGAAATGTCAGTGCAATTACATATAAGTACTTACAGCTGAGTAATAAATTCATTTTCGGATAAGGAAAAAATTAATTTTTCGAATTTGGTACTTATAAACTGCATTTAAGAAAATAGCTATCTCGAAATAGTGTGTTTGTATTTTTTTTCGTGTATTGTATGACCCATAGAACGAGAAAAAAATTTGACCAGAGCTTTGCTCAGACTTTTATTTTTTTTCCGGGTGAACCGTTTCAGGTGTTTTTATTTGCAGATTTCATCATATAAAAACGTCGGGGCCTATTAAAATTAAAATAATATAATGCCATAAGAATTACTCAGATGAGACACTTTTAGTGAAATAGTATATGAGTAGTTTATTTTATCTCTTGGAAACTCGGTATTAAAATGTGAAGTGCAAATATACTCTGTACAAAGATGCTAGACTGTGTGATTTTTTAAATTTACTGGTAGCTCAGTAATCGCTTATCATGCCCGACTATGTGTGAGTGGAAGATGCGTACGATGAAAAACGAATTTTTATGGGAAAATCTCTGCAATGTTACGTCTGAATCTTGACGAAGCTTTAAAATTTTTGCAAAAAAAAAAACATTGTAAAATTTATGCATAAAAGTTTTTCCGTAAAAATTGAGAAGCTTTTCTTACATATATCGCGGAGTTTTTTTTATAAAGAATCCTCTTCATTTCCGATTCTAATATATTCATACCAAATAAGAAAACAGAAACTCATTGACTAGTGTATTCTAGGCCTCGAAAACACGTCAATTCCCAATACCCATTAAATTTCCTATCAAACTTCTAAGCGAGTAACGGCGCGTCGCCAGACCCGTGCATTGACACTCAGTCCGAACAATATCGTTTCCAATGCGATGCACTCGCTTCGGCGGCCAAGTTTCTTCATTATCGACGCCCGATGTGCCATCGTCTCTTCACAAAAAAAACCCACGCAAAATCCGCCAGCATTTCGCAAAGAGGAAAGAAAAAACAAGAGGAAGCAACGGCGCCTTGCCTCGGAAATTTGACGCGCATCGATGATGAATCGCGGGTAACAAGAACCGGAGGAGCGAGAAATGCGACAAAAAAGAAAAAAACGGGAGGTAAGGTGGCGATATAGTCATACTCGCTGCGGTGACGTTGCACTGCGCGTGACGCGACGAGCAATTGAGTATGTGTGTGTAAAACGCCACCTTTACTCTCTCATTGATGCCCGAGCGCGATTGCGCGCGCCGCTATATTTTCGTTTTCGGGATTGATTGGGGGGTGCCACCCCCGCACTCCCGCCGCCGAAGGTCACGTGAATGACCGGGTCACGTGAGCCTGGCTCGAGCTTTGCGCAGAAGGGTTTAATACTTTGCTAAAGTACGGGGAGCGTCGGGCCTTCTAAAGTTTTGCACTTGACTGATGTTTTTTTTTAGAATTAACGAGCAGCTTCTTTTTCTTGGAGATCATGACAAGAACATTGAAGGCTTCTAAAATTTTATTTCTAAGAGATGCTGAATTAATTCACACTTACGTGGACAAGATTGAGATAACGGAATGTGGATCTTACCTGAAACAAATAAAAAAATAATACAGAATTAGTATGTGTATTGATTAAAAATATTACGTTTTATAATTAGTAATGTATATAGTATGCTACAATTGATCTATTATGACAATTGTTTTAGTTTTTAAAATTTTACGCAGCGTAAAATTTTAAACGGGCATGAATGAAAATAATATTCATATACGTTACTGGAAGCTTTCCTCTTTATAAATTCTGGGGTTAATTATAGTATCATCCAATTTGAATGAAACAATTAGATTATTAAAGACATTACGAATGGAAGTGGTCTGCAATAATAATAATTAATAGTCGTAAACTTTTTTTTATCCAAAACGATAATAATTTGTCTGTCCCATATAAGAGTAAATTGCATTCGGTTTACGCTTCCAATGACTCATGATATGAAAAATCCATCTTTGCGCATTATTATCGCCCACATAAATTGTAGAAATAAAAATGTGCGACTTTTCGTGGCGATAAGAGATGAAAAAAAAAAAACGCGCAGAAGAGATGGCGGAGCTGATAATGCAAGCCGATAGGTAGCTGACCGTCTTTTGCACGATAACCCGCGGGAATGAGAATGCAAATTCGCCGACGTCTGTCTGCTTTCAGTTCAGTCGCCCGGCGGATAGCAGCTCTCGGGTACACCTTCGCTGCTTTTTTAATCAAGGAGGCGCGACATTGACGTAACTAGCGTAAGCTGCGCGACGATTGTAAAGTCAGAATTTCGCGAAAACAACATAATATATTTATTTATACTTATGATAACATTTCCATTTATTTTTGATTTAGGGTCTAGTCGAGTGTTCCTTTTACTTGATATATCACCTTTTCTCTCTCGTTCAATGGAATTGCTTTACTGTTTCTATTCAAGAAAACCATTCAGTGTATCGATAGGATAAATTTTGTGTAGATGTTTCTGTAGCATTTTTGGAATATTCTGTAAAAAATTGAGTAAATTTTTTTAGAAAGGTATTTGTGGACATAATTTTTACCTCCGGTTCTAGAATTAAGAAGTAAGGCATAACTTTTTTAAGTGTATATACTTGGACGTAAGAATTTAAATTATTTAAAAAGTGTATTATTTTAGTTCATTGTGCGTACTAAGGATTTAAATACTTAAAAAAACATATGTATTTTAATTAAACGCTATTTTAGGCGTTTATCTGGCCCACATTTTAAAAGTCGACCGATTGGTCGAATTAAGAATAGATTATTATATTATTCACATTTCCATTGCTAAGAATATCATTTGTTTATAAACAAAAGTTTTATTTTTGGTTTGCAAAAAGATACGATGGCAACGTAATTTCTCGTTTCATAATAATGTAGGATTTTTATGTGCGCGATTATATCACTAGTCCTCGCGTATATACGTAAAGAATTACACGACAATGAATGAATTGTGCATAACATCGTTTTACCGCGAAATAAATATAGAATGTTGTAGTCGGTAAGGTGTACACTAGAATATCGATTGAAAATAAAATACAAAGTAGCGTACTCATAAATCTTAACGTTGCAGATTGCAATGGTTGATAAATAAATTTCCTCGTTGACAGAGATTTTTCAACAAGTCGAAAGTAATCAGGGTCACGTCTATTAAAATTATTATTGCATTGCTTACCATCGCAATAATCGCCTTGATAAATACAAACGATTTTGATGCAGTTTCTTAAAATAATAATAATTTTTTTTAATTAGGAGTACAAAAGGATTAAATTATAAGAATGTAGTAAATTCCCCCTTCTTTCGTTAAAATTGTAGCTTCTGTAAATTCTTATTAATTTTACGAAAATAAAATTTCTGTATCTAATACAGTACTCGGTACTGCAAATAATTAATTAACTTTTGTTAATCTATTTCATTACTTTTAGATAAAGGATTAAAAGGTTCGAGCAGAAGCCTCCGAAAATGCCTAAAAGAAGAAAATAAAGCTCTTAAATCTCAGGCACGAGTGTCGCATTAAAAGAACCCCCCAACAAATCCTAAAAATTTACGTTTACATTGCACACTGTCCCACGTCGTCCACTAACTGACTGTGAGTAAAAAAATATTGAAAAAAATCGCGTCTCTCTTTAAAGAAATGATTCTCTCTCGAGAAAAAGACAAATTAACTGCTAGGAATGAAAGAATCCAACGGAAGATGAAAGAGACGCTTAGCGGACACAAAGTGAGCCACCTTAAGCTATCAATCCCGTTAAACCGTCGGCGCGTAAATCCAGCGCGATCTCGTAAAGCGGACAAGTCCAGAGTCAACCTTCCACCATGACCACCATTTCGGCTCGAGCCAACCCCCCTTGCGCTCCCTCTTTCTCTCGCCTATACCGGGCAACACCTTGGCTCCTCCCCCGACTCTCCTCCTCCTCCCTCGTAAAAGTCGAAATAAAAAAAATCGGTCGTAGAGACGGGGCCGCGCGCAGGGGTGGGGGGAGGCGCGCAGGCCGAGGGTTTCGGCTCTTAAAGCCCGAAAATATCCATGTCGGCGGTGCAGGTATGTCGAAACCCTGGCATATGAAATTCTGGCAGCGCGCCACGCTCGCCAGAGGGAAGAGAGAGATGAGCGCTTCGCCGCTGTCGCTTGGAGGCCAGGTCGCCATCGCAGGGGCTGCATACCAACACACATGCGGCGAACGTCTGTCGAGCAGACTCTTAGCGCACGCCGCTTTTACTTCGCCGGCATTTCAGGCGGGCCTCGTGTACGCGCTCTAGGAGAGCTTCGCTGTGGATGTACACTTCGAGAAGTTTTTTTTTCCTCCGAAGATTGACTTCTGCCAAGGGGATGCTGTTTGCAAGATTGATCACCGTGGGAAAAGAATTTTTCTTTTCTACTTAAGTCACGATTTTTTAGTTTAACTTTTTGAGAAAGTTTTAAAGAGCGAGCTACGAGGTCATCGCCAAAATGTAGCTGCGAATGCGAAATTTCAGAATCATGTCATTGGTTATTCATTTTTAATTTATAAAAAATATAAGAAACGGAGCAACAGGGAGTATATAGAAATGAAGCAATTATAAAAATAAAGAATGATAGTAATTATTATACAGTATGCCATTTGTTGAAAGCTCCGCTTCTTTAATTAAAAAGATATTTTCTAAAAAATCTATACGAGAAAAAATAAAATTTGAAATGGATATATATTTCGATGGTAAAGAGCGTGATTAATTCTACAAGTAATACTACACCATGAAACAGGAAATATATTGAGTATTAAAATAGTCCACTTGATTATGCCAGAGCACTCAATTAACTAAATTACTGATGTAATTTTAGTAAAGTCAAATGCAGCCATCTACGAGTTCCTCAAACTACCTCTATGATCAATTTGCAAGGCGAATCAAACAATGTAACAAGTGCAATAAAATTTCTTGCCAACTAGACGCTGAAATCGAATTCATTTCAATTCCGTCACACTGAAATAGTTTTTGATCGAAGAAAATAAATATTTTATTCGCACGATACCTCGGTAGTGAAAGCTTCCAAAAATGTCTTTCCGTAGCCACTCTATTTTAACAACTAATTCATTTTACACTTTTCGACTAAATTTGTCCTTAAGAGTTTCGACTATAGGTACCTGCAAAAGCTCTCTATACAAATTAGAGAGCTTTTCTTCTAGAAATTATAAAACTTCATCAATAGTCCAAATTTTAGATCAAAATCACAAGGATTATTCTTTAAAAATGTCCAATGTTCGCAAACCCTTCATTAGATTTGTTCACGAAATACATGCAATTTGCCTGAATATTGTCAGTTCTATGTACACTGCACGTACAGATATAAGCTTAATATTTCCAAGCTATTTTGCCGGTACTACTCTCTAAATCTGAAAATGTGAATAGTGACATTTAATAAGTGAAAAGTCGTTCACATGATAAATATGTGAACGATTGTTCACATAAAAAATGTCACTATTCACATTTTCTAGGTGAATTTCACATTTTTAGATTTAGAGAATAAGCAAAAAAAAATGTTGCTTTTCAAGAAATCATCTAATCACAAATATCAATTAGCAATCTTTATATTTTTGGCGTTTACATGAAATCGATTAAGCCTCTTATTCCAGTTAGCAATATAACAGCAGCAGAAACAGCCCCGCGCGTCGGCCGAGCGTGAAACAATCCCAAAACAAACATCGCACAATGCTTCCAGCGGCGCGGAGTCGAGAAGATATATAATGCTGCGTCCGGCATGAAAAAGATAAACGACACTGCGCCCTAATGACCGCGGTTCTACGACCCCCGTCGTAAACGTCGCGCAATTCTGGCGCGCGGCGCACGCATCGGCAACTTCGGCGGGTGCGTAAAAATAAAAATACCCGCCGGCCATCGCGCTCGAGAAAAAAGCCGAAAACCGAGCAGCGCGGGGAAAGCCCCCGCGGAGGCACTTATCGCGGATTACCATGTCATTAGGCGCATGCAGCGCGCGCGCCAAATCGCGACCCTGCGGCCAACATCGCACCGCGCCGTTCCCTCCCCCGCGGTATCCTCTGCACTTTTTCATCTCTCTTAGCCTCTTTTTTTCGCGCGAACTTCTAAAATTAACGGGGATTTCGATGGACGTTTCTAGTGCGCCAATGGATTTGACACATTTTTTTGCGACTATACGTTTCCACGTGGGTACCTATATAGGTGTGAAGTGTGGGTTTTCCGCGTAAAAAAATATGGGATCAAAATGTCTTTTACAAATATTAGAAGATTTTGAGATCATTTTCAGATGTCATCATTTTAAATTTTATTATAGCAGAAATTACAAGAAAAATAAAAAATAATAAAATATTTACCATTGTAAATTTGTTTGATTGTCAAATGCGTTCTTAAAAACTGATCTTTATTTATAATAAGAGTTAAAACGTTGACATCTTAAAATGGTCTCAAAATATTTGTAAAAGACTTTTCCCTGGTAGAAAATAAACCAAGCAAAGTGGTTAGTACACTAATAATTGGCTAATTTACTTAGCTAACGAATAAGCGAATATTATTAAATAAATATTTTAATACTAATTTTTAATATTAATTTCATTAAAAAAAATAAACCAAATGTAACGACGATTTTTAAAATTTATATGGAAAACGAGATATATACACAAAGACAAACGCACATGTATGTATCGTTGTTATGTATCCATAACCTACGCATATATAAAAATGAATAGTTTTATATTAAGAGTGCTCTACCCCCCTGGTGAAAATAGACGACAGCCAATCAGAGCGTTTGAATTTTTGTGGACGGATTTCTTCTCGAATTTTTACAATATGATCTCAAAACTGAAACAACTATAAACTTGAAACTCGGATACACAGCGGAAAACCGAGATATACCCGGAAATATTTTTTTAAATGCAATAAAAAATTAAATAAATTTTAGCTTTCGCTGTTGTCTGCTCTAGAACTGGCTTGGACTAAAGCAGACGACAGCGAAAGTCGAAATTTATTTATTATTTTATTGCATTAAAAAAAAAAATTCCGGGTATATCTCGGTTTTCCGCTGTGTATCCGAGTTTCAAGTTTATAATTGTTTCAGTTTTGAGATCATATTGTAAAAATTCGAGAAGAAATCCGTCCACAAATATTCAAACGCTCTGATTGACTGTCGTCTATTTTCGCCAGGGGGGTAGAGCACTCTTAAGTAGTGCAATAATATTTATTTAACTTAAAAAAAAATTACTATTCTAACCTCCAAAGCACAAATTTCATTCGATTTTTTTTGTCATGCGAGGTAAAAAATATGATTAATACTTGATCAAAAATAAGCGAATGTTAACGATCGAAAATAGTTTGTTTCAATAAATAATGTACTTTCGCCCCCTCGATTGAAAAGTACTAATAATAATTTGCTAAATTAAGCATTTATAAGTCATTTCGACTTCTTAATAAGTGCCCCCTTAATTTCTGACGTTTTTAGTAGGTACTTAAGCTAAGAGTTGATTAATTTCTTGTCCAAGTCCTTAAAAAATGGCTTATTATTAGCTAATTTTTGGTTAACGTCACATTTCGATCTTTAATTGATCTCATATTTTTTTAAGCGGATTTATAGAAATTTTGCGGGTAATACAGGGAAGTAGTTGAAAATAATCAGTCGATTTTTGTGATGATGCTTGCGATTGTTTATTTTATTTTTGTATTATTTGTAGGTATAACGTTTACAAAATTAAGTTATTTTTCATTTGTCTGAAGAAAATAGCTTATAAGCCGTTTGTTAAATTAACGCACGAGAAATATGTCACGAGTTGATGTACGCGTACCATTTTTTCTTTAATCATCTATAACCAACAACTTACTATGCACATTTCTAATAAAATATGTTTTTTTATATTAAAACACATAAAATATGTTAATAGTTATCATAAAAAATGTTGACGAACAACTAATTTTTTTAAAATTTATTTTGGGTGTGCATCTACACGGTAATAAAACACTCGGGAAAATAGTACAGTCATGTAGGGGATCAAATTCTAAATACTTTTGGCCTTTTAACATTTTGCAAAATCAGCGTTCGAGCCGTATATATGTATATGCACCTTGCCGCTCTTAAAGTGTGAATCCAAAGCATAATGCAATGTTAAATGGAAATCGCCGTTAGGAACCTTGAACTGCCAGAGAGTTGGCGTGCGATAAAGCCCTAAAAATTACGCGGTTACCCCTTTGGGAAGCCTCATAAACATCAGCAGCTCGTCGGAGCACTGAAAATAATGGGGAAATTTCGGCTGCAAGCACCAACTTAAATTACGGTCGACTAAAAATAAAATCCTACGAAATAGATGTATTGTGCACATCTACTGTAGATTGTTATCAATGAATGCAATTACCTTCTGAAATTAATTTTGAAAAAAAAAATACAATTTTCGGTTAAATCTGATTGAAACAAACAGATCTTCTTAAAAACTACGATAAAGTAATTATTTATTTTCGATGTACCAAAGTACCAAATGGAAAGTAGGCTACCCATTTTTATTGACTCTTGATCTTGCAAATTAGCATACCGACTCGATGTGAAAGTTGATAATCGATATGTGCACCTACACTCTTGAATCGATAAAGTACAGAGATTTGTTGCTTTATTGATTGCAGACCATTAATGTGAACATCGCAATTGTAATTTTAGAACCGGTGTTTAACTGATTGCATCTATACGAATTGTTAAAAAAAAAAATAATAATAATTAAACAAAAAATGTACGCACGTGCGTTATCAGAAAAGATAAAGCAACAACGACGCTGATAAAAACACGATCGAGTAGTCTTCCCTCGAATATGCAACAATTTTTTTATATCTTGCGATGCCAACGTTCGATAATGATGTAACAAAAATTGAATGTTTCACTTCTTGCTGTGCTGAATGACCCATTTTATTTATCATTCGATCAAGTTAGCATTCATTTAAGTGCACTCGCGTTTTCTTCATTAATTCTCGCTACGATTTTAGATTTGGTTAGGAACTTACAACTAGTTTTTCACGGCTTATTAGACCTCCCTGGTAGAAATTTGAAACATTTAATAGCAATTTAAAAGCTGAAGAAATAGAAATGGGCAAAAAACAGAAACCATTTTTTACCCCTTCAGAAATTTAAATCAGAATCTCACATATTGATGTGAATAATTGATAGAAAAACAAATAGTTTACAATTATGTGATTATTAAATATTTGCACTTCCGTATGAAGAAGCTACTTTTAGATTATGTTCGTCCCCATTTTTTTCCTTCAAAAATGACTATTTTATAATAAGAATTAGAAGCTAGTATTTATCCAATAGCGCTTCATTCGAATAAATGTGCGAATAATGTAGAAAAAAGCGTTTCATCTGACATTATAAAAACAAGCCATTTGTGCAAACCATTTCTTAGTTTCGTGGCCGTTTCAACTAGACGGATTTCTAGCAGGGCCTTATTGTAATTTTTTGTACAATTTTCCAAATTTTACAATCATCAAACGAATCTACAGAACCGATTTCTCGATATATACGTTCGCTGACAGATAAGTTTCTTAAAAATGTCCTAATAGAAATCAAAGTTCATTAACGCCGCCCGCAACTTCATTAATCACAGAATATTTTAAATTCAAAGACCAAACATAGACGCACACATTGAAATTAAAGTTTTCATAATGTGACTGACATAATGGGGTATCAACAAGTCGCTCACAGCTTCCGGAGAATTTCGATAGCACTATTGTTTAAAAAAAATCTTTGCAATATTTTACTGGTCGTGGAAGAATGAGGCCACCTTCCTCCTGACGCGTGCATATGCCCGCGTACGATAAAACGCGCCAGTTGAGGGTCAGCGCGGTTATCGGGCCATAAGAATTGAGAAAACACCATGGAATAATATCCTAAACGCAATAATGGAAGAAATTGATTTTCGTGAATAGTCCAATTGCCATTTTAATTGAAGTCTTTTTAGAATTTCTGACGTACTTTATTTTTATTTGTTTTTTCTTACAGAACAGATTTATATATAAAAGTGAAATTTTTATTAAACGTCAAATGTTACTTATATTATTGAAAGTTTAGTAGACTTTTAATGTGGAATAAGTTACATAGACACTTATTTAAGTGATATTTCACTTCTTCGATTTTAAACGCGCAGTTCCTACTTTTACAGGTGGGATAAAAAAAAAACTAATATAAGAACTTCGGGAAACTGTTATTTCACTTTTATGATACAAGTAAAATAACGAGTACACAGCAATAGAAATTTATAGATTTTATTTGCACTAAATTTGAATATAAAACCATCAGAAATTCCGCTTTTACAGCCACATGAAATATGAAATCCTAAACTTTAAAAACCTCTTTCGAATTTTCCTTAAAAGAATCAGTAGCTCTGTATAAGCTGCTTTTCTGCATTACCATATCGTTCAAGTCCGCATGCCCTGATCGAACAAATCACCATATACGATAATATCTTCCTCCTATTCGAAATAAAAAAAATCGAAAAATGTAAAGGCCAAGGTCGAGGCAAAAGCCAAGTTTTTACATTATGCAGGCGCACCTTTCAGAGGTCAACCAAAAAAAAGAAAGATCTTTTGATACAAAAAAATATCGTCAGAGTTATCCTGAGTTACTGAAATTTAGTCAACTGTTTATTAAAACTTACGTTTAAAAGATCAGTTTTGTTCGTTTAATAAATAAATAAATAAATAAATAATAAATAAATAAATAATAAATAAATAAATAAATAAATAAATAAATAAATAATAAATAAATAATAAATAAATAAATAATAAATAAATAAATAAATAAATATAAATAAAATAAATAAGTATAAATAAATAAATAAATAAAAAAATAATAACAAGCAAAATAAAAATAGAAATGATAAAAAATAACTTCACTCATGTAACAAACATGAAAGTAAAACAACGGTTAATTGTTGTCAGCGAAGCCTTGGACGAAAACAAGCTCGCCACGGTGAATTTAAGTGATATAAATGGTACGGTGTATTAGAAACTCGTAAATAACTAGGTAGTTTGGAAAACGCGAAATTTCGAGTTCGCCACTCCAAGTTCGCGGTGTTCACCCTGGACGAAAAGCGGAGGAAAGCCCGCGGGAGGCGCGGGAGCAGGAATAATTTTCCGCGGTAACGCGCGCGATAATCCGGGAGGACGGCACAGTTGACGTCTCATGAAAATGCGCCACGATGCTGCGGCAATTTCCTGCCGGTGATAATGATTCTAAACGACACACTTCTTCGAGCTGTTGCTAAGCAGCACTGCTGCTTCCCGAGGAGCATCCCTTCGCTCGCCTCGTTGTCGTTTCCCCAGTAAAGGTCATTGAAATATTGTTCAAAGAGGCTTTAACTGAATACCAGATTAAGTATGTGAGATTTTATTTATTTTTTTTTTCTTTAATAGAACTGATGCGCTTTTCATAATTATTAGTAGTCTGTTTCTGTTTATTAATAGTCAAATTTATTACAGGGATATTTTTTATAATAAAGCATTCTAATCTTGAATCAGAAGCATATGTACAATCGGCAGTATTTAAAAAGCTGACTACAAGACAAGCTAAATTTTTGTATTATATTTCTATTTGTGGGTGCAAAGATTATGATCATGTAAGAAAAGTGTGCAATTCGCGATGTGGGTTAAAAATTAAAGATTCCAGAGAAAAAATTGCACGGGAAGAAGTTTTTTTTTGCAATGAAATACAAAACAGCGAGGATGTTCTTGAATGACGTGTTTGCTTGAACTCGCGGAAACGAACGGAAACTTTTGCACTTTTTGTACGCCTTCGAAACTTTTGCGAAGTAGTTCGATAATTAATAAAGACATGATATTGTGAAGACTTTAGATTTTTATCGCAAAGAAAGGTAATGTGCCGAATGAATGTGCCGATTCAAGTTTTGCAAAAGGTTAAAAAAATACAAGTAAAAGATCAAAAATAAAACTTTATTATTTACACCTTTCTGTTTATGCACGTTTTAAATATTCACGTTTTAATGTGATGACCATTGAATGAATGAAATTATTACTTCTCAGATTTAGTTCACAATTTGCTTGTAAATTATAACTATTGTTTCATAGTAAACAACAGTTTTTAACACCAGTATTTATCACTTCGACGTAAGTGACAGGTAAATCAGTAACCGAAACTAATTTCGTTAAAAAAAATACAAATGAACACGTATTTTAGATTTTTTTTTTCCAAACGCGTATCTTAAATATTTAAATAACCTGTAATTATTCATTTCACTTGAAAAAGCTCTGTGCCAGTTTTTTTATCGCCACTTTTTGTTGCAGTCGCCGGGTATCGCCATTACTTTTTTCCAACAATCCTCGTCAATTCTTTTGTCATGTACTTTCGAAACCGAAAGTCGACGGCGCACCGCGACATGAAAATTTATGAAGCAACTCCGCGTCGTTCAGTTATTTATTAGCATTATTTGCCATATTTAAGTAGTACGACCCTTCATTAGACGTCGGACCTTGTTGCATTTATAATAAGAGGATCCCAAATAAAAATAAAAAGATAAGATCAAAGAGTAAATATTTTTTTATTCACATCATTTACATTGAAATTTAGTAAATGTGTTGTTACTTTTTCTTAAATGTAGCCTTGACTCCTAAATAATCAACGTGGTATCTTTTTTCTTTAAATTAAACACCGAAGTGAACTTAACGTTAGTTAACGAAGTTTTACCTATAACGTTAATTAATAATAAAGTTATCTAACACTAATTACATGTAAATCGAACCGAAGTTCGATAGTAATGCATTTAAAAAAAGAAATACGCTTATTACTTCCTTTTTACACTAACAATTGGTAATCATAATAAAAATTGAGAAAATTTTTCCCATCGGTAGCCCAAGGAATTTTCAGAGAAAACAAAATAGACTTTAAAAAATGTATTTTCATAATTTTTTCTCTTCTTAAATTTTCAGTAATTAAAAAAAAAACAGGTCACTGGATCTTCTAATTACTGACCGCATGGTAATTTTAGTAAAGAAAATTCTTCCTACACTGAAAGCAGTCTAAATTTCAAACATCAAAAAATCATGAGCTTAAACATAGTAACAATTAAAAACTAGAATTTATTCTCTAATTGCAGTACATTTTCAGTAATTTAGATGTTAGTATTTATTGTATTTCCATAAAAATTATTCGCTTACAAATTAACAAGGACATTTGAAAAGCCCAAGTTCCCAAATTTCCCTGTGATCCACTTCGCATCACGATGAGCGTAAAAAAAAGTTTCAGGTATATAACTCCCGGAGAGAACCAGTTCCAATTGGCGTCGGCGCGGAGAGATAATCGGCCTCCTCTAAGGTGGATCGTCGTCAAGTGCAAAAGTAGATGCGGAAACGGTAGGAATTAAGCAGTCCCGGCGCTCGACGCTGCCGAAGGATGGAAGGCCAGAAGACGCTGACTCGTCGCAAAACGGCGCCCTCTCTCTCTCTCTTTCTCCCCCCGGCCGCCGCGGCGACTGAACGCGATCGATCGTTCGCGCTCTTCTTTTGGCGACCGCGCCTTGGAAACCAGGCGGCACCGAGCTTCCCCTCTGCGACTCCTCTTGTTTCGCGCACTAGCTTTGCATATCGGCGCTTTCAATATGAAACGCCAAGGGATGACTTTTATGCGTTCCGCTCGCTTTATTTTGCTCGTTTCTTTTCGCGATCGATTAGGTCCTGCCGTGGGCGGGTGGAGGGAATTTTTGGTGTGACCAATCTTGTACCTTGCGCCCTTTCAAAGTTTGCCGTTATTATACAATTTTATATAAGACAATGCGATTTTTGAAGATTTTATTTATTTTTCATTTCAGTGGGATTCCTTGCAAAAAATACGCTGTTTCATAAAGATATGGGTTGTTTACGTGCATTAAAAAAATAATATTGTTTTAAGCAACTTTTTTCCTTGAAATTTTAAAACGAAACTTCTTTAAACTGAACAAGTTTTTCAAAAATCTTTTTTTACTTATGCAATAAATGTAGAAAAAGTGGCTGTCAGTGCATAATCGATTTCTAATTTTAAATTCTATATTCTCTTATCAGTAGCTTTACAAACATAGTATAAATATATTTCCAGTTTTGTACTGGATATAGTATAATAGAAATTGTAAAGGTTTATATATATATATATATAGAACTGATGTAGAATATTTATGATTAATTCTAAGCGACTAATTAAAATTATTTTATTATATTTGTTTATAAGAGACTCCTTAATGCCTATCCGACACAAAACAGAGGAAATTAATTCTAATTAATGTACAACTACACAGATATTTCTTTCACATTATTTAGTTTCACTTGGCAAGTCGAATAAACAAGTGCTTTTGATTTTCATTAAAATTGGCAAGTAACTGGTTTAATTAAAGTCCTAAGCCATTGGCCGTTGAATTTACACAAACTGTGAATGTTAAAGATATCAAAAATAC
Organism: Sycophila sp. Sp_5; assembly: GCA_018906775.1. Lineage (NCBI taxonomy): Eukaryota > Metazoa > Arthropoda > Insecta > Hymenoptera > Eurytomidae > Sycophila > Sycophila sp. Sp_5. The sequence continues at coordinate 1,434,762 of JACCID010000048.1, read as the reverse complement.
TCGAACGGGATTTTCTGTGCTTCTAGAAATAACCAAGAGCACTTCTTGCGATATCCTCGAAAAAATTCTGCAAATTAATTAATTACAAAAACTGTATAAGTAATGATAAATATGACCAAAATATACAAAAGTCAACATTTTTCATTGCCGTAATAATAATAATGTTTATTGTAAATTGCAATACTTATAAATAGTAGACTCTAGTCATTATTTGAACATAAAAATGATTGCACTTGGTGATATCACAGTCAAATTTTAAAAGTTTAATACTGAATCAATAAGTTACCATAGTCAAAATAATGTCTATACACAATCCTAATAGCCCGCGCTTCAACGATGAAATTTGTCGCAGAAATTTTGGCAGAATAATTTGGCAGTGCGTCGTCAGTGAAAGTTAATAACCTATGATGCGTTAGTTCGCGCGCGCGGCAATACCGCGCGGCGATGTTTATTTATACACTTTCTAACCAAACACCGACGACACACATTTTTCTCTCGGCCGCAGAGCAGGCGACGAGGCTTTGAAAAGCCACTTTTACTCGGGCTCTAAAAAAAATCAGCCGAATTTGCAACTCTATTTAGGCCCGTAAGCATTGCTCTCGGCGCGTCACACCCCCGCACACACGTCTGAACTAAACGAGCCTACCTTCGGATTCTATTTGAGGTGATTCTATTCTATTCTCTGGGTAATTTAATTCTTTATAAAAATAAAGAATAAAAAAAACTTATGATAAATTACAAATAATTACCTATAAAAAACTGAAAATGTATAATACATTTAGAAAGGCATAGTCAATTTTAATGATCAGACAGACTGATATTATAGTTTACTTATTCAATAAGCATTTACATTTTCAAATGTAAATTGTAATGAACTCAATAACCCTCTTTTGGTTATTTTGTTCGATCAGGTCACCAGACACAATATTAATAAAATATAATTTGTTATTCACTGAAGTTTTAATTTCAGAAAGCAGGTCAAAACTTTTGAATTATTTCAAAATTTATGTACTTCAGAATATCTTGCTGAATAACCTATAGAATTGTAGGTAATCCATAAAATTAGCGTAGGTATATAAAAAAAAAAGTTACCGTCACCTAAGTAACATTAATTCTTAAAAATATATATTTCGCTTATTTTATAGTTTACATCTGTTTTAAACATAAAGCTACAACAACATTTTCTTACTTAATTATAAAAAAAAATTAATAGCAATGGTAATCAATTAAGCAGAGTCTCATGACTTCAACCACATCCCGAATACTCTCATCATCATTGCTCTAAATAAAATCATTCAAAATTCGTCTCTCTCAGAATTACAATGATCTCGTCTTTAATAAATAATACTGTACTTCCCAGTGTAGATTAAAAAAATTGTAATAATTCAAAGCACCAAATTTAAACCGAAGCAGCAGCAATTAACAACGAATACCGTGGAATCATCAATAACTTAAAAAGTCGTTGTCTGCCTCGGGATTCTTTTTCCGCGGGCGTATCTTAAAAATACCGATAAGTGAGAAGGAGGAGGAAAAAGCGAGAGGACGACGTCACCGCGGGCCCCGCGCTGCTTCGAAGTGAGATGTGCGTATACGTGGAACATCGCGGCGACGTGCCGATGACGCAAAGGGCTGGTTGACCTTGATTTTCATCAAATTGATATATCAAGTCGAGCGGCGATTGCTGGCGGGCTACCCAAGACCCTGTTCAATTCTCTATCTCCCTGTTTTTATTCACGCTCCTTTAAACCTTTTTTTCAACTGCTACGCTGAGATTCACTAGGCCTTCGTCGTTTCTTAGAGTTCGTAAGATTTGTTTTCCGGCAGATAACCGCTTCATTTGATCAGGTCCATTTTACATTGTTATTTTTAATGATTTATTTAAATTTACGTGTGATTGATTTAAAAAATTCTACATTACGATAAATAAAAATTAATTTTATTTTACTGTCGCTTTTCTTATTTCAATTTTTTTTATAAAGACTATTATGTCAATGTTTTTTTTTGGGTAGTCCGTGCGTCGTGCGTAAAGTCGCTAAAACGCACTCATCGCGCTGACTATCGTGCGATAAGTAAACTTTACGCCCTTGTAGCTTAATATACTATTATTTACTCACGATGCTGTAAACAATCGATGAAAAATTTAACTGAATGACTGTAAGGCCTTGTGACTGTTCAAAGTATAGTAGTGATTTACGTGGCCGATATACACGCCGAAAAAACTTGTTTGATGTTTACTTCTTGAACTGTGAAATTGGCTGGAATGATCACAGCCCTGATAACGAGCCATTTTATTATTTAAAAATCGCGGTACTTTCGTTTAACTGAACCGTTTAATAACCTTGCATGTTAAACACGACTTAACCGACAGCGCTAGATAAGACAATCCTCTACAAAGTATATACATTTAGCGTTGCCTCTTTCGTTTATTATTGTCTTATAAGCAATTTAAAAAATTTACGGCCCTTAACAATTTTATTTAATTTATATTTTATAATTCGCTATCTCAGTTATTAATTATTTTATATAGAAAAATTATTGGTACTTTGTATTATTATAAGTAAAAAAAGTACGTGTTTTTTCATATAAAAATATAATCAAATGAATTACTGAGTAGTCACTAGAGTTTACATTTCTTTCTCGAGTATCTTACTTTTTAAAAGCTAATACTTGTAGTGTAAAAAAAATGGATTACTTTTGACGCTGCAGCTTTTTTAAGCAGTTTTCTCACCGTCAGTTTCCACTGTAAAAAGATACGTTATGACGTAGATCGCGCTAACGCTTCCGAGGAGAGGCATGCGGAATACTGGAGACGAAAAGTAGCTATTCAAGACGTATTTACGCGACGCCATAAAATTTTCATTTAGATGTCTTTTTTAGTAGGGCGCGGTGGTTATAAATCCATTATAGGATGAGAGAAATACCGACGAAGCACCGAGTAAATAGCTTCTAATTACTTCGATGTAGGCATCGTTCTGCATATACCGATATATACTGACTGCAGTATCAGTTACTACCGTTTAATCACCCGACGACTCGTAAATTCTTCAATTTTCCATGAGGCGTGAATCTCTTTTTGAGGGAGATTCACTTTTAAATTACATTTTTGTTAAATTAAAAGTGCGGTTTATTAGGGGTAATTTTAATAATTACCTGCTGCATTTTGAAATTGTAAGCTAAGCGCGAGATTAGTCATACTACACGTACATTGATATACAGCAAGAATAGAAGGATATTCTTTTTTTTATGACTCCTCTTTTATTATTTCCATGGAAATGATTTGCGTAATAGCTGCAAAGTGCACAATGGGTGGAGTAGAATGCAAAAATTTTTATATTCCCTATAAAAATCAATGAGTTTTTTTTCTAATACACAGTCGAAGAAGTAAGGATTCTAATAGTGCTGATTTATTTTATTGTACGGGAAATGATTATTATCTCTCAATCGATAGCTTTGAAAATCTGTACACGTTTTTATTCAACGAATCGTTAATGAATTTTAAATGAAAAATTGTTGTGAGCACATCGCTATATCTTTCCTACAATTAAATTTAAAAAATCTAACATATATATAATTGTATATCTTTAAAATTGGATAAGCTAAGATAAAGTATAAGACGAACATTTTATGATAAAAAAATGTATTTATTTCGACAATCATTAAAGCAGTTTTAAAATTTAACAATAACTCTTGAGCTTCATTTTCAGCTCTTCGTTATTTCGAGATTTTTTTCCTCTAGAAGCTCTTCATCGGACGACCGAAAGCGCTTCTCGAAAACTGCCGCGAACTCGCTCAATTTGTACGGTACACAAATTGTCTGCAATAAAAGAGACCCGCCGCGACTTTAAACGTGAAACCCTCCAATTACCACCTACACCATCGAAAGACAAACGAGCTGCGCTCGGAAAGGCAACCCCCCTTGGAATCCGTAATGTACCACCGCGAGCGAAGCCGAGCGGACCTCGCGATCCAGCGTCAATTAACGGACGCGAACGAAATCCCGGCGCTAATTTGTCGGGCGGACCTCGCCCAGCGACTCGCTAAGTGGTGCGGACCGATGTGGTGCAAACAGAGCGCCTCCGCGAGCGAACAGCACGGCTCTCTCCTCCGGGATCGCCGAGGCGCCAGCCCTTTTCCCGCCATTGATGGAAAATGGCTTCCCGGAAAGCTGGTATGAGTTATGGCTTTTCTCGGCTGAGAGAAGGTTTTCCCGGAAGATGGACGACTTAACGTCACAAGGCGCTGAATCAATTTTAATTTAAGCGCGGGTTAATTTCAGCCCCGTTTTCGGCCGAGGCTTTTTATTACTTGCTTCATTATCTGCGTTCATTACTGTTGGCTCGAATGATTCTGCATTTGTTAAAGTCCAAAGGTACAACAGAAACATTTTAAATTATGAATTTGACTGAGAGTATTGATTGATTTTTATGTAATGATACATATATATGTATGTATTTTAAGGAGTGCAGTTGACTTTATGACCACTTTTCAAATTAGTTAAGTATATGCAGCCATTATTTCATTATTGGTTTGTGCCTTGAGACAATTTTTAAAATGTAAAAACGAAATAAAATTATAATTGTAAGAAGAAAAATTTCTATAAAAAGTTTGTAAGAAATCCTACTTTTCAAACAATCGTTTCCTTCATTTTACCAAAAAAAAAGAACACAAATTTCAAAAATTTTTCATTACACTTGAATGAAGTTCTATCAAATATTTATACGTGATTTCATTATTAGGGAAATTAAAAATTGCAGTGAACAATTTTTACTTAACAATTTCGCGTAAATGGCTACCACGTAGGATCATTAAAAATTATCAATTTTTAAGAAGTACATTGTACTCTTACTTCTATAAATTATTTATCGGAACAATTTGCAAAATCACTTTGACTAAAAATTCTTAATTTTTTTAAACAAAAATCACCAATGAATTTCAAGTGTAACAAAAAAAATTAAGAGAATTAATAAAACGATCTAAATAGTCGAAGAAACGAGAAGTCCACGAAAATGAATGCGCTAAAAACCGCCGGCAGTAAATCATCTAAAACTAAAGCCGTAGACCTAGACATTCCCGGACGAGTCACTAACGAGTGCGGCGCGTCTTGGCGCGAAAAATTACGTCAACGTCCCGCGGCGATTGGCAAAAACTACCTCGACGAATTGTTTATTTTAGCCATTCGCGATTTCGCCCGACGCGCGGAAAAACTTGGCATACGAGCGGATCGGTCGATTGCGCAAGTCCGTGCAAAAGCGCGCAGTTTATATAGACACCTTCAGGGGGAGGGGGAGGAGAGAACTCGCTCTTTTCTCGCCCGCTGAAAATTGGGTTTGACTTTTGCGAAAGTTTCACCCTCTTCCTCAAGGCCGAGGCTTTCCGGGGGAGTCTTTTGAGGGGCAGGGGGTACCGGTTGTTGGTTAACACTTGCGCGATGTTGAATCTTAATTGGGAGCTAATTGGCTGCGCGGGGTGCTTAGTTTAATGATCGTTTGGACCAATCCGAAAAGAAATTAATTGAGCAGTTAACCGGCGAGGTTAAACAAATAGTGCGCAAGTTGTTGCGAACATTTATTTATTTTCATTGCTCGCATTAAATTTTTCATCCCCATTTTGCAAGTAATTTTCATCAACAAGGTATACTTACTCATTGTTACATTCTTTTGGACATTATTATCTATTTTCATTGCTTTATGCTGAATTTTCGGCCTCATTTTCTAGGTAATTTTCATCAATGAGCTTTACTTATTGCATTCTGTACTGTTACTGTTAAACATTTAAATTAAGGTGTTTCTTATAAAAAGGTAATTTTCATTTTGAGCTCACAATAATTTCACTTGCTCATACAGCTGTGAAATATGATGTTAATTCTTTCTTTTTTTTTATCTTTTTATAATCGCAATTTTTTCCAGAAGTCTATACCATTTATGTTTTATCTAAACTATAATTTCAAGTTCAAAGAAACCGGATCATTTATTGCTTGACTATGACATTGATCTTCGATCAACATCAATAATAAAATCCGTTAAACATAAAAAATACCGAATCCAATTAAAACGCGACTCGTTTTTTTTTTTTATAAAAGACTGTATGTATAGCAAACATACGAAAATAATGACATTCATCCTAGAGATCGAACAGGGCGTCCTCAAGTTAGCATCTCGTTTTAAAAATACCGTGCAACACCTCGTTAATATAATAATAAGTCCGCTGAAATCACACGCGAGCTATGTGCCCTTAATTGTTCACTGCGCCCGGTAACATTGAATTTCTCATCGACCAACCAATTACTCTCGACGGGCGCCCGTTTCAACATTCATTTCGGTCGAAAGTAAAAGCATGTACACTGAGAGAAAAATTCGTTAATTTTAAGCAAACATTTATTTCAATAATACTTATTAAATATTTTATCGAGTCAAAAATTTACTCAATTTATTTAGAAACAAATAAATTCATTTAGTTTTAATGAAATCTTTACTAAATTCAAAGAAATATTTAATAAGTATTATTGAAGTAAATCATTTCCTTAAAATTAACAATTTTTTTTTCAGTGTACACACATACCGCTTGATTTATTGGCAGTTGTCTCGGATTATATACATAAAATATTTCATTGTTTATTTAATTCTTCGACGTTTCTTTCATTTCCTTTCGTCTGAAACAAATCCATTTTAAGTAGTACGCAAATTTACACTGTTTAATTTTTTTCCCGAAAACACGAAATCACGAAATTAAATCCAACTACTCGGAAAGAAAAATCTAACTTTTATAGTAAAAATGGGGGTACTAGTAGAGTTTATCACCAGCGTTACTTTATTAGTATGAAAATTCATGCAAATAATCATGGATTTTGAGCTTTTAAAGTAGACGTCTTTTCATATTAAAAAAGTAAGCAGTCTATAAGACGATTCTATAAGCAACATCGGAAAAAAGTGTGAACGCCGTGGAACAGTTGACGGTTTACGTTTTTTCAAGTGCCGCAATTCGAAAAATGGCGTAGCTGCAGAGCTTAGTAGTAAGGAAGGAGGAAAGCATGTATACTACAGTTTCAAAGTATGTATAAAAACTTTAGAAGTATGAAATTATACTATAATAGTATAAGGAACTTTTCCTAAATTACGATCATATGCGGATTCTAGTAAAATACTTAGATTTTTCTTTCCGAGTAAATCACAATATTTTTTTTTTTAATTTTGCGGTCAAAAATATCAGTAGCCTCGAATTTTTTGGATAATAAAAGCATTTGGCAAAAAATTCATCACAATGTAAATAAATCAAATTAACAAACATGTAGAAAATCATGTGAAGAACAAAAAATACTAACTAAAAGTAAATATTGCATATGATCCCCTAACTTCGTAAAAAAAAGTATTAATAATTTAGCCTCTCGTTTTCCACCAAAGCCGCAGCGCTACGTGAATAAAGAAACAAAACAGCGCAAAAAGCTTGTAAAGCACCGAAAGAACGAACCGCGAGAGTAACCACTCTCCTAAGAACCCCCGGCTAGTATCGCAACCCTCCGGCTAAGAGAACAAACAAGCGGAGGTCGACGGAGGGAGAAGGCCTCTTTCTAAAGCGCCGGCCGAGCTGATGCACACGCGGCACATATCCGCACGGGCTCTGCCGATCAATATTAAGGTTTATGAAGAGGGCCAGGGGGAGGAGGGGGAGGCTCACTTTCCAATTCGTCCAATTACATCGCATGCAAGAGCCCCGTTTTGACGGATCCCGGCCCGGGCCGATAGCGCGGCTTCCGTGCACCGCGACGTTGAACGCGCGTAGGTTCGCGCGGTGCCTCGTGGATGCACTGTCGATCTTCCTTTTTCAGTCTCTGCGCTATTTTTTTCTACTTATTTATTTCAATTTTTTTTTCAAAACGATAAATCTATCGCGTTGAATTTTTCTAATTTTTGAAGACTTCCTCCCTGGTGTAAAAAGAGAATCAACGGCCTATTGCACACAAAATTATTAGAATTATTTTTATTACTAGAATGAAATTATCTTTGAATATTGTTTGTAATCTAAAAGTGAATAAAAATGAATCAACATTCGTATCTATTTGTAGAATTTTAATCACCCTGAAAATTAACAAAAAGAAATGCACGTGCATAATTATCGAAAAACTCGTTAGCATTTCAACCAAATAAATAAGAGACTGCAGTGGCGTAACTATTAGTCAATCTGGACGCCGCAATTCATATCCATTCCAGAAAGAAAATAAAGAACCGCCAGAAACGCAAGTCACTAGCGTCTCGAACCAGCCGCGAGTAGCGCGCAGGACATCGCTAATCGACCTGAAATCACATACCGCGTGCCTGGGACATTATCGGCCGGCGAACGAGTTCCGCCGATCTGGCTCGAATTTCCACTCGCAGTGCAAAGTCGAGACCGATAAGCGATCACACGACCGAGCGCTCAGGTGGAAAAATTAATTCGCGCGTATGTGCCCCGATTTCGGCACCTTATCGTTCACGGATCGAAACGAAATTTTCGCGGCTTCCCTTCGAAAGCACGCGACTCGAGGAGCCTCCTTCCGGGCGAGTTCTTATCGGTCCCAGAGACGCTCTGGGAAGTGATGGATTATGCAGCGCGATGGAATTTTGTGGCGTTTAAAATTTCGGAAACTGAAAGTTTTTTAGGGGAGATAAGATGATAAGGGGTAATGGTTTTTATTGAATATATATTTTTTCTGTAAATTGAGTCAAGGAGGAAGTGGATTTTTGAAGGAATTTTTGTAATTATTTTAGTATTTTCATCTGGATTTTTTCCTTAATCTGGTCATTCGAGCATCGTTGAAGGGTTTGTAATTCCACTATACTTTAACGACCACGTGCTTTTTCTTATTATTAAGATATCAATTAAAAAAATTGTTAGAATCCTTTTATTGAATTAATAAAAGGATTCAATTGGCTGCTTCAGATATTAAATCATAACACTGAGCAGATCTTTTGTAAAATTTTAATTTAATTGGCGTAAAATATTCAGTAAAATATTAAACTTTATTCTACATTCCAATTCAATTCATATTTCGTAAAATTCATTCGGAAAAAAGTTCTAATAAAATTTATTAACAGTTTAATTCTAAAATATACTCAAAACTGAATATTGGAAAAGAAATTTTTTTAATATTTCAAAATTTACTTGTAATAGGTATCCTCATCTCACTCCATCCTATCCAAATGCCATTAATTTATCTTTAGTCATAGTCACGTGCAAGAGTAGCGTTCCAAATATGAAGTTACATCCACCCTATGAAGAAACAGACCACCCCACGAGCGGCACGGAAATCGCGGAGATTCGCATCGGCGCGTCGACGATAAGGTCCCCCGGTGGCGATAAGCCGCAACGAGACGATGCGAAGCGGCGATAAGCGGTCGAGAATCTCGGAAGACGCGATAACGCGGCCCCGATAAGGATAAGGAGCGAGCGAAGCGCAGCAGCGGTGGCGGCCAGCGCGAGCCAAGGGCCGAGCCGAGGCGAAACCGTATATCTCGCCGGGACGCGCCGACAATTATAGACGCCGCTTGGAGGCGCGTTATTTTTACGGACGCCCGCTGCATCTCGCCCAGGCGAGAATAGAAGGTGCACGCCGCGCTTCTCTTTTTTTCGAATTCGAGTACGCGCCCTTTCTCTGCAAGGGGAGACCAGGGGAGTGCGCTTGCTTTTTTCCATGTCGGTGATAATGACGAGGCCGATTTTTCATTTGCCGCACGTCAGAACTGCGTGCAAGGCGTACGCTGCGATCGATTGGCCATTGTGCGACGTCACTCAAAGGATTTGCTTTGATTTTCTTTTTTCTGCTTGGGCTAATGGTGTGCGGAAGTCGCTATTTATCGATGTATAAATAGGTTTGACCATTTGTAAAATCAAACATTGGAATTCGAATATTTTTAAAATAATAATTATATTGAGAATTATAATTTAATAAATAAAAAGTGATATTGTCGGTTGAGCATTATTACTTTATTTTAAATATTATTTAAGAAGATAAAATTTAAGAGGAGTCTACACTCATAATTTTTTTCTATAAAATCAAAACAAAAGTAAAAATTATAATAGTAGAATAAAATTTTATGAATCATAAAAATATATGCAATTTTGAATGAAATGACTGTGGATATAAGTCTCTATTTTCAAAAAATATGTACACATTTATTCCATTTAGTAACAATTTAAATTCAATTCTATAATTATTATACTAATCAGTCGTAAATTTCCGGCTCGTCACGGTAATACTCATTAAGTGCAAGATCAATATGAGCCACACAATTCGAAATACGTCAACATCCATCGGAGCATCAAAGGTATATGTGGACGATAAATCTCGAGGCTCAATCGTCTACCAGCAGTATAAGCCTTCCCGCCTGCCCTGCTCGTTCACGTGTGCAATACAGATCAAGACAATTACCGTTTATCAAACGACGGATTTATCACTGGCATCGAAAAAAAGAAAACAATCCCCTTCATCCCCTCGCACATTTTGGCAATTTTCCCTTCGCTACAACGAGTACGATCTTTTGGAAGATTAAGCTCTTTTTTTTCGTAAAATTAATTTTAGCGACAGAAACCGTGTACCCTATCGAGCGCGAAAAGATTAATTTGTATATTTTTTGTAGCTCTGCATAAAGTGGCAAAAAATTTTTTTTAATTAAAACAGTAAAATATGAAATTGAACCATCAATGGTGGAGAAATATAATTTATATTATCGGAATAAAAAATGTAAAATTTTCTTTTCTATATTTTACGGGCAATTAAAAAATTTGTAATAAGAAAGCAGTATTACATTTGTAGCAGAACTTTTTAGTATAAAATTTGATTTATCACGACATATCATGGCCATTCTTTAATTTCATCGCAAGTCCCGGAAAGTCCAGAGCAAAAATTCACAAAAGCAAGTGATCGCTTCTGATCTCATGACAACTGGCACTGCAGCATCCGCGATGGCATTTTGGGCCATTAACGCTGCTCCGGAAGATCGACCGGGCTAATCGCGTGGGCAATTACGCTGGACATTTGATTGTCCAGGTAAAAGGGCTGCTCATCCTCGGCTGAAGAGGCCGAACGCGCCCCCATGAGTCCCGCCGGGCTCGTATAATTAAGCGGATTGAAATAGCAGCAGTCTCCCGCTAATTTCACCGGGCATTAACGAGCGACCGCATCCCATGCGCCACTTTTCCTTCTTCCCCGACCCTCCAGAAATGAAGTTCGTGATGCCGTCTCTCATCGCGTCAGTTAATGTCTCTATTGCATAATTTCTTTTTTATTTCAGTTGTACTTTTGCAACTACGCTTTCAGACATACTTGATTATTGAAAACATAGTCGTTCCAAGATATCATCGTTCCGTGGAATTATTTCATATATTCATCGATAGAGGACTTTTGAAATTTAAGATTTAAATGTACATTAATACTCTATTGAATATTAAGTATTTTTAAAGAAAATTTCAGGTAAAAACCATTTTGGAATGAAGCAATTTTAAAAAATTCATTGGTCTAGTGGATGAAACTAAAGTGAAGGTGAACTAGCGTAAACGGGTCTATCAAGGCGAGCAGGTTTGCATTGAGAGTTGATTATTCAAAATGCTTTTAGGAGAATTTTTGTTTCTTTTACAGTTGCATGCAAAGTATTAATTTTAATGGAAAGGAAATCAACTGCACGGAGGAGCTTTTGAAAAGAGATACAATGAGGATGCTATGAATGCACTTTATCTAAAAATTCAAAACATTGAAAAAACCTCTTTTTTTTTAAGTGTCTATATGTGTTGAATAAAAAAAAATTTAAAGAATTGTGCCATTGTTCCGTCTTTTTCTTATGTACTAGTGATATTTTTAGGTCACGTTAACGCTGCGTACAATTATGCATTATGCAAACGCACGAAGTTAATAGTTCTTGGATGATGTTTACGAAGTAACACGTCACCGTTCGGTCTATTTCGTTTAGTCCAGAAATTCGGATGTCGAACGGAAACTAATTTAGCGCGACGAAACGTGCGATTCAACTTTCGGCCTTGGAATTATAATATCCCAGCGATGGAAAGTTATCATCGAATCACGCTTACTAAATCAAAATTATTCTCATGTATTTTTAAGGTTTATTTATTTATCGAACTATTTTTATTTCCAGTTGGTTTTCCAATTTATCCAGATTGTAATAAATCCGAAAGAAGAGACGACTACAATAATTTTAAAATTAATAATATAAACAATTGTCTAATCAATTTAATGAGCTGCAATAATTTCACAATAATTAATATGATAGTAATTTCAATGCAGAATTAATTACGTTTAGAATGCAATAATGAATAATGAATCGGTGACAACGCACATACACAGCTATCGCTGATTAATAAAACGTGCACAAGGGTACGTACAATTACAATAAACATACAAAAAAGTTCGAGAGTGAATTTGAATGGCGTGCAAATGTATTATGCATCAATCGATGCGATTTACGGCTGCACTAGAAAAGCTTGCAGTAAAACGCATAACACGATCGTGTTCACAATGCAAATGTGAGGTACCTTTATTAATATGCGTTTCCCTTCCGTCTCCTTAGCGAGAATGGGGGCTAATTGTAATTTGAAATGTAATTTATGTAAATCCCAAGTATTTAAAAGCGCTATGCAAAGCGCAATCTTGTCAAATCCACAAAATAAATTGTGTACGAAAATGTTTTCGATGCGCCTTATCGCGATCTTTACAGTGGCCACTGGGTTTTTTCGGCTGTACAATGCGCTTACACCGCTTTTCAAAATCTTATTGTTTTATTCTAATAAGATATTAATACGATTTATCTACTTATCGGGTGCTTTATTCATTAGTTTGGCGAGCGAAATTGTCTGATCACAGAGATCGAAAAACGAACAACGACTCGAATTCCCAGTCTTTATCGGTGCGGCAAAGTATCGAAACGACCATTTCAAGTTTTTAATGCAAAACCAATGGGCTTCACACTTCGATTTATTTACTAAAAAAAAGATTTAGGTTCTTGCCTATGTGTGATACTTGACATTTATTGAAGATCAAAAATCACACGTTTCTGGAATTTTTATTATTAGTTTTATTAATAAAGAATATGCAAACAGCTAGGAGTAATGGTTTCCACGCGGAACAAGGCGTCAATTAAGTTGACTTTCTCGGAAACGAGCCACGCATGCGAGTGCAAGTGAACTGATCGATCCGATTTCGAAGGATTTCGTTGTGGGAGACGACCATTCCTTTTTTCCTCTAATATTAGCTTACAGTACCTACATTCAAGTTTTTGCTATATTTCCTACGTAAGATCTACAAAAGTTTACCGTGCCCAAAGTTCTCGTTGGCTTTGTGCTTTTTCGCATTGTAGCTGAATTTTCTCCCATGAAAGCTTGTAGTCTAAAAGAACAAAACTTCAACTTAAAAAAGAAATATTTCGAAGGGCCTAGCACTAGTCCACGTAGCTAATGTCATTAAAGTTTGTACAGAGTTGCGTTTAAGATGCTATTCTTCGTTTGTGGATGAGATAACAATTTTTTCGATGCAAGAAAAGCGGAAGTCGTGTTCTCGTAATGCTTCGACGACAAATCATTGGAAATAGGTTAGTCTGATCTGCGCTACAATTCTAACAGCTAATAACTGCCGTTTTGTACTCGACCTTATTAGGTACTGGAATCTGATTGTATGCTTATCTCAAAGATTGTTAGCGAAGTGAATATCGGTCGAATTATAGTTAACTTGAACCTTCTGATGTTACCACCGGGGCGCCATTTATTATTCTGCTTGGACACCATGTATGACGGCAGCCTTATTACTCCGAGGTAGATCCATGTCATCGATCTGCTTGTCTGCAGCGACGAGGCAGTTCTGGAGAGTCTGATGTAGTCGTAATGCAGTACTTCATGTTGCGCTTAGATACTGACGCTCGTTAATTCAGTGGCGATATTTTAGCGAACTTCCTGAGTAAATAATAATATGTTGGATCTCCGATGACTACCTCCAAGCTATAAGTTGTTCCCCTTTTATGCTTAATAATAATAATAAAAGACTCATACGGAGGGCTAGATAATAATGACCAATTCGTCATTTAGTAATTACACATTATTATAGTTGATATCTCCGTTTTCATCTTGAAGCACAAAACGTCCTGTATGTATTCCATGAAAAATGACTTTCCTTTCAGCTTGAGTAACTTATAAAGTGAGCAAATAGGAAACAGCCTATCTACCCCACTAAGCGCACTACAATAACGTCCGCTGTGGTCCAAAGTCCACGGTCGCGGCAGCGACATCAACATCGCGGCAAAGAAGCTGGAAAGAAAAGAGAAACGCACTTCCGAAAAGGCCCGTGAAGGTTTGCGCCGCTCCAACGTACAACGTACGTGGCGGGCGGTTCTCACGCGGAGCCCTCGACTCGCGATAAGATAAAGTCAAGTAACGAAAGTCGGCAGAAGCACCGACGCCTCGGATAAGGAGGACTCGACGGCGAAAGGAGACGCGCGAGGATCCCAAGGCCCGATCGTGCCTGAGCAAGGTGTAGGTTTTTTCTTCCACGGGTCCCGACCGTGTAAAAGAAGAATATTTTGCGGCGGTGATCGGATCGGCGCGCGGCCGCCGTCGGCCAAGGGGGGGGGAGGGAGAGGGGAGCTTGGATGACAATAGGAGAGGCCGTCGCAGATAGGCGCGATTATAAATAAGAGGGGCGAGAGCTTTTACTTTTTTTTTAAATTGTTTTTTTTCTCAATGGATTTGATGAGAAATAATTATATGTACGTGTGCACTGAAAGATGGACAGTTCGACAGACTTTCTTACGGGATTGAATTTCAGATTTTGTTACTTTCAGTGTCAGATTGCAGCTATTTTTAGATGAGTTAATGACCAGAATAATACCATTTTTATACTTTAATTGCGATACTACGTATTTATATGTAGGAATTATTTCAAAACAAAAGGGATAAAAGGACAGCAATTATATTACTAATGTTTACGTTGACTAAAACTAAAATTTTTTTTCAGCTACGCGAAACCAAACGCTAGCCAAACAAACAAAAAGTACGACCTTTGCGCAGTATTTTACATTCCATTAATATAAACTCACGACATCTGCATAAATCGTTGCTGAGGCGTAAAAGCATAGACTTCAGAACAGCGAAGACTGAAGTAAAAAAAAAAGTCATGCAGAATATGAAGATCGACAAGGAAAAGACAAATTAAGTATGCGGACAAGAAAGAGCGTCGAGTGGCCGATTGATGCAGGGTTTGCGATGGGCAAAAAAGTTCGAGCTTCTAATTACAAAAGGGCCGTACGGAAAAAAATGAGAAGCGGAGAAAATCGAGGTGCCCGAAGGAAACGGCGGAAGAGGTACAAAGGCTGCGGTAGCGATTTAGCTGCATCGCGCGACTTTTCGAACGATTACACGCGGAAAATTGCCATTTTGCCTTTCCTTCCGCGAGCGACTTTAATTAAAGTTTTGCGAAGGCGTGAACTGAAAAAGGAAATATCTCGAGAGTAACCTGGATCTCGGCCGTTTAAAACGCTCCGTGATAGCAGAGCGGGCTCGAGATTATACCGTATTTTGGGGTGTGCAGATAAGATAATGAATTAGATGCTTTCGAATTCTTTCCCTGGCGATTTAAAACTTTGGAAACATTTAAGCGTTTATTAAAAATCGATGCAAGTACCTATTTTTAAAGCAATTGTGATAATACCATGCCTAAATAGAGCTATACATCGTACGATCAATACTTAACCCTAATTTATTAGTCGTACTCTAATTTAATCGTATCATGAATACACTGCAGACTGAATGTCACCCCGTCTTAAAAAAAAACTACATCCCTGCATCAACCGTTAGATTAATTAGAAAATTAATTAAATCTGTTCTAAGATTGTGTTAAGATTTTTAGAAACAGTTACAAGAATATAATTAATCCAAATTATTTCTTAATTTAAATCGATAAAAAATATGATCAGAAACGCAAAGAATGGAAGAACAAAATTAGTGGTACAAAAGAATTAATAGTATTTGTCACACAAAAATTATACCAGGGTCTCTGTCAAAGTAATCCGATTTAAACAATAAAAAACAACTATTTTGGAACTGAGAAGATTTTTGCTTCGATTTAAAATATCATTATCACACGTCCACGTGAAAAGCACCGCTTTTTTTATCTGGCATAAAAACTGGATTTTATTGCTGGCAGTCTTGCCAGGTCACCATTTTAATGAATGTCTTGATAAGCGCACTTATCTTCGAAGTTTCATTTTCAAAGATCTATATATATATATGTTTTACTCAAGTAGTACATTACTTCTTGAAGAAATCATCTCGCGATACGGATGTATTTCTCAAATAAGTAATTTTTTGCTACTTATTCATAAAAGAAAATAAAGAAGAAATAAAAGTAAAAATAAACAAATAGCGATTGTCATAAGCAAAGAAACGAATAGAGAAATAAGTCACTTAAAGAAAGTGCGTTTGGCATGAAAAAGAAAATTGATGGTTAATTGGAAGGTAAGCAAAGAAATATCGAGCGAATTCCGTGGAGGCGCAGTCGCTGTCGGTCTATTAATAAAGCGCCTTGTTTACAAATGGCTCTATCTCATTTATTTATCTCTCCGGCGCACTTTCGCCACCGCCACGCCTAATCTCGCGAGCCCGGCGTTTGCAGGCGCTGGTGGGGAGAAAAGCTCCCGGAGCATCCTCGCTTAAAATTCAATGCGGAAAACCCACCTCTGCGTGTCAGCTTATTGAGGTCCATGTCCGGCAGGCTCCAGTGCCGCGGTCTGGCGCACACACGTTCTGCTTGCTGAGGCGGCTCTCTGCGTTCGATATTAGACTGGCGGAGTGCAAAGCGCGTCGAACCTAACCTCCCAATCGCGCGGTCGTCGGCGAAAGGCCGCTGGCTGGCGAATCACACGGAGACCCTCGCGGGGGTTGCGCGCACCCCTCCCGCTTCTAGGAAGGGCCGAGCTTCGGTCACTTAATTCGTCGGTCGCTTAATTCCGCGGGCCGCGAGCGGGCGAGCAGAGTGCGAGGCACGAGGCGGCCAGTAGAGCAGTGGCTGCGGCCGCGAGGCCGTGCCTCGTGCGCCGCGGCTCTCTCTCTCTCTCCCCCCATCGAGCCGCCGGCCGTCAGTAGAAACAGCGAGAAACCGAGAGCCGGCAACACGGCGGCCCGATAAACGACCGCCGCTGCGTTTATGTCCCGCAGCACCACGCGACGAGCGGCCTGCAAATCGCTCCTCCACTTTTCGCCCTTTCCTCAACGGGCTTTTTTTATCAAGCTGCTGCTGCTGCTTCGCTGCTTTTCCGAGACTAGGCCTAATTGCTGCTGGGACTTGTGCTGAGAGGGCAGCTGGTGCGGGGCTGTCGTAAAAAAATTTCTTCCTTTTCTTTGATAAAATAAACACGTAAATCAGTGTCCGACTCTATGTGCGATGAATTCAATTTTATGGAAAATTTCCTTCAGATCAATTGACTATAAAGTATGGAATTTGTCGTCCAGAATTGACAATCATGATGCATAATTGCTGCTTAATTAAGAGCTTTGTCAAATTTCAACAACTAGAAAGTGACTCGTAAATCAAGCGTTTTACTTATTTATACAAGTTTTTAGTTTCCTAAAATCTGCTTGTCATTTAAAAGTGACAGCAATTACAAACATTAGTGTCTCTTTTGAGGCTTCAAAATTCACTCTCTAAATCTAAAAATGTGAATAGTGACATATTTATGTGAAAAATCGTTCACATATTTAGCATTTGAACGACTTTTCACTTATTCGATGTCACTATTCACATTTTCAGATTTAGAGAGCATACAGAGGGGCAGAAAAGAACCCTTCACTTCATCCACCCACATACTTTTGAATTTTTTACCTAATTAACGCCGCTGCTTCATAGTTATATTCATACTGATGAATGAAGCGAATGAATCTAAAAACCTGACAGCAAAAGCTGCATTTCCGACGTTTTTAAAGTATCTAAGAACTGTGGCTCCGAAAAAAGTGACACCAATTGAGCCATCATCTCTAAAACGTCACTTGGCGAACGCCTCATAAAAAATCAGTCCACCGTGAAAATAAAGCTTCCCATTGAGTTCGGCGCGCTCAGCAGCGAGCGGCACGTGATAGGCTGAAGCATTTCCCGCATCGCGTCGCAACCTTCGGTCCCCGTCGACTGAAAAACCCCGCGAATCAGCCGCTCCTTATATTTTGTTCAAAATGCCCTAAGCCCTTGGAAGGAAAAAGCCCAAGCAAGAAGACGGAACTTACCGATGAGCGGAAAAATACTGGGTTGATCGAGGAGCGACTTGAGGCTGCTTTCGACGAGGGTGGGAGACGAACGGTCCTTGTCGCTCATTTCACGCACTACTCTCACTCACTGCGTGCGGATGACACTTTTCCCCGGCGCTCGCACGTCCGCGATGCTTAGTCCTCGCGAGCGCGCCTCGCTCGGCTTTCAAATGGAGGCGAGGAGAGGAAAAAAAGGAGGAACCCAGAGAGACGTGCGCGAGTACTCGTGACCGCGAGGAGCGAACTTGGAGCGGTCGCCGTGAGGGGAAGGGTAGCGCGTTCCGCTGCGGCGTTCACGAAGGGGCGAGTCGGCGTTGCGAGCACCCGGAGGTAGCTCTGCTGCAGCGAGTGTGTCCTCTGCTCGAGAGCGCGCTCGCGCGTCGACGACGGCTCCTCTCCGCGGGCGCGAACCGTGGCACATTAAAATAAGACGGCGAGGCGCACGCGGCGAGCCTGCGCTGCGCTCCCCAGTGCTCCCTCGTTTCCTCTCTCTCTCTGGCGCAGGCGGCGACGGTCACCGTCTCTCTCGCCCGCCAACCGTAGCTCCGTCTCTGTCGCGCGGACGGCCGGACGGACGGACGGATGCGAGGAGAGCCGAGCCGCCGAGAGGGCGGAGGAGGAGGCACGTGCGCGCGCGCCAACTGTGACCGTCGTGAAACGGCCAGGGAGAGTGAATGCACCATGCATTCCTTCTGTATCTGTCCAACACGTGCTTTTGAGCTGCTCGGCTTATTGTCATTATGGCAACCCCCTGGGGGGAACAGAGCTTTCATTGCTTGCTCATCTTCTACTGATAATTAGTTAACGGATAAATCCATGTAATTTAAAAGCGATTAAAATGCTTTCGATAATAAAAAAATAGAAAATAGATAATACAAATGTGCATAGAGCACAATTTACATCCTATTCATCCCTTAATATTTTACGAGATCATCTGCAGTATTATGTGCAATAACAGATTTTTAAAAAGCTTACAGTCGATCCAATCCATAAAAAAAGAAAAGAAAAAACAAGTAATGTTAAATAATTCGTCCTCTTTTTGCATGAATCTATTTATTGCGGAGCGTAATTTACTATGTTAATGACTATTGCTTTGGATAATTCGTATCTGCAGATGCAATTACAAAAGCCACATAAAAAATGATGCCTAATGACGATGGTTCGGATCGCTCGAGCGTTTTTAACGGCATATTCGGATCCGCAGCGTCACAACGACCGTAAGCAACGGGTCAGTTAACGTCAGTTTGTGGATCGAGCGCAAAGAGCCGCACTTTTCGACTCACGTGAAAATCAATCGGCGAACGAGGAACGAGGTGAGGATTTCGTGAAAGGCGACATCTACTGGATCAGAATATCTCGATGCTAGCGCCTCTGTGATAGATCCATGAAGCTTCAACAACTTTATAGATCTTTTCTCGTATGGTAAGAGTCATTTTTAGGTAAGAGTTTTTCGACATGTTCTCTTGATGCTAGTTTCTTAAAGCCTCTGTAGAGGCGCTTTTCTTTTGTTTTTAGTCCGTCTGCTAGTTTAAATGTCATTGCTAATCTTGTTAAAGAAGTACAAAATATTGAGTACAATGTTGTTTTTGACATCTAAGGATTTTCAACGTTTATTAATGAAAAATTAATTTAAAAAAGAATATAGCACTGTAAATTGACAACGATTTAAGCTGTCTAAATGTTATAGATGGAGCAGGACTTTGTTTAAGGTATTCAACGTATTTAACTTACATACATTTCTAAGAAAGCGTCTAAAAGCCGCTGAAAATAGGTTTTATCCTTCTATTGTTGGAGTAATAATTTTTTATAGAAGAATTATTGATATTATGATAGAGAAAAATTGAAAGACAAGAAAACAGCAATTTTTTTAGAAGATATTGTAACTTTAATAAATGTACAGCATAGTTTAATTTTACACTGCTGCATCGAATCGACTAAACAAAAGACGAGTGCAGTTCGATTCTTACTCGCTAACAAGTACGTTGGGAAATCATACAGCATATCGTAAATAACGTTACAACCAAGCTGCATCAACTGACGCGTTACAAATCGCATGCGCGATATTATGCACTGACATGACATATAATACAACGTGTAATCATTCGCAGTATCCGCCGATCAAAGTGAATTCGCGAAAAAGAAGTGTAAAAAAACGTCAGTTTATAAATAAAAAAAAATCATCAAAAAGAGAAATGCATTTCCATACGGTTTAGCACTCGATAAATTATTGAACCGGGGTACCACGGAGTACTCCCTATTCCCCAACATAAACTAGAATTTTATTCGTAATAACATACTGTACCGATTCAAATGAAATGGTAAAGTAAAGAAAGTATTAGTTTTAACAGTATATTGATTTCTTAATCGTTTTTTATTCGTAGTTCGCGAACGTTACTTTACCAAGCATGCATAGAACATTTCTTCCTTTTACAATATTTCTTTATGTTTTGCCTTGATCTTAGGTACTTAAAAATAATTAAAGAAATAGATCCAAAGAAATTGTCTATCTATGGATTATTGTATGCAATATAAATATATATTATAAATATCACGAAGTCATAATTTAAAACGTCGCTTTTGAATAAGACGAAAGAAAGAATTATTTCTGCTTCGCATTTATATTAATAGAGACGTGTAAATAAAAGAACAAAATGTAAAAAAAGAGGAAGAAACGGAACGCTCACCAGCCATTTCTAATCGATATTGTACTAATCTGAAGCGAGAGGGATTTCTACGGGAAACATAGCGAATGTCGATAAGCACAAAAAATATCGAAAACTATATACAAAAGGAAGTCGCTATTTCTTTGTCAGTCACTGGAGAAGCGCGTGGTCAGGCGTCACCATCGAAGTGCGTAAAAATTAACGTCAACGATTACAAAAATTCTTATAGAAAAGTCAATAATTTTCTATCGGTTTGCTGTTTATAGATTCTTATACTGGCGCAACATCAGAGGACGCAATATAAAAGTTTATAAGCAATAATCGAAAGTTAAACTACTTTTGGAATTGGAAGTCCAAAGATATTTTTATCAAGCGTTATCACCGAAATAAAAATTTTATAAAAAATACGATTTAAACAATTTATTAGTATAATGAAAATAAAGTTAGGCTATTTACAATGCCTCTTTAACGCATGTATAAAAAACTCCGTAACATTTAAATTTATTTTCAAGTGATAACATTTGATTAAAAAAAATTGATACCAATGGACGTGGATTTTTTCACGCAATTCATAATTGAGTTATCAAATGCTGACTTTATCGCGACTTGTATGGGTTTCATAACGTATATCTCATTTTCTACGTTCAAGTCATTATGCTAAATACAAATTCATTGACGCCGCATCCGTACAGCTACCATTACATAAAGCGCAAACATTTTGCTCGGCTATGATTTTATAATCCTATATAAAAAGTTTTTCAATGAAAAACTACCAACACTCTCTCATCTTCAGCACGCAGTTACAGCAAAACGCTCGGCAATCATTCAGGGGTCTGCTGGTGCGCAGAAGGCAAGTAACGCGAGCTCCGGGGCTACGCTTCTGAAAAAAGAAAATGCACTTTCGCGGAATAAAGCGCAGTGCGATTGTCGATGTCGGTAAAACGGAGCCAAGCCGGACTCAGAAATTTTAGCTGAGTTTTACCGACGTGGCGGCCTCGCCGACCCATGCCCGCCCCTCAGACCCAAACGCTGAGGGACTCGGTGTTGGTCTGGCCGCTGCTGGCGAAGCTGCCGCTGTGGCGTTTGAAGAGGGCCTGGAACTCGGCTGGAGTCGAGGACCAGCGCCTGTGGCGTATCTTGTCCAAGGGCACGTCCGGCAGGCCGACCTCGGTATGGCAGCCCTTGATGGGCGACAGGGGCACGTTTGGCAATCCCACCTCCTGGAAGGAAGACATCGACGAGAAACCGCTCTCGTCCTCGGCGCTGCTCACGCTCGTGGCTGGCTTCGGCCTTGACGTCACCGAGCCGCCTGAATTTCCCAGCGCCTGTAAAACATCATTCGTATCATTTTATTTTCAAATTTATAAAAACTCTAAACAAAAGCAAAGTCTACCGAGTTTCAGCTCTAACTTTTTAGTTCAACTTTTTTAGTTTATATAGGGCCAGACCAGCGAACAGCAATTCATTTTAACGCTTTCACTGCTGCAGCTTTTTTTACTTTACGTGCCAAAAATGGTAAGACAATAAACTTAAACAAATTATACGATAACTATGAATATCGGGCTTTTTGAGGACGCAGAATCGATTCAGATGTTTATTTTCGCAAATTTTTCATTTTCAACCCCTAAATGAGGGGTTAAGGCTGAATTTTCCAATTTTTTTAATTCCTTACAAAATTTAATCATCATTTTCTTTAACTTGGTTGTAATAATACTCCTTTTTTCTCAATTTTAGTGTTTGAAAATAAGGGTTGTAGGACCACCCTTCAACCCTTTAGTAAGGGTTGGAAAATCGTCCGATTTCCGTTAGCCATTTTTAATTCTGACCTTATATTCGTAATCAGCAACCCCCAAAACCTTACACACCGAATTTGAAATGAATTGGTTGAAAAATGCAGTAGTTATTCAACTTGATCATATATGATATATTGCCAGTGAAAGGGTTAATGTCGTATACGACCCCATGTGCAATTTTACTTATGTAATTTTTACATATTTTACTCTGGTTTAATAAATAAAATAAAATAAATAAAAAATTCCAAAGTTAAATTAACTTTCAATTTCTCAACAAAAATTGACTGTGTAAACAGAAGAAGTGACTTTTTTTTGTTTTAAAAATTAAGTACACTAAGACACTAATTTGGTAAATTTCAGTAAA
This sequence comes from Sycophila sp. Sp_5, assembly GCA_018906775.1. NCBI lineage: Eukaryota > Metazoa > Arthropoda > Insecta > Hymenoptera > Eurytomidae > Sycophila > Sycophila sp. Sp_5. The sequence continues at coordinate 1,411,681 of JACCID010000048.1, read as the reverse complement.
TATTTCTTTAAAACTATTTAGTTGCTGCAAAAAAAGCTTTCCGAATTGTTACGATTGAAAATTACCAAATTGTTTTGTCAGTGTATGATCAATGAGTACTTGAGATTTTAACATAATGATTTTTGCAGAGAATACTTACCCAATCTCTAAGTGACTTTAGATGTATGTCCTTCTTGTCGGTCTTCCGTATTCTGCGGTTGTGCGGCGTGGAGGTGGGCGCCTGTACCCGCTGATAGCAGCCTCCGTTAATCTGCGGAGCCTCGAGTTTCGTCGCCCCTATGAAGCTCGCGGGCCTGGAAGCTACTTCCTCCTCGTCGGTGTTCTTGTAAGAGCCCACATCGACGGACTGTCTCGTCAGGGTGCTGACGGTGGAGGCTTGGCCGCTGCCGGCGAAGATGGTCCGGTTCGCCTCGTCGTCAGTGGAACCGCGCTCGCTGCTCGAGCAGCCGGAGCTGGTGGTCGGCGTCGGCGCCTCCTGCAGCGTCGTTGAGTTCGCGAAGGTGCTCTGCGACAGCGACAGAGAGGAGGCGTCCACGCTCTGGTGGCTCAGGGCAAGACTTTCCAGCGGCGGCGATGGGGACAGACCAACGACCTCCGGTCCGGTGCTCAGACGCGCGAGGTCGGGCTCGCGCATCATCAGCAACGACTGCACTGTTCTCATTAGTCTGCGAACAGAATTTTACGTTAATTAATTCAATTTTAATTTCTTAAGAAAATTTCGTATTTTTTAAAAATTGAGTTAAACACAGTTCAAAGTGTATGTTTATAAAGGGACAAACTTGTGTAAATTTTAATGTCCTGCGTAAAATGGAATTTAACATACTCTATGTATTTCAGGCAAGTAAACTACAAAATTTGTGTAAACTCAAACACGATAGTACTCAATGGCATATACACAAAAAATATCTGTAAACAAAAAAGAATTACACAGAAGAAGTGTTCAATGATGAAACGTACACAGAATAAGTACAACTTTAAAGAAATTTAATAATCTATGAATGAAGAATAAAAATACATGAATTTATAAAATATTAAACACTTTAATTATTTAATAACACATTTAATGAAAAGTTCCCTTTTTTCTTGCATGCATAAATTGATTTTTTTCTTGAATGAAAAGAAAGCATTGTGCCACTGCAGTTAACAATGTTTTATCAGCATTTCTGAATCAGTTTTAATGTTTTTGGGCATGGTGTAACCGGAAATATCCGGGAGTTGAATTGCATGACCTTCAAATATATTTTTTCAAGATTTTTCAAAATTGTAAAGTGAAAATAAAAAATTTTGTTTGAGGCAACGGTTTTTCTTTTGTCATCTGATATATATTGAAGGGATACTAAAAATAATATAAAACTTACTTTTGAGTAGTAGTTGTGAATATTAAACTGTGTAAAATGATTTTCTGTATATGATGGTTGTGGTTTGTGTATATAATAATCATTTAACACAAATAATGTGTATTTAATTACATTTTAGATGTGTTTTTAAAAACGAACGTTTGTATCATTTCTTTCATACACATTGTCTGCATTTTGTTTTGTTTCATACAAACATTCTACAAAAAACTCTGTATTTTGAATCGTGAATGAAGTTTTATTAGACGTTTATTTTTTCTTTTCGCTAAAAGCTTCGTAAAATTCTTTTACAAAAATAGCAAATGATGTATTGGGTAAAAATTAGGTATATGTAGACATAATCGTGTTACTTTTTGATATTAATGATCGTGACATCATGAAAGGAATTTCAGCGAGTACTCCTACTCCTGGACTCTCTACAATCAATAAATTGAATAGACATTGCGGAATTTCAGAACAAATTACATTTCTATTTATTATTGAATGATTTTTTTATCTCTCATATCTTTGCATTCGCGAGAAATTTATGCTTTTTTTCTCGATTACCATTCATCAAGAAATAAAGAAAACATAAAATTCACAATAAATTTCAATCACTTTAATTTCTCCTCACACAAATAATAAGTACGACTTTGAAAAATAAATTAGAACTCACCTGAAAGCCTCCTGGGATAATTTCTCAGGTGGTACATCATCGGGGTCGAGCTCCGACTGCTTGGGCCTCCTGTATCCGTAGCTCTCCTGCGGCTTGTTGAGCTCCTGCGCGCTGGTGGATATGGGCGGTGGCGGCGGCTTCGTCCTGGGTGGTGTGCAATGCGCCGGATCGTTCCTCCTGAGCACCGACCAGGTGAAGTCCCTGAGCACCGTCGCCGAGCCTCCCACTCCGCCGCTACTGCTGCTACTGCTGGTGCTGGTGCTCCCGCTGGGCGAGATCTGGGCGACCGACTTGGCGCGGCCGAAGCGCGATGACGAGGACGAGGAAGAGGAGGAGCTCGAAGAGGAGGAGGTCGTGGAGACCGTCGAGGAGGCGCAGGAGGAGCTCGTCGTTGCAGCGTGCTCGCTGTCGCCATGAACCGCGTGGACGCTGCGCGAACGAGGCACTCGAGACTTCTCCTTCGAGAGGTTGTGCCTGCTCGCCGCCTTCGATACGCTCGATCGCTCGTGGATCATGTCCAGGCTCTTGCGCGCTCGCTCCAGGAAACGCACGACCTGTTCCATCAGCGAACGGTACATCTCACGATTCGCTTCACTCTGCAAAAAAATTGAATTTTTTTTGGATAAATTATTTATTTATTAATATTTTTATAAGATTTGCGATGCAAGAATTTACGAATGGTATAAGGGACAATTAATAAGTAGAAATAGAAGACATATTCAGCAGTGAACTAATTCGTTGTACACTCCCCTCCACATGCTTTTGCCCACCCAAACAATATATTAGAAGGCATTCAAAGCTTGTAGGAAAAGCTTGGAAATTGGCCTAGTTGAAAAACGAAAGAAGAAATATTCATGTTTTTTACTCGTACATAATCGGTTCTCATTTTAGTTCGGAATATCGGATCTCAAAAATTCTGGTTCAACTTGAAAGCTGAATGTGTCCTCTTGAAAATAAAAAATTGTACGTACGATAATTTTTACCATGGCTGTGGGTGCTTTTGTGTAAATAACATGTTTTTTTTTCTGTAGGTAAATTTTAAAAACTACGCAACCTATAAAAATACTTGTAAAGGAAAATACGTTTGTTTTTAAAGGAAATAAAAAATATAAAAATAATGTCAAAATGAAGTTTTCAAAATTTTTTTTCCTATTTAATAAAAAAAAAATTAAATACTTTTTTATAATTAAATTATTTTGTAAAATATATATACATTTTCAATAAAAAAATTCTTTAAATTATTGTAATAGAAATAATTTCAAATGTTAAAATTCTTTTTATGAAGGCGTGTTTGTAAACATGAAAATTATTTCCAAAAATATATACATAAACTGTGTTTCTACATATTTTCAAAAATAAATTCTTCTCTTCAGTGAGTAGTTGCTACATTGCCATAGTAAGTAATAACTCAATGTTAGTCAAGACTGTAATGATTATTTTATAATTACAGTTAGTGATACAAAAACGTAAATTTCGCAAACTTTTTGATTTCAAAATGTTAGAATTTTAAGTTTTTTGCGTTTTCTACACTCCCGAAATACTGTGGGCTAACAGCCTGATAGTTCATGTAAGAGTGAGGAAAGCTGGCGCATCCAGCGCTCACGGTGATGCCACCGACTCTGCGCATTCGACCCCGGTCAAGCACACAAGCAGGTCAGGCGCATACCTTATTAACTTTTCTTTTAATATATAATAAAGTTCATTCACTTAACACGCATCTTATTTAATTGTGCGCGTATTATTTAATCAGCTTATTTAATCTATGGGGTACAACCTCATGAAGTCCTCAAAATAACCTTGGAAATGAGATGGGGGTCACTTGGACCACCCAGATATGATCTTGTTTAAACGTAGAAATGAACATAGAATGCGAATATTTGATCCAGAATAGGGATTTCCATTGAAACAAAAGGCTGACCAAGAAATAACCTTAGGGATGGGGTGGGGGTCTCGTGGACCTTCAGATATGTTACATTACCTTAATGTAACACTTCCCGCCGAACCCAAATCTGCCATCAAAAATAGGTGTTCTTACTTAAAAAACAACATTGACTTTGAAATAACCTTGGAAAAACATGTTCAAGGTCAAATGCAATATCACCAAAACATGGCCCCCTCAGAGTTAAACAACGTTTGTTTGAAACTTTTTTCAAGAAAAAAGTTGCTAGTCAAGATATTTTAGAAGGGCGATTAAAATTGGCCACCCTGTATATTACTTTTTCCAAATAAGGTGCAAGGGTGTTTATAAAAATTTTCTGAATTTAAAGCTAATTTTAGTATATTAATGATTATCGACGAGGAATGTATACACCACGGGAGTATAGTTGATAAGCAAGAACTGCCTGAAGTTACTGTCCGTGCGAAGAGCGAGGTAGTGAGCCTTGTTTGTCTACTTTACTTCCTTGGCGTGTAATGAACTATTATGTATTTTGATTTGCTGGATATAAATCTGGTGCCTATTTTGCTCGTAAACTCTCAATATGGCTAAAAAATGGATCAAGTTGTTAGAAAAAGAGGAAGTTTGTGGAAAATAGCAAACAAATTGTGGTAAATATGTATGCGACACGGCGAGTTGGTGTTAGTGAACTTGGAAAAACGACTCTGAAAATAGCTAAGCTCCCGCATCCGCATAATTTTATAATGTAAGAAGGCTGTGAAATATAGCCTGTGAGAGTCAGCACTTAGCCATCCCACACGTCTCCAATTTTTTCAAAACCTTTGACATGAAGCTAAAAATGGCTATCGGTCTAAAATCAGAAACAGAATTTGGAGCAGCATTCTTTTGCAGGAGAATTATTTGCGCCTTCTTCCAGATTCTTGGAAAGACGCCTATCGTGAAAGAGGAGTTAAAGATGTTAACAAGGTGCTTATGTATGATTGGAAGAGACTTTATTATGACTAATTGAGGTATACCATACTCTCCCCTTGCTTGCAAGGAGAAACGAGATATTACAAGGCCAAAGTTACGCATCTCTTTCCAGATATTCTTGTTCTCAGAGAGAGACTGAGCAAGACGATGTTGTATGAAAGAGACCCGATCAGAAATTAAGAGAGATTTGACCTCCTTACTGTGTCTAAGGTATTCGTCAAGAAATTTTGAATTTGAAGTGTATTTGTAACGACGATGCGTCGCATCACGCTTATTCACCAGTTGGCTTACAAGGAGAGTCTCACTTGTTCGGGTCACAGATTGACTTGAACTTGTGAGAATCTCATCGATGACTTATATTACGATACTACCTACAGCCATTTAGTCTAATACTCAATAGTTACAGCGTACATTGAGATTGTACTTTAAAGGATGCACTAGTTTTAGTAGCTATAGTAACTACAATAATAAAAATTCTTTCCACCTAAAATCATACAATAACAAATATTATAGTGTTCTGAATAGAAAAATTTCAAGCCAATCTGTGACACGAACAAGTAAGACTCTCCTTGTTAGTTCACTCCGAACTACGGAGCATATTTCTTAGTTGAGCAAACCTTCTTAAGAGGCGCTAAAATTTTGATAGCTGAATTTACATTTTCATTTAGAGCAAGTAAAGCCTCCTTCAAGTTGGTTTCGAGGGAAATCATGGCTGACCAGTCATTACGAGAGAGCATATCATTTAGCAACCACGCATCAATACTCTAATAAACTCTGTAGAAGAATGATTCTCTTACATGATCTGGTGTAAAGATGTCAATGGTTACATCAATGAGACTATGCTTCCCAAAGCAAGGCAACCACTCAAGCAACCACTCCCATAAGCAAGTACAGTGTCATTGTCGTCCGTTAAGATCAAGTCAATCCATGTATGAGACGAAGATGTTCTATGTGTCGGCCCATGCTGGATAATTTGCATGGAGAGTTCGCTGGTCAGTCGCCTGATGGTATTTGCGTTATCGGAGGTCGACAACAAGACAGCATTCAGATCTCCCATTATTATTTTATGATGTAGTCCATTGAGAGGGACCTCAGGGCAGGAAAAAGATCAGAGTCCCTCTGTATCTTTATTTTAGATGGTGTATAAATTACACCTATCAGAATCGGAGGAGCATCACCCTTCTGCACAGCACAGAAAAGGTATTCAGGTAGACTTGGTTTGCCAGCTCCCTCTGTGCTGGGTGAATTTAACAATTTAACACTGTAATCTCTCCGTACATAAAGGCAACTCCCCTCCCCCCCATTCACGTTACAATCGTGTCTAAAACAGCAAAGCCCGTTATCTGGATGATGCTGTCGTCGACCACCGACCCCAACCAGGACTCCGCGATACCAAAAATATGGAAGGAGGTCATATGGGATGATCCACAAAGAAAAAACCCAATTCCTCAACGTGTGCTCTGATAGAGTTCCCGTTCCGGAACCCCGCTTTGACAGAACTCTTCCGTCCCGTATTTCTCTTCTGCCCGGTGAAGTCAAGAAGTTGCCGCTGACCCACCAGCCTGCGCAACATCCGCTTCAGCACTAAGTGCAGAGGCGGAAGAAATGGGATAAACATACAGAAAATTTGTACAATAAAAGAAAATATCTAATTTTTGTATTTCACAAACTGTCATAAATAATACCAACTCAAACTCTATATATGTTATATTATGCCTTCTTTCACGATTTTGTAGCCTGCGGTATTACTGACTGGGGAGGAGCTTACAAGGGAAGAACTGCAGGTCTCCATACACTACAAACTCGATTACTAAAAATAGTCTATAAAAATAATTTTGGACAAAAAGAATACCCGCTAAACATATGTCAGATTTTTTAATTTAATGCCTTATTGTATCATTACTCCAGTAAATCCAAATCTTCCAATAATACAAAATATAAAAACATCCAAATACCAAAAAGACAAAAATCTGTTAAAAAAAGAGCTACATAAGAGACTTGATGTTGTTTAATAAATTACCAAACGAATTAAAGACTCTTAACCACAAATCTCTTACCACATCGCTTTAGTTCGGAAATTAAGGCCAAATCATTTTCAAATGCGAACTCAGTTTTGCAGATGAGCTTTGAGAATGATAGAAGAAAATCCAGAGGCTTCGTCAAAAATGCTATTTTCAAGAAACGACAAACAACTAGATCAAACATGATAGATCTTATCAAACTTGTGCAGCAATTCCCAGAGTGATTTTGCTATGAGCAGTTGAACATTTTTAAAGACGTTTACGTTTATGTCTTGAAGCAAATGGAGGTAATTTTAAACATTTGTTATAAACAAACACCACATCGTGAGAGGTAAGGGGACTCATGTTAATCGAGCACCCCAAACGAAAAAGAACTTAATACGTCCACATCGTTGTTTCTGGATAACGCAAAAGTAAGGACAACCTGTATTAGGTCAATATTTTTAAGGTCGCTATCACATTGGAATTAAATATTCCTCATACATTACTTCAACTACGATTATTCTATCAGAAAATGCAACTAAATAGCAACCACAGGATTTTTTAGCAATGATGTACCAAACTTGGTTTTTCCTACTTGTTAATAAATATTCATTAGAATAGAGTATAAACAATTAAATTTAAGTATTATTTAAGATCATTTATGTTTAAAAATTTGAACAAAAACTATTTGCGAAGAACGTTAACGATAATTCGAGAAAAGAATTTCTTCTCTTACCGGTTAAGTCTACTTCTATTTTAACGTTACAAATATCTCTATCAACTTCTCTAATCGACGAATAAAATTGTTCCAGCCTACTGAATTCGTTTATTTGTGTAAAGATAATTTAATTCCACCGATAACTTTCGAAGCTGCTCATCTTCGCAAAGCTTCTCGAGATTAGATATAATAACGGGGCAGCTGTACAATCTCAAAGTGCGGTCACAGTGAACAAATCCGTGGAGAAAGTCTCTATTTCTATAAGCATCGGTGGTTCAGTGGTAGAATGCTCGCCTGCCACGCGGGCGGCCCGGGTTCGATTCCCGGCCGATGCATTGTTTTTTCAATTTTTTAACAATTTTTTAATAATTTTAGCCGTCCTTAATCTTCCCCAACGATATACTCAACCTATAGACTGAAAGAAAAGTACCTTTGGGAGCCGCATTCTTTACACTCATTATCTTGGCTAAATCTTTGTGATTTTGCGTAATACTTAATGTGTACGTAATACGTAAATGTGTACAATAAGTTTTCTTATTATTTTTTTCCGAAAGAAATCTGTTACATCTGAAGTGCAAATTATAAAGAGTAATTTAAACCTGGTCTGGTAACATGTAAATCAACGAACTAGAAAAAAGCTATGACAAGTAGACAAATACAGTACCGCTCAAAAGTTCGAAAAACATTTTAAAGTATTCGTAAAAAATTTTCAAAATAGATGTATTAGAAAATTTTCGCAGTATTTTATCATATTAAAAAATTAATTTAAAAAAAAAAAAATATAACAAATTTTTAAATTATAGTTTTGTTCAAATAATTTTTAGAGTACATAGAAATAGAAATTTCAGAAAATATATATTAAAGTACTCTAAAAGAGCTTTTATTTTCATTTTTAACATTTTATTTCCATTATTTTTTGCGAAGTTACGAGGTTTCAAAGATAGCGATCTAACTTATAGAGGCGTTCAAAATTTCAATAACGCTTGAAAAAATTCATTGAAAAAAAATGTTGAAAGGAAATTCTAAAAATTTCATTTTAAAATACTTGTCCTAACCTTTTATAATCAATTATTGTTAATATTTGAGGAGTTTTTGGTTATGTTTGAAAAATTATTTTATATTTAAGCGTTATTAATAACGAAAAAATCAATATTTATTCAAACAAAACATTATTATACATTAAGATAACTCAGCATACACAAATTTCTGTACTTCTAAATATATTTTCTGAATAAAAGTATGATTTAACACAAAAACAACATACATTTTGTAGATAAATAAACGCATTAATTCTTCAAACATTAAAAAATACAAAATAATTTTAAGTTGTAGCGTGGAAACGGCAACACATATATGTTAGTCACTAAGAGACGCGCTGGAGTCGCGACATGTGCTAACACATGTAAACAATTGAGAGGGGATAACAAGCTCGCGAGGAGCATCGCGGCTAATGAGCCGAAGAGCGATCTCTCTCTCGTCCAACAACCTCACCTGGAGAAGGACTTCCCCGAAGCCACTACCGCTGGCGCCGAACCAGGAGCGTCGGCGAGGAAGGCATGCAGGAAGGCATAGGAGCCGACCGGCCAAGGGCAAGCCAGCCGACCCTGTTAACAGCACCTCATGAGGATACGACGAGCCGGCGGAGAAGCGGACACCATCTCCGAGGAGAAGGCCGCCGAGACAGCCGATGGCGGAAGTCGCGAGGCGACGCGCCGCATAGCCACACCATGAACGCGCATATATCAATTGTAGATCGCGAGAGCGGGCGTGCGATAAGGCTTAAAGCTGACCGTCAGAGTAGAGTCCCGAAAGGACTAAATTGTGTAAAGAGAGGAGAATGCCCGGTGAAGGCGAATAAATCTATACTTATTAACTGTGCCTCCTATTGTTTCTCCACTAGCCTCGTACACCCGCGACCTCTCTGCCGCCGAGTTAGCCCGGGCCAAACGACAGATCGTGGTTGAAAGCGAGTGCTCGGTATTTGGTCGACCCAAGGAGCTGGAATATCAAGGTTTGATAAATAATAAGGATCTTAAACTGAAGCCGAGGACCCGCGCTTTAAAGTTTTTCTTTTTAAACATTGTTTTCTTCAAAAAATCCGCCTTTGGCTTTAATAACAGCTTTGCAAATTCTAGGCATGCTTTCTATTAATTTATTTAATACACTTGATTGAATATAGTACCAACACTTCATTAAGGTATTCCACAATTTAGACAGATTCTTATTTACTTGCTCCTTTCTAACTCTTCTATCGATCTCATCCCACAGTAATTCAATGGGATTAAGATCCGAAGATTGTGTTGGTCAGTGCATTATCATTAGATCTCCTTTTTCAGATTTTTTAATTAAATAATCTTTGCATAATTTAGAAGTGTATTTTGGGTCATTATCCTGCTGCATTATAAAATCAATTTCAACCCAGTTGGAATAGCATTACGTTGTAATATGCTATGATAAACCTCTTTATTCAATATTCCAGTAATTATTTTTAAGTCTCCACTTTAACATTTCCAAAACAGCCCCATACCATGATACTTCCACCACCATGTTTCACCGTGGGAATAAGGCACTCTTTAAGAACTTTAATATATATTTTTTTGAAATTTTTTTTCTATGGACTTTAACAACTATTTAAACAAAACTATAATTTAAAAAATTTGTATTTTTTTTTTCAAATTAATGTTTTAATACGATAAAATACTGCAAAAAAGTTTCTAAGACATCTATTTTTAAAGGTTTTTACAAATACTTTAAAATGCTTTTCATAGAATTTTTGTACCACGTTTCTTTTCCAAGACACAACTCTTCTTTTTTGTCCCTTTTTTTATTATAGTGTTATCAAATTTTTGAGCGGTACTGTAAATAAAAATTTAAGATATTTTTGATGGAACAATGGTAGTGATAAAGAGCACTGTTTGTACAAAGTATTAGTAATCAAAGTGATGAATAAAATTTTTATAACTATTATATTGATAAGTGAGTTTTTTTTTTAATTTGATTCAGTCTGATCCTCTTTATAACCAATAAATAGACCGCAGTACACCAGATACACGGGTATCCCATATATCATTTCAAAACGTTCCGTTCAACACACCGCGTTGGAAACGATACCAGGTGCAACCTCATAAATAACCGCGTCTCCCTTCTTTTTGTTTTCAACCTGAAAAGTCGCACCCCCGGTAAGATTAATCGCATTATTCGATTAACCGGCGGTGATCAACACCAGCGCCGCGATTACTGGGCCGTTTTTCCACGCTAAGCGACTCATCGGTAGGCGTTCGGCAATGAATAATTCAACACCGTCGCCGCGCGAAACCATTAAAATTTAAATAACCGCCAGCTCGCTAGAAATCAATCATTCGTGGGGTAAAGCAGCGAAATTCTCCCTCGGGCGCAATTTTCTGATCCCTTCTACTCTTTCTCCTCGTAATGCAGATGCGCACCTGAAGAGCGGCAAAAATGCCACGCAATGCTCTCCCGTAAATTCCAACGCGTTAAAGGTACTCGCGCAAGCGGATAACGAAGGTGAGTCGGTCGATGATTTGTTTACAAGCGCCGGCCTCGCCTGGTGCCGCACGGACATTGTTATCTTTACGGCGGACCAATTAGCTGGGGGACCACGGAACTTGGTATATCGACGCTTTGATTTATTGGCGATGGTGTACTGTTGTTTTTGTACAGGGGAAGGGAGTGATTAATTGCTGTAAGAGTCCTCTTTTTGCGTAAATAAATCAGGGTAATGCGGCTATCTGGTTCGCTAAGTTTGCTTGGAAAGGTTTCGATTGTTTGCTCAAACGATAAAACGAGAAAAGTTATACACCTTTAGTTTTGCACTTACAAATAAAAGCCAAGAACGGCAATAACAATGACTGAAAATATTGTAAGCAGACAAAGCCGGATATGGCAAGACGATAGAATAAAGATATTTCATTTTCAGTATTCATTAAATTCTTCTATTACAAATCAATGATAAAATACTTCTTTTAAGTAGATGCAGTCAAGTCCAGTAAGACCAATGATTGAAAATGCGGTGTTTCAGTATTCACTAAATTTAATTTAAATAATGATATTTCTGGGATTCAGATTAATATAAATGAAAGAAAAATTCCATTTACGTAGATAAAGTTGGGTGCTGTAAGACAAATGTGTGAACGCATAGTATTTAACTTGATCATTTTTTGACAATATTTTCAGTGGTGTGTAACACTAATTTAAAATGGTTCAAGAAATTCTTGAGATTCCATTTTTAACGTAAAATTTTGTGTACTTTCAGAACCCGCTATTAGATTTGTCAAAAAATTCAACAATAAAAAGTTATAAACAATCTTTTGCAAAAAAACGTTTAAAAAGAACATTCGTTTAACCCAAATTTTCGAATGGAAAGAGGGTTCGCTCGTACGTCTAATACGTATATATTTGGTCAATGGCATGTATACTTTATTGTAAAACAGTTGCAATACCGAAATTAAAAATGGCGGCCATCCAAACAACCCCTTTTCCACCAAATTTATCAAGAAAGGTTCGTGAATTTTTTCTCGATCAGGATCGACTTAACGAACAAAATTTATAGAACAAAAAGTTGTTAGTATTAATCAGAGAAGACGTGTGAATTTTTTTCAGACTTTTCGGACCAACTTTTGAATTTTTGGATACGGCCAATTTTTGAAAAATCAAAAAATTGCTCCGAAAATTCTGAAAAAATTCACAAGCATTCTTTGATTAATTCTAACGTGAACGTTCATTGAAAATGAGTTTTCAATGAACCTTCAGCTCCACGTGGTAAAACCCGGGCAACGTTACAATCAGTAGCGGCTAAGAACGTTCAACAATTTTTAATTCAATAAAGGCCAACTCTACAAAAAAAGTTATAGCACAAAAAGTGCTTAGAGTTAATCAAAGAATACTTGTGAATTTTTTCAGAATTTTCGGAGCAATTTTTTGATTTTTTAAAAATTGGCCATATCCAAAAATTCAAAAGTTGGTTCGAAAAGTCTGAAAAAAATTCACACGTCTTCTCTGATGAATACTAACAACTTTTTGTTCTATAAATTTTGTTCGTTAAGTCGATCCTGATCGAGAAAAAGTTCACGAACCTTTCTTGATAAGTTTGGTGGAAAAGGGGTTGTTTGGATGGCCGCCATTTTTAATTTCGGTATTGCAACTGTTTTACAATAAAGTATACATGCCATTGACCAAATATATACGTATTAGATGTACGAGCGAACCCTCTTTCCATTCGAAAATTTGGGTTAAACCAATTTTTTTTTTTTCAAAAATTCACGTTTTTTTGCAAAAGATTGTTTATAACTTTTTATTGTTGAATTTTTTGATAAATCTAATACCGGATTCTGAAAGTACATAAAATTTTACGTTAAAAATGAAATCTCAAGAATTTCTTGAACCATTTTAAGTTAGTGTACACACCACTGAAAATATTGTCGAAAAATGGTCAAGTTGGGCGTTAAAGGGTTAATTTCAATTCCTGATATTTTTACAACAACTAAATGGGAAAATACTTCACTGGAGTGAGAAAACGTAAGACTTATAAATTCGCGAAGACTTATAAGTTCACAGCAGCCAAGGTAAGAAAGAGGAAAAGACCATGAAAAAATTTTGATTGCAGTGAAACGAAGAAAGAGAAAGACAATCTTCAGAAGAACGATGATGGTCCTTATCTCTTGAACGTACCTGCTTGAGCTGCCACTGGAGCGTGTCGACTTGGTTCTGGAGGTAAACGCTGTCGATCACTTGTACGTGGGCTGGTTGACTCCTCAGGCTCGCCTGCAGCCTCTCGTTCTCCTCCGCTAGCGTCTGACATTTCTGTAATCAACAAATGCTTCGAGTTAGTCTAAATATGCTCTAAGTAATATAACATTCTTTTTCATGGATAAATAACTTTTTTAATAAGCATTTATTACCCTTCAAATTTTAAGTGAAAGCAATGGTTACGTTCTAGAATATTTGTGTATAAATTCAAGTAAAAAAACTGCTTATCGTACAGTTTAGAACAGTAATAAAGATAATAGATACTGTAGAGATATGTTATACCTTTGATCATTTATATTATAAATTCACTTATCATTAAAATTAAAGTCAATAACATGCTTCACGATAATTTGTATTTAATCTGCTGGAAGTTTTGAAAAAGGGATCTTCCACGTGTTAAAGTTATTTGCCGCTCGAGCGAAACATTAAATGTATTTGCAATAATAAAACAATAACCGTAAATGCGCTAAAAATAAGATATTGCCCGCATAAAGACAAATTATAATCTTCCGCGTAAAGCGTTAATGGAGCTTGTCATGTCCCCGTACACAAGGCTGCCTCGTAAAGCATCGTGCTTTTGGTAAGGTCGGTAAATGGCAAAAATACACTCGCGACAAGTATTATGTGATTGTTAGGGTCAAGTCTGCAGGAAGCGAGCCGTCACCTCCTCCGTCGTCGACTCGTATAATTTTTTTTCTTCTATGCTTCCAACGAAAAGGTTGCTCTCTAACTGCTTCGACCTTTCGGCTTTTTATAGATGTTTACGATGAGCATGCTGTTTGAAAGAAGGCGGGTGAGCACGGAAGGAGTTACCACACTTGGTATCTGGAGTGACCAACTCTGTTGGAATTGCAGAGGTCCCAGTACACAGAATTCAGTTATCGACCTCCTAGTGATTTACTCAAGTTATATGACTTTGCTCCTCCCTTGCCTTCAAGAAATAGTTGCTCTAGAACATTTAATTGTTCTCAGCATGGAGATCTTGGAGTGCTCGACAAGAGAATTTCTGAGTGATTTTGCAGAAAGCTGTTATTGTCCCCTTTGGGAAAGTGCGAGGAGTGACTCTGAGTGTTTTCAAGTCACTCAAATTGAAAGAATAGATATTTTATATCAATATCAATATCAATATCGGTGTTGGAGAATGATCTACAGTTGTTCGAGAGGAGTCTCAGTGGTATCTGGGTGCTTGCTTTAGAAGAAGATTAAAGGAGAAATATGTTTGGGTGTTGTGAGAAGACATAGACTGCTTTCGTGTCCCCGTACCCAGTTGGAGTGGAGAATTAGGGCTCTCGAATGGACTAAAGTGTGCGAGTGCCATTAATAGTGTTTGTGGTAACACATTAAAAGGAAGCAAAGGTAGAGGAAGGGATCTGCTGGAGAGAGCTCACTTGCTTGCAAGCAGTAGCTAATATAGCAGGACTCGCTTTGAGTTTTGGACCTTGACTCGACACTTGGTATGCAGCGAAGCCAGCTGTCATTGGGGCTTATTCAATGGGACCTCTACTGGATTGGACTCAACTGCAGAGTCTGGGTTTCTTTGCTCTATCCAGCAACGCAAGAGTAGAGCAATTAATTTAAAATACTGCCAGTTAAGGAAAATTCAGTGTTTTCATGTTGGTTAAGTGAAGTGTTTGTTAAATCAGTGCTGTTTAAGGGGGTAGTCTCTTACTTTCAAAGCAATCGAAGAAAAAATAACGAAGTAGTGGCGTTGTAAGTCTCCGCTCCTCTAGCGTATCTAGAGGGCATCGGTTGCTCGTTGTACGTTCAGCTAAGCAGTCGTGTTGTTTAGTTTAAAACTTACATACCTGATCATAAAGGCTCGAGTCCATTTATTTATTAGAGTTATAATTAGTTTATTATATATTTATTATACTTATGGTGATTGGAAGTGAGGGAGAGGGATTTTCAATAAAATGTAAATAATCGCGGAAACGCCACGCTTGCTTCGGCGTAAAAACCCTCACGGTGGAGAGGGAAAAGCCGAAGCAAGAGTTTCTTTTTATTGAACAAATAAAAACCTGGAATTACATGAATAGAAAATCAACTACATTAAACGCTGACATAAAAATTCATACGCCGCTCGTGTGCACACTCTTTTACTTATAGTACAAAATCTTTGTGAGGCCGCTCGGGGCTGTTAATGACGGCATTGCACCGATGTTGGAGAAGCCGGGAACGGAAAGCACAGAGGGTGGTCTAGAACCGGCACCAGGCGCGCCCCGACGTCTGGGGGGGGGGGGGGGGGAACCACGCGATGGTGCCGGGCAAGAAGTGCCTTGTCGCTGGCTGTGCTCTCCCTGGACGGGTCACGGGGAACTCTGCCGTGGACACCCTCATCACTAATCCGACAACTCGAGGCACTCTCGTTCTTTCCCTCACACACTCAGACGCTTAAAAAAGTCAAACGACGGTAAAAACTTGACCCTCGTTTACGCTATCGCTCGACAAGACCGCACCCGAGATCTCTGCACGTGTTAATCGATCGGCCTCCTCGCAATCCTCGAGGCCCGACGTCTTGAAGGGTGCGACCCACTGTGCGCGCACCGACGGACTCGCACGACGAGACGACGCAAGCGGCGCAAAAATTTAAAAATAAAAGAAAATAAAATAACTTCTTAATATCTAAAAATGTGTATTCGTACCTTTTCAAATTTAAATTCACATTAGATGCTGTACAAGCACAGTAGATGAAAAATGCAATCTGGACAACATTTTTTCATTATTCTTCGACAGACAAGAAACCGCAACGCTACAAATGTCCGAGCGGCGCGGAATCTTGGTGCGATTACCAGAAAGCGTTGGCTACTAATCACATAATAGAGTTTCGCCATAATTTTGAACAACTACCGGACAATGTGTTAGTAGCTATTAAACCAATTTACAAAGATCTAAGCAAAAACGCACTTTTAGAGCACTGTGTTGACGGTTTCACGCAGAATAACAACGAAAGCCTCAATCAGCTCATTTGGAAAATAGCTTCAAAAAATTCAAACGGTGGTGCAAATATCGTTGCATTTGTTGCAAATGTAGCCGCGTGCACGTTCAACAATGGGAACAGTGCCCTCGTGGCTTCTCTGGAAGAAATAGGAGTCGCCCTTGGATTTAATTCCCATGAATACGGGGGGCATTTACAAGGCTGACCGTCAAGCTGCAACGGAGCCAAAAGAGGCCAGAATTCATCGCAGGCAAGAACAACAAGACTTCCTGGACATTGCTTCTGCTGCAGGAACATTATTATATGGACCAGGAATTATATATCTCAATTTTATATCTCAATCCCTATCCTAGATTAACCTATCCTAACGCTCTGACGTCACGCTCGCCGCACAAACGCTTCTGTGTGCGCGTGCGTTTGAATAAGGAGAGTGAGAGAGAAGGAAAGCGGGGATACCACGATTCTAAGCATCTCTCTCTCTCCCCCCCCCCCTCTATGGTCTATGCTGAAGAAAATGATGAATATGAAACATAGTGAATTTAAAAGCCATTCTAAGAAATAACTCAAAAAATTACAAAGCAAAAAGATCTCTTGTATTTACTTGGGATCAATTAATGATGTTCATAAATACAGTTGATGATTACATTTTCTTGGGTGCAACGGTATTTATAAATATACACGTACCCACGCATGGATAAGTTTCTCTTACATTTAAATTGATTTCTAATTGTTTAAAAATGTACCAGGTCTTACTTATATTTGGTATATGTGGAGTGCTTGGATGCTTTGAGTTAACAAATATTAAATACTCCAAAGTTGAAGAGGTTTTGTTATTGAATCACTGTTCAAGAAAATGATTAAAAAATACATTTCATTGAAGCTACTGGAAGAATTTACTGATAGATTCTTCATCTATTATGCAAATCGTAAGTGTACAATACAGGTCATGGTCAAAAACAAAATTGGCTCCACACCGACTCATTGTCAACTTTTTAAGATAACTTTTAGGTTTCTTCTTTTAACTGTTTAAAGTTTTTTAAAGTTACTAATGTTAAATTTTTTAGGTTGAAAAATGCATCAAGGTATACTGGACACTGCTTCCGTAGGACCTCAGCAACTTTGCTATCAAATTCAGGTGCTAACATGATTGGAAGTCGGATGCAGTAGCTGCTGGATATACGTGGCTGACTCTTTGAGGAGTAAAGATATAATTTATTAAGGAATTACATGTAAAAACCAAGATGTGCCTGCCACATCAACCAATGATGCAACTCTTATTACTTCATTTACGAGTTTAACGAATAAAAGGAATCAATCAATTAAAGAATCTCACATTTCATCGAATAGTACTGCGCGTACGAGTGAAAAGATTAATTTAAATGAAAATGAAGATCAAGAAATAATTGATGCTGCTACACAAGAAATAACGTACGAAGATTTGATACGAAGATAATTGCGGTTTATTAAAATTATTAGATTATCAGATAAGTAAATTAGTCATGAACTAATTACATAAAGAAAAAATATTTATTTTTTAGGCTATTTACAGTTTTGCAAAATACAAAATCGTACCTTAAGTAGATTAGTCTTTCCTGCTTAGAATTTCCCTCGATGAAGGTAAAAGATTCGAAATGGAAATAGAGTCATTATCGTACAAAGAGAAGAGCTAGAATCGAGTTTAGCATTAAAAAAAATCGAGGAAATTTACCGTTTCATTTGCTTTCGAATGTACCAGGGACCTATCGGATATTGAACCGTGCGAAAATAAAAACAAAGATTATTGTCTTCGATCGTACTTCTGTTTTACTCTATCCGCATGTTCTCATGATGAAACCTTATTATTTTTCACTTTCTAATTTTTTTCACACAAAAAAAGGGATCCACGCAAGTTTAAATGTGGTTAGTCCGAAAACTGCGATTTCGCTCATTTCGGTCTAGCGAAAACAAATAGCACTTGGGGATATTGTATTTCGCTGTCTATGTTGCAGGAAAAATAACCTTCCGGCTGTTAAGAGGCTCTGTGCCATTTTTTTTCGAACTAAAATAGCATACTTTTGGTGCGGTGCGGAAAAGCAAAGTCGAGGAGGAGTCCGCGAGATTATTCGACACATTTTCCCGAAGAATTTTCGTCTGGCGCTATGCCACATTAATTAATGATACTTTCATACTTTTAGTTTATCAAGATAATTTACGTTGCTACAGATTTTACAGAATTTTTAGATCGATTTTTGAGCGAGATAAACGAGTCAAATGAAATTTAATCGGAATCATTTATCACGCAGAAAGTCACAATGAAGCTACGAGATTCGGGAAATTGTAACTTTCTCGTTGTTTTGTAATTCTTAAGTAAATTGTGCCGTAAGTTTTGATCCCTAAAGTGTCATTTAACATGAGCTCTACGTGCTAATAATTTTCTGTTAAACACGCTGTAATCGTTAATTTAATATGTTGAAATTTTAATTTTCCCTTGCCAACTTCGATAATCGAATCCTTTCAAGCGACACTAAATTCTAATTCATTATGCAAATTTTAATTTACGTAGATATACATACACTTACATTTATATTTACTCATTCTATATGTGCACTATTTTTTCAAAATTAAAACAATTTCGTTTAGAACAGCTTAATTATGCATAAAACTTTTATCAAGCACAATTAAACCTTTACGAAATTCATGTGCATCAGGAAATGATTAAAAGCGATTTGAAGAAGTTCCGAGAATGAAAGGCCTTTGGGAGCAAAAAAGTTGCAAAAAAAAAAACGATCACGTACTCGTAAAAGATGGAATTATTACGAGGAACCCGCGGAGCTTCTTCGCGTGCTCGCGCACCGGCTGTTAATTAATTGAATTAATGTTGAGTTTCACTGGAGGAGAGAACGAAAGTTCACCCGGTGAATCCACACGCCGGGATTTTTTTTAATTGACAATAATTACAATGTTAATATGTGTTACGCACGCGCATTCGCCTCGCCTTAGTCATTTGATTTAATTTTATTGTCCAGAGGTCGGGGATACTATTGCGCGCAAGTCATATACTTTTAGCATATTATGCACAGTATTCTGCGTCTAAAATATTGTGCGAAAAGTAAATATTAATGGCTTTACTCATCTCGAGAGAGGCGATCATTTTATTAACTTTTCTTTAAAAAATATTTTTTCTTTTTAAGTAAAATAAATTTGAAACGGTTCAATATTTTGTAGAGGATTACAGCTTGAAAAACGTTGAAAATATTTTCTACAAGTTTATTTACTTTTGCAAATACTTCACATAAATATACCAGTAGTGTTGCTATAAATTAGGATTCTCAAAATGAAGAAAAAGGAATCATTTTATAAATCTCCAGTGAATACAAAAATTACTATAATTAACGCAGGTAGTAATAAAGTGAGACTAGTTACGAATAAAATAAAATAAAAAAGAAGAGAATTATAAACAAAATATGGGTAAAACTAGAATTGCATTTTCACAGAATTAAGAGCCAATTCTGCGCATTCTTTTTCCCATTTGCGAGGAGAAGGCCGGCGATATCCGACGCAAACCATCCGGAAAAATCCTCCTTCCACGTACAGGCGAGCACATCCGCGGTAGGTAGCATCATAAGAGCGACGGGCTTTTCGCGCGCGGGGCGGCGCCGATATTTTCCGGCGCTCCTCCCACTTTTTCCCGAGATCTTCGCGGAAAGCCCTCGTCCTTGCGTGCGTGAGAACGAGCCGACCGAGAGTATATATAGCCGTCTCTTTTTTTACACTTTTTTTTTGCACTCGTGCTTTTCGCAATCGAGGTGCTAATGGGCCGTGTGAATTGTCGCGCGTTCGTGTAATGGGGATCTACTGGCGGGTCAGTCGTGAGCAGATTAGCAGGTCTTGATGCACGAGAACGTCCCCCGTCAACTTAAATTGGTCTTCTTTTTTAAATAATTTTTTTTTTATTTTTAATGTGTACAATTTATTTTCATCTGCGACCAACTGTCTGTACGCTTTAGTAATGAAGCTATAATATTCCTCATTTATCTCTTCATTCGAGATATTTTCCCGTTGAAAATCTTCGTAAATACTATTATCGCTGACCATTAAATTAAATAGCAATCCATCACTCGCAAAAGTTAGTAATTTTTTAGTTTCATTATTGATCACTAGATCGAAGAATCGCTTGAATGGCATATTTATTACATAAGAGAGTCGTCTTACACCTCTTATAAAAGACAATGAACATTTTAAATTTTACGCTAAACTATCAACGTTAAACGACGTACACGATTTACTCAACAAGTCTGAATTTCATTGAAAGCCTCGTGTTACATGATACAACCGCCCAGCCCCTCCAATAACATGATCGCCCTTTAAACTACGTTCCATTAAAAAAAGAAATATATATATATATATCCCTCCTAAAAAACCAAATATCATAATACACCAGCATTTAAACTCGCAGTCTTTTTAAAGAAAAAAATATTCAGCAAAAATGTACCTTAATGAACGGCAATTTGGAAATTTAATAAATACATCCCCAACGCGCGCATTCAAATTACACTTAATGCCGGACCATTAAACTCACTTAGCCGCGCAAGCCTCGCCTATGCGCGCATCTCGCATATTTGTTTGTGCATCAAATTACAAACATCGCAGCGGCCGTCTACTCTTTTAATTTTTTTGTTGCTCTTGCCCACCCCTCGGTCGAATAGAGAGAAAAAAAGAAAAGGAGGAGAACGAAGAAATCGCGGGAGCCGCGGCGAAGGCCGCGATCGTCGGATTCCGCGGCGCCACGCGACCCGCGGATGCTGCCCCGAGTGAAAGGCCCTTTGTTCGCGGCCGAGGAATGCCGCCTTGTACACACCGAGAGCCGCGATTGCTCCCAAAAAACTCGCAAATAATCTTTTTTCTTTTTTTTCTTTCAACAAAGTTCCTTCACTTGAACTTTCGAGTCGTTTTAAGATGATCGCAGTTTTTTTCGTGTTTTATTGCTAACTATACATTTTTTGTTTGATGCGTCGAGGCATTGGTGAACGCCTTGCGGGTGTTACGGAGAGTCGCGGCCTCAGGGAAAGGAGTGCGTTAAGTGTCGCGATTAAGCCGGGGATATTACCGGGGAAAACGGTGGGATTATGCTCGTTGTTCCGGTGGCTATTAAGAACAATCAGGTCTGAAGTGCTCTTGGCTAATTGCCATATTGTGAAAAAAGCCGCTGCGGTTTTTTACGCGGGGGGACTCGCGCTATTATGGTATTCCGTGGACGTCGTGGATTATTAGTATTAAGATTCTGGTGAGATTTTAAAGTTTAAAGACTTCATTCGGATGTACTGAGGTGCGATCCGATATTCCAGACGCTTTGAAGTGAAAGCTTTATTGTTTGGGAGGTGCGCACTCAGAGGATTACGAATATTTCGTTCCCTGCACTGCAGGAGATATGATCGATAAACGATACCGTTTAATGCGCTCTCCTCTTGTGCATTAAATGACTCTACTAAAAATGAAAAGCCTCACTTTTTCGCGTATTTGAACTTTTATCTTTTAATCGTTTTGATGTATTAATTTTTACGAATTGTACACAATGTATATGTAAAAAAATTAAGAAAGAAATTTTGAATTATATATTATGATTCATTATGATACCATACATTATCTCACGTTGAGACTGAGATTGAAGCTATAAAAGATCTAATTATCGTGTACCGGGTAGCTATTACTATTATTACATAAAAAAATTTAGAGTTGGAAGGTTACACGTCCTTTTACTTTTTACATTTTATTAAATTACCCTTTCAGAAATTCTCGAAAAATTAAATAAGTGGTACTAATTTTTATCATAAACAATTACAAACCTTCCTTTTTAAACAAATTATCTACGCGCGAAACTAAAAAATAATGCATACGCGGAAAAAAAATTGAGGTTGACGACAATAATATACTCATAGTACCAGTACTTATCGTATTCCTGCAATGCCTATTGCAATAGGATCCGTTTTGATGCAGTATATTTCTATGAATTTTTTTTCGGTTTCACACAAATTAATATACTTTATATGGTCGAAAATGCACTAATTCGGCCTTACTCTAATTAAAATTAAATTATCAAGAAAAAAATCTATAACAACGAATTTTAAACCTACAATCAAATATTAACTTAAGCACAAACCTCAACAGTTCTTCCCTCGATTATTATTACTGCCTCCGCTTAATTTTCCTCACCGCACTTGTCCGCACTTATACGAAAATCTGACAACACTTAAACCACTAAGTGCCTTGAATCCCTGCAGAAACAGCAGCAGCACCGCAACGGATTCCCCGAAAGGCGCACCGTTGCACCCGGGGCCCCCGGAAAAGTGGGAGGGTCCGGTCGGCATTTCCATACAATGACGGGAAAAGGTCGGTGGCGGCGTCGTCGCCGGGGCGATGCGGCCGGTGCGCGTGTACAGTGGGAGGCGCCCGCGGGGAGCGCGGAAGCATTGCGAGATATCCGGCGCGGGGCCCCGATGGACTCGCCGCGATAAGCGCCGAGGAGAAAGAGATGGCGAAAGAGACGCGCGCCGTTGCGCAATCCTACGAGGCGCCCCGCCAATTTGGCAATTCCGCCGGTGCGCGCTGCTCGCTCCAACATACCGAGATGCTCGCGTCAACCGGTTAGCGCGATCATTCAGGAGGAGACGATTTTATAATTCTCTTTTCAGCTAATTATTTTAGTAATTTTAAACCCGTCTTTATAGATTCTTTATGGTTGTAATTCTTTTACTTTGTAGAAGCTATTACCCAGAATAAGTTAAATTTTATTTTAATGAAACATACTCTGGGCAATAACTTCTAATTTTTCTGCAGGGGATCTGCTCTTAAAAAAGTGATGACCGGATGTTGTGAAGCCTAGAAAACGTGAACTTCATTGGTTCGTACGTATATTTCTAACCTCAAAAATGAGCCCGGAATAAATAGTAAAGAAAGGAACTTGAGCGCACTCAATTTTGTATCTTAAAAAGGAATAGTTTTTGTTTTGAATCATTTAAGTAATTCATGAATGAAATTGGGCGAACAATTTAGGAACGCATTTTCTTTTGACACCAAAGTTCAATTCTTAAAGATTTCAGTTTTCCATTAAACAATTTAATGGAATAAGTATTGTATTAAACCTTTTTAACTGTAGTTTTTTTAATTAAATTTGTTGAAAAATTAAATATCGCTATGATATTATTTTAACTTACAAAAATCAGAATGTATTATTTAGAAGGACTGGTTAGAAAAAAAACAGCGTAAAGAGAATACTGAGCGCGCTGAATATGGCTTTATTTACAAAAAATCCATAAATTTTTATGAATATTTTAATGTAAATAAGGGTCTGAAAGGGTTAACAATCATATTTTCAACAACATCATATGCTTATTTAATACCATTACTTTTTTAGTACATTCAAACTTAACCATCAAATTTTAAATATTCCAGTATATGTATTATATACAGAATTCGTCAACAGACCCAGTCACTTTGCAAAGACCCATAATAAGCACCTACTTGAACGATCTCGTAAAATAAATATACCAACATTTTTTCTAAGAAAAAAAAAGAAAGAAATTACCAAAAAAGCTACAAAAAAAAACAATAAGCAAAGTAGTTCATCGTCCGTTAATATGCAAGGGTGGGGGGAGGCAGGCAAAAAGCAAGGTCGAGTGCAAATCCGACGCGGCAGGTGCGCCCGAAGGTTGGGAAGCAAAGGCGACGCGAGAAAAGAAGGGAGCGGAAAGAAAACGGGTCCGTCCCTTTTTTTTCGATGGCGAAACGATCGGCACTTCCTCCGCGCCTCTTGGAATTTCTCAGGCGCCTAAAAATACCGCTACACTGTCAACCCCTGAAAAACAACGTCAATCGATAAAAGAAAAATTATCCGCACTGTATTGACTAATCTTGGAGAGAAAAACTGGCGGATACGCCGCCAGCATTTTAACGGGCGTGAAAGGATGGGAACGTACTTTCGGATAGATAAAAAAAATTCGCTTTCGGCGATGGTATCAGGCGCCGCGCGAGCGGCATCGCCAATTTCGTTCTCCGGCGGCGAGCTTTTCCTTTAGAAATCGCCTATTGTCGCGGCTCGCCGGTGTCGCTCGGACACACATGTGCGTCGGACATTCTAACGACTGGCACCGGAGGAAGGGGTCACGGAAATTTTCTAGCCGCTGTACCATGCATGGCCGATCAGCCTAAACTCTCTCCTCCAACCCTGCGCAGCGCGATTCTCCTCTTCGCGTCTTTCTCTTTCTACCACCGAGCTCGATGGCCGCTGTTTTTTTCTTTTTTTTGTGCCAGCGGCTCATTCCGTCCCGCCTTTCTTTTCCCCCCTTGGCAACGGACGCGGCCCTTGCTTCCGGACCGAAACGACGCGCCTCTTCGCGATGGATGGTTTTTAACGCGGTTACGGGATTTTAATGCGAGTACTGTCGTTCTAACGAAATGGCCATTGTTCGTCAGCGGCGATAAATAATTTATTAAGTAGGGAAACGGAGTCGTACTTTAAGAAACTAAATATCTTATGCTTTTTTTTTAAATACTGATCATTAATAACTTTTATTGTTAAATTCATTATTGAATTATTATATATAGATTTAAATACTGTTTGTTGATAGTATGAAATGACGATGATCATTTATTTTTTATACACTATAAAATTTAAAGAAAATTAAAGTCGAAATTTAAAAAAAAAGTAGCTTATCTAACAAAAAATCTTTTCTATATAAATGGATCGGAACTTTTTTTATAAAATTTACATTTTAAAACTGTATTTACGGCATAAAAATCAAATCTAACGGAATATCTAAGTGTCACGAATTTTTTTCTAAAGTAAAAAAGACCTGATGAAAGAACCGATAGAATATCAAACTAAAGCCGGCGCAAATTTATTTTATTTCTTACTCAGAGAATTACAAAACGATCGAACAGATCAGCACAGAAAAATGGTATCTCCCCACAATCGTAACCATAAACTTGTTTCATTCACAAAAATCCATTTACAATCTTTGTCCGCAGTTACACTATCGCAGCGTACGTACACCAAATGCCGGCGTTCCGCTCGATCCCCCACCCAAGTCATATTATATCGCCTAGCGATGCTCCTCTCCTCCTGCGTCCAATGATAATTTGCAAATGTGCTTTCTAATTCGAAGTTTCGCAAAATTGCACGTTATCGTGTTTCACCGTTACGTAACCGTCCGCGCGGCGGCAGCGGCCCATTGTTGCGCGGCGCCGCTGCGGCCACTCGGCACTTTTATCACCGACCCTCTCCTCTCGCCGTCGAAATTAATTGCACCGAGGCGAGATCGCGCCGGTGCGCGCCTACGCGGGCGATTTCCGCGAGCGCGGGCGGCGTTTGCGGAAAACGAGCGGAGAAGCGCGTCCCGCCGTAAATCAAAGACGCGATTTTACGCGCATTAATATTTATCAAAAGGGATAATTGATGCGCACGCCGATTGTTGACTGTGGGAAAAGACCCGGCGCTCTCGATCTTTATGTCCTTCGCTGAGTTTTTTGTATCGCCGATGCACAGCTTCCAGGGAATGCAGAGTTTGTTTACGTGTAGTGGATTCAGGATTCGACGTTTTATTGGATTAATTATTCGATTAAACTAAAAAATGTTAAACACACACACATTAATAAGCACTAATAGTGAAGAAAATAATTTTAAAATTAAGACAGAAAGTATTGAAGAAGTATTTACAAAAATTCACGAAATAGCAGAAAATAATACTTACAAATATTATCAACAAGTCCAAACCCTCAGAGAAGCAAAATTGGGACTACTAATGACTACATAATGACTTATGCGGATAAACAATAAAGCACTGCAAAATTTCAACAGAGGAGTTGGAGGAATGCAAACCTTTTTAACTTCGATGCAACCGATTTCAAAAGAATCTGTGTTTACAGTTTCACCGTGTTTATATCCACATGCAAATGTTACTCTGCCCTACAACATCGGGAAATGTCACTGCAGGGTCACATAAATAAATAACTTCGAGAAAGAGATCTACATGAGAAGCAGAAACGCGCATCTACAGTAATGTACACTATAAGTATTGGTACATTTATTAATACTGATAATTATAAGGCAAATTTTTACATATCCGATTTGACCTAGTAACGATGTTACTAGGATACAACTCGAGGAATACACTTTTGCCTTATTAACATTACAGCAGAGATAGAGTCAAAATAAATAGTTTTTTTTTTCAGTTTTTAAGTAATTAATTTTAAAATCTTAATTTTGTATAGAGCCAGACCAGTAAACAGGAAGTTTTTTGCTGGGTTATTATTAAATAGCTTTATAAGTATATACATTTGTATTTATTATATTTGTACATTCTATACTCTGGTAATAAATAAAAATAAATAAAATTTTTGGATGGAAAGATTCTGTTTGTAGCAGTTTTTGTGTTATGCCGTAAAATGTCTTATATATTTGGCAAATATTATCGTTTTTTTAAGCAGAACTCGTAAAGAAGCGCTTTCTTGCGATTCGTTTTGCGGACATCTAATGACTAATTTTTTCTGGGTTATTATAGATATAGATAAAAAAATTAATTTAAAATTTTCCATATTCTTCATGTTAAAGAAAATACGAAAGAAAAGTACATTAATCGGTTTTTTTTTGTAATTTCATGTCGCAATGTAGAAAATGTAAGTATGTAGGGATAAATATGATGTTTGGTGAAAAATTGCCGTGATGAAACATTTTATGTGGAGCGGTTTTTTTCTATTGTTTGGAAATCTTATTTTGAGTTATGAAAACTCATGAAGAATACAGAAGAGTCTCGGTGGTGTATACACGCTTCGTCATTAGGAGTTATTAGATTTCACGCGATTCGAGTTTTGATACCGACCATCGTAATACTGTCGTGGAAATTGAAACATTTGAAATGTTTACGGTCGATGACTAAGTTCGGTGACTTGGCTTTTGTATATCGATGAAACGCTTTTTTCAACGTTATTAGCACTTTTATTGTTGCCCATAGAACACGGGCTGAAAACGTTATTAAAAAAAATTAATAATTATCTTTTATTATAGTTGCAGTGAAGGTAATTCAGAACAGAAACCGAAGGTAATATTGCTTTCAACGAATACTTAAATTAGTTTCTTTCAAAAGGATAAAAATGTCTTCGTTAACATATTTTTTTCTCAAAGTTTTCAATAATAAAACCCAACATCCGGCAAAATCATAAATATTCCCTTGATTTACATGCGCACACCGCGTAACGCAGTATATACCTATAAATAAAAAGAAAACCTTGAAGCTAATCAAATCAAACAATCGTTGCCCTCGTAAAAAGAAAAGCATCAGTTCCTTAACTAGGCCAAACCCAGGTATCATCAATTGCTCGAAAAAAATTAGTCATCTAATTCGATTTTTTCATGTATAAAATCCCATTTAGTCCGTCAGACAAAATCTTAAAAAATAATAGACGCGTATTTTTTTCTTTTTTTATTTTAACGTTTATTAACAAAGACACAGCGCATTAAATATTATAGCAACAGTGACGTCACGACGGTCTGCATTGCACACAATGTGACGTCGGATAGATTTTCGAAGCGCACTATCTTTGCTACTTATAATGATTCAATTGAAGAAACAAAAAAATTTGTTTTTCTTATTCTCTTAGACGGATATAATGAAATCCAGAAGAATTTATCATAAAAAATGGAACGCGCACGTCCTCGCTAATAGAAATACTAATCGCCGTCGCAAATCATTATAAGTTTCGACACCCGTGCGGTTTCGCCATTTCGCCGAGCGTCGCCTCATCTCTCGACTAACCGACTGGTCGATCCATCGGAGCACGGCTTTGAGTCAGTCGATCGCCGCCGATACTTTCCAAAGCGCCGCGCGTAATACGCATAGTTGTAGATTACGCGGAGCCTCTGTGTGCGGGTGCACCGAGCGTCGCACTCATTGTTTCGCCGCGGAGCGAGCGAGCCTCCTCGGCGCTCTTGGCCCAATTTGTTGGGTTCCGTTCGCCGACTCGGAACAAAGAAACTCGGTGTGCTCGGCTTTTTCCGCGATGCGCACGCGGCCAACGCCGCTGCAACGAGCGCGAATTGTGTCGGTGCAAGTATGTACCTTATACGATGTTTCAACGTCTGGTAGCAGTGCTCTGTTGCCTTTTATTTTTGTCGAACTGCCGCGTTCGTTTAAGTTATTTAGATTACTTTTAAAATTTAAATATCTTCGGCAGTTCGGACATTATCATTTGTACAGACTAAATCAGCTGGATTGGAATAGCGTGAAAAATAACTTTATGAAAATTCACAATTTTATAATGAAATTAACTGCCTCGTTGAAATGAAATAGAGTAATTTTTTGACACTTAAGTAGAGCCAAAAGTAGGCTCATAGCCTATAGTATTCTACTCTATCTTAGAGTAAATTTATTTCACTCTACGCATCTAGAATTAAATTTCACTCCAATAGAGTCACATTTAACTGTACGAGTAGTTTCACTAAAAACTAAGAAGGAAATTTCACTTCAACCGCGTTTTAGCGTGTAAAATATAATTTTTTTTATATTACAACAATAGTATTAATATAAGACAAATAATATTATATAATCTTAGGTCAAAAATATATTGCAAATATTTATAGAACAGTATTGTTATTTAAAAATTAAGTAGATTCTTTACGTTACAAAATGAAGTATGCTTTTACTAAAGTTTTCTCGAAAATGTCAGCAAAGAAATCGCGTCGAATTAATGCAATATGCAAATTTTCTTGCTCCTGCGCTGTATGCTTTTTTTTCGTAGAATTTCTCATGGGTAAGAAAATTTTGAAACTCTAATTGAGAGACTTCAAGCAGTGGCTTGGGAAACTCTATAGTCCTGACAGACTATTGCACATACGTGGGAATGAAAAATATACAGTGTCATCGGTCTTTTGAAAAAAAAAAAAAAAATAACCGCATCACTTGACGGAAGTTACTGTATAAATGAAGAAACACTCAAAAGCAATTTTCCAATTTTCACTCATCAACAATCTGCCTTTAAAATTTTTTTTTTTACAAAATTACTCTTCTTCAGCAGTTCTATACATCTGAATTAAATTTATCTTAAATAATGGGTAATCCATTAAATTTTAATTAAACTCGTCTCAAACGTCCAATAAAAGATTTGTATCTTTAAAAAAAAAAGATGCTTATACAGAAGAACTCAAGTCAACTCAATAAATCGAACGACTGCGAAGTCAAATCCTTTGAAGACAAACCCGTTGATCATTCATCGGAATAATTTTCCATCCGGCATCTCTGCCGAAAATCCCTTAAACGAACAATGCCGTGAGCGGAGTGAAATTCACTTTTCCCCATTGAACCGACCACCAGGAAAAAAAAGCAGAGTTCACTCTCGGGGTCGGACCGATCGGTGATCGAGATGGGGCTTTCTGCCCGCAGACTGTACGGAGAGGAAGAACTGGACGCGCGATAAATCAGCGAGGCGTAGAGAAGGAAGTGGCTCTAAGTCGGCGACTCTAATTAAACGCTCCTCTGCCCACCACCTCCTTCCTGCTTCTCTCCCTCTCCGCCGACGGAGGCCGGCATTTTTACGGGCAAGGTCGCGCGATCGGCATTGCTCGCTCGGCTGTAAAACTCTTACTTTTCTCGCCGATTCGTTTCGTTCGGTTATGTCGCTATTAGTTTTTCACGAAGAAAGCTAATACCTTTTTTTTGTTCTCTATTGCGTTGTAAATAGTAACGACATTGAATTTGGTAATCTGAAGGGAAAAAACTTGATTAATATATAAGGAATCGTTTTTTTTCTTTTAAATGAAGAAGTTAAGCAATTGATTTATCTACTTGGTAGTTACTTATGTCGTTACATTAATTATGTTATGGATGTGAAATTTTAATAACACACCGATCAAACGCAGCTTCCGCATTAAAAAAGAAAAATCGTTCAGAATAAATGTTTAATACAAAAAAAGTGCAGTTTAACGTCTTCCTTTAATAAACGATTTATTAGAAACTCTGCAAGTACACGGGCATACCGAAGTAACCTTTTTCACTAAACTCCGGTTAAAATAAGGAACATCCATTCCTGTAATCAATTTACCGGCGATAAATTACGCGTTTAAATGCTGCTAATACATGGCGTTTTAGCCTACAGCGCGACTCATCCTATGGGTATAAAAAAAAAGAAAAAATACGACGAGCCGCAATTAGCCGACGATTAATCAGTCTACGGACAGTGTGTATTTCGGCCCGCATGTATAGTACGCGGCGCGCAAGATCAGCGCCGATATTTTCGCGTGTAAACGAGAGAAATCCCCAGGCGCCTCATTTCCGGATCTCGCGAGGCGGTGGCGACTCGCCGAGGCCCCGCAGAAGAAAAAAAAACGCGCGCCTCGACTCGCCTCGCTTCTATTAAATGCGTAATGAAATTGAAAATTGCGAGGTGGATTCGTGCGGTACACTTTCGTTTCCGCCTTGCGAGGAAATTTCAGTGTCCCGATATACATTCGCTTCCTATCGTGAAATTGTGCTCCTTATTTTATATCATTTTCTTTTTCTCGATCAATTTTCTTTTTTTCTCCCGAGCGACATTTAATGGCTTTGTTTATCATTTAATTTGTCGCTTTTACTTCGGAGTGCTTTAGTATCTGATAAAGTCCATGTTTTTAAGACTTCTTATCCGACGAAGAATAAAACTAAATTTTGTAAACAAAAGTACAGTGGCAAACGAAAAATTGATGAAATATTCCTTTAAATGAAATTGAAATTTATTTTTCCACATGTTTTATAATTTTTTTATGCTGTTGCATTGCAGACTAATCTAATTTTCGACGATATCTTAAAACAGGAAGACTGCTCGCGTGCTTTCTAATTTAATAATCGCGTAAAAGCGATCGATATCTTTAATCGATCATAAGCGTTCAATGTAAAAAAAGAAAAAAAAAAACAAATAACTCCTTATGTTAAAAAAATATTTATACTCATATAAACTAGAAGAAATTAACAAAAATTCCAGCTTTCGAAAAAAGTGGAAAATTATTTTAAAAAAATCGAACTTGCGTATAAGTAGGATAAAAATTCCAGCCCCGCCCGAAAAAAGTCGAAAATCGTCAGGACAAAAGGCCCGAAAGTGAAAGGGTAGGGCGAGTTTGTACAAAGGCACAATACCGAGGAAGCGATCGGTTACGGGAGAATCCGATTTGTGCGCCCGGCGCAGGATATGCCGTCATTGCGCAGGCCTGTGCATCCGCCGCTCGGCGAGGTCCATCGTCCATCGCTGACAACCAACCGCCACCGCTCTTGCGTGACAATCGCGACTTTATTTTTACATCGGAATATCCAGAGCTCACAATTTTTCCTCTCCTCTTTGTTTTTACACGGTTGGGGACGAATGATATTCTTCTTTTATAATTAAAAGTATCGTGCAATGGATGGGATTCGAACTCACGCAACATTATTACGACGGATATTTTTTTCGAAAAATACTTGTGTATTGCTTAGAAGGAGTTTTCCTTTAATTAATAGTTTCAGGAAATTGTTCATTTGAAGTATATTTATATTGTAAGAGAATAGCGGAACTTGGGATTTTTTTTCTTACCTATGCGAAAATGAAAAAGAGTAAAAATATTAAAGTTTATCAGTATTAAACCATTTATCCCACCTTAAATTTTAAATTAAATGCGCAAATACTTTGTACAATAAAGGCATTTCCGTATAATAGCAGCATTCAAAATTGCATTGCTCTAAAATTCTTCAAGTTACCACTTATTAGAGATACATTTAATTTTTTAAAGCGAAGTATGTGAAACTAATTTAAGATTTATTAATTGTGCGTAATTATTTTCTGATTTTTCCAAAGATACACTCATCCCCGTGGATGCAAGAATAAGAATATAGAAATTCGCGATTGTTATTTTTATAGAAGCACGCAGCTATCAATTACACATTATCGCGGAGCTCGGCAACGACTTCATCGAACAAAGATGAGGCGGACATAATAACAATGCCGAGATGTCGAGAGCCGCTCGGGAATTTCATAACTCGGCGAGAAATCGCGACAGTTTTCCCACACCTCCGAAATATCGGCGCGTGATCAGGAGGGTGAAGGGTGGAGAGAGGGAGACGCGCGGCCGAGTAAAAGTCACGAGACAATGGGGCAATTCTCGGTGAAATTCATGAAATCGCCTCTCGCGTGCCACGACGAGGAGGGACACGAGAGAGGAATATCCCTCGGTAGGCGACTTCTCTTAAAAGCTCCGCACGCGAGTTGCATCAGTCGACGGTCGTACTTTGGCAGCGATGGGTCGACACTTCAGTGGCGAAATGCGATTGTGCACCACGGTGGAAAAAAATTTTTACAATTCGTGCTAAAGGAAGGTATTTCCTTTTTTCAGAGTGACGCTGCTGTATGTCTGTCAATTTGTGAAGTAACTTTTAAGCTTTTGGGAATTGACGCGGTAATTGCATATAGAAATAGCTGTGTGCGTTCGATTCATTGTTCTGCAGGGGTCAAAGTATTTTTGTGATTTTTTCCGAGACAATATAATTGAGAAAAAGCTCATTTTGGATTATTAACAAAATTATTTAGCCCACCTTCGTAATCGCTAATGGGTTTCTTGAAAAAAATATTTTTGGTGACTGGAAAAAGTGTATGGTATTCTACTCTTAATTTTCCGAATAAATTGCAGGTTATTTAGCGCTATCAAAATTTTTAGTATTTTGGTATAACCATACATTATTAAATTCCTACATAATCACTCGCAAGATAAACATTAGTTTTGATAATAACAGCAGAAAAGCTGTACACCCGCGGCAAAGTTCAGTTTCACTTTTACCCTTATCTCTGTGTACTTGTAATAATTCTTAATTAAACTTATACAACAGTTCATGTTTACTTATTAAAAAGTCATTTTTTATATTTTAAAATACATCTTTTTTGTAAAATAGGTAATAATACATCACTGATCGGCACAATACTTTCATTTCCTGGTCTCTCGCTGTTACAGTGAACCGATTGATCGAGCAGCGTGCGCCATTGTGCCCCACTCCCCGTTAAACAATTGGCGAGCGCGCGAAAATTATGACTGAGAGACCGCCGTAATGGTCCCGATCGCGGCTCCGATTGCAATTCACCTTTTGACGGACGATTGCGCTTTCATTGTCCTTCCCAAGGACCAATTACCTTAATTGAACGTTCTCTCCGTCCGTCCGATTCTCCGGCGCCGCTTCGTACTTCTTTCATCTGATTTTCTTTCACACTCATTGCCCCTCGACGTTAATAAAGATGCTCCACGTGATCTCCTTTTTACGAGTTTGTCCTACGAGATTTAAGAGTCGAAGCAGTCTAAAGAATACCACAATGATTTCTTCCGAAACATAGCTTTAACTGGCAATGTAATAGATATAAAAAACCGAGTGAGAATTTAAAAAATAAAGCGTAGAAAAAATACAAAAAACAACATCAAATAGTTTTTAAAAAGTTTGCACCATGCACGTATTCTATAAAAAATTATTTCACTGATTGGTTTGTAGCGTTTTGCTTTTGAATGAAGTCACTAAGTAAATAAAAAATTTACAGTCAAATTGTAGTAGCTCTGGAAGGACCAAATTGTAATTTGGAATCTTAGAACTGAATTCAGGTCACGCACCTGACTTTGACTACGACATTAAAATTTAGCGTTCGATAGTCAATTGACCTTGTTCCATCTCTTTAACCATTCGCAATTAAACTCCGTAACTAGTTGGACTATTAAACAAAAAATAAATAAACGACGAAAGTTTGCCAATCTGAGAATGGTAATTAAGCTGCCGCCAGGCTTAATAAGGTTTTGTCATTACCTCGATAAAAATGGCGCGTACCTTTATTCTACGTTACGTCATCTGCATTGGTGGCGCAATGTAACGAAGCTAATGATCGGTTATGATCGCATACCGACTATTTATAGTCGTAAATAATGGACTAATTGTAACTTTTTTTGGTAAACACATCCGCGCAGTTGTAATACTTTTCGATGCCGACGAGCTTCTTCAAAGGTGTGTGCGCCGCGCAAGACCGTTCGATTCCGCTCGCGAGTGGATCATTAACATCATTATTCGTAATTGGCTCTTGAGAACGTGAAGTTGCAAATTTCGTTTTAAAATTGTTAGATCGTCGCCTGGGCTATTAAGCGACAATAAATCCAACTAGCCAGTTAGTTTCTTAAGCAACCGAGGGACTATTAATTCTTTTTTTACAATCATTCAGACGATTTAAGAATTATATTCAATTTTTAACTCAGTGTCGGAAAATTAAACATCATTTATGTTGTTGTAACTAACTTTCAGCTACACTTTTAGCTAGATAGCTTGGCACGTTGTACTTAATTAAATTATGTTGAGGGCTTGGCGTTATGAGTTAAGCAACAGAAGATTTAGATGCGTGTTTGCGAAGACGCAAGAGTCAAAACGGGATAAAAAAACGAAATCGGTGGGCGTGGGTTGCAACTTTAGATTAAAAGTTTAATAAAATTTACAGCATACTTTAACCAGCTAGCGCCAAGGCACAGCCTCCAAATATGTTTGAAATATATTATATAATCTGCCCACTGAACAGAAGATTTAATATATTATGCCTAAAACTCCTTAATTTTGCGGCAGGGCTGTACTCGATACATTTAGTCGCTTGTCCCGAAGGTGAAATAATTTTTTATGAAACTTATAAGTTTACCTACACAATTGGCTACTTGTTGGCTGGTTTTTTGGTAATCTTTTATAATAAATTAGAACCATATATATTTCCTTTTTTTTAATATCCGTGTATTTAATTATATTATATAATTAAAAATCTCAGTGATTTCATTTAATCACCAATTAATCTAACAAAAAACTTCTGTATCCATTAATGAATAAAATCGTTAATTCTGGTATCTTTTTGTTATAAAAGACAATTCAATGGATAGCACCACTAAATAATTTTTAAAGTAACCTACTCGCAATAATCTTAGAAAAGTCGTAAACGTTAAAAAAGAAATCATTTATACTTTTTTTATCTATATTTCTCGAGCACAGCTGCTCTAAAGAAGAAAGTTCCCACCGATCTCCTCTGCAGAATCGCGATTGATTTGCGCCCGTAAAATTCATCGTCGCGGCTCTCTAGACGAGATGCTTCGCGAGAACGGCTTCCGAATAAAAGCGGCATTCTCGGCGCGCAAGGCCTCGAAACCGCGAAACTTTATTCCGGCGGTCGATCGTACGCGGCTTACAAATCACCACCGCGCCGCGGGTAATAAACGACCAGGGCTCACGTATACCGCGGCCAGGGGGAAGGGAGTGGCGGCACGCGCAAAAAGAACTGCCCCGCAACGAGAGGGAAAATATGACTTTTTTGCACCAACGCGGGGCGGAATGTTGGGCCCGTAAAACGGCCGCGGAAGCGGCGAAAGTTTACCCCTGGATATATTGTTTCTGCGGTGGGGGTGATGCGGAGCAATCGGACGAGGCTTTATGGATTTCGGCGAGATGAGATTGGATCGTAAAGATGCAGATGCGAGGAAAAGTGCCAGGTTCCCAAGGTGTGAGATGGTCCATTTGAGGGGAATGGATATTTCATTTGAGCCGATGCGCTACTGAAGGTGTGAAGATATTTTTAAAATGGAAATATTATAGTGTATTAGTAACTTTATTTTTTTTGTCAAGAATATATACTGTAATTATTACTTTGTATTTTAACATTTTAAATTGGATAAAATAATTGTTTAATATTATTATCTATATTATCACCGTTTTCCGATTAATTATATTCAAGAGATAAGAGATAAGATAGTTATCATAACGTACTGCGAAAATTGAGACTATTTGAATCTTTGGTTTTCAAGTTCAAGCATCATAGATAAGCAATTGTTAAAAACAAACAGAAAACATAATTGATTTTTATCTTTGCATCGACGCAACTAAATTGGAGTAATCAGTCTGCATAATAATTGCAGGTTTCGCAAAACGCGCCAAGAGTTTCTTTGAAAAATAAATAAATAAATAACGCTGGCGTTTCTAACTCGGCGAGGAATTTAATTTGAATCGAGCACTTATCCGAATTATTTTACAATTTGCATGGAATTTTCTCAGCGTGATTCCTTTAATTTCCAACGGGCTTATTTTCACTTTTGCCGTTGCAAAATCATTTTTACAATTCCGCACTTTTTATCCTGGTCCACATCCAGTTTTACGAGCTCCAACAACTTCGGTCACGTATTTCAGAGAGCAGCAGAGCGCATTACCTTGATCTAAATAATGCTATGATGCTTAAAACTAAAGCCTACCGAGCGACCCCCAAGCTTTCGCAAAATTATATCCATTCTCTTGCGACTGAATTCTTTTACGCGTACCGCTCTGTTAGTAGACAATACTAAAAAAAGTTTTTAAATGCCAGATAAAAATGCAATGTTGTGCATTTAAATAAAAATTTGTTTGTAAATTTCTCCCTACATAACGATTTGATTGGTGTCACTAAACCATTAGTTTAATAAATTTTATTTAAATTAAGTACATATACTCAACTAGATTGAATTTTTTACCAAAAATTTTTTAAATTTAATAAAAAATTTGTTTTTTGGTGCATACTTTCAATGAAGAAAACATTAATTTAATGACTACATACAGAAAAAAAATATTTGAACAACAGTGAAGATTCTGAAATTACTAAAGGTGATATTCTAAATAACCTTGAACGCAGATTTTTATTCTTATTAATAATCATTGAGTGCTGATTAAAGTTTTACGAAGCGTTTTTGAATAACAGAATTTAACCATATATAAAAGGTAAATCCTCGATCCAGCTACATCTAAAAATATCGCATTCACCCATGCAAATCCACATTAGTGCAACACGTAAAAAAATGCTCTCCCAAGCGAGTTTTCCTCGTTCGCAGCAGTCGATTTTCCCGAGGGATCGGCCCCCGGCAGGCAACGAAGCCGCGTACTGCTCCACGCAAAAGGATAAAAAAGAAAGAGAGAGATAGAGAGAAAGCAGAGTTGCGTCGGCAGTCGGCATTCCATCGTGGAATCAATGAGGCGCGAGAGGAGCAGCGCGGAAACGCTAATCGCCGTAACCGTCGAATGGGCCATTCGCGTTATGCCTTTTGCCGGTCGAGCCGCCGAGAGGGAGAGCCGTCGGGTGCATTTAGCATCCCACGTGCACAGCCGGCCGCGGGAATCGCAGACTTTTAATCCGCGCTCTATGTACCTGCGGCGAAAACCAAAATTCATTTCATAATTATTTTCTGTGAAAGTGTAGATTATATCAGACGTAAAAATGCGCTCGGGTGCCCCACTGGACCGTTGGAATGTTAGACCGAATTTCTAAGAGACGATTACGACCGTGAGCGCAGAGATTATATTATTTTTTTGCTATCAGCAAATTGTAATGAGTCCTTTGGATGACACTTTTGAGCTCATTCATTTTTTTTTCAATTTGAATTACTATATAATGGTTTTAAACGTTGGTATTTTTTTCTTGAGAGATATTCAGAGTGATGATGGACTTCAAAGAGGGTCTTCAGATTTTTCTCACTTTTCTTAGTATAATCTTTTTAAACATCAAAGGCCCGCGTTTAATTCCCTCATAAGACTTTTTAATGAGATTTTAGTAGTTTACAAATAAGTATGTTGACTGGCGAATATCACTTACTTTAATCTACTACTTTCAAATCAGGAACATTTTTCACGTATCACTTGCTATATTAAAGTTATTTCCGTCGTTTTAATGCTGCCAATTTTTGTAATTGATATAAAAAAAAATCATGATAATCCTGAAAAAAATAAATGATGTCAATCAGAACTCCCCCATAACAAATTTACTACTTCCTACATTTAATTAATTGTAGCTTCCTATAAAAAAACAATCAATATTAACAAAATATTCGAGCAAGTCTATATACTCGTAGCTCAAAAGATAAAAAAAAACACACGTGCATGTAGCGGGTCGCCAGTGCCTTTCTCTCCCCGAAAAAGACGCGCGTCGGACCGATGCATTCTGGTACGTTCCAGGTCGCTGGGGGGGAGCGCCGAAATGTATTTTCGGACTCGCTCTAACTCGTGCGCATTCCAGGCAAGCGCGCGAAGAGGAGGCGCGGAGCCGGGCCGTGTCTCCGCGCTCCGCGGAATGCCCGCGCGAGCTTCGCCCGTAGATCAGCATATCGCTCTGTTTGCCCCGAACGACGTCTTCTTCGGACGCGCGCTATACGAGTCTATAGCGGCAAACGATGATTTCATTGTACCTCGACTTTTCACTCACTATAAATGGGTTTACGCTCAATTTATAAGAGTATCACGCAATTCTATCGTTTTATTCTATGAGGTGTTAATTTATTTAGTATGCATACATTCCTACTCAATTAATGATTAATTAATCCTTAATTTTTTTATAATGATAAATATTTAAATATTTAAATTAATTAATTCAATTTTCTATCGTGTAAACATTAATGGTGCAAATTTCAGATTAAAATTGAAATAAACTAAAATTCTTCAGATTAAAAGATTAAAAACTATACTGCGATAAAATTTGTCATAAAGGTAGTAAATTTTACGACTAGAAATGTTCCCGGCAAGTACTTTCGTCGCAATCTAAATCTAAGACGCATTTCGAAAGAACCGTGCAAGTCCCATGAAAGATTTCTTACCCTTCGTGATCGTTTGAACCGAGGCAACAATATTCTCTACCACTGAGAGAGTAACTTGCCACTTCGACCAAAAATATCCCCTCCGGCAAAACAAACGCAATCCCATCTAATTCGGCAAAGCTCCGGCCGAGAAGTGAATCGGACAGACCGATCGTTCCTTCCCGCTTTTGAAGTCCGTTGGAAAATAAATCGAAGCGTCGGTGTCCATTGTACGCTTGCCCCGCGAAAATAATCAAACCCGCTCCTTTGTTTCGTCAATCCTGGAGCGCGCGCACACACGTGTTTCCCTATTTTTTCGCGCCCCATAATTGCCGTATATTTACGCTGGTAATTGAGGCGCGGAGCCGCATCGGCCAATTACAAAGCTCTCGCGGCCTGGCGCCGAGCGCCTTTTCCATGTATGTGTGTGTGTGTGTGAGTATGCGAGCGCGTAGTGCTTTTTACACCCGTCCATTTGGCGTTTGAATCGAATGGATTTCGCTGCTTCTACAATGGCTTTTCTTCGCGCGATTGAAGCTGCCGCGAGGGCTTTGTGCGGCACGTAAGGTCATTATTATCGCGCATCCGCCGAAGGGAGCTCGCGCTCACGATTAATCCTATTTGGCTGATCTTGATTGATCGACGCGGCGGCTTTTGCAATTCCGCAAGTAAGTCTAGTAGTTTTTTGAGTGTACTTAGTAATTTATGTTTTCGCTTGCGAATCAATAGTCGTTGTTTGCCTGGCTCGGAAAAAACGCAACTCTCTATAGGGTATATTGAATTTACTCTGGCAGCTTGTAATTTAAATCTGTGTACTGAGTTAATTAGTTGCTATTTAAGTAAATCATTGAATGCGTAATTGAAGTGTGATCGCTTTATAATATAGTTGATTATTTTTTAATTCTGCGTAAAATGCATTATTCATGCGCAACTTTACGTATTTTATAAATCTGTAGTACGTAAAATGATATATTGAATAAATTTTGAAATAATTTAATATCAATTTTTTCGAGCTTTATTCACAGTTCTGAATAACTACGTCCATTGCTTTTTGAAGCTAAAAGACCAATTCAAAATGTTTTTATTTTATTCATACCAATCGCACTATAAATTCTTTGTATACAAGAATTTCCCTTTTCATTAACTTTACGTCACCTTTATAATTTAATCAACTTTATACACACACTAATATTAATTTCATTATCAACGTGTCATCATCGCTATATCCGATATAAAGGAAAAATAAATATCCCGTTCTCCTCGGTCAAAGTAATGACTCCGCAGCGTGAGGAAGTGGCCCATTCGCCTCGCCCGTATCTCTCCATCCGAAGATCTAAACTGCGCCTGCACAAGCGAGAGATACAAGCGCCTTTCTCCCGACGAGCAGCGCACTATCAGCGCAACACCGTCGCGGAATCCAAATACACGCCAATGCGATAAAGGGATCGCCTCGGAGCTTAATTAATCAGTTATTCCCACGAAGCTCCGCCGGAACGAACGAAAAAATGGGCGAAACGACCCGCTCTAGCGACGCACATTGTCTCCTCGGCGGGCGGAATGACAAACGGACGGGGGACGAGGTGCGCGCACCTCCGGCAGCGGAGCTTCCGCGCGTGTCTGTCACGAGGCTCGAGGTACACGGATTCGCGATCACAATGGCCGCGTCGCCGGTGGAATGCTAATCGAATGATACGTCCTCATCTCTTCTAATTTTTTTATTCACGACGCGAGCGACTGACAGTGCACGGGATTACGAGGCGTCTATACGGCAGTTCGAAGAGGACACTGACGTAATGGGGAGCTGCCGGCTTCGAATTTTCAGGTCGGAGGTTGGATTCCCCGTATTTCATGCTGATTATACTGATGTATTGAGGAGTACGTGCAGATTTAATTTGTAGCGATTTTATAAAAATCGATCTGCAGTACCGACTAAAATAGTTAAATCTTGACAGTACATTTATAATTATTACGCATGGAAATGCATAATTAACGTACGAAATTGACCAATAAATAACGAATTAATGATTTAGTTAATTAATCCGGCGACATCATACCGATTTTTAAATTCTATGCTAATGACACAAGGAAAGAAAAACATAAGAAAAGGAAAAGATAAAATTGCAACTCATCAATTTTTTTCATCCATTACGTGAACGGCTCTTAAATTCCTCGTCCAACGACTTCCAGTGTAGGGAACAGCGTAACCCTTTCACACCCGTTTAACCGGTAGCCCCGATAACGAGCCCCCCCGGCTTCGCCGAAGCGCCGGCTATTTCGATCGACCTTCGTCGAAGGGAGCAAGGGAAGAGGCATCGCGCGGATAAAGTCGCGCTTTTTGCCGGAGGGGCGCGCGTAATCGACCGCCGCCGGCGCGAAGTTCAAGTGCACAGAGCGTCGCTCTTCGAACGGAAAACGGACT
Source organism: Sycophila sp. Sp_5 (assembly GCA_018906775.1). Taxonomy (NCBI): domain Eukaryota; kingdom Metazoa; phylum Arthropoda; class Insecta; order Hymenoptera; family Eurytomidae; genus Sycophila; species Sycophila sp. Sp_5. Next base: position 1,370,361 of record JACCID010000048.1, on the reverse strand, counting down.
CGGCTGCTTCATCCTTGTGCTCCTTCTTTTTTTCTTTTCTTTAACTCTCTTCTCTCTTAGCCCCCGCGGCGATGCCTTCTATGAATGAAGAGAATCCGAGGTCAGGACGCGCGTCGCGTCGAAATAGCACGTCGTTCATCGTAGTTGTCTCGAGCGGACGATCCCGTCCCTTTTAACGACGCGGCTTTTACGCGGCCGAGAATTGCCCGGCTCACCTTTATTTTCGGAGAGGCCGGTTCGCGCGCCGAAGCCAGTTAGGGGGTGATTCATCGGCGAAATTTTCCTGCACTCTGCCGTACATTTCCGGTGGGCGGTTATTTGCCATTGTGAAATGTAATATCGGCGAGTGAATATAACTTACAAAAACAACGTACAAAATCAATGAATAAAAATGTGTAAGAGCGAGATCGATAAATAGTTAGGGGTAAAATACATCGATGTGTACGAAACCGGTGAATACAAAATTAATAAGAGAGAAATTGGTAAATGGTTAGGCGAGTAGGGGGCGGATTAATCGGCAAAATTTTTTTAATTTATTTTATTCTGTATTTTCGATAGGCTGATTTTTTTTGAAATAGTAATTTTTTTTATTCGACCATCATGCAAAACATTAATTATGCCGTTATCAAAAAAAAATTATTCGTATATCAGCTAGTGTATTCCGGATGTCGATAAAAAATTAATTACCAAATATTAAAAAATATATATATAGTGGCGATTAGTGAGTCTATAAACTTTGTAAAATTTTTTATTATATTTATTGAAAAAAAATCACTAAAAAAGCAATTCATCCATACTTTATCACGACAGGTACAATAGACTCCCCCTTTCAGTATGCAGAGTGAGCACGCGGTCCGAAAATCGACATATCAATGACTCGCATTATTCCCAATTTACAAACGTTCCTTGAGACGAACAATGGGCTCGCCTCCCGACGACTATTCAGTGCCCGAGAGACGGTACGGTCGGATGAATCATATATCGTGTCTTTTCGCGCGCATCGCTACTTGCACGCGCGCGTCGCTGGATCTGCATTCCGAGCGATCAGGGCGCTTTATCTCGCCGTTTAAATTTAACGGCACTTCGCGCGTGCATCTCAGCTCCGTTTCGCCATTTAGTCGAACAGGTTTGAAGGATTATGGCCGAACGCCGGGCTAAATTGAATTTGAAAAGGAGTTATGGATTCGAGTCTGGAGTGAAGGGAGGCTGCATCGCTATTGTTTATAATCGAGTTGGTTTTAATGCTGGTGATTCTCCATGCCCTGATGTATTGCGGCTGGACGAAGCCGAGCTATTAATTTCGAGTAATGGTCCCGCGTAAAGTTTACTATCGCAAACAATGGGTTTTAAGCTATTACAGCGTTTTTCGAATTTTATACCATTTATTTTCATTTGACTTTCCTAATAATTCTTAAAATTTTCCAGCGGAAATAGTTTTTAAATTTAAATTGCTATTTGTTCTGTTTTTGCGATTGAACAATTTTACTAAATCGTGAAAGAAACAAAATGATATACTGTGTCATTTAAAAGACAAACAATGATAAATAAGTTATTGTGTCTATTATAGAAGATCGTATAAATTATTTTGTAAGTGTCTGTATATTAATAATTATAACTAATTTAAAATGAAAACGAATTGCTATACAAAATTTTTAGAAAGATCATGAGCGCAATATACTTCGAATACATTTCTCACAGTAAAATAGAAGATGAATAATTTTGAACCACGATAGTACAATGTTTACATTACTCATCGTTACGTAACCGAGAATCTAAAATTAAAGCTAGACGTACCCACGGCAAGCGTGAAAAATTCATCGGAGCAGCTTGAAACAAAGAAACGGAGGTGCACCAATCGTACCATACTTTATTAACCCATCCAGCATTAAATCTCCAGCACCAAACTTAAACGCGATCAACACCGAAGAAAACTCTATAATTCGACCCTCAGTCGCATCGGTAGTGGAAGAAGTAGAAGAAGAAATAGAAAAAGAATACAAAACAAGAATAAGAAACAGAGAGAAAAAGTTAGTAACCCGACTAATTCCCTCGGTCATCCGATCCACCTCAACGCCTCTAAATCCAAAAATCCGACAATGAACTTCCCCGCGCGGTTCGAGAATAGAAGCCACCGTAAAAAGGCCGCGTCGCCTTCCTTCCGTCGCGAGGCGCGAAAGCCCCTTCCGAGAAAATCCGCGCGGTCCACGATCCCTTTTCTTTTTCTTCTCGCGGAATGCTATTCCCGGCGGCGCCGCACGAAATTTTCATTTACGCGGCGCAGTGGAATGGACGCACCGCAGGGCCGATGATCGACGTGCGGCGATACGCGCGTCGGGCGGACTTGGAGAGAAAGAGGGAGCAAAGTTCTATGAGAGTCTACAACGGAAGCTCGTTAGGTGCGCGCCCGATTGAAGCGACGAGCGGCTTAGCGGACTGGTTATAATTAGGTGACGCGCGCGCTGCGGTCAGATCGTTTGCTTCGAACATTTCCTTGTGGAAGCTGAGATGTGGAGTTCCGAGGAGTGAGTTCGGGATTGATGAGGCATTCGCTATTAAAGCCTTTTCATCTTTATAGATTTCTTGAGTGCCGATGTATCGAATAAATATTGGAATAGTTATTTTAAGGCAGAAAAATTGGAATGGAAAAAAAAAATGAGGCATAATTAATTTAGCTTTGAAAAAAGAAACTATGTAGATCAGATGTTCATTTATTGTCTAATAACAAAATTTTAAGAAAATAAAATAATACGTAGCAGACAACAAACAAATTGTTTCTTTTTTTAACGGCTATATATTTTAGCCGCAAAAATTAATTTAGACTGATACCTGTTTTTTAAATTATGGTTTATCATGTGATACAAGAGGGCCGTGATAAATCGTAAAGTATCCAATTTTCTTGCAATACGAACTCTCTAAATTTGAAAATGTGAATAGTCACATTTAATAAGTGAAAATACTAAATATGTGAACGATTTTTCACATTTTCTATGTGAACTTCACATTTTTAGATTTAGAGAGAATGATAACAAAACCGCAATCAATTTTATTCTTTCTACTTTTTATACTTTATTACACAAGGATCCTTAAAAATTAAAAAAAAAACCTTAATATCATATACAAAAACAGCCGATAAAGACTTTAAATGAAAATAGCACCCGCCACAATATGAGGTAATATCCAGCCATTAGTAGTCGACGAAAAAAAGTGTATTTCAGCCGGAGGAGGCATCGAGTATTCATTACTGCGACTGCACTCCACAGTCGGGCACGCAGAGCACGTCCCGCCGAAAGAAAGGAAGAAAGAAAAGCTTCGCCGACCGCCGCGATTCAAAGGCCTCGCACCCGGTGTACCTTATCTCCGCGACAAAGCATCGTACGACTCTCCTCGAGGCATACGCACCACCCTCTTTATACCCTCTCGTCGTCAGCCGCGCGACAATGGCCTTCGCGCGTTCGAGAACAATGATTTTTTTCCCGTCGCCCTTGGCGCTAAGTCGCCTCGTCGTTGTGCCGTGTTGGCCGGACCCGACATGATCGGAACCAACGCGGCTTGATTGCGACCGGGTTTCTGGGTCTGCGACTCGCCGTCGCTTATTAATACTGGTAATTAGGGGGCTCATTGCGAGACTAACGAGGCGGGCGGTGAGGGGGACGAATTGGTGGGGTCACAGTACGAAAATGCCGCGGCTTACTTTGTTTTTGCTTTGCCTCGTGGGATTGCTCCCAGGAATCGCTCAATGAAATTACTTCGGTATTCTGTTTTTTCTTCATTTTTTTTTCAATTTCGGGGTATTTAATCTAAAATTAGCCCGATTAGTGAAATAAATTGGGGGTTTTATTTATTCAGTCGCGCTAATATTAATTCGAAATATTTTTTTATTCCAGAAAGAATTAGTTTTTTCTCATATTTTCACAAAAGTTTCGTCGAGTTGTAAAAATTTCATGCGAGGTTTATAAATATTTTAAAACGGTATGCGAAATTAATATTGCAACTGAAACTTTTAATATGACGGAAAAATGCAGTTAAATATCAGGCTTTCCTGAAAGGTGACGCTTATAATGTAGAAGCGCGTTAACATACTTACAATCGCACCTGCATAAAATTCCATTAAACCAAGATGTCGCTTACCTGAAATAGAAAAAGAATTATGATGAGTATCGCGATAAAACGAGTCTTAAAATTTCTAATTTACGGCAAGTTATATTTATGTGATCAAAATTAAATGTACTTCTCGGTTAGTCATAAATGGAAACTAGTCTAAATTTGCGTCAGTTGAACGCATAGCGGTTTTCATTAGGAGGCGTTAATGTCGCAAATCCCGGTATATTAGTTTTTAGATATAACTTTGAAATAATTATTCTCTCTTAGTAAGCGATTTTACCGAGAGCTTTAAAAATCAGAAAGAGATATGGACATTTTCATTTAAGAATTTCATTTTAATACTCCTACGATAATCAACCTAGGAAGATCAAACGACATACTCTAGTAAAAAAAATAGATAGGATAACTTATAAAAAAATCCGCGTAAATAGAAATTATATGAATGAAATCTCGTATACAAGAAAGTTGATGATGCAAGTCCTTCATTCGTTTTCCAATCGCAAAATTTTAATCAAGATTTTGCTAAATAAAAAAAGGAACTAATTTACCGCAATCATCGGTGTACGCATTTTATTATCTCCAGCCTCCACATTAGAGGTAAAAATCCAGTTATTAAATCAAATCTCCGCTCTTGTTTATCGACCTCAGGTCACGAAACATCTATGTAGCGACAACTCGTCGCAGCCTCCACATAACATCCAACAAACGCGCAATTAAGCGTCCCACGAGGGATAAAAAAGAAAAAATAAAAAGTGCAGCGCGCGATCGGCTCAACCACGGTCACGCTATATAACGCGCTCAGCACTCACAGACACGCACATATCCACGCGGTCGCGCACAATCGCGCGTGGAAAATCCCGGCGAGGCCGGCGGCGTCGCTCAGCCGACCATCGGGGTTACAGTCGCGGCAGACGCGAGAAAAGCGGGCGCGCCGAGGATGAAATGTCAGCTGAGCGGCCCATCGGCCACGCATCGCCGAATTCAAGGTGCGCGACTCTCGAATTACGCACCGGCCGCTATGTAAAAGTATGCGAGGCTCGATAGGAAGAGCTCAGCAATGTCCAGTCGATAAATCGATGGGTCGTCGTTGCCCATAGGCCATCAGATGACTACTTTGCGGGTGCTATAAAATTATACGGGACTGGTCTGGCGTTATTTGTTCTAATCCTTTTCGAAATACATTCATCAAACCTCGTCCCCGACCTATAAAGTTGCTGCGATTTCAAGTGGTTTGAAAAGAGGATGAAAATACTAGAAAAAAAAAACGAAAGAACTGAAAATCTTAAGAAAACAGTATATGATTTGAGCATACATAATTAACAGTATCTCTTCGGACATGCGTTAAAAAATCTTTACGCGCGATAACCGTCGAAAAAATGTAATTCAAATTCCAAACGTAATCTCAGACAATGAGTTGCTCATTGGCAATTGCGATTACCTCACCGCTTGCGCAATTAAAAATCGCAGCCAAGTCCTAAGCGGCATCACTCTCGAAAAACTATATTAAGGACGAAATCAAAAGAATCGAAAGTCACGATTTTCCAGCCGTGAAGAAACGCTCGTTTCATCGCGGTGGCGCGCTCTCATGATTTACCGTGCGCTCTGCATGCATTCAGTCATAAATAAAACCGATCCATTTGAATCGCGCTCGAATCGACGCCATCTTTTTAATTACACCGACTGGAAATCGGGCTCCCCGCGTGGAATTCGGCATCGAGATGGGGGAGCCAGCGGGTCGCAGATAAGGCGCCAATCACGCAATACCAATCCACGGCTCGCTTTGTTCGCGCGTCTTTTCCAGTCGGTGAAAAAAAAAAAAAAAAAAGACCGCGATCGGGACAGTTGAGGCGCGCGTAATTGATGGCTCCGCATGGAAATCGCGATCGTATAACGCTGCGCAGTCCTTCCTTGCTACTTGTCTTGCTCGAGCGCCGCGAAATAAATTTTCGCGAGTTTACGTCGAGATGACGATAAAATTGGCCACGTCGCGTAAATCTCGCCGTTTATTATTGCAAACGCGATCGTCGCAAATTGTTTTACAAGCTGACGAATTATATATATACACTTTCACCGTGAATCCTACTGGTAATAGTGGTATCACTCGAAATTTTCAGCTTCGTATAAGTTTGGTATGTGGTTCCGCCTAACGGGACTCGCGCGTGCGTAGGTATACTGGTATTATGCGCTATTTTTTTCTTTTTTCTTAAGGGAATACAACAAATCACTTTTACGGTTAAGCGCACAAGAGCAGCGCGCTACGATGCGATTTACGATTTTATACGAATCCTGCACCACCTACTGTTATACTTTTCCAGCAATTTTATTAGGATCCAACTCAACTATAAATAAAAAAAAATTAGTTCGCTAAAATCTTTAATGGCATCTTCGCGCGTGCGTGTACAAAACGATGGTGCAATCACTTGTGACTGAGCACATCTGCCGCTGCGATTATAAAGGAAGTGTCAATCGGCCTTATCGACGTAGATAAGATCCCTCAGCTCTCCTGTGTGTTCATGCGCATACATATATGTATTCATCGCGAATAAAAATCGCAGAAGTGCGCGGGTGTAAATCTCTCATCGAGAGCGCCGCGGGCACAGGGCTCTCGGCTTTTACATCTGACGGACCAATAAAAGGCCGACTTTTACTCGCGTCCCTTTTTCGCGCTACGATGAGAATCGACGAGGTATGCGCATTAGCCGGCCGTTTTACGGCGTCGGAGAACATCGCGCTGATTTCTCCATGCACTCCTCCTCCCCCGCCAGGTGTGCCGTTTCGAATGCGCTCGCGTCCGCGAGGTAATTTAGAATTGTTTAAGAGGCCGTTCAAAGCGACGTCTCAAAAGAGCGAATGTACGGCGCGGTTATACAACGAAATATTGGTAAAAAAAAAATCGGCACCTAACATTCCGATCGTGTGAATTCCTCGTTTACTCACTCCTACGTGTGTCTCGTAATGAAGGTATTACGATAGTGCAAGGATAAATTCGATCTCGAGGGAAAGAGAGATTCGGAAGAAAAAGTGATATTTATATGTGCAGCAGGCAACTCGCATGTTTCGTCATTATCCGCGCCGTTTCAAAATCCTTATCGATTTCGTGAAGCAAATGGCCGCTCGCGTTTGTAAAAGATAAGAATTCCAGCGCGGGCTCTTGTAATTTCGCATTCCTCCCGGACGAGAAAAAAAAATAAAAAAAAAACGACGAATCGGCTGGCTTTATTAAGGGGCGCCATGATAAACCAAGCCACCTCGTTACCAATGCAAACGGCGAAAGTATTGAAGAGAAAAAAGAATAAAAGAAGTCGGAGTTGCGCAATCGCGTCCCAGGGCTGATTAATAAATCCGCGTCGCCGCGTAACGACTTTGAGAGGGTCACGCGCAACCGGTTCTGCTTCTCCTTTAATGTCGATGGGTGCGCCCGAGCTAATTTGCGAACGAGCATTAGCGCGAGGAAAGAAAAAAAAGGCACCACGTATGCGCATACCGAGTCCCTTGACCGACATTAGGAGCGCGTATACGAATTATACCCTTCCCCAACTGGGTTTTCCTTTGGAGAATTCGCTTATCGATAAACTGACAATCGTGAATTACGCAGACCGGGTATATTTATAGATCCAGTAGCGGAGATTTTTTTATTCTAAGCGCTATTATTATACCCAGTGAGTCGCGGCTATTAGCCTGCACAATTGCATCGTTCATTTTTTTTTTGATGGAGGGGTTTTGCTGTATCAAATGGGCCGGCATCGCTCGGATTATTAGTGGGAATTTCTGAGGTGGCTCGCGGGATCGCTTTTAATGGTGCATTTAAAATCGCTGCCGGTATTATCTGTGAACAATTGCGGCCGAACGCCCCGTAACCTATCCTATTTACCTTTTACAACATTACTAAATTATTGCTATTAAAGCCACGGGAGTGTAAAAACTTCCAGGATTTTAACGCACGAGCTCAATCGTTTATATATGCAAATTGCGAGGATAACCGTACTTGGTTCATCAAGATTTGGTCATCGATTAGCTAATGCGGGACGCGCCAAGTTACTTGCATTTAGTACTGTTTTCTAAGTTTGAACAAACCATTCTCCTTATAAGCACTTACATAAATTTCAATTTTATATAAAATTAAATAGTTTGGAATTCTCCTTACAATTTAACTAAATATTTGATTCAAGCAAAGCTTATTTTTTAGTTCAATTAATTAAATATTTTCGATAGTAAATACTTCACTTCCGAAGCGGGAAAAGAAAACTAAATTTATTTTTCACCGTGGCGCATCAACAGCAAGTAACATTCCGAAAATAATCGTTTAATGACCAGCAATAATCGCCTCACCCTAAACTTTAGTTCCGCCCAACGATTTGACTATCTTCAGCGAGTCGGACATTTTTGCCGTTTGGCAAGTACCTACCAAAAGGAGAAGCGCGTCCGGTTGTCAGAACCAGTCATTAGGTGGCAAGGAGGGGGGTGGGGGTGATACCGTGGAAGTACTATCTTTGTCGTCAAGCTTGATATTTACGATGGGCAACCGGAAGGCGGACGTCGTCCGCGACGGCGCCGCATTAGTCAGAAGTGCGGGGCATTCTCGCGAATCCGCGGAAACCTATCGTAGATACCAGGCCTCGTTCCTCTTTTTCTCCCGCATCCGGTGGCCGTCGGAAATATTGGGCCAACGCTGTAACAATGCCCATCACGTTCTCCCGCTTTTCCATTTTCTTTTATTACTGTTTTCTTTTCACTTTTTTCCTTTCTTTTATGGAATAGCCCGTGTGACGAGCTTCTTTGGCCTGGGTAATGCGGGTATTCAAAAATATTTTTGATTATTAAATACTTAAATAATATTAAAAGATTATCTTTTAAATCCGTGAAAAAAAACTTTTAGATCTTTTACGTTAAAAAAATAATGACAATATTTTGTTAAAAAAAACAAGCGGGTCCACGACTGTTTATGGACTTGACTATTTGTATAATGATAATCACAACGTAAAGGGTTTATTGCAAGGAGAAAATTTCTTTGCTTAAAATTTTACTTGGTGGTAATTTATTGGAATTCTAATAAATTTTCAAAAATTCAAAAAAGAAATTTTCTGCCCTCCGGCCCCGAAAGTGCAACTTCGGCTTCGCCTCGGTCGACAATTACGTGTGATCTGAGACAATTTCTTATTATACAGGGCTACAGGTACGTGATATACTATTATAAGAATCTATGGTAATTGTTTCGATAACTTCAGTCAAAGGGCACAATATCATACATCTTTAAAATCTAAAATAATTAAACGAAACTAATAAATTAATAACAGGACTCGCAATCGCAAAAAATAAAATTTTATCGCTAAGATAAATGGCTCGCTCGTGAATCTCTAAAGTTCAAAGCAAATAAAGCACGTATAAATGAGTAACTGTACGGTTTCACCTACAAATCCTAAAATTACGCGAATCGCAGCGGCGAGAAGTAAAAGGTGAATATCCCGGCGCACTGAGTTAACGCTTATACGTCGCTGCTAAATTACAAAGTCCGCGACGACGCGCGATAACGTCTCTCTTCGTCTCCGTCCCTTTCTCCCATTCCCATAGCCGCACAGCGCGTTGAACCGTTCACCCTTCCAAAAATACGAGCCGACGAGTCCCCCGCGGTCTGGGCCTTCACACGATTAATTATAATTCCCCCGTTGCAAGGCAGACGTATAATTCGCGGCTTCGCGTCACCTCAAAGTGCGCCTCCGAAAATATCTATTCCCTGCTTACTTTCCTTCTTTCTTTCGCCCCCCCCCCCCCCGTGAAATAAGGGACCCCGACGAAATTACGCAACTCAACGTCCTATATATATATATATATCGCTTTCTCACACGCACCGAATATCCCCATGTAATCCAGTCGCGGCGGCTAAAAAAGCGCTTGTTTATAATATCGACAGGCGCGTATATATTTGGTTCGTCGCCGATAAACGAGGCGCGTGCGGGCTCGAGGTGGAAAATTTATGCGGGCGCGTTGATGCCAGTCCCGCGGGATTATAGCCACGTTAATTGAGATCGACGACGGCCCGGCTCTTTTCGGCGCGGGAAAATATATGTTCGATCGATCGATATGCGCCCGCTGGAGAAAACTGGCGGTTGCCTTCCTTCTGTATACTTTTTTTAATATCGCTGGGTTAAACGGGAGGAAACAATAAATATTTATGACTCTCGCGGCAATTAAACTTTTTGCAATTAGCGCCGCGAGCGCCTAGGATCGAGGGATCAATTTTGCGTGTGTATCGGAATTAATTTCGACGGTGCGGTGAAAGCGCGCCGTTCGTAAAAATTCCGAGTTAGTTAGCTATGGGTTTATTAATTTCTCCGGCGGTTGTAATTAATACAATAAATTAAAGCAGGCATGCGCACTGCCCGCAGTGCGTTTATCAACGGCGGAGCGTGGAATCGCCGTTTTACTCGCAGACTCTCGCGTGTATTTCCTAATTTCACGTAAGAGACTTGGGAAAAATGAAACAGCCTTTTTCATGGAACGTATAAACGTCGTAAGTTTGAATAATAAAATCAAATGTTTAAAAGTTTATACGATCGGTGCTTTTTTTATTATCCGCCCGTTGATATTCTTAGTAGATCCAATTTGATCGCGAGTCGATCCAAGAAAGTGGTGATAAAACTACGAATCCATATTGCGCAATGCAATAGCTAACGTCTGTCTGACATCTGCCTGATCACTTCACAAATGCTCTCAGAAGCTTTTTTTTTTTAAAAAATCAAGCTATTCTTATAAAAAGTGGTAAGGGAAAATTTACGAGCCAACCGATAGTGCTTTATGCGTTCTAAAATCATCGGAAATCAGATCCATGCGCATCCGCAGGTTTATAAAACAAAAGACCGTTTCATCCAAGTCTCGCGTTTTCTCGCAAGACAAGAAAAAACTAGGTTAATCGCAAAGCGCGCCGAAAAGCGTTTCACACGAAGGCTCGTTATAAGAACCACCCCTCGAACCGCCTGCAGCGTCTTATCTTGTCGTTTAATTGCCTCCATCTCCCTAATTAGACGCGCGCGGACTGGAGGAGGAGGAGGAAAGAGATGCCGTCGCGCACAATTGAAAACGCAGTTAAAACTGTTAATTGGAGGGAAGATTAGACAAGCGATCGAGCCTCGGGGATCTTTCTCTTTCTCGGGACGTTCCTCCGTTCGCCGCTCTTCCGCGGTCCAATTAAGGGCGGGAGCTCGACTGCTTCAGGATGCGTATTGTTTATTTGCACGCGAGGTGTGTATCTTCGAGATGAGAGACGTTGACAGACATCTGGACGTGGCTGGGATAACTCCTTTCAGCTTGCCACTGTGGAGACTCATTTTTTTAAGAGGGTTCGAGAAGATGCTACGTGTACTTCGCGATACTGCATAGCTGAGATTGCATCTCTGACTCTCAGGTTGTAAAAAGATTAAGAATGTTTTTTTTATGTCATTTGATAAGAAATATTTTTGCGAATCGTGTAAAAAGCAACGAAGGAAATTAAATGAAAGTTATTATGTCGTATTTCTTTCTTATTTTTACAAAGTATTTTTTTTACATTCTTATTGAACAAGAAAAAAAGAAAAACATTTTTCATACTTTTTTAATGCATTCAAATAAATAGTTTTTTTTTTTCAAAAGATACATTCTTCAAAAAAATAGTTACTTAAATTTAAACTTTAATATGATAAATTACCCTTTTTTTGTAAATTAATCTTAAACGCGATATCACTAATCATTAAATGGCACTACTCCATGAAGCAAATGGATTTCCTTTTCATAAAAAAATTCGATTCTCATCAAATGTGCTCGCGTTAGAAAAGTTTCGATTAAAAGCAACCCACGCGTATATCCCACCTTTTAAAATCACTTCAGTACAATTCGAGCCTCACGCGGCACACCACGATTCTGCATCAAATGTACATACATACACATCACGGCAAATCAAATCGATCGAATTGTCCGGACGATCTCGCCCACGTGCAGTGCGCAATTCACCCGCGAAATGAAAAAAGTGAAAAGTGTCTTGCTTTCACCGGGCATGCGAAGTTCCGAGTGGGCGCGAATTTAATAACGCCTCGATTGTCCCCCGAGAACCGATCCACTGAGCCAGTTCGCGGCCAAGTCCGCGGCCGCCGCGCACAATGGGTAGGCCTTCGAGGTGCGTTGACCCACTGAGGGCATCCCGCCGGATGACGCGCGTGAAAGCGATCCGCCGGAAATTAGCCGTGCTACCTACGCGGGGTTTCTTGTCGGCAAATTTCGCGGCGTTTTTTTTATTATCATACACATGATTTTATGAGTGAACGGTAGGTCGAGCAGGTGCGAAATGATATGTTAGGTAAGTATAGTGCGCAAAGCAGGTGATTCACGCTGCAGTCTAAGTGCGGGGAAATCTTGGGCTATGTGTAGGCTGTAGAAGTACAATTTTCCAAGAGGATCAGTAGTTTTTTGGGAAAATTTTTTAATAGTTTTTATGGCACTCGATAAATTAACAGAATATAGTTAGGGAATATTATCTTGCAAATTGAACTGACATAAATAAAATGATTTTTCATTTGCAAGTATGGTATATAAATTTAGTACAAATTCTTATCAAAAACATTTCAAAAGCTTTGTATTGACCAATAATCAAAAATGCTTACATATGCCTGCAATTTCATTTACATTTTCCTACAAAGAAAGTAGTCTCGCGTATAAAATCGAAAAAAAAGTGCATTATTTAAAAATAATTAAGCACATTATTACACCTTCGTTATTCAAAGATACACTTTTATATATTAAATACTCCTAAGTACACGTTCACGCTATGCTATGCAAGCAGCCTTACATTTGTTCTCATTAAGCGATAAGCTGAAAAAAAGCCAATAATTAATTGACCCTCGCCCTAAAATAAAAGTAAAGATATAAATAAACACACGTACGCGAAGAAGTATAGTCTATTCCTTTCGCGTCCAAGTGCAGCTTCCAAAACGAAACGAGAAAAATGAAAGAAGCGCGCACATTCCCTCCCCGTGGCAACGAAGCCGGGAAAGCGCCTCCGAAAAGAAGGAAAAAAATGGCGCGCTCGCGGGGAAGCCGCGATCGGCGGCGCGCGATCTTATTAATTCAGTGGCGCGTGCAGCGCGAGAAAGGCGCAGCATAGCCGCGCGGCATCCCCCGGCGCGCGCGCCGAGCGTGAGAAAACGTCCGCGGATGCAGTTCCTACACGCGGCCGCGCCAAGGGGATATTGCCTCCTCCTCCTCCGAGACGCCGATTAAGCTTGGCTTTGTGATAAGGACACGCTCTCGAGAGTGCATTTTCTTTTTTTTCTTTTTTTTTGCGGCGTAGTTGGACGAGCAAAGATGCGCGATGATGGTGATTGACGCGCTTGAAGCTTGATTAAGAGAGCTGGATGGTTCTTGTTTTTCTTTTTTGTTTTAGCGAAGTCGCGCAGTTGTGACGCGAATAGATGAAATCGTTTATAGACCGAGTTGCTTTTTGGTTTTCAAGATCATTACACAGTTTACTTTGAAGAAGCTATAAACTGCGATCGCGCAAATTGTGAAGACTGTTTTCTAATGTAGCTGAGTAAACTTTGGTTATTACGCGGAAAATGAAAAATTAAAGAGTGTAGTCGTTTGATGTTTGTCCTCCTTACTGCTACATTGGCTAATTTTCATTTTTTATGAAATATATAGTAAATAAAGTAAATGTAATTATCTATAACTAAAATAGTGGGATAACCGAATCTGTAATAACTCAAAAAATTATGATTGATGAAAAATATTTGCTCCGCAACCTCTCAACTCACTCCTTTCTTATTATACTCCCTACTTTCGAAATTAAAAAAACACGTGGAAAACTAAATTTATATAAAAATAAATAAAATTGTTACCCCAAAGTGGAAGCATTAAATACATCTCTCCCACATGGGAAGGCAAAAACGAGCGGCTGCTTAAGTAGAAAGCGCCTTAAAAATAGAAAGGCAAGGCGCGCAGAAAGAGAGGCTTACGGAGAGGTATATAGCCACAGCGGAAGGAACGTCCGCGGCTACTTTTGCACCCCCGGCCGTTGGCGCATGCAACGCGCGCGCACGCAACGTCCTTTATCGCATCTGGGTATACCGGAAGCGGCTTTGATTAATGTCCGCTTCATTAGCGTGCCTCCCGCGGACGACGCCGACTTTAGCCTCCGTCCCTTCCCCCCTTCGAAGGCCCTTCCCACAACGGCCGTCCGCGCGATGCTCGCGACATCTGAGGATGCGCCTGCTTTAACGCTGCTGATGCTGATCTTGTGAAATCGAATGTGCGCGGTTCGCTTTGATTTGTCGGAAAGATAGATGCTCGATGCTTATTTCGCCGTGAATTCTCAAATCATTTTTTATTTATTCAGAAACGTTTTTTTATAAAGGAAATGCACTGTACTCAGAGAAGTGCTCGGGTTAAAGTTATTGTACTGACAAGGAAAGTAAGTAATATTACTATACATATATTTTGTAGTGTTTGCTATAAGTTTTAAACTATGAAGTACGGTATTTTTTAAGGATGATGTAGACTGTGGTGATTAACAATTTTTTTTAATTTACATGTTTACGAGCATTTAAAGTAAGCAAAATAATAATTGCACTAAAATAAACAAAGATTCATTGTATAAAAGAACACAAATTAAAATCTAATAGCCGCGTAATAATTTCTCTATTTCATTTTAATTAATAGGAAAATTTTTTGATAAACTCGATAAAAATGTATATTTACTTATATTTGCTGCTACAATTTCTATTCGAATTTTATATACCGATTCGTATAATACACGCACGTGTTAGCCGTGCGGCGTGATTGAAAATTCGCATGGATGGATGAAGACGTTGATATCGCTGCTCGATCGCCGAGAGCCGCTCGAGGTCATCTCCTTCGGGAATTTCGCTGCGATCCCCCTAACGACGCAGGCCGAATAAATAAATAAATTCCACAGGGAGAAAATGCGCTAACGGGGCAGATGATTTTTTTTCTACTCCCCGTAATTGGGTGCACCTTGTGCAAGGGGAAACGCTTATTTTTTCCCCTCATCCTTTTCCAATCTCGTAGGATTCATACCGAATGTTTCTAACCGATCGAGATGATACTCCTCTTGCCGATCTAAACAAACTTTGTAGTCAAATAATTTATTTTATTTTATTTTATTAAATTCACAGACTTATTTCCTCTTACATTTAAATTTAAAAAAATCGTACGAAATATAATGATTGACTTTAATCATTTTTTAACATTTTCAAACTGTTAATTTAATTGAGATTAATCGATTATCAAAATTTTACAGAAAAATATATATACTTTTAAATTTACTCGACTAAACTCAGCTAACGAACGTGAGGAAAAAAGTATATTTTATAATGACCTCACGTGGAGTAAATCAGCCGAAGCGGCAGTTGCATTTTCACCGAGTAACGATGGGCCTCTACTTTTTTTTTCGCATCGTCAAAACGTCGCATCCCGGCCAACAATACCCGCCGCTACTTACTTTCATAGGAAGAAGATGGGCCCGAAACCTACAGCCGTCGTCGCTTAAAAATCGCGCGATTTTTCGCGCCGCGAGGAGTAAACAATGGCCGCGGCTGAGAAATCGAAATTAACGAGGCCGCGGCTCGCAACGCGTCGCCCGCATCGAGGAGGGGCTTTCACTCGCGCTGGCGCTTTTCGCGGGAAATTGCCAGCCCGAGAGCACAATGACTTCGACGGGAATAAGATATAGCCAGTCTGTGTATAAGTACGCGTAAGTGCGAGAGAATAAGCCCGTGTGCGAGTAGGCGCGCACGCGCGCCTGCCCAAAACAATTATCGCGTGTACTTTCTTTCCTAATTGCCGGGACGCGCGCGACGTCTTCTTTTGTTGCCGCTCGCTCTCCGTGTATTTATACGCGCGGGAGTGCCTTTTGTTCCTTCATCGGGGCTGGGTACGTGTCTTTTATTTCAACGCGATGAACGGCCTGTTACTTTATGATGCCGCTGCGATATTAACTTTTTCTCTCTTATTTTTTTGTGTATACCACTTTTTTCCACGGATGCTGCTGTACTGCGGTTCCGCTTCGTTTGCAGAAAGTTTAAAAGTGTTTACTGTTCCTATAACGTTCCGAGTAAAACTCTCGGTTCACGGAGGGGAAATTTTGTAGGTAAAGTTACCGTAAGACTGAAAAAAATTGGGCGACTTGTGTAATAAAAGTAATTTTACTGATTGGACAAACGTAAAAAGGTGCCGAACGTAGAGTTAATTTACTTTGTACGATACCGTTAGTAATAGTTACTATTAGTCTGGCAATTTTTTTCATTCTTTTTGTGAAATTTCGCTAAACATCTATTTCAATGATTAATAATATATGCATAAAAAATTCAGTATTATACAATGGTACTGAATCGTACTATATTTGTATAGTGTGTATATGTATATAAGAATTCATGAGAATTTTTATTTTGCAATACCTTCGCAGTTAATAAAGATTAAATTAAAGTTGAGATAAACAAAACATGTCAATTAGTATCTGACATTCTACCTCTATAACGAATTGTACATAGAGTTTTGCATGTTGAAATTCTATATTACATTTATCAATTGATCACATGTAATTTTGAAATGTTACACAAACAATTGACACTGAAATATTTGCGGATGAACATACCTGCACGATAAATCCACATCAGTAATAGGAACAATACAGGATACGCGCAATTCAGACAATAAAAAAGCAACGGAAAAAATCGTTTCGTTTTAAAAGGAGAGAAACGCGACGATAAAGTCATCAGAAAGTCGTGCCCTTAGCGCATATTTTATCGCATTATTTGTGATAAGACTTCACGTGGCGCGTCGTCTTCGACGGCGAAGTTTGCGCAAAGAGACCCGTGGGAGAAAAATGCAGAATCCATTAGAGAAGAGAAGCGCGTCGCCCCTCTCGTATAATCCGCGCATTTAAACATGAAGCCGCCACGCGCATGCGCATTATTTACGCGGCCACCCCAGTGCAGTGCTTTGTTTTTTAATTTATCTGAACGGATTATCTATTTATTTATGCTAATTACAATATTGTTGAGTTACTATACTTAGCGATTATTGTAACTTGTTCTATAATAATTATTCTTTTTAAATACAACACGGTGATTTATTTATAATAGCTACCTGTTTTGTTTGTTAGAACCAAATTGAATTTTTATACTATTTAAAAAAAAGGAAGGATAATAATAAAGGTAGAAAAAAAATAAGTCCACGGAGCAGTCAGCAAGAGTGAACGCTTAGATGCTATTGCAGAGGTACGGAAAAAACATGAAAAAAAAACCAAGAGGTAACCCAAATGGCAATTAAGGCATGACGTCCTCGTTGGAAAATTATCTCCGTAACAAAATCAAACGTTACACACAATTTTCAACTGCTTCTTGGACACACACGCTACTCACTCTAATTGAGAAACCTAATGGTAATAATTTCAAAGGCAACATCATTTTCTCTTATTTAAAATACAAAACTCACGACTCCTTGGTTCCTCCTATTTTTTTCTTCTTTTCGCAAAGTCATCATCGATTTTAAAAAAAGTCGCTAACGCGCCGCTAATGGTTTCTCAAAAACTTGCGGTTTCTATACAGTCACGCCGATAAACTTTCGATCATAAAAATTTTCCAATGACCCCCATAAAAAAACTCGGCCAGTGAAAATCAGCAATTGCCACGGCGACTGCCACCACCGTAAACTGCGCCGCCGGCTGCAATCAATTACTCGCGATTTTTCGAATTTCTCGACGAGCGAAGAAATCCCTGGCCTATGCAGAAGCCAATATCACGTCTTCGAACTTTTCGTCCTCTCCTCAGTGCACCCCCTTCGAAAAGAAACCAAACGATAAGAATGCGGAGTATCGGTAAATCGGCGATGCGAGAGAACAGCGGCATCCACTTAGAGATCCACAGCGCGGGCATTTTTCCCGTGATAAAAAGGGGGCGCGCATCCGGGGGACTGCTTGCGGGAGGATCAGCGGCGGCGCAAGATAAACGGGCGGAGTTTTGCTCGCGTAAGAAGCGGCGGGGATCAATACAAAAAAAATTAAAAAAAAAAGGAGGCGAGAGGAAGAGAACGCGGCTGAAAAACGGGCGCCGCGATATTCCGGCCCTATAGCAAGGCCGCGCGCTGCGGAATCCGGAGCGGCACCCTCATTAACGGGCGTTATTTGCGTGCCGCCTCCGCCTTTCTTTCTCAAAGAAAGTGCGCGCGTATTTTAGCGATCGAATTCGCGCCTCGATCGCTACAATACCCGCTCGCTGGAGAGTCGTCCGCAATAGTGAAATTTCTTTTACCGTCGCGAAACTAATACTTCGTAAGAGGCCTGTAAAATAGGTAACGGAATTGTGTTTACGTGTGAGTATACTTCTTTAAGGGTGAATTTACAAGTATTTATGTATTTGTCTGCACGTACATCTTTGTGAGATTGCATTGCGTACACTTCTGTATGTGCAATTACGTATACTGGGTGTTTGTGTGTATACGAGTTAGTAAGAGTGTAGAAGAGATGATCGGTATATGGGACGGGTTGCACGTGTCTACGCGACTGTAAGTGGTCTTTTTGTACTTAACGGTGGATTGGTAGGTTGGAAGATGCAAAATTAGCGGGTTGACAATGTCCCAACCGGCTCTGACCACTTTCTTTCGAGTAAAAGCTTGTGAAACTCGTTGTACTATGCAGTTAGCGCATTCACTTATTTGTATACAGAACTGGTTAATCTTTGGTCAATTACTTAGTGAAAATTGCATATCTCATTGTAGTTGCTGAAAATTAAACTACATCTTCCTCAACAAGTCATGACGCCCCACCTGTCCGCCTGACCTTTTCATAAAACACATGAAATATTATTTTCTTCATTGCTATGCGTCATGTAACACATTTATGTTATTACGTCGATAATGTAAACCTTACTACATTGAAAATCGAATTCTAAAAATGGAACGGACGTCGATTTAAATCTTGATTAGCATAATTTTTAATATTTATTTTAACGTTTATAGCGAATCAATATTTTATTAACGTTTACGTTAATTCTCAACTTTAATTTCAACGAATCCATTTGCAGTTACATGTACAATTAAAACCTCAGTGAAGTAAGAAATCTTACGTCACTTCTAAATTTGTAGAGAAGCCGTGCTCTGTAGTAAATAAATCTAATAGTCTCCATCGAGAGAGAAGAGAGAGAGAAGAGAGAGAGAGAGAGAGAGAGCGAGCAAGAGAGCCAATGAAATCCTAAAAGCAAACGAAATAATGTAAATAACCGCGCCTTCGCCGACGTGCCCAGAAGCAAGCCATCGGCGAGTTCACCCACATGCGCCATCGCCGGAGGCTAATTGGCCGGATCCTCCAGAGGCCACGGTACGCATACAATTAAAGCGCATCATTAGGCGAGCACAATAACCGCGCCGATTTCGAAACCCGCGAAAAGAGGCGACGCGCCTAACGCTTCGAAGCTACGCACACCTCGGCTCCAGACAGTAGGGTACGTATATATAACACATCGACCAGACTTGACGAGCAAGCAGACGGTCCGCGGAATCCGCGGAAAAAAGTGCCGCCGTCTCGTTCGCCAAACGCGGCCGTAAGAATGTAGGACTCAATGGTGCATCGCGTGACCTCCCGGTACGTGCTGCGCTCGCACCTGCTGCCGTTTTTTGCGCCCTCCGCTCGGGAGTAATTAAGGCGCGCTTCGTATGTGTTAATTAGGCGCTGCAAGGAGCTTTTGTTTCTGCGAGCAATTGCAATTGCATTCATACGTCGGGTTTGCAGTTCCAATGTATCCCGCGCGATTTTACTCGAGCTCCGTGAGCCAGCAACCACGGGATGGTCTTACCAGTTGCGCTATATGAAGGTTGATAAAAAATAGCAGGGAAGAAGAAAAGAAAGGCAGGGTATTGTGCAATAACACAATTTAACACGGTCACTGCTAGAGGAAGCGCCGAGATGTGGCATAACGAATTAACTGCAACGTGGCTCATTTATGTACGATGACCGTATTCGATCTAGAGTCCTTTGTAATACGCGTGACGGGCACCACTGTATCAGCGCGCGTCACTGGAAAAGTGCGCGATCATAAAGTCGAAGATTGATACGCGCTGAACAAAAAATAAAATTTGCACGGTACTCTAAGCTGTTCATCGCGCTGACGTATAACAGCTTATACTACGTCGGTATTTTTCTACGAAGACTATGTATAGAAGACGTGGATCGCGAGGTGAAGACTCTATTGCAAATTTTCTCTCAAAAATTATAGCGTTTCCGAGGAATTCTGATGTTTAAAAATGATATAGATAAGAACTAATGCAATTTAGTCAAAGTTTACTAATAATTAATGGAAGGTTTTCGATTATTGAGTGATTGTGAAGCCATTTCTATAGTACTGTTAAAGTACTAATTTTAAACTAATTTAATTTAAGAAATTGTAGAAGATTTGAACTATTTCAAATTTCTGTCGAAAACTAACGCATTTAGCTTCTGCATAGAAGCTCTGCAGGTTTCATTACCAGCCATGATGCAAAAAAAATTCGAAATGCGGCAGCCTTCACGGAAAAAGTGCGAGACTTGGCGCTAAAGCGGTGCACGAGATGTGCCAGTTTTCTCGCCGCGCGAATGAAATCTCCTGGTAGTCTTCGCAGTAAGCGACGCTACGTCCTTTTTTGGAAAATATAAAATACACGTATATATATCTATACACATGAGGCGCAGCGCGCGTCTGGTATTCTCGACCAAAAACGCGAAGTTAGACAGATTCGCTGGAAAGCCTCAGTGGAACGTAGAGGATTAACTCTATAAACCAACGGAGTAGTAATCCGCTCGTTTTTCCACGCAATGCTGTGTATTGTAGTCTTCGATGCTAGTGGGTCACTGGGTCGGCGGCGGCTAGCGCGCGATGCTCGCAGCCGGCGATGCGCGCTCCTGTCAAATCGTCGACGAGCGCAGTTACGTGAACGCCTGCTCGACTGCACGTAAGGGTGGGGGCAAATTTAATCCGCGTCGGGCCTACTCCTCCCCCATGAGAAGCCAGCGGCGCACAATGCCCCGACCCGCTTCTTTTGTTCCCGCAGCCTCGGGCTTCCACTCGCGAATCTGCGCGCACCTTTTATTTGCCTTAACGGCGGGAATGTCAAGACATTCCGAAAACAAAAGAGACTCGATCTTTCGAGGATTACCCCGAGTGATGCGTATTCGATCTGCCCAGATGTAGGAATAAATTCGTCCGCAAAAAAAATCGGCAATGAGCGAGGAAAATGATCGGACTGGATCGTTCGCGAGTAGAGAAAAATGGCGAATGGATTATTGAGAAGGGAAAAACTTTGATTGCTCATCGTATCAAAGAGGGTAAGAGGGGAAGGTAGGACCGTTATGCTTTTTCGCGGAGATCGATTTTTCGATCGGCTCTACGCGCAGTTGTGTCGGATTGCATAACTCGCATACACGCCTCGGCGCATCGCGGCATATTCCCACCGGCATTTCCTCGACTAATCGAAATCAATCGGCTCGATATTTCGATTGTATCTGTACTACCCGCAGCGATTCGTTAATACTATATTCTCCAACCTTACCGATTGCACTGACCCCGGATGAACGGGATTGGAACTCGCTCTTACCGATCTTATGACAAGAGTATTGCCGATTTCAATTTTTTCGATTAAAAAAGAAAAAAAATTGAACTCGATGCTACACCGAGTGATTAATGAACAATATATCTTGGAGAATTCTCAGCTTGCCTGCAGGCCAGCCGAAAGATCGCTTTATTAATAACATTGTAAGTGCCGATCTTTCGAGGCGGCGAGCACATCCCAAAGCTAACGATCGCATTACAACTTCTTCCAGAGAGGCGAGGAACTCCGATGGCCGGGGCCTGATATTAATATCCCGGCCTGGAATGGCCGCGGTATTTGCATATTACAAGACGAAGCATTAGCCCCCCGCGGGCTCGGCCGATCGTTTTGCGCCGTATAAAGCGGCCGCGGTATTGAAAGCTCCGCGAGACGCGTAAATGAATTTGCGCTTATTCTTTTTCGTTTTGTTCAAGCCGACCGCTGCGATTGGTAGGAAACTTTTGAATTCGTTACACAGGTGTTAATTTCTATTAGGATTTTTGAGATCCAGCTGATAAAGTTTTAAAGCGGCTGAGGTTTGATTACAGAGTTTGCCGCGATGCGGAAATCGCGCGATTGATTTATCGATGTGTGAGCTTTGCTTGTAACGTTATTGATGGAATTGGAGAAAATTCTCGTGTTTATTATTTTTATACGAGTCGTGGTTATTCTCAATCTGCGGTAATCTACGGATGGATTTGCGCGGCAGGTTGAGCGGAGTACAACTGAATTTATGTACGCGAGAAATAATTGCGTCATTTTTATTACTTTGCAGATAAGAGTTAAGAAAAAATAAAAGAAATAAAAGTGAATGTAATGCAACCTCCTTTACGATAAGCATTTTTAAGAAATCTACACTGTTTTTCTCACTTTAAAGTAAATAATAAGTACATTTTGCGTAAAAAAATTAATTTAATTACGTTCGTCGCAGTTAATAAAAAGAAACTGTATAAAAATTCCATGTACGAAAAAAAACGCGTATAGGATCGCTAAATAGTTCCTTTCTGAGTTCATTGAACCCCACAAAAGGCGCGCAAGGTGTACCCGGTGAATTCCATGGGGCAGATAAGAAGAGCACACGATGTAAGAAGGCGAAGGCGTATAATATCGACGCTCGGAATTGCGAAACGTAATCCACCTTACTCTCGCTTTGTGTACTCTCGCGGCGTGGGTACACGCCCTCCTGGAATATGGGCGAGCCGTCAGAAACAAAGTGGGCTCGGGTCAAGAAGGCAATTGGATTGCGCGGAGGACGCCACCTTTTTCGCTCTTTTCTTTTCCTTCATTTTTTTTTGTAGCGGATTTAATTATGCGCGACTGTAACGTGACCCTACGGAGGGATCGCGCCTCTGGTGTTAAGCAACGACCGGTATCAGTCCGCTGGTCACTCCATATACTCTTCTAGGTCATGTGAAAAAATTCGAACGTGGGCTCTCTCGAGCCGGTATTGTTTGCAATGACTTTTCTAATGATTTATTGTGCGAATGGTATGAGAGCCGCTCGCGGTGCGGTCTTTATTGGTGTCTAGATGTGATCTACGCTCGAGCGAGCGTACAGCAGTTTATGAAATTTCATAATTGAACTTTTCTTTTTACGTCTCAGTGCTAAAAAGTATTCTTGCCTATAAAAACACTAATATTAATTTTCTCGTTGATTGATTTCAAGAGAAATACAGTGGTTACCATGCAGAATTTAAAAATCATTTCTAAGTGAAACAAATTGTTTTAAAATTGACTATTTTAATTTTTAGAAAAATGTGCTTCTACGCGAAACGTAAGATTAAAATTGTAGCAATGAAAAATTCTTTCTTCTTTAAGTATTAATATCTCCTTAGAATTAACTTACTGCACTTTGATCAAAGTCAAAACGTTTTATGCAGGACGGGAAAAGTTGAGGTAAAATTATCGTAGACGCATTTAAAAATTCGATCGAACGCTGATCGCATGCGCAACCACTCCAGCCGATATGACAAATTGCAGCTTCGATAATCACGGAAAGGGCAAACAATTTTTTCTCCATTACACATCAAGAAGAAAGAATTCTAAGCACTCGCAATAATTACAGTGCAGCCAGCGGCCGGTATGCGTTTTTGCGCGAATAAAACCTAACACCGTAATAGCGACTTCGAATAACACAGGTAAACTTTATCGCCCTCCATTAATTACACTCGGGAGTTCGAACTGTCCTCTCATTTTCGAGCGATTACGAAAATTGCGCCACTCTCGGTGCTGCAGCTTTAAGCAGAATATTCATAAAAGCAAATTAATTATTCTCGTGTAACGCGAGCAGAGTGCTCTTTCCCTTCTCTTATCGAATAATAAAAAAAAGTGACGAGAGGAACTAAAAAAATCGAGTAAACAGCAAAAGGTGCGTGCGCAATGCATCCCCTAGCTTCCGCTTCGAGACGCACCGGTTAATCGCTCGATCTCTAATGCAAAGTTTGCCTCGCAAAGTACAAGGCCGGTAAAGAGAGCAGACCGAGCGCGCGACAATTTGAGCCGCGGGACTGCAATTTTCCGGAAATTAATACGACGCTCGGGGCCCCGATGGTATGAGAAAGAGAAGGAAAAGGAGGCGGCGCGTGCGTGCACGAGGAAAAGAGTAGGCGAGTGCCCCCGGGGGATAGGCAAAAAGATGACGGGGCTCGGCGCGATGCTCGGTGTCGAGGTGAAAAATTCTCGCTAAATTGTTTTCCCGGGTTGCGCGAGGTCGTTGCTTTGGTAAATAATATTTTGAAGATACCGTTTTAATTGGTAACTACTTAAATTCGCTTCTGTGGCGTTTGTCTCTGATTTTTTTTAGAAAACTTTCCTTTTACTTGACAAAATTCATCGCTGTTCGGGCGCATGTGAATATAGTCTTTCGTTTTTTTAAATAATCTGAATTTTTTTCTATTTCGCATTAAGAAATTTTGAATTCGACTAAAAATAGTTTATAATATCTTTTACGTCTAGTCAAAACAAGATAGAAAAAAGTAATAATTCCATGAAAAATAACAGTATAAAAAACGCTAATGCAAGGATAACATGAAGAATTCGGTTGTATTATACAACCGAAACCGTAAACACTCGGATAAAGTTATAATCATAACAACTCACGGGGGCGATTTAAAAAATAAAAGAGGAGATAATAAATTGAAATAAGACGAAATGTAATAGAGCCGATCAATATGCCGCGTAACATTTATCAAGATTCTCTTCATAGCAATTTCATTCATACTACCTCCCAGAACCGAACCCACAATTAAGATAAAGGAAACTGCCTGTGGATAAAGTCCAGCAACATGTTATACATCACGTGACATTTTTAAAAGCCCCCGAGTAGTTTCCCTTTCATTGCATAGGTGAACGGATTAATCAAACTTCTTAAATAACTGCGGAAACCTACTTTGTATGAAGGACTGTCTTATATATTTCTCTCGAAATTGAAACTTAATGTGGATAAAATTTAATAAATGACTTCATCCACGTGTAAATATCAAAGTAAAACAAAATTATATATACGTCTCATACACTGGACTTGCTTATTAATTTACTATAGCTCAACTGACGAATAGACAAACAAAAATATTCACAAGAAGTAAAATAATTTCGCACGATAATCGAAGCATCCATCAGCCAGTGAACGTCGAGGCAAACGAGAAAAAGAATCGTCCGCAAAGTGCTTAAGAAACAAATGTATTCTAAGTTGAAGAAAAAATCGGACGCACCCGGCAAACGTGCAGTAGACCGTCGTTGAGTAACGCGCGAGCAGATCGGCGTCCCGTTAGGGCGCGCGCCGCTTCGGGGGGTATGCGCATAATACCCGCGAGGCCCCGCGAACGGGAAATCGAAACGGTCTCCGCGATGAAAGGACGTCAGAAAATAACGATGCCCTTCTCCCCCGCCTGTTTAGGCGCTGTAACTATTCGAGCGACTAGTACACCTTCGCGGCTTTGCTTTGCCAACAAAATCGTATTAGCAAGCGGCTAAAAAGTTTACTTTTTTCTTTATCGCACGCGTAAGGTCTCAGGCATGAAATAGGCGTGGATGATTCAGAAGTCGAAGTGCCGCGTTCCAAGCCCGATATCTAAAGTACCGCGAAAACTGCACCTCTGCGCGCGGCGCGCGAGTTTCTTATCGCGGCCGTAAAGGTGAGCAAGGAATTGAGATTGCCGCGTGATAGCCGAGATTGCGCTGTTGGGCTTTTATTTATTTTTAAATCGTGGCGCGCTGAGGGAAAGTTGCGGGATGCTGCTACGTTTTCTGTTTTAATTAAGGGAACGATGATTAAAGTTGCGCGCGGCGCGAGTGGGTAATTAAATTTCTGGTATGTTACTCGCCTTTGAAAGGAAATAACGCTTGCAATAAGAACGAAAACCCCAAGAGGTCAAATTTCAGTTGAGAGTTAAAATGTTTTTTTGAGGAAACTGACTTAATTTATTTAAGAAACAAGTGAATGTTTTCATTTTGCGGATGATTACTTAACGTTTCAACGATGCCATCACGCGTATTTTAAAATACTGATTTTTTTCTTAAAAAATATTTTCAATTTCGTAAAAACACACTAAACTTTCTACTCCTTATTGCCTACGACAATGAGAGAATCTCCTCGTAAAATTTACGGCGAAGCTCGTCGTTAAAATTATGGCTACTGGAAATGTCATCAGGAGAATCACTGCAACTCTTTTCTTATAAATCTATCCACAGTTAAAGCGATTGGAAATTTAAAATATAAAAAATACCTCTAACTTTTGCAGTAAAAGCTCCGCCATTTTCTTAAGTTTCAATCATTCAATTATTCAAAGAAAACGTCCTTCGTTCAACTATTCAACATTGTAACTACCAATGGATCTTCTTTTTTTTAATTTTACGAAAAATTTCTCCCACCTGCTCGGCACCTGCTAAAACTGCGGCATCCGCGTCCAAACGACAATCCCCACTGGCAATCCTAAAGCCCAGCTCCGTCCAAATCCGATAAAAAATCCCCACCGATAAAACCATTTCCTTCCCCTTCAGCGGGCATTTAAAATGAGCCATCAAACGAATCACTCCCCATTCGACTCGCAACGTCAACCAGGATCCCGTCAGCTTCCGGGAAAGCGAATTACGTCCCGGGGTCCCTGGACATTGAAAAAACCGAGTCTGATCCGCTCGCGAAGAGAAGGGAAAAAAAGCATCGCATTCCAGGGAGACCACCCCGCCTACGACCGGGGGCCGCGGTGCGTTCCGCCGGTCGCGATTTATATCGGCGAGTGCTCGCGCCGGCCGATATACTTAATCGCCGGCGGATCGCGAAAGAATGCCGGCGAGCGCTCGCGCGGGTCTTCGCTCCCGGGAAACGCGTCGCCGGCGATTCTCCTCAAGAGTCGGCCCTGCCTCCCTCTTTTGACGGGCCGCGCCAGACGAGAAGGGCTTCCGCGCGCAAGAGCGAGCCTCCGGATGACTGATCCCTTAACCAGTGGCTTTAATCGACCGGCAAAGCCTGAGAGACCTCGTATACGCGCGCTTCTTTCGTCATTTTTCTGCAATTCTAATCGAGCTTGATGGCATCTCTCGATTTTTTAAGACGCACGGAATAAAGGTGTAATTCTTACTTGTCTCAACTTTATCTAATATTTTCTAATATTTTTCAAGTACTCATTAGATAATTTTTAGGTACTTAATTTTAGCGTGAGAATAATACGACGTGTGGAATAAAATAATTAAGTATGTATTATACGCATAAAGTTTATCATGATTTTTTCACAAATTCTATAGAAAATTTGCGAAAATTTATTGAAATCTTGAAAAAATCTGTATAAAGTCTATACAAACTCTAAGCATAAAAATGATTTATATAGCTTAGGTAAAACTTTTTTATAAGAGAAGAAAAGTAATCGCACTAGTTACTGCTTTTATAGGGTGGAGTATAAATTTTCGCCCTTTCTGCAAATTAACTGATAACAATCGATCTTTTTATTTATTGGCTATAATTTCGTTGATGTTGTGAAATTGATTTTATTTTGGAGTATGGATTATGTTTTAGTAGTGTAATTAAAAGTGATCGACTTCAAGTAGATCATAAATCCTTTTCTCCCAGCTTTTTACGCCGATTATTTCTTTCACTCGGACACGAATGTAACTTTGATATGAATAAATCTGAGATTGGAATATAAAAGGAAAAAGAATAGGAGTAAACCATTGTGATCGAGAAAAGAATCCTACAAACAAAAGTCATACCAAACTTTATAGCCATCGTTAACGTTCCAGATAACTATAAAAATACAGTCCATTAAACAAACCATTACTCCATTACTCTAGATATAAAAATATTCAACCATAACTTCTAAATAATTTAAAACAAAAAGTACATATTTAACAGTCTTCGTTTTTTAATGAGCCTTCGAGACTTTAAGACTATTTGTGTACTCTGTGCGTAATGAATTTAACGGGAAAATGGCGCATCTCTATACATTAAACTCATTTTATCTCGTAAGGAGCTGTTCTTATTAAAAAAATTCGTGTAATGAAGGTACAAAGGCTGCGTAAGAGTGAAAGGCGAGAGGCTCGTTACCACCGATGTACTCGTTGCATCTAACAGATACTGACACAATACCTACTTTATCGAGAAAAAAGGAGTCGAGCGTTCTCTTTATATCACGATATACCGTTTTTATTTTAATATCGAGTCACGAGGGTTATACGATGCGACCAGACGGAATATTTCTTTACAATTAGCAAATCATGAATTTAAATCGATGCAATCCCACTTCGATTCTCCACGATCGGACCAACGTTTCTCAATATCCGAGCCGTGTAACGGCGAGATGGTCTATGCAATATTTAATAATATTCCGAGTACACTCCACTTGCATCCATAGAAATTTACCATACAATTACTTTACATTCACAACGAAGACGACAAGAAAAAAAATTAAAAGAAGTAACGATCGGAACCGTGTAAACGGGAAATTGCATTTTAAAACGCATGCATACAGGCAGGCGATTTCAAAGAAGATAAATCGTTAAATAATTGCCGATCATAATTCCATAAATACGTTTGAATCACGATATCCGCATGTAACGACCGACTCGATCCATTCGGCTTGTATATCACGAAGGGTATGATAATTTCCGCGAAGTATGAGGCTAGGGAGGCAATCGAACGTTGCGGTAATTGAATTTTCGCTGAGCGCGATTTTCGTGAGCGCAGTCCGGAATTTTACGATACGACCGATCTGTGCCGGACGTGCGTACACATATACATATATACCTTATACAGACTCGATTGAGAATACCGGCAGATCCTCGCGTGCAATCGAGCCAACGACCGGTCGATTAATTCTTTCAATCGTAAAGCGCTGTAAACGCGGTGTACAGTTACTGTTTGACTCACATTAGCCGGCAATAAAGCAGTAAAATAACAGGCCCAAGAGCGGCGAAGAAATCTTCTTACCTGGAACAGATAGAAAAAGAAATATTTCGATATTTAATGCGAAATAGGCAAAAAAAGATAGGGGCGAGTGGAGGGCAAAAGAAGTCTGAAGAGTACGCGTTTACTTCCACTTTCCAAAGCAATAGCTAAGAAGTCATTTAACCCACTGAGCTTTTAGAGATTGCTGCGGAATGGAAATTCTTTTTTTGCCCGCTTAGGCAAGATCTTAAGTAAATAAATTTTAAGCGTAATAAAGTAAAAAAAAAAAAAAAATAGACACTGTACATAAATAATACTCGCAATCACATTACCGTCATCGTTCGCGGCGTTCTTAATTAAATTTCGCTGAAAATCGGTAAGCAATCGGCAAGAGGTTCTCTTGGCACTCAAACTGATTTATACCATTTTGAAGGCTTAAATTATGAAATAATCAAGTAAAAAAGCTCAAAATCAAAAACCATTACATTAGATGTGCACTTGGCTTTAGCTACTAAAAGAAACAATAAATTACGTCCACGTACGTTTCTTCTACATGCTAAAATACTCGACGATTCCGCGAACTCTAAGCTGCCGCGAGAAAAGCAACCTCTGATAAAACGCGCGTTTCGCAATAGCAAACATTCGCCAGTCAATTACGTCACAGTCGCCTCCGTCCGGTCCTGAAAGCCGCAGAGCCCGTCGCGCAGAAAATAATCCAAGGAGTCGTCATAGTCGGCGATAAATCGAGCCTCTCCTCCTCCGCGATCGGCCGAGCGGAAGTCCGATCGATCGGCGGCCGCGAGCCGTTAACGGCTCGACGCTCGATTTCCCCGGGCCGATAAAAACGAGCGCAGGATCGCTGCGAGGCTCGCGCGCCTGCAGGAGTACCGTTCCCGCGTCCGCGGCTTATTACAGCCCTCGTCACTAACGAGCCGCCGAGCGGCCGATCGCACCGGGGGTATCTGCGTGCGTCGACGCGATGATCGCCGATCTACACGCCGCGGGTTGTTATTTCTCCGGCTCGCGGATCGAAAGGTTATCCCACTAGGAATTTTCACCTTGTTTTTCTTCTTCGCTCCGTGACGCGGTTCTGGGTTAATTTGTCAGATGATTATTGCTTTATTGGCACAAGTTCAAATGTGACGGCTTATCTTCGGTTGCGTGTCTTAATTGCCGGTATCTCATTTGTTAATTGCATATATTTTTTTTCATCGAAATTATAGCCGAGTAGAAAAAGCAGGAGAGTTGGAATGAAGTGATTTATTAGTATCATTAGTATATATACATTTTAAGATGAAAAATCTTTAATGTACAATCAAAAGATTTTTTATCATTTCAATACGTCCATAAGATTAATGTACTTATGGAGATGCGATTAAGGCATATTAATATATATTTTTTAAACGATCTTCCATTAATTTTAATTATATCATTCATACTTGGAAAGTGTCATTATCGATTTAAAGTGAAGAGCGATTCAGACTTTCGAAGGCAATAAAGATTTCAATAAGACTCAAGCGATGAGCAATTTAGTTTAAATTATCTATATTGCCATTCAGGAAAAATATTAATTTTTTAATTTCTAAAGGCATATATAGTTCGAAATTTAATTCAAATTCATTCGTCGCTGATCATTCAGACCATCATTATTCCTCGTTATAGATTTTCATTAAAAATTTGGTGCATACGCACTAGAAAAATGTAAACAACGTCCTAATAAGACTCGAAGACGCCCCCGTAAAAAAAAAATGAAATCCGAACTGTCACTTACGAAATATCTGCATCGATCGACATGCGGCAGCGTCCGTAACAGTAACGGCGCGTTTCACCTAGTTACTGAGCCAAATAAAAAGAAATGTGGCACAAAGGCGCGGGGCACAAAGCGGGCCTCTCTATCTCTAGCTCAGCTGCAATTTTTCCATGACAAAAAAGCAAAAATGAAGGCTGGAGAGGAGAGGCGCCCGGCATCGCGTGCGGACGCGAAAAACCGGCGCGTCGACGCGATATTATTGAAAACCGGCGCACCGGAACCATAAAGTAAATGGCCGAGCGGCCGAGCGTAACTTTAAAAGGTTCACTGCTCGTGTCTCGTCGTAGAGTGGCTCCTCCGCGCCGCAGTCATTTCCCCCCGTTGACATAACTCGTTGTCAGCGCGCCGGCACGAAAATAGCGGCGCATTAAAATTAAACCGAGCGAGAGCGAGTCCGCCCGCCCGGACCCACGAGTGTAGTCGCGGCGCGATATCTCGACACGCGGCTAAAGGAATTATCGCTCCGGAGTGTGATAACGCGCTTTGCGGATGCGACGCCTGAGTCTTTTACTGGCTTCGCTGTACGCGGCGAGCGAAAGTGATCGGAAGATTTTCTAGTCGTTCTTTGCGAGAAATTTTGACTTAATTTGTTTTTTAATACTTTTTTTTTGTATTTTTAACACGAACAATGAGGGACGTAATGAATTATGATCGAATGATGAGAAGTGTAAACGAGGAAATTAAAATTTTTTCTGGTACTAATTGAGACACTACTTTTCAAACAATGTTTCTTACAGGGATATATTGAAAAAAAAACTGTAAGAGATCTATTGATTTCATTAAAAAAAGATGTTCACTGTCTCCTATACTTTTTATCTTAACTTTTTTCTTTTGAAGTTCCCACAAGACAAAATTGTTCATTTTACCTATTTTTCGATGTATGAGCGACACGCCTTTTAAAAATCTTGAACTATATAATTTCAGGAATTACTTATAATTGTCGGGCTGAGAATTGTTGAATTTTTCACTCATTTTTACGACATATTTATGCGTGAACAATTTAAATGGTGTTTTGACAGGTTTATAGTGCACTATGTGCGTAATGACTTTGTGCAGTTACAAAAATTCTGTATATTATTACTATGAGAATATATTTCAGGGAATAATTAACGCGGCAATTGTAAGAGATTTAACTTAAAATATTAACTTGTTTTAACCAACAAATTCCGCAATCCAAAAAAAAAGATTGAAGTAGCAATTTGAAAATACTTCATCAAAAATATTACATAAGTGAGCGCCATCAATCGTTCGAGCACAGAGCATATTTAATGCAAAAAAAAAGTTTCCAAGATTTATTACTCGCGTTAAAAGAAC
The DNA here is from genome assembly GCA_018906775.1 of Sycophila sp. Sp_5. Lineage (NCBI taxonomy): Eukaryota > Metazoa > Arthropoda > Insecta > Hymenoptera > Eurytomidae > Sycophila > Sycophila sp. Sp_5. Next base: position 1,338,164 of record JACCID010000048.1, on the reverse strand, counting down.
AAAAAAATAAAGACTCTACCATATTAGTAACATTAAAGCGGCTGTATTAACGGGAAAATACCTATAATACGCTCATGAGATTTATAATGGTAAAAAAAACTCATTACGCAGTTCGATGCATATTTTTCAGTACATTTGAAATGCAATGGAAATCTCTTAATCCGCATGCGTAATATAAATCACGATTAAGCAACAGCTACGAAATCGAAACATTCAATATTCCACGCAAAAGTATGAAAACCCTATAATACTCGTACACTGCATCGGTCGGCCTATAAAATTAATTACAAAATTATTTCGCCTCATTAATTCGAGAATCATTCAAAGCCGCGACGCGAAATATACGAGCGACACTCCCACCTCGACTGGCCTCAAAAATGAATCAAAACAAAAAAAAAACCGCACCGACTCATAACCCGTATAGATTTCTAAGGCAAAGCACCACTCCGTAGGCGGTGCAGTTAATAAATTAATCTATTTAAGAAAATATCGACTCGCGGCGAAGGTATCCGCGGCAAACAAAGGTGGAGATCGGCATCGCGAGGATATCGCGGGCATAAGTCTTCCCCACGAATGCGTAAATATACACGCGGGACGAAAGAATGTGCGGTTCTCGCCTCGGGCAATTACGCCGTAAATCATTTCGCTGAGGCGCGAAGTCCGCCTATTTTGCCCTTTTTCCTCTCGCTCCTTTTTTTTCCCTCGTCGATTGCCGCCGGGGAATTTGATGTCTTTTTAAAAGCGACACTTTTGCAAAAGGAGCTTCGTTTTTTTTTTGGCTGAACAAAAGCCAAATTCGCGGAAGGTTCGAGCCTTCATTTGGAAATCGTTTTGCCGTTCGTATACGGCCTGTGTGGGACGAATAACGGTTCTTCTGTGCGCGTGCGTATGTGTATATGTTTTTAATTATTTTTATTGACTGCGATTTTTGTGTAATGATTAATGTATTTTTCGTGTTTGAAAATTTTGCAAGATGAGCGCGCCCATTTTTTTAAAAATAAATTTGAATTTAAAGATCGAATTAGCAGCCGAGGAATTCTCTCAAATTAATTGAATTCCCGGGCTTGATGTTGCACGTATACATACGGTGAAGCTTTTTTTCCCTATATAAAAAATTCAAACTCTAATTATATAAAGTACATACAATTCTAAAATTGTAATGAATATATAGAAAAAAATATATGGATCGTTTTATTTATTCCTGTTAACTATCGAATAAACATTAAATTGATTATTGTTCACGGCACTCTAAATCAAACGGAGAGTAAACAATCGAAAATTCTTATATTCCCGTTTTAACGTCCGTGAACCGAGCCGCGTGTATTTTGGAGCAAAGCATCACATTCCTCTGTTTTCTGATTATTTTTTCAATCGGTGCACGAAAAAATACACCAAGAGTAGACGCGTGCGCGGTAGGTAAGACATGAAATTTCCGCTCCGCCCTATACGAACATCTGGTCGGCGCGTAATTTCTTTTCCACACCGCGGAGATTGCAAAATCAGATTCAACTCCGTCACGGGGCACGAGTAGTCAGACCCGGACTTTGTGTATAACAGCAGCCTTTTGTCTTTGTCCTAGGCCGCGGGTATTGCTTGAAATTTTATCGAAATATTTTCTCGTGTTACAGGGGCCTCTTCGTAGAATTTTCGCGGTCAACCATGTAAAATCCTATTTTTATAAGGCTATTTTATTAGAAGGTTACCATTTAAATTATCTAACGCTATTATTAAAAAATATTGTACGTTTGTACCTTGTAAAACATTGGTCACTTATCATTAAAAATTTATAAAAAAAAAACATTGTACATTTGTAGCATTTAATAGATTTTATTAATCACTTATCATTTATCGATAGCTATCAAATAGAATCACCTGCAGATTCTTTGCGCAACACTGACATAAAATTTACCGAATAAATCGACAACAGTTTCATACTCGCATTCACCGATAAAACCCCCTAATCACGCTATCACGTCATAAATTAACTGCACCGGTAGCACCCGCGTTATCCTGCTAAATTTACATCTGGCGCTCGCTGCGCTGGCTACCTGTATATATATATATACTTTAATTAACGCCAGGCACGTGACGTAATCCACAGCGCGTTAAAACCTCATCTCCCCCGGTGGCTCCAATCTCACGCCTCGCGGCGCGTAATCCGGAATACTCCCCGCGTCACACGTAACCATTGCCCGATCAACCAAAAAAAAAATCGTCGAGGCGCGTCCAAAGCGAACGACTTCATAAACTCTATCCCCCCTCGATTGAGAGCGCATATCGCATTTCGATCGAATCTCCGGTAAACAAAGGAGCGCCTGGAGAGTGCACGTAACCAAGTGCATATTACGCGGAGAGGAGATGAGAGTGGGCGACGCGTGTGAGAAAATTTCGCTCTCCAGCCGCTGGTAATACATAAACCTGTACGTATACTTATGTACGCGCGTTGTACTCTTCAGGTGCCCGTAGCTCGTGCGCGACGAAGAAAAAAATGCAAAAAAAGAAAAACGCGGACGGCCGTTTGTAAGGAAATAAATGTTGGCAAGGGGATTTATTTATTGGCTTCGGTTATTAAAGCACCGCGGCGCGGGTAATTAATTTTGAGCGGCGATGTAATATGCCGATTCGGCGCTTGTCGGGGGAGAGAGAGATCGGCCTTTGTAAACTGGGCTTTCGCGATTTTCCGCTGTCAGGAGATGTACATACGTATGTGGGGAGATTAGCCGAGGCGCGTTTGGTGTTGATGCCGCGCGATAGGCAGGCCCGTGGAATCCAGACGGCCGCGATTATTCCGACGCTCGAAATAATATATAAATGAAAGTGAGAGGAATTCGAGGCGAAGAATGGGGAGCCCGTTTCGCTTTTATTGCTATGTGCATTATTAAACAGATATTCCAGGATTGTTAATTTGACGGGCGCTCTCGGAGCTATCTCCTCGCGATGGGAGTGTAAGCAGGCAATTTACCATAGGATTTGAAAAATTTGGAGTTTTTCAAACCTCTTTGTACCATATAAGATTAGATGAAATGTATTATGTGATTTCTATTTCTACTATTATCTCGTAAAAATTGCTATAAAGCTCGTCGGAAAAATTGACGTAAAAATACGTTTTCATTTTTACCAGAAAAGTTCCAAGTTTTTCTTATAAAAATTTAACAAGGCTATCAAACGGTTCCACGATTAGGTTTTTTCGCGTAATTTTTATCACCGTAATTTTAACGAGAAATTTCTCCCAGTGTAGCTATCAACTGCACGAAATAATCTAATTGGACGCCGACTTAGTCGAATTGGAAAATTAAAGCTTACAGTTAAAAGAAATTAACGGCTTGAAATCGGACTTACATTAGGAATTTTAATTGATCGAAAAATTTATGGGAATACGAACACGTGATGCATGCAACGTACACGCGGGTTGTGCGTTAAATCGATAACTTCGGACGGGTATCTAAGTGCATAAAATAGATAAATTTTAGCTCGACCTGACCTTCAAAATGAGCTTCCAAACCCTGCAGCTTGGATATTCATCTTTAGATCGTCTATGCGATTTATGCCAAATATGCGAAGATCTTGAAGTCTAAGTGAAGCAACTATCCTCCTTACCCTTCACTTCTGCGCCAAGAATTTTCCAGAAATAACCTTGATAAACGATTTGCTTGTAGCTCCGCAACTGCCAACTACAAGCTACAGAATCTGGCTCTCATTTGTACATAGGGCGTTAAGTGAAACACTATATTAGTTTAAATGAGAAATCAATTTTTTTAATAAGTTTTGTTGCAATTCATTATCGCATAATGCGTAAATAAATAAAGAATTATAATCAAGAAAAACGAATGAATTTATTACGTATTACTTAAGGGAAAAAAACTAAATTTATTTTCATTTTTAAATAAAATTTCTGTTATACAAGAGTCTGAGAAAGCACTATGCAAAAGACAATCGAAGCCAGCGGGTGAAGTGAAGGATATCGTTAAAAATTTAAACACAGGATGCCCCTAAAGTAAACATTTATAAAGCGGCGCGCTGAAACTTTTCATAACGCCAGAATATGAACAAACCGAAGGCTTTGTTTGCCGGTGAGAAAACAGCACACCGCAATGAAATACAAAAATGAAAAACGACAATTCCCATTACCAAACATCCGTTCCAATAAAAAAAAGAAAAGAAAAAGACGCAAAAGCTCTTCTCCTACTTTTCCATTTGGCGTTGCCGAAGCGAAAAAAAAAGAGAACCTCTCGCTTCGCTCTTTCCCGAGCGCAAAAAGCACTGAAAAGCCTCTACAAACTCGGTTGAGTCAGAAGCTATATAAAGAGCCGTTAGTCCGTGCAAACGGCGAAAATGACCCGCAGCGGTGACGCTCGTACAGTAGGGCCGGGCGCGAGCAAAGGGCACTGCGATAGGATCCAAGAGGAGCGGCGCGTTTTCTCGTGTCGCCGCGATAAGCTCTACGCTTGCTAATCTCCGGGGCGCGCAGGTGCGCTCTCGCGTGGGCGACTCGCGCGCCTTTCCCACAGTCGGCCGATATCGTCGTTACGCCTGGCAACGATGTTGTGTGCGCTCGTCCTTTTTCCTCCCGATCCGCTTGCGTTTATCGCGTCGACGTAATCGTTCGATTATTCGTGCCTCGTTTTATTAACGAGCAGAGCCCCCTGTGGAGGAAAAATATAAAAAAAATTGCAGCACAATTGGGGAGATTAATGGGCGTTCATTAAGATTGATCGCGAGCGCGTACGCCGGTGGCGCGCTTGTAAGACGGGAGTGCACAGTGTATTTATTGTAAGTACGCGAGCGCCGGCTTAATTAATTTTAATAATCGATTCGTTTGTTTAATTAGCGCCGTTTGTGTGATAATGCGAGCAGATTCCTTTTTTTCTCTTTTTAATTGGTGGAAAAAAAAGATGAGAGAGTTGGGACGACGCTTTGTTTGCTGATTAGGCGCATCAACTTTCAGGGTGATTCGGTATTACAGAATTATGCGATGTATAATTCTTTTTTTTTAATAATTACTCGTTATACACTTTCACTTGCAGGGATAATATTCTAAGAAAAAAATCATTCTGAAATATCGTGTTTGCTGAAAGAGAGAGGGGTATCAGACTTCTAGATCTTGGATTTCGTTTAAATTATTAAAGATACTCTTTTTGCGCTGTCTTAATCTAAAAATCTGAAATTGATTAAGAAATTTTCACACCAATTAGATGGTTTGTGTAAAAATAATGCGAATAAAATATCTGCGATCCTTGGTTCTGATACATTCTTCACGTCACTCAAGTATGAAAAAAATCATTTGGAGAAAAGGAATCTGAATTTTTCAAGAGCTCAAAAGAAAGTGTTTACAAAAGGAGACAAAAGAAAAGAGACATTGGCTACTTGTCGTTCGCCAAGTATTAAAAAAAAAAGAAAGTTCGCTTATATACCAATTTTCACGCGAGCAGCCGAGAAAAGAGCACATTCTTCACCGATTGCTATCTCGCATAACAGTTGGCTCGATTTTCGTCAAAAGCACCTGTAACCCACTGTCGACGTTTATTTTCCCCAAGAAGGGTCAACCTCACGCACCGCTTGTTAAATCTTATGACTCCAAGTTTATTCCCCTACTCCATTTTTCCGGTGCTCCTCGTTCCACGAAAAAAAGTGTCCCAGATAGTTAACGCATTCCACGAATTGTTCCCGGCGCGCCTCGTTTTTTTCCTCTTTATGAGCGTCTTTGTGTGACGTTCGCGAACTGCTTCGATGGGGAAGATAACGAAGGTGAGAAGCAAATGGCCGATGAGGTGTAATAATGGAATGCGGAGTTCTTTCAAAAGTTTAGTGACATGAAGTGTTTTTTTTTTTTGACGCCCAAGCGGATCTTATCTTTGTCTTCTTTATTAGCAGGGCATATAACACCCGAGTATGACAAACAATTTATTGGTGCTTCATACGATTTACAATTATTTGATGAACCTATACATAAATGCGAATTCAATCTGGTAATAGCATGGGATTTGACCTTCTTTTTGCAATTTGCCTGCGCAGTTCAAATTGTAAACATAGAGACATAATTAAAGTGTGCTACTAAAATACCAAATACCGTAATCGTATATAACCATCCAAAATTCTAGAAAATAAAATTCAATGAAAATATCCTAAAACAGGTTTTTAATAGAATCCCATTACTCAATGATCTTTATAAGCATAAATAACGCACGCTCATTATCTTGCGGATCCATTCCAATCTGTTCGACTTCGGCAAATTCAAATTACCATATCCCATACACGACTTATACTTTCCGCCCATTTAAAAAGCAGCATACCTCGTAGCTCACATTCTCCTGGTGTCTTACGTAAAAAAGAAATAAAAAAAAATATATCTGTCGCGCCAAATTTGCACAGAAACCCTGCAATCCTCCGGTCATTTTCACAACGAGGTCCATCTCGAATTTTCACCTCTTTGTATAACGATCGCTTGGTACCTAATGACCGAGCGCCGATTTTACGGGCTGCGAACCAAACAATTAGATGGCGTTCGGCTCGTAAATCAAAAGCTGCAGAATCGGACCAAAGCAGCTGGAACGCGAATGGATCTTCCCCGTCTTGTATACTTATACATTACGGTTGGTGCGTAAAAAAATAATTAGACGACGAAACCAGAAAACGCTTAAAAATAGTCACAAGGAGGTTGGGTACGTCTTTCGCCGTCATCGGAAACGAGTCTTCGCTGATGAGGTCACGAAGAAATTAACAGAGCCGGTGCTCCAACTTCTACTCTTCAGGAGTAGTACTATCATAATGTGCGAATTTTGTAACGGTGTCCTTTTCTGTTTGTCGAGTTATTGTGTACCAGCTACAATTATTTTTGAAGCAGGAAATTATAATCGGTTTTGTTTTTAGAATTTCGTTTGGTACCGTTTTTTATCATGTCCATGGGAAAATGCTAAATTGCATAGGATGAAACGAATTGTTACGTGTGCAAATGATCAATGATAAAATTCAGTTCATGAATGAATAAACTTACGTGTAAACGGTAATATTGTACCAAATAAATTATTTATAAAGCTTCATCGAATGCATATAATTTTTAAAAAATTTTCTTTCTCTCTGTTGACTTGATATCATATACTCACGTATGAAAAACACAACGATTACTAATTAAAAATATTTATTTGATCTCCTGCATTTCATGAGTAACAAAAATAATGTTCTTATACCAAACTAATCACGAGACGGTCGTGTATTATTGAGACGACAAAATCATAGTGAAGTAAGACATGGATGTTTGCATAAGCTGAAAAAACGAAAGATTCTTATATCAAATATTATGCCCAATCAGTAAAGAATTACTCATTTACTCACTGAACAGTAGGTCTGTAGGTTCATATAAGCCATGTTACCTATGCTAATGTAGCAAGGCCTGAAACTCCTCAACGTCATGAACATTATCAATTTTTTTGCCTTGGGTGTAAAATCGTACCAATTTAGATTACATCTTGAACCAATTTTTTGGGTATTTAGTTTCAGAATTTTTCATTAAGCTTTAAGCTGCAGCTGGGATCGGCGTGGAATTCTACTTACAAAAAATCGTAGACCTCGATGCTGTGGTCGACAACCAGCTGGCCAGACCAAGAAACGAAATACAAGCGAAATACGATGGACGATGTGTTCATAGCAAATGAAATCATTAAATAAATGTCGTTCTTTCGGGTTATCGTCTGAACAGTAAAAAATTGTTATTACTGAATTGCATATAAAAAATGTGCAGCTAGAAATTATCACATAATAAATGGAATAAATGAGAGTACAGAAATAGAATTATCGGTTGGTTTACGAGTTAATTTATTGTAGTCGATAGAACAAAGTTTTGGAGGAAAAAAACCGCCTCTAAGGTGATCGAACAATTAATAAATGGACTCGAAAACTAACGTTAAATCTATATACTTAATTCAATCATTACTCATCTTGAGTAACGAATAAATTTTCATAAATAAAAAAATTTCGGCAAATTATTTACTTGTACACCTGTTACACTTAAGACGATCATATTTATCAATATTTGCAAAAGCCAAGACATTGACAAGGTATTATCTATTAACTCAGCGAATCTAACATAATGAAAGTACGATATTGGTAAATAACATTTGAATCCACAATCTTTTTCTTCAAAATTTAAGTACCTTACACAACTGAGATGATATCGGATGCATTCTACAATTCTGTTGCAAATGATTTTTTCTCTCCGACGATCAGATACTTTGTTTTGCAATTTAGCGTTCTCGAGACTAATGTTATCAATTCTAGTACTGCACGTAGAAGACAAAGTACAAAAATTATTGTTTTGTACAATTCCATCCAAAACGAGTATCAAATTCATTACCCCAAGATACAAAAGAGGCTACAGCAATGCTGGACTATGACAACGTAGAAGCAGTCCGTGGTGAAAATGGCAAAGATAACGATAACTGCGGCCTGCAGTCCGTGCACAAATATAGGTACGTAATACTTGATAGGATCAACAAAGTACTGCACCTCCAGTAGATTCTTTAATGGTCGGGATTCATTCAGTGGCATTATTATATCAAAAACCAAGGGAAGCAGCGGCACAAAGATGAATGTTACCAGCGAACTCCATACCAAAACTATACGTACGATTAAAGAAAAAAAAGAGGGAGGAAAAATTTATAATAATATCGTTCAGTTAGAACTATGTTCGATTATTACTTCCCCAAGCGACGCATAGCATTTTTCCTCTTTCGGCGAAAGTGTCGAATGTGGCAAATTCGTCAGCGGTTTTGAGATTGCGTCGATTGTTCTTCATACTTTCCATTATGATTTTCACCTTAAATTAATAAAATATTCAAATGCAGATTAAGGGGGCCAGCCTGGGTTAAATTGAAAAAAATACACTTTCCAGTTTAATAGGTATAACAATTGTATTCATCACTTTTGATTGCTGGAACTTTTTACACTTTAACTACTCGCACAATTTAAGCTATTTATTCATTATTAAGACCTAAACAGTGTTCTTTACCTCTAGTATTGTTCCATCAAAAACATTTAAAATTTTTATTTATTTGTCCACTTGCCATAGCTTTTCTCTCAATAAACTTATGTCACCGGACCAGGTTTAAAATACTCTTCAGATGTATCGGATCACATTTCTGAAAAAAATTACATAAAAGGTTATTGTGGGCACTTATTATCCAAAATATTAGGCAATTACTAATATTTTGCACGAAAATGGACAAAAATAACCTTTTATGTAATTTTTTTCAGAAAAGTGATCATTAAAGTGTAAAAAGTTCCAGCAATCAAAAGTGATGAATACAATTGTTATATCTATTAATCTGGAAAGTGTATTTTTTTCAATTTAACCCAGGCTGGCCCCCTTAAGACAACCGTATTATAAAATTGAAATACCTCTTTGGTGTGAATTAAGTTATTCGAGTGCATTACGGCAGCTCCATAAGTAAAGAAGAGCGCTGGTAAACAGTCGATCATTTTGTTCGTATCTTTTATCACCTCTACTAAATAGATCACCTTACGAAGAAAAATGTATGCATCACTTCTTATTTGTGAGTTTAATTCTAAAAATATTTGAATTTTACCTCTGGTATCACAACTGTGATTACGCCAATATAAAGAGCAGCGTAAATTAGGTATCGTTGCGATTTCTTGTGGTAAGGCCAAAGCCCACAGCCCGCCATGAAATTTTTCATCAGAAAATAATTAGGTCCGTCGAAGAAATCATCCGTGGACTCGTACATCTGTGTCTTTTCCGACATCCTTGCCAGAATCGTACACCGCGACTACAATGTCTCACACGGGACAACGTTTGCGGTGCTCTTTCGATGCATCAAACGAAAGGACTGGCACAATTACATTTGCATATGCTTTCCATAAGCACGAATCCGATCTCAAGAAATTGCCGCCTCTAGTGTAAGTTTGAGTGACAACTCTTTTATTGACTATTAATGCGCGGCAGTATAGACAAAAGAAATTGCAAATTCTTCTTCAATTTTTTATCGTATTCATAATCGAGCATCTAATTATACAGAATTTTTCGATTTTAGCGTACTACCGAGCGACTCAATATCTTTTATTCACTACTATAATGCGCGGCATTTTAGATAAAAGGAACTGCAAGCCCTTCTTCAATTTTTTATTGTATTCGTAATCGTGCATCTAATTATCCAGAAATTTCCGTCTTTAGTATAATTTCTAGCGAAGCTTTTATTGCGGCATAATTTCAGGCAAAAGAAACTATACCCTCACGCGCTTCTTAAAATTTTACATCGCATACGAAATGCTATGCAAATAACGTACGTAAATGCAGGGTTTAATATTTCACGTGCTCCATTAAGAATAAAAAAGAAAGAAAGAAAATTCATACTCCACTCCGAACCATCGGCAGAACAACAATTGTATTCTTTAAATTCACTTCTCGCGTAACACCGGGTCACCTCCCTTCGAGAACCACTTGATCGCAGGGAACCGACTAGACGCGTCATTGAAGAGTCCTCGACAAAAGGTGACGGGCCAAGTCGAGAAGGGGAGTACTATGCAGAGAACGTCGCGTGCTCCGTCGCCCTAAAGCCCCGATAAAAGGAGAGCGTGCATCCTTTCGTGCATCCGTTTTTCGTGCGTTCTTCGCCTTTCTTCTCGCCTTCTTTTTGCCGCCGTTGCTTTAGCGAAGGGGAAAAGATAAGCGGTTTTTTCCGCAGGTAAGGAGAACAAGGGCCACTTTGTTGTCGAGACGAGACGCAACGGGGGACTTTTTTTTCTCCCGCGAAGAAATAGGATTCTCCCGTCTTTGTGTGCAGTCCGGTTTGATCTGTGTTGGGTGCGAGCTGACGTGCGTCTACGGAAGATTTAATTTTCAAACAAATGCGACGACTAAATGCCTGCGGAGTTGACGTGACATGACATTTCGGTCGGCAGTTTCGATTTTACGTTTCGCGATTATGTCACTTCTATTTATTTGACGAAAAATTGCGGGCGACTTTTTCATGTTTTTTTTTTAATAAATTATTTGTCAAAAACGTCGCATTCAATTTTAGTTGAGGAAACGATAATTATACTTTTTAAAATAAAAAAAAATAACAATAAACAGTGTTTTATGGATTTTTAAATGATCATGTGTACGTACACGTGAACGTATATGTTCCAACAATACTTTAAATAAATGCACTGCAAACGTGTTTTGAAGTGTTCGAGGAAAATCCGATTTAATTGTTCGCTTCTTGCTTTACTTTTACGCTGAAAAAAAAACTGCGTATACTTTTAAATTAGCTGCGAACAATCACCTGTTTATTGTACTATTGATCATTAAAGTACGTGTGAAAAAAGGACAGCTTTACGATATTACTTCCATGGAAAAGTGCGAAATATCGTAAAAGACTTCTTTTATTTTTTTTTTAAAGAGGAAGGGCACTAAAGCGTTGGTGATCGTATAAGGAATAAAATAAAATGTACATGTGAGAGAGACTACCGTTAAAGTATAATAAAGATTCTGAAAAAATGCAATTGGAAAAATATAGTTAAGAAAAATAATAAAAATAATATTTTTAACTCTCACAATTTAATTCTATACGACGACAATGAAATTAGTCCAGTATATTTTATTTATTTATTACATAAACGGAAGCAAATTAAATTTAAATAATTTAATAGTTTCATTAGTTTTTATATAATCTTTTTTTTATCACATTAATTAATGTTATTAAAATTAAACTTTTTCAATCTTAACACATAACATGATTAGTGCCCTAAATAGAGGTAACAGGAAGGTGCTCGTCGGACTGCTTCAACTCGTGTATGGAGAGACTCGGTGCCCGAAAACAAATTGAATTTCTTTCAACGAACGGTGAAAAAAAATTATTTTGTATAGAGAAAACGTGTCGTGTAACGTGTTCAAAGTGGTTTTCGCCGTAATGACTTTCGGAAGGAGAGGAAGAAAAAAAAACGAAACACCTTGAGAGAAAAAAGTCATTAGAAAGGGCGGGCGCGTGGAAAAGGCGGCTCTGAAAAACAATGCACACGGCTCGACAAGCGTCACGCGGTCGCACTGTTGAGGTACCTTAAAATATGGAACGGTGTATAAGAAAGAAAGCGAATCCTGGAGAGTAAAAGTGAAACGTGTCATAAATCTGTTTCTTATTCTCCTAGTCCTATTATATTAATTTTTTTTCTCTCGATCTATATTTGTAGTAAAATTTAATTCGCGAGATTTTTGCGCAACCTTGATTAGTTAGGTTATTACATTTTTAGGAAATTTGAATTGATAAATACTTGTGACAATCAAGAAAGTTAAGAAAAATTAAGATAATCTTTTTTTGAAAATTTAATATTTCTTAAAATTTCTGAGTTGTGCGTAAAAAATTATCAAGGCACTGTAATAATTATTATTCAATTATTCACCTTTCGGTAAGTTCAAATAAATGAACAAAATTCCAGTGTATATAAATTAAACTAAAAACGGATTCTATAGAAAAATAAAAAAAACACCACCCTGACTATATTGGAATCTAATTTTATCCACCAAGACTTTAAAAAGTCCGTCTCCAAAGTCCAGGAATAACTACAATACCTTCCTTTTAAAAGGACATTTTCGCGTATCGATATGCGTATCGACCTAAGAAATGCCAACAAAGCCGCAGGAACTTTCGAAAGCGTATACGTCCTTCTGCTCCTTCGCAGAAAAAAAAAAACGCGGCAGTCCTCCCACCGTAAAAGCGGGGCTCTTTTACGAGCATCGCACCTCATCTACGCAGGTACGTACCGTCGTTCCTAACGAAGAAAAAACATTTCCATTTTTCTTAACGAAGAGAGTAAAGCTTTTTTAACCGAAACTGCAGAATTTTAAATCCATACCGAGAAAAAAAAACACATTTCAGTTTTTCGTTATATTATTTTTTCACCGGAACCTTGCAAAATGTGTCTCTTCAACGTTCTGTCAGCATGAATTATTACGAGGACGTTTGCTAAACGTTTTTAAAACATTTACCGTTTTTTTCTTTTAAAAATGTAAAAAATGTGCTGGTCGATGGAAAATCTTACAAAAAATTTCCTTTTTTCATTGCAAGTTTATGGAAGAAACTGCAGTCTTAAAAGAGAACCTGAATCGTCCTAAATTCCGTCGATCGTCTATATTTTCTTGAAAGCGACAATATAATACACTCGCAAATTAACGCCACTGCCCTTTAGTGTGAGTGAGTCACCCTTTTTTTATATTCTATCACTCGAAGCAAAAAACGAAAAAAAAAAACGCGGAGATAGAGACGGGTGGGGAGGGGAGAGCAGCGGTGTGTGCGTTTCGATGATAATTACGCGGCGAGGGTCCGAGAGAGGCGGACTTCCGGTGTACGACGGCGACTCGCCTCCCCACCTGCCACAGCGCTCTGCACCTCGCGCTCACCCACGCGACGCGCGCGGCGATGCGCTGCCGCGATCACGTGCACGTTTTTTTCGCTTTTTATTTTTAAGCCGTGAGCCGTACATACGCGTGTATACCTGCTCAATGGGACTTGGTTTACAGCGTTCGGAAGCCTCCAATTGCCTGTGCGTCGGAGTGACAGACGTGGAATTTTTATGCTGGTTGGAGCTTGGAATTTTTAGGAACGAAATTCTTTTTTTAGCGGAGGACTTTAATATTGATATTTTTTATACTTTGCCGCAGAATTTTATTTTAATAAGATTTAAATATAAAGTCGCTTTAATTTTATTATACTGCGGAGTGGGCTGGGCGAACGAGATCAACGCTTTCTGGTATTTTAATTATACGCGGACGTCCCAAAGATTTTTTTTAATACTTTTGGTGCTTTATGTAACGAAAATTGCTATAATTTTGATTAAAAGTTATTATGATAATAACGATTTTCGCGAAATGCGGAAAACAATTTATTCGTTAAGACAAAATGGTATTAGAGTATTTAAATTATTTAATCGCGTTTTAATTATAATGCGATTAAAGTAATTAAAAAAAATAACGGGTAAAATACTGTCTTTCTTTTTGAATAAATTTAAGAAATTTATTATATTATTTAGTACAAAACAATTTTACGAAACTATATTGCATTGTAAATTGAAAATTACTCTAGGCATACTGTAAAAAGCACAAACATTGACCACTAACAGACAATTATCTAAAAATCCGTTGTTGAATTCTTCAAAAAGTAGTTAGCCAATGAATGTTAATTAAAAATAATTAAAAGTCATTGGACGACAATCTCGCTTCATTAAGGAGTCTCTCCCACGATTATCTCGAAATTCGCGTGGGTGTCCAAAACTCGGCGAAAAGTGATCAGCAAAATTGCCCCTCGCCGGGAACAAGCAGCAATACACGCATTAACTCACTATACTGAATTCCAGCGTATCTTCGTTTCACAGCCGTTAAAACCTCATCCAACAGTGTACAAACTTCAGCAAAGCACTCGAGTCTCTCATCAAACGTATTTGCACAATCTTCCCTCGCCTCGCCGCTTAATTCCTGCATCCCCCCTCCGGACGAAGTAAAAGTCGACGAAGAAGCATCTCCAATAAAAGGCCACTCATTAAGCAGCAGTTTCGCGTGAAAAAACAAGGTATCCAGGGAGTAGTGCACAACTATGAGGGCCGCCGCGTTACCCACACAGACGCAGGCGAACAAGAGACGGAAACGTGGTCAGTTACCTCCCAGAATGAATAATCGCGTCGAGATTTCGCGCCAAAGCGACGGATTTCAAAGGGGGAACACCTTGTGCCAGCAGGATGTTACCTTCTCCTTCTCTCTTTCATTATCTATCTGTCTTTCTCTCTCCCATTACCTCGGATCTGAATTACGCGGTGCCTCTGAATTTATGCGTTCTAGGATAGCGGCTTGGTCGTTTTTTCGACTCACACCGACGAAATCTTAATGCGCCGAGTCGTGCCCCGTAAAGTAACTTCCGCCACGGCGACGAGGGGTTTGCTCTTTCGAGGATTTCATTTTTATGTACCGCCAGTGTTTTGAGGAAAGCTTCCTTTGCTGTGTCTGGATTTTATTATTTTTTTTTAAATTCACTTTGAATACGCTTGGGTAGAATATAGTTGTGTTATTGTAACTTATCAATGGATAGTTGAAATAGTAGTTCAAATAGTAGTTGTTTCAATTTTAGCTTGTTCCTTGGTGTACCGCCTTTTTATATCAGGCTTCTTTTAGATATTTCTCAGAATTAATCAAAATTCGTTTAATTATTTTAATTCTTGAAAATATTGGTATACGATTGTGAAATATTTAAGGAAGTAATTTTTTGATAAATAAACTTTCATTTTCAAAATCAGAGAAGCAATATTAATTTTACCACGCTCAGTTTTTTGTGGCCACCTTTACTTTTTCAATTAACTTTGTCGCTCTCTTTCGAGGGGAAAGAATATAAGTACTTTCCGCTAAATCAACAAAAAGGTAAAAACCAAAGACAGTAAAATAAAATAAAAAACAGAATAAAATTCCAGTGGCTAGCAAAGCGTAAAAAAATTGCTTCAATCATCCATCGAGAAAGGCCGAGTGACTGAACAAAGACGAGCACCGAGAGGCAATTAAACCTCCTTCCCACGCCGAAAAGAAAAATATCGCCCCCACTCCACCTGCCGCGTGGTCAATTAAAACGTCGTACCGCTCGCTCGAGGAAGTGTCGCAAGCTCAGGTGGGATGATCACCAACGAGCGAATACGAGCCGGCCCGGTGGTGTCTCAAATCGCCAATCGATATCGTCGCGGCCGGTCATCCGCGACGCGACTTGCAAGAGGAGTAGAGCCTCGACGCGATTTTTCAAGTGGCGCGTCTCACGGAGAGACGCTCCACTGTGCGAAGGGAGAAGGTATAACGCGACGACCAACTGCCTGGACTCGATAACGACTTCCTGTTTGCCAGAGATACGCCGCCATTTTTGGGAGATCCCGAATATGGGGAAATCGCGATATGGGAGAATTTCGTAGTGGCGCCCTTTGTTTGCTGTATTCTTTCGTTATCGCAATTTTTTTAGAGGCATATTTTGTCTTGGAGAAAAATTTTCGTTAATAATTCTTTTACGCTGCTTAATTTTCACGATCTTTAGAGTTAAATTACTGCACATTACGAATACTTATTTCGGTACATTATAATCATTTTCTGCGACTTATCAGTTTCCAATAATCAACGAGTCTCTGCTGTGTTTTGCTTCCCTAAATATCGCGTCAGTCGATAGTTCATATTATTTTTAAAGTCTGAGCTAATGCTCAAGATAAATTAAAGCTTGTACAAAGCTTACGTAGTGATTTTCTTTAAAAGTTCAACATTTAAAGAAAATATCAGAATATTTTCTTCCATATGCAAACAATTGTACGTTCATAATTACTGCAGTCTTTACTAAAGCAAATATAACTCGAAAATAAAAAAAATGTATAATTATATACCAACAAATTTTACTATTATTAACTTTCCAACAAATTTTACTATTATCAGAGTAAAATTTAAATATTTAATAATTTCCACTAGATACTGTAGACTTTTCTTATTTTACGAATTTATCCGTGCTTTAGTAAAAAAATAAATACTATACTAATGAAACTAATAATGCAAATTTTTGCATCTCTCTTATCGTTCTAAAAAAATCATAGCATTTTCATTCACTTCCGGGATGCACTTTAACAGCAATTATTGCAAAATTTTTAATAAAAATCACCCTCTCATTAAATCCTCGCTAATTTTGCTACAGCAAAACAAGCCTGAGGTACGCGTTCGTCCCATAAAATTTCCCCGCTCTCAGATAAAGCGATAAAGTCCGGAAAAACAAGCCACACAAGCTCGGAACGGGGCAGTAAAGCTGCCGAGGTATCCCATCATTTCATCCCATTCGCCATCGCCTCGGCGACTCAGTCAATCTCGACCTTAAATTCCCCCGAGACCTCGTGCTCTTGTTTCCTTCCTTTGGCGCGTCTTCGCCTCCTGCATCGGCGCCTTATCTCGCGTCGTCGCGGGGAAAGGCGCAGTGAAAAAAAAAGAGGGAGAAGTGACGGCTCGTGCGAAAATTTTCGCCGTGACCTTTGCGAGAGAGCACACACCTTATCGAGCTGCTCCAGGGGAGGGGGAGTCAAGTTTGCCGATTTTTCGAGCGGCGCACCTTACCTTTCTCAGTCTCTCGAGCTCATTGGGATCCGACGTTGAGTCCGCTGCCTCGAAGCTCTGCGAACAGAAGAGACAAGGGAGGAGTCAGTGATTTTTCATCGTGTTCACAAGGGAGGCGCGTGTATTTTTTTTTAATCACCCGTTTTTTTGTTTTAATACTAGATCGAGGAAAAAGGGAAGGGATAAGCGCGAGGTTTGTTTGTTTTACCAAACGCCGGGGTAGAGTCTACAATTTAAATGAAATGAAATTAAATGTGAAGTTAATATGTATGGAGCCGGAGAATTTGGAGTGTCGTTAAACCGCAATTCACTCCTTACAGAGCGAGTGCACTTATGTGCTGAAAGTGTTTTTATATCGAGATAATGCCACCTAATGAATTTTGCAATTATATTCAATTTTTGTTCTCTGCCGACTATTTGCTCAGAACGTCGCATTTAATATATTCGACTCGTTTGTAAAGAGCGAATTTGTTGAAGGGTTACGTTAATTTAGGCTGTGCAATTGATCAACTAGAATTTTCTAAGCTTCAAGTACCTTCTAATGAGAGTTGAAGTAAAAGAAATGCGAACTCAAGGCTTTGTTTCGATTTTCAAATGCATACCTATGTGCACTACATGTGCAATTGTATTTAAATACTGGTCGTTTGCAAAACGTTTCCAAGTAGCATAATTTCAAAGACTTTTTTTCAGTAAACAACATCAAAGTTCTATTTGACAAACTGCAGTGTTTACATCTCAATTTAGCAATTTTAGTCGTATTGCAATAAATTAAAAAATAAAATCATTAAAATACTGTAGCGCACTATTTCTCACAAAATAAAAGAAAAAAGGTGCTGTTAGAATAAACGACGAGTAATTCACTTTTTGACCGACGAGTGCACTCTCAGCAGAGTTTTAGCAGGAAGTGCAAAGTAATTGTATTCTTGGTATTTAAGTCATGCTAATTTCGTCGGTGTAAGTGCTTTTACTGCTAACGAAAGTTAAAGTCAAGTTAGTTTATAGATCGCTCTTAATTTTTTAAATATCATCGTGAGAATTTTAAGGAATGAAGGTGTACTAGTTTCTAAATTCATCCGATAGCTAATTCCGTGTCTGATGGACGATCACGAGCTTCTTATTTCATTTATATTTACATTTTGATTTAGAGCTTCCAGGAAGATATAAACAAAATTTACTGTTTATATTGAGACCTATATTCCATTTAAATACATTTATATAATGTATCTGAAGGATGAAAAGTGTTTTATTTAAAATAATGAAGCCAAATTTTTCATGTTTTTAATGTATTTTTACTTCTGAATTGAAGACTATATCGTCTGTAAACTCCAGAAAGGATAATGTCTAATTAAATTTAACACAAAATTGCTATACTGATCATCCTTCACCTAAAAAAATCGTTCTTACCGAATTATATACATAAAAACCAATGCGAAGATTAATTAACGAAACACCGTTTAATTAACTGACAAACCATCAATTGCCTTTACGCAACGCGTAGCGTACGCGTGCGTCTATTATTTATACCAAGCTATTGAAATGTTATTTTACTCCATGAGTTTCTAAAAAAATTGATTTTTTTATTTAATTACTCATTCATTTATAACAAAAGTTTACATCGCGTGAGAAAAAACGTTTCCAAGTTTTTTTTTGTATATTTTACCCTTTTCGCAAGAAATTCACAAATGTATATTCCTTTAAATATATAAAACTTAAAAAATTTCTTGTTCTTTTTATAAAAGAAAAAAATAATAATTTACAAAAAGTCCTTTCTTTTTTAAATATTTATATATTTTTTACTAAAATTATAGTCTTTTTGATTAAAAAATGAGATTTTCTATCGCGTGGACAGTAAACTATCGCACATAACAACCAAAAGGCTAACGCTCCAAAAAGAAAGCAATGCAAATTAAAAAAAAAATCAATGAACGTAAAACTCGTTTTGACCCTCAACCCCTCCTGTTTAAATGTCGCATGCAGTCGCTCTCACCTGCCCGTCGCCCCAGACGTTGGCGCCGCTCTGGTCAGCGGCGTCCCCGGCGAAATTGACGAGCGAGTAAAAGTTGCCGTTGGGCCCGGCGTTGCCTCTGGGCGCCTCGAGGTTCTCCTCGAAGTCCAGGGACTTGGAGTCGCGACAGTTGCTGATGAAGGAGCGCGCGAAGCTGCTCTTGAAGAAGTGTCCGGGCGACACCTCGCTGCCCAGCGCGAACTCCACCCTCGGCCCGTGCTCGCCCATCTCGGCCTCTCACACTTCACGCGGGGGTACAAAAGGGGGGGTCAACACACTGAACGGGATTTTTTTTCGACGGTTCAATTCTCGGCTAAATTTTGTACGGTTCACACTGAGGCGTCGCGGTGCCGACGTCGGCGCTGCATCGCGCCCGTACGGATTTTCGGAGCAAGGCGCCGCTACGGAGCTGGGCGTACGTGCGGCTCGGGGGCCGGTGCGCGTCGAACTGAGGCGCTCCAGCGATCACGGCCGCCGGCGCGCTCCGCTCCGAGGCGGCGCTCTCTTCCTCTTGCCGCTGATTTTGCTGGCGAGCGGACGGGGAGAAGCGCATGCGCTTCGCTACGATTTCTGCGGGGTGGACTGCAAAAAAATTATTTTCTTAATTTGAGTACACGTTTCCTTGAATTAGGAGCGTTCTTCTAGTTGAAAAATCCATCTAAGTATTTTATTATTTAACTGAAACTTTCGTTTCTGTTGTGACGACTTTTACTATAAAAAGTATGTACATACACGGAGAGAAAAGTTTAGTAAAAATTACTATACTATTTAGTAGTGCAGGGACAGACTCGACAAATAAAAAATTTTATTACAAAGTATGATAAAATGTGCTAGACTTGTAGCAAAATTTACTGTAAGTCTAGCAAATTTTACGATACTTTTTAGTCAATTTTTTTATTAATCGAATCTGTCCCTCCATTATTGAATAGTATAGTAATATTTACTAAACTTTTCTCTCCGTGTAACAATTTTTACTATATTTTATAGTAAAAAACGTTATAGGACGAGTATGTCCCACTGCTTTTAAGGAACAACGTAATTTTTCTCCGTAATAATTAAGTAACGAAATATTTAAATATAAAACTTCATCTTCTGGCCCAATCTCAACATATGCACTGAATAAAATAGCAAGGTAAAATTTATAATAAATTTTGTAATTTGGGGACAGAATTAGTGAAAGACAAGCTTGTCTTCGTATTACAAAATCTATTATAAACTTTCCACTGCTCTACTAAACTTTAACTCTATTTTTTTTTCACTGTAGAATTAAATTTTTCTATTAATATTCGATGAAGTAAAATTTGAGTAAATTAGAAGTATATGTTTTAAATAGCTAATTCTTAAAGATACTTTTATGAAATGTACATTAAAATTATTTCTTACTCTGTTTAATAAGTTGAAAATCCAATTTTATATCGAACATGCTTTCTATAAGACAGAAAAATATCAGTGTAAAATGAGTTTATAAATACATGCATCTAAAATTATTTTAAACAAGCTTTTCGTCTCTTATATGTCTTTTGTCACACAAAAAAACGCCAATTAGATATTTTTAGAGCACTACTGAAAAACGATCCCTGCATACACGTCAGTGATGAAAAAAAAAATTATCAGTTCAAGTGCGAAGAAACTACGAGTTACGATTTCGAGTGCACTGTACTTAGCCCCCTGAAACGGTGCCATTACACATGCATTACTCACATTGGGAGAAAAATACTGCCTAAAATTACTATCAAAATTCGAGTCAAAGTTATTTAATGTCTATTTAAAGAAAATCACGTAACAGACATTTGCAATAGAATAAATTTTTCCGCTGCAAATGAAGAAGGAACTGAGTGACCTGGAAAACAGCAGGCACACAACATCCGAGCAAAAGGGACGCATCATGAAATTGGAGCCTGTCACTAGCCTCATTAGCGCCCGACACAAGTTGATACCTGTTTGGAATTATCAAAACGCCGGAGACTCGTAAGGGCTACTTCCACCCAAGGTGTGGCACGCTTTATACAAGTACAGTATTTGCGCCTATACGTGTCGAATTTAGAAAATTTCTAGTATTTTCGGCAGCTTTGACAAAGTTGCTTGTATAAAATAATTTTTCAAATATTAAATCGAGTTTTACAAATGCTTAGATATTTTATATGCAATAACATTTCAATTTTTTACAAAGCAATTCAAATTCTTTTGTTATTTAAATCAAAATGTTTATACTAAATTCCATATTCGATTTATTTGATTTGATAAATATTAAAAAAAACACGATATAAGTGGAAAGCATCAATGTATATTTTTATTATAAATTTTCTGCCTTATATTTCTAAAATAAACATTATAAAATGTTCGCAATATTTACAGACACATAATTTATAAGTTTTAAATTTTTATTATTATAGCACTATTTAATATAAATCTGTTATTATACTGCATCAGAAGATAGTAAACGATTAGCACTTTTAATCATGTCTATGATAATCACCACTGCCTTCAACAGCTTCACCATTAATTTCTTAAACTACCTTCTAAAATTGAATTAGTTAAACTTTTCTAAAACCAGTGGAAGCTGCTCCACTAATATCTAAATCGTGAAGTTCTTACCACTAATTTTCAGTGAAAATTCACTAGTTATAGTAGTTTTTCACTAATTCAACTTTAGATAGTAAGGGTCTCTATAAATTACATGAACTTTTGTGATCGCAATCATATTTAATATAAAAAACAAGATACCAATATATTAAAATATTTCACACACGCAAATCTGTATTCCTTTGCAACATTGAAACATGCCTCTTTTGTTAAAAAAAAACGCGTTTTTACCAAAAAACATGAAATTTTGAAATACCACTAATATTTAATGAAAACTTTGTGGCATTTCCATCTGCAATAAACAAGATAAATACTGCAGCATATTAAAATATTTCACACACAAATTTGCACTAACGTCCACGTCCCCTTTGCTCGTAAGAGTTTCCAGCTCAAATCCTCTTCGGGAAATTCTGCAAGCAGAGGCGGTACCTCCTTATTACACCGAGTCATAAAACGGGCAGCGAACGTATACTATTATACCTGGGGTGCGCGCGCGTCGCACCCTTCCCCGCCCCTCCAGTAGAATTCCGCTTTTCCTGGTGTAGTGGCACGCGCTACTATTACGGCGCACAACGAGTACAAATGCGTAGTTACGAAGGTCTTACGGAGTGCGTACGAGAGGACCCCCTCCACCCCGCGAAGGGGAGATAGAGTGACGAGCGCCTAACTGTACACCGCGCGCTCCGGTTCCTCGCCAATCCGGCGCAGGTGTCAAGGAACCCGCGCACGCGGCTCTTTTTCCGTCACCGCCGCAGCTAAGTGTGTAATGTTAAACGCGGGTGTGAAAAAAAATACTACTTTTTTTTATACGCGCGACCGTATGATATATCCCGTCAAGAGCCGTTTTTCTTCAATGATCTTGAGCGCTCGAACGGCCTTGCCTCTTGAGTCTGTTTCACTCAACGCTTTTGGTCGACGGGTTTCTATTTCCAGGCGATACGAGGATTCGATTTTTCTTCTTGTCATTTGATCAATTTCATGAAAGCATATAACAGCTTTTTTAATTCCTGTACTTTGATGTACAACAGAAATTTGCCTAGTAATTCGGAATTAATCGAAAAATGATTGTTTTTATTATATTTTTGCCAAGTGTTATTCATATCACATTAAAACATAAGATTGTGTCGATAGAATTTTTAAAATTTTAGTTAAACAATGCTTCGTAAATTTTATTCCCAGTAAAGGTAAAATGACATTTTTTTTTCTTGACAAATATCGCAATAATCGAACGCTGAAACAGTATGAAGAAATAGTGAATTCAATAAGACAGAAACTACTAATTAAATAAATTAATTTTATTTAGGAGTAAACAAACTCGGTAAAATGATAAAAGAATATATTTTTATCTTATTGCTGAACAACGATAAACATTTTGATAATGACAATAAATACACTTTCTGAATAACAGAACTGGCGAGCTCCAATCTCGTCTTGATATTTTCGCGTTTTTGAATGTCCTTTTGTTATCCTTATCCTTTTTCCGGAGATAGCTTATCGCAGAAACGCTCGGTAGCTGTCGGAGGGATAGTTACATTTTCTATTTCATTTTTTTTCCTACTCACTCGCGTAACAGTTTTATCTTGTCCGCCTCGGTGATCGCTGAAGTAAGACGATGATTCACTTAGGTAACGCCATTACGTACGCTTTCTCCCCGCGACTGCCGAGTTTTTTTTCATTGCTACAAACTTTTTAATCAGTTACATTTTCAGTTCGGCATGAGTAATCGTAAACAAATTGCTTATTTATTGATAATTTTTTCTTAAGTGTATGTTTTGAACTTTCTTTTCTCTTACCTCGCAATGATCTGTTTTTCTTGCTTTAATTTTTTTGAAGTACAAAATTAATAAACTAAATTTTTTAGTTAATAATTTTTTTTTCATTAATTAGTGAAAGTTAGGGAGTTCTCATCAGATAGTTGCTCTTGACGCATTAAAAGTATATATTAGAATTCAATACTACTGATCGAAAAAGCTTTGATATTTAGCTGGCTTGTGGCACCATTAATGGTTCGGCACTGAAGGAAGCAAAACAGCGTGAAATCAACTTTGTACTAAAAGTAAGAAGATTTAAAGATTTTATTTACCCGACTATACGATTACTATTCTGTGTGCATGACTCTATTTTGTTGTATTGAAATTCAATTAAGATTCGATTCAAAACAAATATATGTAAAATTTGCTCAAATTGCATTTTAATTTTATCTCTAAATAGTGAAAAACATAATCGCTTTGACACTTTTTGGAAAAATAATTACATTAACTACAACAATACTTGATTAAAATATATTTACAAATTGTCTTGAAAGATTTCAACCTAAGGAGATTGACAAACTAGGTCAGCAAAATATCTCTTAATAAAATTTATTTGTTGAAAGAACTAAGTTAAAATCATTCAAACCTTGTCCTGAAATAATTAGAAAAAAAAAAACAATTTTTTTAGTTAACAAACTACCATTAACTAGCAATAATAACGTATTTTTAAAATTCAATTAGAAATACTAACGTAATAAAATACTTCGCATAGTTCAAATCAGTCAAAACAAAAAAACTTATTATTCTTATTAAGATTAAATGGCATAACACGATCAAAGAACTATAAAAAAAGTTTATTAATCTCTTATAATATAAATATACTCCTAACTATTATTGCAGTCAGTAAAATACATTCTTACGCTCAGTATTCGCTATGATTCTTTAAGAATCATCGTAAAACCAGCAACGCAAGAAACGCGACACAGGCACTTCGTAGCAGTAGGGATGAAAGAACAGCGTGTCCGACCGGATGCAAGCACGTAGGATCGTTATCACATGCTGTTCCGCGTCACGGGCGTGAAGCCCTTGCTGACCTTGGAGGAGTTGCCGACGACGATGGGTGAGATGTCGTTCGAGGTGCCGTATTGCGAGAGCTTCTCCAGCTTGCGCTGAACAACCGCATTGGTGGGACTATAGCCGATATCTGCCGGACTATTCGAGGTTGACGCGCTGTTGTAGAAAGAGGCCCGACCCATCCAGGTCGTCGGCGTTCCTTGATTCGATCGCGGCTTCGGCTTTTTCGCCAATTCGTTTCTTAGCTCCTCCGCGCAATTTTCAGTGAAAACAACTGGATTCTTTAAAATAATGAAATTTATTTTAATTAATTTACTCGTCCTTTTTAATAATATTCTGTAATAATTGTTAAACAATAAAATAAAATCAGAATATTAATTAAATTAAACAACTGAAGTTGATATTGCATAAATAAAGTTAGTTTTAATGTAATTAGCAAATGGTTACCTTAACGAACGCCTTGAGATTACGAATTTCTTTGTCGAGATGCGACTGTCGGGGATTGCAGGTAAAAACAGTTTTCTCGGAGCAATAAAGCACCGCCACGCTCCATGAGAGGTTTCGTCGCCACTCGAGGTTGCTGCAAGCCACGAACGAGCCAACCGTCAACATGCCCTGATAGCCGAACGACGAAACGCCGTTCCAGAAGAGTATCGCGAGGTACGACGATCCAGCGTTGTCCGGCTTTGGATAAGCCAAGCATACCATTTCGAAATTTTTCATTCCCTGCATTTGTACAGTAAACAAGTGTTTGTCATTAAATTTTTGTAGTGTATATAAGGTTTATACAATCAAAAATTTCATATTTTAAACGCTAACATATAAAGTTAATTGAAAAAATATAATTAATTAATTGTACAAATAATAAATTATGTTTTTTAAACTACTCTTGCGATATAATAGTTTAACAGATAGATAAAAATTTAAATTGACTGAATCAAAATTTAGAAGTATTTCTGATTATAAGTCATTTTAATTTTATTTCTTCCTGCGAAGCGAATCGCAGTATGCTTTGTTTCTTAAACGAGTAGAAAATTTAGGAAGTGAATTAGATTTTATATCGTCAAATATTGAACATACATGTGGCGCGGGACCTAAGAAAGCAACGACGCCGACAGTGTCCAACTCGTTAAATTTAGGCTCGAAATTTGCACCTCCGATATCCGGTATCAGTGTGCACATTCGAGGCGAATATGACAGCTTCAGTAGCGGCTCCGGTCGGATATGGGTATGCCTGTTGGCCTTGAGATTTAGCTCGCCGCCCCTGTAAACAATGTGTAGTTTTTAGTGAGAAAATTCAAACTCGTAGGATTTATGAACGCGGCCTTATCTTCAAACACTTATAAATTCTTTTCGGAGTGAGTCACGAGAGTGTGATAAGATGGTATGCAGGTAAGTAGTGCATACAGAATTATTTGGACGAGATAAAGGAGATGTAACGAAAAACTAATGTATATTCTGAGTCAAGATTTTACGTTTGCATCGTTAAGTTCATTTTGAATAAAGCTGCAAATTTTAAGTGTATTTGTTTTTCTTATTGGAGTTACTATGATAAAAAAATAATAATAAGAGACGTGTTCGAGTTGCTGAAAAAACTTAATATTGACACATTAGGAATTTAAGTTAAAGTAATTTAAAAAAGAACATTAGTGAATAATAAACTTTTTTGAATAATATTATAAGTTAAAAATTCTTACCATGAACCTTGTGCTTGAGAATTGTATATGGTATATGTATTGCCTTCTTTGATATCGTAGTTGGAGTCTTCATCCGCACCCCAAATCGTTAATATTGCAGTCATTTTATCGTCCATGAGACGTACTCTTAAGATGGGTGTGACGTTACGCCGAGGCGGCAACTCTTCACGCACCTTAGACTCGAACTGCTCTTTCATTTTCTGACACTTCATTTCCCAACTTTTACCTTGTGATTTCTGTGTTTTTGACACCTATTCCGAAAATCATTTATTAATGATACAATCTGAGATTTCTCCAATTACAGTAGCATTGACCATAATATATTTCATTTTTTTAAATATTTTTTAACCTATTAACTTGTTTTGCGAAATAAATTTATTAAGAAGTCATTTTATAAATAGTTTACTTGAGAATTGTCGGCATCTTCATCAGAGTCCGATTGTTTCTTTGACTCGAACTTTTTCTGGACTTCGGCGTACATTGTTTCCATTTTCTTTTCGACGGCTCGTTCGTGCTCTATAACAGCCTTTTCTTCGCTTCTAGCGTTTCTATCAACTGTACGAACATAAATCTAATGTTATTTTTTACTAACCTCATGATTAATATTAGAAGAAATGATTTTTTTTTAGAACAAAAGCTTACTGATTTCACCGGCCGCAGTTCTTTCTCTGTACATGATGGGATACACCCTCGCTGCAATGGCCGTCGTTTTGCCGATCAGTCCACCACTCGGAATAATGTGTCTTAATTTTATCGGTATAGGCTTTGAATTCATGCAATAGCCCAACTTGGTGTCCCACTTTGCTCTTCTCGTGCTATTCGTAGAGATTTTCAAACTTACGTTTGCTGGTTTCTGACGAACGATTAAAATGTTAATTAATAATTTTATAAAAAAAAATATAAAAACTGTTAACAATAGAGTGCTTACGTCTAAAGGATGAAAACCCCTTTCGCACTCAAGCAATGTGGCACCGAACGTAACGATTTTGGTACCTTCCTTGATTTTACCGGTGGAAACGTAATTAGCCATTGCGATATCTACTGTGAGTGGAATGCTGTACCAGCCGTCCGTGGCTTCGATTTTCCATTTCGACAAACCAAATACAGTTCTCGCTTCCTTTTCAGTGTCTTCAGCATTGGGCGAGACCTGTCATATATTTTCTAATGTCAAAGCCATTCTATGCACTACATTTTTAACTTAGGCTAATCGAAACTCTTTGTTTTATTAAAACAAAACTAAAAATATATAAAAATGTGTATAAAGTTTTAAAAGATGAATGGTACCTCCGATATTGCAGAGATGCAAAGTACCATACGCCGTGATGGAACGTCATCGTTTTCTAAAATTTTTCTTAAAGCGGGTCTTTGAGCTCTGTCGATTTCCCGGTCGTAACGATACTTTAGTTCTTGCATAACTCGTTCAGGTGTTAAGATTCTAAAAATAAGTTGATGAATAGATTTTAAGTGCATAATTTTCTTCTTCTTTTGTTTTTACAGTATTTCATTTTGCGAACTTACTTTGGTAATTGAACAGAATTGAATTTTTTTCGATCCATTGATGCCAGTTTCCATATTATCCACTTGTAATGATTTTCTATCCAATCGGCATGGATAAGATTTGGATCGACACCAGACATGGCTAAAAAAGCATCTCTGAATTCTGAAATTCCCGCATATCCATTTTCATCGAAAATTAATGAAGCACCATCTCCAACGTCCAAACTAGCAATTTTCTTATTTCTATAGAAACGATAAAATTTGTGGTGAAAAATTTCTTGACACTCGAATAAAATAATTGCAAGTTTCAGCACTTAAACTTACCTAATAATATTTCCTTTAAAAAATTTATAACAAGTTGCATTCGATGCCGTTACCTCCAGAATTTTTGCATCTGGATGATTTGCAATTACCTACAAATAATAAGATTAATATCTCTTTTTAGAAAATATTTGTCGAAAAAGGAATAAAAACAAACATATTTTACCTCTTCAACGCTACGGGTTTTTGGAGCACAATCACCGACTAGCTGAGACCACGAAATACGATTTTTGTTATTTGCAAGTCGCTCCTTCAACAAACTTCCCAGTGATGGTTTTACTTTAATTCGTTTTTATTTCGAATAAGTTTCTCCTAAAAATGTATACTTTTTTATAGATTTTTACCAAACAAATTTTGCTATCTGATCTAAAAAAGCATACCTGCAGTAAAAGAGCGTCAAACCGATCTTCAGCCAAATCATCCTCTTCGTCTACTTTTTCTTCTTCTTCTTGAGGGATTGCTTGAGGTTCCAAGGGTGAGAGTACGTTACCCTCTTGTTTCCTCTGAAAACTCTCGTTTTCCTCATCCGATTCATCCGAAAAAAGTCTGCGACCCTGCAGTTCACTTCCAACTCTTGGTTTCTTTAAAGTTGTTACAGGAGTGTCGCTGTCTGTATCAGTGTGCTTTCGCTTTTCCACCATTTTTTTGTCTATTACTACCTCGACGATCTGTTGTATATTTCGAGTCTCAGGTATCTTCAACACAAAGGCGTTATCTATACTTCGTTTATTCAGAAATCTTTTAAATTTTGTGAAGAGGCGGAAACTCTCTACACATTCTTTAAATGTGAAACCAAAACAGTCAGTAGTTTCCTCAAGTTCATTTGCACAGTAATTAGCGACCATACTTTTACTTTCTGAAGATTTGTCTGATTTTATATCGGGCGACTTAGCTTTACTGTTGTTGAGAAAACTTAATTCCATTTTTGAGAGAAAGGAATCAGAGTGGGAATCGAAGAACTGACTTGTTGACATGCATTTTTGCAATGGTGGGTTCACGTACGACTCCTCCTGCACATCTGTCTTATTCAACTTTGATGTAGATACATTTTCATTAGTCGATTGAAATCCACCAAAGGATTTGCATCTCTCTGGTTTCTTTGTTTCAGAAACCTCTAATTTATGTTTTAATAATACACCCATCTGACCTTTATCTTGCTTATTTTTTAGCATATTTTGGTGCATATTTTTTATTAGACTAGATCTACTCTCACTTTTAGTACTCGTTGCACTTCTGTGCCCTTGCTGCGGAATTATTAATGATTGAGGAAGATTTGGAACATTCAATGAATTGTGTGTGGACTTTGCAGAACTTATTTGTAACTCAGACTCTTGTGGAAGGGAAAAAAGTTTCTCTATATCTATATTGTAAAAGCCTTCATCTGAATCACTATTCATTAGTAATTTTGAATCTGCATCACAATTTTCTTGCTCTACATCCATAACCCTTACTGGTTTAATTGTAGTAAAAGTATTGATGCTTTTCTTTTTATTCAGGCCAAATCCAGTCTTTTCATCAATAACATCTTCAGATAATTGGTCATAAATTCTTTTATAATGGCTTTCTTTATCTTTATTAATATATACACTTTTTCCATCTGCAGTTGCAAAACCATCACTGATGAAATCCGCAGATTGATTATCAATTTTTTCACTTTTAATGGTTCTTTGAATCTTGAAGAATTTATATTACTTTTTTCATTGTTCGACACAAGTAAAGCTTTACCTGTTGGTTTAACATGTAGTTTAGATACTTTATTTTTCTTTATATTAAGCAAACTGTCTTTATCCGTATCATTTAATTCATTGTAAACATTTAAAAAATAATTTAACTTATCATTATTAACTGCAATATTTTACCACCAGCAGTTGCAAAACCATCACTGATGAAATCCGCAGATTGATTATCAATTTTTTCACTTTTTAATGGTTCTTTGAATCTTGAAGAATTTATATTACCTTTTTCATTGTTCGACACAAGTAAAGCTTTACCTGTTGGTTTAACATGTAGTTTAGATACTTTATTTTTCTTTATATTAAGCAAACTGTCTTCATCCGTATCATTTAATTCATTGTAAACATTTAAAAAATAATTTAACTTATCATTATTAACTGCAATATTTTTACCACCAGCAGTTGCAAAACCATCACTGATGAAATCCGCAGATTGATTATCAATTTTTTCACTTTTCAATGGTTCTTTGAATCTTGTAGAATTTATATTACTTTTTTCATTGTTCGACACAAGTAAAGCTTTACCTGTTGGTTTAACATGTAGTTTAGATACTTTATTTTTCTTTATATTAAGCAAACTGTCTTCATCTGTATCATTTAATTCATTGTAAACATTTAAAAAATAATTTAACTTATCATTATTAACTGCAATATTTTTACCACCAGCAGTTGAGAAACCATCACTGATGAAATCCGCAGATTGATTATCAATTTTTTCACTTTTTAATGGTTCTTTGAATCTTGTAGAATTTATATTACTTTTTTCATTGTTCGACACAAGTAAAGCTTTACCTGTTGGTTTAACATGTAGTTTAGATACTTTATTTTTCTTTATATTAAGCAAACTGTCTTCATCCGTATCATTTAATTCATTGTAAATATTTAAAAAATAATTTAACTTATCATTATTAACTGCAATATTTTTACCACCAGCAGTTGAGAAACCATCACTTTCACTTTCTTCTAAACTTGCTGATTTGGATGGATTATTACTTAAATTTTCTTTTGTATCAAATGCAACCAATGCGTTAAGATCATTTTGTAGAGGAGCACTGGATTTTAAAATAATATTTTCCTTTATATCGGAAAAATTATTTTCATTTCCTACAGTCTCTAATTTTACAGTACTTATTCTATCATTTTTGTCTGCTACTGCAAAACCATCTTTTGTGCCATCATCACTTTGACCATCAAAATTTGGTGCTAAGAATTCATTTAAATCTAATTGCGCATAAAGTTTTAACACTTCAGTCTTTTTGCTACGATTAATTTTACTTGCAAGAGATGACAGTGACTGTGCTTGATGAACATTTGAAGTTGACGGTTGTACCATGAAAATTTCATCTTTTTCTTTGATCATATTCTCATCTACGTTATTATAAAAATCAACAATTTCAATTTCTGCATTATTTTCGCAATTTTGTAAATTATTAAATTTAATTTGATTATTTACATGATTTGGAAGCTTTTTACAGATACCCTTTGAATTGGGTTTTTCTAAAGATAAAAGATCATTGCTATCTTTTATTTCCGATTCAATTTCATGAAAAATCTTCATTCGCTTTTGAAGATTTTTCTCACTTATTGCAATTCCTTTTCCATTAGCTTTACAGAAATTAACTTCTGCATTAAAATCTTCTGAATCTGATAAGTCAGGTAAACTTCTTTTCAAAATTTTTTTCTTGTCAATGTCATCTATAAATTGTGTATTCCAATCGTCCATCATTTCATCAGGAACATCTTGACTTTGGTAATCCATTTTTTCATCTTTAACTGATAAGTTTTTACTTTTAACAACTACTTTATTTTCAAAAGAAGCTAAAGAAGTAAATGATGTCTGATTAGCAGGTTCGTTTAGAGGGCTCTCAGGCTTTTTATTTGTTTGGCTGATTTTTATTCGCATTGAATTGATATCTTTTTTGTCTGCTTGTTCTAAATATAAAGCTGACTGATGAAACGCTTCTTTTGGTACTGCAATGTGATTTGGGCCTATAGATCGTCTCATAGGTTTACAATTCCGTCTAATTGCAGCTACCCTGTTAAGAACCTCTTGATTTATACTATTTTTGATTTTACTTTCTTGTCCATCAACAACTTCTTCTTTTATAGTTTCTAATTTTATATTAATTGTTTCACTATCACTAGGATTAAACTGTATTTTGTTTTGGGATGCAGCAAATTTATTACAAATATTATCAATGGCACTATAGGAAACATTACTAAAAAAATCTTGCGTTGATGTATTACTAATTTTATCTGAATCAGTGGCTTCCTGGAAATTAATAACATTTTTTCAATATCATCACAATTAACATAATGTATTTGCTAATAATACAATAACAATTAAAGAAAAAAAGAAACTTACTTCCTTTTTTTCTCCTGGTACAACAAAATTAGTTGATTTAAAGTGATCATTATGAATTGCTTCATTTTCTGTTTCAATAACTGCAGGAACTTCAACTTCGGCACTCACTGAACTAGTTGTCTCCATAGAAGTACTACTTTTTGCATGTAATTTCTGGAAATGAAATATCTAGTTAATCACTTTTCAATAAACTATTAATCAAACTTTATTCACTTACAGTTATGCAATTATTACTATTGGGACTAGCAGTGCTTGGTTCATTATTATTATCTGAATCTGCAGCTACTACGTTGAGAAGAATCTTGCGCTTTGCCTTTCTTTTTAGCCTTTTTTTTCCTCCAAGCACAGGTGAAGTGATATTCATATTATTTACTATTGGATTTTCACAATTTGGTGATTGTGGACGTTTTGGAGGTGTGCTTTGCTGATAAATCAATTAAAAAAATTCAATTTATAAGTTTACTCATTAGAATAAAATAACATGCTGTATAAGTAGAAACTTCTAATTGTTCATTTGCAACTTGTTTGCTATTGACAAATGTAAACAGTTCTGAAGGTAGTTAGTTTTGAACTTAAAAATTTGTATATATAAGTATTATGTCTCTATATTTTCTGCCAATGGTTATAGTATACAGATTTAAAATCTTATGTACACTCACCAGAAATAAATTTATGTGGAACAGTTTTAAATTTTCAAAAAGAAGATTCAATTTTATCTTTATTTTATCGTTTTCTTAACATTTTCAAGATTATAGATATGCAAATGATAAAACAAAAAAAAATTGAATCTCCTTTTTGAAAATTTAAAAACATTCCATAAGAATTTATTTTTGGTAAGTGTACATAAATTAATGTAAAAATAATATAAGTAAAAAATTTACACAGTACATTAAAAACAAAAGAATTCATTTGTCATTTGAAAAACTCAAATTTCACAACTTACTATCTCAACTGAATTGGCAGTTCTATTGTAGCTATTAGGGACTTCATTTAGTAATTTAGATTTTGGAGTTTCCATGTCACTATTCCACGATATGTTTGTTTTCAATATAAAAGGCATAAGATCAACAGGTGTCTTTGGTATGATTGCCTTCCCGGGAGTCCTAAACAAAGAATTGGATTCACATGATTATTTAGAAAGCAAGTGTACATAAAAAAAACATAATACATTGAAAAATTTATTAAGTTTTGTATTAATTATTTGAACTATATGCATAAACGATAACCCTTGTACTTACTCTTCCTTTACTTTTGAATAAAGTATTGGAGTTTTTAACGAAATAACAGAGGAATTAAAAGACTCACTCCTTTTTACAAATTTTGGTGTTTGAAATTTTGGATCCTTAACGTGATCTTCATCTACAAGTAACGTTTACAAATTATTATTATTATTGTATGTTATTATCTACAAGTAAAAATGTAAATAATTACAACTAAATTTTCCTCACAAACAACACTAAAGTTACATGAGATAGTCAATGAATACAAGACCATGAACATTTTATCTGATATCCATTATAAAATCTCTTGAAGTTGTTCACAAGTTTAAAAAATACATAGCTTTCTATATAGGGGACGGTATAAAAAGAATCATACATCTGTCTTACACAGTGAACAAAGGCAAGACTCATGACACTGTATATACTCTTGCCAGATTCACTAAATTAAATAAAATAAGATAAGCATTTCAATCTCAAATCATACCAGAAAATAAGTCTAGAGACACCTCCGCGACATTCTCGTCGTTCTCTTTATCCATCTTTCTCGTAGCACTGCTTCACTAATCCTTGACAGACATCGAACTCAACAAAAAGAAATAAAGAAACGACGCAAGAGTTAAACACGCGTTTAACAACTAATAAAACAATAAAATAAAGTAAGAAAACGGCGTAGTTTCTCGCATGGCGGAAGGACGCACAGTGCTGCGGGATCACGTATAGCAGAAGCAACCATCAGATTTTCCACGAGTGCGGTCCTGCCGCCAAAAAATCGAGTGCAGCTGACAAAGATGGAGTATTCTTAAATCATCGTGACAATGTTATTTACTCATTGTTTTGTTTTTGTTGAGTGTTTTTATTCCGTAGGTGACATTGACTAAATTCTTCACTTAGTTTATATCCAAAAACATAATGACGAACTCAGAATTTATTTTTAACTGCAGAGTGTTTATAATATGGTTTTTTGTTTTAGCTTCGGCGTAGTGGCGCTGTTGTAGCAGAAAACGTTATTGAAAAATGGAGATATTTTCTTTTTGGTTTGACTTTTTTAGTAAATTTTAATTTCTTTTTACTTTCAAGCTGTGAAACCTAGAAAATAACACAGAAATAACAAATAAACATTAAGAAATCAAGTTTTCAGTCCAAATATTTGAATAAACAATAAATTGGTTTATTACACACAGGTAAATATGGCAGATAGTTAAAAAAATAAAACACTAGATAAAATTAAAACCTTAAAAATGTGTGTATATAACAAAAAGAAATTTTATGTAAAATTCTAGCTATACTACCGAAATTCCTCAGGCATTAATCTTTCATATCTTTTCAGTGCTATACCTATATATAGTTATCTTTAAGTGCACGTGTGCGCGGTGTGGTCGAGTGTTTAGCCATCCTTAGTACCTAACCTCAATGTTGAACCCATGAGTGGTAGTGCGAACGTGATTTCCCGTTAACCGAAGTAAAATGTTCTGGAGGACATCGTCTATTGTCCAGTGGTCGGACCTGGAGCTGTCGACCCTGCTGGAGGACGAGGACTCGTGCGTCCACTTCGAACGAGTACAGAAGCATTTCGGGATACTTCCGTTCCACCTGACCAATCTCAATGCGGCCATTCGCGAGATGCTCAACACGAATTTGAACTTTTATGATTCCGAGTGGGTCTTTTTCTTACTCTTCTTATTTCAGTTTAATTTTCTAGTATAATTGATTATTTGTAGCTTGTACTGTGGCTTGTACATGTTGAGGTTACAATTGTATTAACGAAAACATTTGTTTTTTTTATATAAAAAAATGATATATTCTATTATATTATTCATTATTTTAGGCTGAACGGATTGGTGTTGCTTTACAAGAACCCAAAGCTTTTATCCCCTTTAGGCGATATTTTGTATGATACTTGTTATGTGCATATAGACGTCGAGGCAGATTTCTATGTTTTTAAGCCGGAAGTTGGTAAAAGTTTAAAAGGTCTGAATCGTCATCTATTAAATATTATCTACTTAGTTATTATGAAATTTAATGACTTGAATTTGCTGTTTCAGGTGTTGTAAATAAAATAGGTACAAACCATATAAATATTTTAATACATAAGATATATAATGTGTCAGTTCCCAAACCAACGGAAGAAGGTGAAGAGGAAGATGAAAATTGGCCTGGTCACAAAGTTAAAATTGGTCAAGAAGTAAGGTTCACGGTGGAAGAAATAAATTTTAATATTTCAAAACTTCCATACATTCGTGGTTGCTTTGACAAAGAGTGAGTAAAGGAAATGTTTTGCTTGAGATTAATATTTAAGAAAAAAATATTAAAATATAATATATATTTCAGGGAATATTTGAGAGGCTGCAGACTATTCCATCATGAATTTCATGCAGTCTGTGATTCAAAATTTCAAGATATTACTAGGCCAAATTTGAATGGAAATATTAAAATGAAGATTAAAAGCGAGAATAAAAAAATTATTTTCAATAGTGATTCCGAAGGAGATGTAACTGAACTTGGAGAAGATCAGAAACCTATTATCTCAAAATTGACAATAGAAACTAGTCCTTCACAAAAATCATCGAAGAAACGTAAAAGAAAATCTTCTGAATCGGATCAGCAAAGTGGCAAAGAAGAAATAAAACATAAAGTGAATCTTAATAATGTAGTTGATACAGATTTTGCAATTCCAGAACTTTCACCAAAGAAAAAAAAGAAAAAGAAAATACTTGAAAATAATGGTAATGAAACAGAGGATGAAAAGAAACAAAAATCTCTGATCGAAAAATTGCCTGATGACTCAATATCTCAGTCTGATTTAGAGAGTAGTAAAAAACGACAAAAGAAGAAAGTACCACT
Source organism: Sycophila sp. Sp_5 (assembly GCA_018906775.1). Lineage (NCBI taxonomy): Eukaryota > Metazoa > Arthropoda > Insecta > Hymenoptera > Eurytomidae > Sycophila > Sycophila sp. Sp_5. The sequence continues at coordinate 1,301,985 of JACCID010000048.1, read as the reverse complement.
TGAAAGTAGTGATTGTGGAAATGAGACGGAAGATGAAAAGAAACAAAAATCTTTAATTGATAAATTACCTGGAGATTCAATACCTCAGGTAATTGTAGAGAGTCCTAAGAAACAAAAAAAGAAGAAAACAATTGAAAATAATGATTATGGTAATGAAACTGAGGATGAAAGGAAAGAGAAATTGTTAATTAACAAATTAATAGATGAATCAACGACTCAAGAGGAAGCAGTTAGTGAAAAGAAAAGGAAAAAGAAAAAAACACTTGAAGTTAGTGATGGTAATGAGGAACAAGAAGATGAAAAAAAACCAAAATCATCGATTGAGAAATTGCCAGAAGATTCGATTCCTCACAGTGATGATAGCGACATGTCAATTAAAAAAAGACAAGGAAAGAAAATGCACAAACTTGGAGATGAAACAGATGATGAAAAAAAACAGAAATTAACTATAAAGCTTGTTGAAAATTATAGTAACTCTATTGATAATGAGTCAAATGATCCTTCCCTAAAAAAATCTAAAAAACGGTATAAGAAGACCTCTGAAAGTTTCGAAGCTGAAGATGAAAAAGTCTACAAATCGACTATCCTTAAAAATTTAGATTATGATGAGGCGAATGAAGCGGCTTCAGAATCAGAATCTCCGAAAAGTAAAAAGAGAAAACGTAAGTTTAGTATCATGGAGGATGACGTCGCAAACGAAACAGAAGACGAAAAAAAGTATAAGATCACGCTCAAGAAACAATTAGTATATAATAATATTGAAAGAGAATTCGAGGAGCCCCAAGATCCACCGAAGAAGCGGAAAAAGATGCTTAGTATCAGTGAACCGAATGATACCGAAGACGAAAGAAAATACAAGATAAAATTAATAAAACACTTATCAAATTCAAATGGCTCAACAGAATCAGAAGTTCTGTTTAAAGTACCAACAAATGTGGTAGACGATGATATTCTTATGGATACAGAAGATGAAAGGAGGTACAAATCTTCACTGAAAGTGTTAGTCGAAAACATGGAAAACGGTAAAGAAGAAGAACTGTCTGAGTTTGTTAAACCTAAAATAAAGAAACTCAAGAAGAAACGTAAGTCAATAGAATTAGAATATGCAGTAATTAATCCATCATTGGATATAGTTAAAATAGAGCCTACGGATGAGTCGCAAAAGTCCTCAACAGAGGACAATAAGCAGGAGGAATTGGATCTTGCATCGAAAAAGACCAAGAAAAAATTAAAGATGGAAAAACACTAAGAGGCTTGAGAAATATGTCATTCTGTTTTTCGACGCGAACGAAATAGTGTATTTTTTATATTTAATTTTTTTGTACATACATGTTAAAAACCTTCAACTTTAGATCGACGCAGTAATTATTTACTTACTGGATTGAAATTGATAGCGAAATGATTTATCAATGTTTAAAGTGTAAAGCGTTCTTCAGGGCGTCAGTGAAATTGCATGAAAGAAGTTTGTAATGTATAAATCTAGATTTTAATGCAAACTTGTAATTTTCGTGCAATAGCTCCTTTTGTACAGATTTATACGATTAGTGTTTTATAAGCGTACTGTTAATGGGTGCATTAACGAATGATTATGTGTTTTAGCCATTCAAAAATATCTTTATTTTAAAATGATGTCAAAATATAAAAATTTATTTTGATACAATCCATTTTATTGATTCCTTTATACTTTTTTTGTTACAAAAACAATTCACACTTCATTTTTTATACCAATAGTATTTTTAAGTATACATTTTACATTCAATAACAAAACGAGCGTTTCGTACGATACGTATGTTCTTTTCAAATTGTACAAAGTATGCACTGAGGAACTTATTTTACTTTTCACAATTTTTTCTATATCTACAAAATTGTATAAAATTTCATATATCGTGTTCTCTTTTTGAACAAAAGAAAGTCAAAGCAATCCGCATAAATTTAGAAAATATTCTTCTTTTTTTTAATTAAACTAAAAAAAGATAACAACGTAGGCAAGATCGTACACTTTATATGGCATCTTGTGCTTTTCTTCCAAGACAATAACTTAGTAATTCTAATTTCCAGAAGGAATCACATTCAATCGTGCTTTTATATATATATACATATTTTGATAATAATAGAAATATATACAAATTCTTCGTGTGAGTAATGCAAATACCTACGGAAAAATAGTGCACAAATTTTTTACACATGATTTCATATTAAGTCAATAACAAAAATTTTATTTCAATGTTCTTTTAAATAACATTAAAAATGCACGAAATTTAAAATCTATCATTTTCGAAGTCAACTTAAATATTTAAATATTACTTCTTTAACATAAATAATACATCCAAGATAATTTTCATTCATTGACTCGATACAAAAGCAAATTTATAGTCGATTTATTCAGTTAGCAGTTACAATCGGTACTAACAATTAATAATTATCCACTATTTATCCATCGAAAATTATTTTGATTTTCACATAACGACGGTACAATCATATACTAATATTAACTTGTATTGATGTGTATATACAATTATACAAAGTGAAATTAGAATCTGAATTAGTAAATAAAAAAAGGATGAATTGTATTATTACTGCACAAATTTTACGAACAAATTTTCACACGTTTACAGAACGGAAAACATTTTGTTGAATTTGCCAAACTTGATCTACTTAGAGCTACGCATTTTAATTGTCCATTTACCATTTCTTTTTTTTCTTTATCATGTAACTATTTATAACTAATTAATTCTCAAAGAGATTCGCTCAGATTTCTTGGTGTCAATGTATAATAAAAAAGTATGAAGTAATTATAAATTATCAACAGTTTACGGAGTTTTTCTTCACAAAAACTTCTATCATTTACATTTAATACCTATATATACTTAAAATTTAATTAGGTACACTTAGTTTCAGCACGGCATATCGCGTGCTTACCTGCAAGCTAATTTATTTACACGATATCGAAGATTCTATACATCTATTATATCTAATGGTTAAAACCGTTTTGTAATTTCGAATTATATCTTAAATTTATCTAAGTTTCATTTATTACAATATTTTGCTTTCTTTTATGCAGATTTATATTCAATTCCATATTTTATAAAAAATCGATGTATTTATTCTTTTAAACCAAAATTAATTTTATACCCTCTCGGAACAATGCAACGACCAACGCAAATAATTTTCAATAGACAAACATCGAAATGAGCATTGCGCGCCCGATATAAAAGCTCGACGGGTCCTCGAGCGTGGGATAAAACACCCGGAAGAATCGACGGTGCTACGCGGACGAAGCTAAGGTAGAGGCCAGGGTAATCCGGAGAAGTCGACGGGACCGCCGAGGCCCGCATCGGCCTCCAACAGGCTCATAATAACGGCCATGGCAGCCTCATCGTTTCCGTCGGTAGGCACCTGGTTCGGCGACTCGTTGATCGCCGTACCCCCAATTATCTCCATCATGTCCTCCTCGCTTGGCGGTCCTGCAATGCACAACAAACGCATTTAACGAGGAAATCAAAGAACAAAAAAAAAAAAACAGATGAGATGTCACCTGAGAAAGTTTTTCGCAAGTTTAAAAATGCAAAACCGGTTCTAAAAGATTCTATAATGTCTATTTTCTGATGTACCATTAACGTGTTAACGCCAAAAGGCACACTGAAACGATATAGGAAGATGTGCATTGAAGGAATTATAGTTACACTGCAATTTTAATTTTAAATTTATAAAATAAATAAATAACTTTTTTAAAAAAGTGGATAAGAAGAACTTCAGTTAGGAACTCTGTCGTAGAAATATAAAAGATTTAATTTATTAGAAATAAAAAAGACAATTATGGAATTGATTTTTTAATTAACGCAGAAAAATCATTGGCCTCTGCTTACCCTCATTCACACGCGGAGAGACATTTTATAATAAAATTTAGTAGAAATCTAGCAAAAATCACAATACTTATAGTAAATAGATTACAGACTCGTCAAATGAGGGAAATTAGCATATACATATATATTAAAAATTACTATACTGACTGTCAGCAAAAGTGACCAGAGTTCTATATATATATAGCAGATTTTTCTAGAATTCTAGTAATTTTTAATATACTTGTTAATTTCCCTTGTTTGACGAGTCTGTAATTAGTTAATTATAAGCATTTTACTTTGTACGAGATTTTTACTAAATGTTATTATAAAATTGCATTCCGTGCATATTAGAAGTGGAGCGAAGCTCTTTTAATTAATCGATCCCAAGGTGAGAAAAATCGAAGACTTTATGTATTTATCCTCACACGCTCTCGCCACCTTAATCTTCTTCCGTTTATTGCCTCACGAAAGACTTTACGACTGTAAGTACGTGTTGATGGGGGCTGGAAGTCTTTTAAACGGTGGCCAACCCCTTCGACCGATTCGCACGGCCTAAGCAAGGCTTATACGCGGAATTCTATAAGGCGAGAATTACCGGGCATGATCTGACCAATTTGTCCGCTATGTTTGCTCACACAGTACGGGCGGTGCAGGTGTGGCTCATCGGGCGGTAGGGTGCCTGACCTGCTTTTGCTTCTTCAATCGACACTTCGTTATTAGGTTGTTCTGTGTAAGTGTCGTAAAATCCGGGATTTTACTGGGTCATAAAATTTTCTCGAAATTCATCTTTACCGATGCATTGATTTCTAATAGGCTTAATTAAGCAAATTCCGATAAGCTCTTATGAGCTGTAAACTCAATTATCGAGAATACTGTGAAGGAACATGTCATTAAATATTGATCTATGCTTTTTCTTTTAAGTTTCTAACGTTTTATGAGTAATAAGAAGACATTAAAAAAAACGTATTTTATTTGCTATTTTTATAATACCTGAAATGTATCAAATTTGCAAGAATTCACTTTATTGATCGACAATTAGAAAAATGCTTGTTTTCATTACACAGAGAGAAAGGTCCAGTCAAAATCACTGTACTGCTCTGCAACGCAGGATTAGATTTGATAATTAAAAAAAAAATACTAGAGTACAGTAAAATTTACTAGACTTTCTAGTAAACTCTTTAATTTTTCGAATTTGTCCCTGCTTTACCAAAACAGCAAGTTAATGTTTACTAAAATTTGTTTCTTCGTTTACAGACGACGGTATACTTTTCAAGATAAGTAGAAAAATATCAGGATTGTAGGTGGAGAAAACCATTGCAACGAAAGAAGTATCGCCATAAATTTGATTTTGCAAAAAAAAAAAGAAAGTCTTACCTTGATCGCTGGCGATGATGTTAAGCTGCACATTATTGCCCATATGATTAAATGAGGTGGAGGGGTTGCTGCTGCTGTTATCGCTACCGGCGGTGGGGCGTGCCTCCAAAGCTCCATCTGGGGATGCCGTCGTAGTTATCTGTGCCTGCAAAAATATCAAATTCAAATAGTTAATTCTGCGTTTAATTCACACCTGTCGTAATTGCACACAGTAACGCTACGCAGTTTTAAATGAGCGAAAAACCATTAGAAATCCTTTGCGAGTTTCCCCAGGAATCATTTATCTACTTTTTAGTGAAATTTACTAATTTTACCGTTTTTTTAATAATTTAAATTTATATCGTGAATAAAAGATGGAATCGACCGAACGGAAAGATAAGTACCTCGGTGTTGAGCAAAGTAGGTTCAGGTCCGGGCGTCGGACTACTGCCCGACGACGAGTCTTGATCGCTGCGCCTTTGGAGATCCAGAACCTCTTCTGCAATTTGACGACCGATCTTGCTTACCTCTACGTGGCTTGAAATTAGCCTCTCAAGACCACCGTTACCTAAAATAAGCATAAAAAAGTTAGTCCCCCTATAATAACTTAAAGTCGTAATTTTGCAGTACAAACTATTGCAAATAAAATTATTGTTCGGAATGAGCATTATTTTATTGTTATACTTTTAACTTATCGCTGTCAAAGCATTGGTAAGTAAATCGTTAGTTTACAAATATCATTAAATTAGTTGTTTACAAACAGCGACGGTCAAATGAAATTTACGTATACCTAGACGAACTCAAAAGAAAGAAATGTATATATGTATATGTACAAAAAGCTCAATACTTGCAAATGAAAAGAATATAAATTGTTATATTAATTGACATGAATTATAATAACGAATTATCTTCTTTAATTATTCTATTGTAATTTCACTCGAAATCATTTTTCACGTATATTCACGTATATTACCTGACAGACTTTGCCCTCAAATACCAAGACCAACTTTTTACTAAAGATTGTAATAATTTATTATTATACTATTACAATTTTTGTAGTAACGTCAGTCTGCGGAGACATTACAATTGACTGTTGCAATTTTTTCTTTATAACAGTATTTAATTTGCATTTCTGAGAAAAACAAATTTGTTCGTACTTAAACTAAACATTTTGTAATTTTTAGAATTTGCAATAATTTATAAATTAACAAATCTAAGAATATCGAGAATAGAAGTATTAGAATTCGAAAAGCCATCAACACGGAGGACAGAGTCGAGTACCCCTACCCTCCCTAGCTCCACCCCCAAGGTCTTTCGCTAAGTCAGTTTTGACCAATGAGGGCCTTTTCCCCTTTGAACTCAGCGCCTCGCCGACGTGCGAATTTAGACACTCATTCCGACCGCCAAATCAGTCGCCCACAGATCCTAGAGCGAGAAGCTCACAATCCTCTCAAGTGTTCACCTCGACTTCTCAAAGAATTAAAAATTAAAACGACAACTTCCTGTGGAAAAAGTGTGCTAAGAGAAAAATAAAGGATTAAATTATCCTTGACAAAGTCGACGAGAAGTTAAGGATCAAAGTGTACCTTGCTCCAGTGCACCAGAAATAAAGAAGGAAGTTTTAAAAAAGAAAGAATAAAAAGACAAGTGTTCCTTGCCAAAAAAGGAAGAAATATTCATTCATTCAAGAAACACCCCAGCAGTCATATCCATCGGTGAAAAGTGACAGCGAAGTCGATAATCATGGGCTACCAGGGCATGCTGATCGAGATGGCAAAGGAGTACGTGGTGTTGGCGACGAGCCAGTCGCAGAGCCTGATGTGCGGCGGCCAAATGAGCCTGAACAAGCACGCGATGGAAGGCTGGGCGCCGATCGAGCCGCAGATCGTCTGGAACCGATCTGCCGTGCTGAATCTGCCCCTGCAGGCCTCGCCGGTCAAATCTGAGCGCCAGCACTACGTCACCGTCAGCCACCAGCTCGTGGAGAGGACGCCCGAGTCCGCGAAGCTCCAGCCGCTCCTGCCCCCGAGGAACCCCGGCTGCCAGCTGATGGACTCGCCGAGGGAGAACGAGGACCTCCGCCACCTGCAGATTCCCGCGATGGAGAAGAACAGCGCCAAGGAGGCGGCCGCCAAGGGCAAGAAGCGCTTCCGGCTCTTCCGGGCCATGAGGAGCGTTATCAAGAGTCGCTTCAGGAAGTGAACCGGTCGGGGTCTTTTGCGTCGACTCCGCGTGTACCCGGAATCCCGGTCGATCATAAAATCGGAGTGACCTGCGGGAGCCGGTGGGTGGAGACGGATCTTTTAAAATCCTCGACTATTGTATATACTTACTGCTGTGCGCGTGTGCTTCGGGGAATAAAGGCGCGGACTTACCGAACTTATTGGCTGGGACAATTTTCAAGCGACTGTGTAATGTGCTTTTTTTAAATTGTTTTAATATTTTGAGGGGGAGATACGACTCTCATCACTTTTTTCTAAAGCATACACACCGTTTTTATTGTAAGCTTGTGACGAATTGTACATATGAATTTTTATTTTTACCACTTTGACTCGTGTTTATGACGAGCGCAGTTGGGAATTTTCGAGCTCTGACGAGTTCGTACATTTACTTTATAATGATTTCTGATGACTGAATTCATTAGTGAATTGTATTATAGAAATTGTATATTTTCAACGATTTTTAACGAATTGTACATATGTGATTTTAAATAAAGTGACTAAAAGATATGTATACATGAAATTTGAATCCTGTCTTTATTTATTGCTCACTATCCCCAATTTTCATCTCTTCATAATTATTAATAAAATATAGTATAATTTTTTTTTTAAATTTTGTTATATGAGTCGCACGAATTCGTTTTTGACTTTAAAGGCAATTTTAACGTAATTTCATTGCGATCTAATCAATTATACGTAAGATTTGTTTATCATGATATTTACTTGTTCACTGAACAATTTTCTAAGTCCTGCACGCGTAAACATAAACACTTGATATATTCTATTATATATATTGCTTCTACCTGTTTCATATCTTCAATCAGGCAATTTATTTAAAAATTAATAAATGATAAGATTGCGAGTCAATTTCTTAATCTTCTAGAAAGTTAAGTGCAAAAGAATATTTAATTGTAAGTCAATTAAAAGCGCCGCAAAAAAGCGCACAAGTGAAGTGTATAAACCGGCCTATTGAATTAACAATTGTTAAACGCTAGTTGCAATAAATAACGAACAAAAGTTTAGCTGACTTCAACAAAAAAATTTATCAACAATTGATTAACTTAGATATTTCCTTATTGCTCGACTTAGCGCACGTGTATATGAATATCTTAATGACGCGTAAATATTAATGTGATGCAGTTTACGTGGAGAAGCCCGCAAACTGTTTAGAAAAAATGTTCGAAACACTTTATCTTACTTTGAGCAAAGTAGTCGTAATTTTCTTGTACGCTGCCGCCTTCCGATCGGTTTGCACTACTTTCCACCTGTCGTGAATCGGTGCTGAAAATAATCGATTTATGTAGTGCTTAGTTTGTTTTCTTTGTTTAAATAAACAATTTTGAAATCACTTACAAAACAGCAGAATTTTTAGCTATGAGGTATTCAATGTCCTTTGTCCAGGGATTTTTAAATGATTTCCACTCGGAACACAACCTTACGAAACTAGCAGCTTTACTGCGAAACCTGTACACCTGCAAATGATTATAACAATTAAAAAGTTTTAATAAATAAATTTATATAGTAAATTTATAAATATTTTAATTATGAACTACTGTACATAACTTTGAAAGAAGCATGGCACTATACGAGAATAGAAATTTAATTTTATTAATAATGCCAAAATTGAAGAATCAATTAAATACCTGAGTAGTGACTCGTTCGGAAGATTGGAGAGCCGCTTTGTGCGATTCTGCCAGATGAGGAATATCATCGTGGTGATAATACTCGTACATACTAGTTCCTAATAGTTCCTGAGGCAAGAACCCCAGCACTAATGTCGCTCTGCAAAAAAATCACTAACTTATTTACTAGGAAAAGACATTCTAAGAAGGAATGCAATCAAATAGTAACATAAATAAAATTAAATAATTTAGTTTTTTTATGAACCAAATTGTAGATCGCACCTTTGGTCAACGAAGAGGAATTTGCCATCCATGGCATGGCGCGATATGAACTCGATGGTACGAAGTCGCAGTCGACGGGGAGTCGAGGGAGGAGCGACCAGGGGTGCCTGCATTCGGCCGACTGCCACCAGGCACGACAAGTTGCACGCCTCACCGTCCGCCTCGGACTCCTGCTCTTCCAGGCCGATCTTTGCCGGCGCCCAGGACTTCAAGTAGCCCGTACACTGGATCACGCAGTACTTCCAATCTGCAAAAATTTATTTATCTATTTTTAATCATTTTCTTATTAATTTATTTTTATTTTTTCTTTATTTCAATATTGTCTTTTTCAAACAATCATTCTCTTCTGGAAATTATGGACCCTCTTTTTCGATACGATTTGATTATTTAATAGACTGCGAGATAGAAATACAATGATCGACAGGTGTTACGAAAGATGTTCTATTGAGGGTAGAAAACTAGACGATTTCCAGAGAATTTTTTTTGCATTGTAATATTTTCAATAAAACCGATTTACGAGTAAAATAAATTTCATTGTTCATTTGACTACAACTATCAATCACATTGTACTGATAGTGCAGGCGTATTTATCAAGAAACAAATTGTTAACTTTGACCTGCAGAGAAAACAAACACTGCAACCATAAGGAAATGAGATAAAAAATTTATTATACGAGTATTATCACGTAAATACCTACACTGAAAAAAAAGATTCCTTATTGTAAAGTAATCGATTTTATTGAATTTTGTATGTAACGCAACAGTTATAGTTAATACATAGTATTAAATCTTAATGTGCATTTCTTAACTGTTAAGAAAAATAGAATTCATTTGTTCATTTTACGTATTGTTCATAATGAGTACATATTTATCGGTATTTATAACATATTACCTTCGATTCATAACCTCGATATGATTTATTTTAAATTATAGTTTTTAATACAGCATGTCTTCATTTAAGGGGGCCAGCCTGGGTTAAATTGAAAAAAATACACTTTCCAGTTTAATAGGTATAACAATTGTATTCATCACTTTTGATTGCTGTAACTTTTTACACTTTAACTACTCGCACAATTTAAGCTATTTATTCATTATTAAGACCCAAACAGTGTCCTTTACCTCTAGTATTGTTCCATCAAAAACATTTAAAATTTTTATTTATTTGTCCACTTGCCATAGCTTTTCTCTCAATAAAGTAACTTATATGTCACCGGACCAGGTTTAAAATACTCTTCATTACCTGCACTACAGATGTATCGGATCACTTTTCTGAAAAAAATTACATAAAAGCTTATTGTAGACACTTTTTGTCCAAAATATTAGACAATTACTAATATTTTGCACGAAAATGGACAAAAAGTGTCTACAATAACCGTATATGTAATTTTTTTCAAATAAATAAAAATTTTAAATGTTTTTGATGGAACAATATTAGAGGTAAAGGACACTGTTTGGGTCTTAATAATGAATAAATAGCTTAAAGTGTGCGAGTAGTTAAAGTGTAAAAAGTTTCAGCAATCAAAAGTGATGAATACAATTGTTATACCTATTAAACTGGAAAGTGTATTTTTTTCAATTTAACCCAGGCTGGCCCCCTTAATTGAACATGAATTTACTGTAACGAAACGAATACTTAATTATTAAGGACTGAACATGACTTCGCTTTAACTACTTCAACTGCTTATTTCTTAATTGTTCAGTAATATGCGATTACGAAAAATTAAAGTCCCATTTCTTAACAGTTAAGAATTATTATTAACAGTAAGGAATCTTTTTTCTCAGTGTATAAATGTTTTCTTAATTTTCAAATAATTAACGAAACAGAAGATTTATTCATAAATCGATATCAAAAGATTATTATAAAATTAAAAAAAAAAAAAAACAATTAAAATTTAAAAAGCTCATGTTCACCGTGATTCTGTTGCTTCTTGCGCCTGTGACAACCAGTGGTGGTATCTGCCTCCTCTTTCACCTGAGATTCACCGCAGCGCGCAGTCCACTTTCCGCTTCATCCTACAGAAGAAGGAACGCCGTGCTCCTGGATAAAGTCTCGAAACTCCCTGCGGTACGTCCGTCTTTACCGGAAGCATCGCTGCAAAATTGGAAAAAAATATTTCGTTTGAATCGCGCTTGATTTTTTTCTTTTATTTATAAATTCGCCGGCAAATGGCGTGTTTAGATAAGCGCACTTTTATTTTATCGATGTTACGCTATTTTCTTCTCAGAAAAGTAGAAGACATTTTACTTATTTATACGCGACTATCCTGGAAATTTTCTATAATTTAACTGCATAAGAAATATTATATAACGTAGTGAAATAATTCTTAGTTTTCTATGTAATGAAAAGAAAAGAATATGCAAAAGATCTTGATACCATCTTGAGTCAATCTTGTATTTCCATTAATTAAAAATTAGATTATAAGTTTGTAATAGTATTAATATGAGATTTATTATTTCATTTTGCAGTATGTGGATTTATGTATACGTTATTCTGAGCGAAATGATAAAAGAATATCGTCAAAATATTTAGTGCATTAAACCAAACACTTCGCAGTGTTATGAACTGAACTTCATTTAGAAATCGGAATGCGTCGATTTTTTTTTGCCTGTTATAATGAGCAATGCTCGAGCGTGGGAGAGAGGGAAGATCAAAGTTAAGTCCGTTTCTACCTCAGCCGACTTTTCAATCGGTGGCTCATTAGCAAATGTTTGACGACACAATCAACTGGCAGTGCTGTCAATGTTAATTAATTCAAATCCATTCAAACGAGGAGCCCCGGTGCGCCTCCCACCCGTTCCAGTATTCATTTTTTTTTAAATCATCCGCGTAATAAAATTGATCCGTTCGTTGAACAGTTTTCCATAAGCTTTTCTGTTTTTTCTCTTGGTTCCTGAGTCAACGAATAAGTCGTCGATTTAAGGTTTGAAGTTTTTTTATGCATAGTTAATCATTTAACAAATTGAAATGCACGAGTATGTAACAGGATATATGATATTTTTTTTTTTTTAAAGAATGTAGTACTCCAGCATTGGAGTATAAATAATAAATTTAGATGATCGGTGAGTGCATATTTTATCACACATTATGATTGTATAATTTTCTATTTACTACTTCGTGCGTAATGTTGGCGCCGACTTGTGCTTGTTATCTAACAGTGAAGTAATTTTTTATTAACGTGCAATTTGCATTACAAAGACTCAGTGTTACAGTTCAGAAAATATGAACATGACTAATAGCTCTTCATTTTCATTTTGCATTAAGAATTCTTACAACAATATTACCCATGCAAAATGACGTCACTTCGCTATAACTCGTTAAATACGAGTTCAGCTCTTTTTTATCAGAACATAATTAATCTATAATTAAAAATCAAACATACTTTCACGTTCACTTCCTTACAGCAATATTAGACTTTCACGAACCCCCCCCCCCTACTCTGAATAATTAAATAATTTGAATTTAGCCTTTTTTACTAAAACAATCGATTCAATAATTTTAAAAATCAATCAACATACTTGTACAAAAAATCCATCGACTTAATGATCCAATGAAGGCGAGCAAACGCCAATCCGTTGACGACTCGAGGTTCGAAAAATCGCGCGTCGTAAAGGGAGCAAAAAAAGAAGTTGTCGACGACTCACGCAATCGAAGAATCGAGAAGAGAGGAGTCATCGACACGAGTTTTATCTGGGCATAGCATCCGAGTCCTCGCGATCGCGTCGCGGGAAAAGGCGACGGCGGCGTCTCTCGGCAAATAATTGATTTCGCTCGGAGCTCGGAGGAACCTCTCTTGAAGCTCTGCACCACGTTACATAAGGCGCCGCGCGATATAACGATCTCGTGCATATCGCATGATGTAACCTCGCGATCTCCGTGGCATCGAGTATATATAATAAAGCAGGGAGAGCGAGACCGGCCGCTTCCACGACTGCCCGGCGAACTTTGCGTTTCAACCATTTTTATGACCGATTCTTGACACGGTTACTTTATTCATTTAGTCTTTTGTATTAATTTTTTTATTTCATGTTGCGATAAGCTATTGGAAGTTTGAATAGTTTATTTTGATTATACATTGAAAAGAAACGTTAGTAATTTTCAGTGAATATTTACTTCAATAGTACTTGTTACATATTTTTTTAAAACCAAATTAAATTATTTATTTCTAAATAAATGTATACAACGAGAGAAAAAATTTAATAAAAATTGCTATCGTGATTAAGAAGGGAGTGACAGTCTTAATAAGCGAGAATTTTTTTATGAAAAATATAGTAATTTTTAGTATGGAAATTGTAAAAATTACTATTTTTCATACTAACATTTCTCGTTTGTATAGTTTTGAAAAAATAATTCCTTAATTCAAAAAATATTTAACAAGTACTATTAAAGTAAATATTTACTTGAAATTACTAAATTGATCTCTCAGTGTATAAAAAACTGTAATACCAATTTTCTAATGTCTTGATTAAAAAAATTTTTAATCGAATTATGATATAATGTTGACGATGTACGTATAAAAAAAAATTCTTTTAATATATTATATAACTTATATATTGCATTGATTTGCTCGATATCTGATTTGCATTCACACAAGAGCCGCGAGAAAAGCATAGTACACACAGCTTCCGTATCGCGTATTATAATTAACTCCACCCACATTACATATACCAATGTAGCCGAAGGGATGCCTTTTTACCACTACAACAAACCCACTGTTCGTTAATTACTATTTTTTTATCGTAAGCCACGTACACGAAGCTCGAGGTTCTCACACGTTTTTTCCATTAAATGATCACAGGGAGAATGGCGAAATCCCGAGCTTACAATCAAATTGTAATCCTTTGTTAAAAAAAAAAAAAAGAAAAAACAAACGGACAATTGCGCTCGAAGTGGCGAGATCAAAGTCACTCCTACGGCTTTAGTCACTGCAGCAATGCGAGTGATTTGTGCTCGTCTAAGTAATCAAGATTATGACGCTACGGGGATCTTAAGTTGCATGAGACTCGAGTTTGCCATATAATAGACTATAAATATTTTAATAAACGATTAAGCAGGCGTCCGTTGACACGCGATAATTTATTCAATAATAAAATAAAAATTAATTGCGCGCGAGGTTAATTCATTTGCTTTAATGAGCTATTCATCACTTGATCGCGTCGAGAACTTATCAAAATCCGATGCTAATAAGTCTAGCCTTTTTCCTTATTGTCAATTTTGAGAACCTTATAGATACTATAAAAATTTAATTAAACTTAAATCTTTTAATACAAAAAATTACTTTGTCTGATTCTTAAAAGTAACTTTTATCTCGAAGTTTAAAGTCTTACGCATAAAATAAAATTAATTGATTTCTATGGCAAAATAAAGTAAAACGCTTTTTACGGCTGTGAATTCTATTGTAATTTTGTACTCAAGAGACTACATAGCGTTTATTGATAAAAAATGAAATAAAATAACGGGATCGACTTACTTTTTGCATCGATGAGCCGCTCGCGAGGGCTGAGATCTGATGAGGAAAGCTGCTCCTTGACTTTGGCGACGTCCTTAGGGTGAAGGATGTCGAACCAACTCTGGCCCAATAAATCGCCCTGTTCAGATGCACGCAGGGAACAGAAAGAAAAAGAACGAAAGAAAAGGAGTTCTCGTGTGAGAGATTTTGTTAGGCATAGAGTTTTAGAAGCTCGAGATCCTTTACTATCGCTTGATTTACCTTTCATTTTATTTTTATTTAAGAGTATTAATCAATTACGAATTTTTCAAAAAGAAATAAATAAATTGCACGATCATTTTCATTTTATCATTTTTCATATTGATAAATTTTAATGAAGCAGTTTGATTTAATGTAGAGCTAATCTACAACGACTGCTTTCATAAATAATAAGCTGCGAAATGATAAACAAAAGGTAAATCGTATTTTACTGTGCACTCTATACAATTATTTTCTTTTACACGCGCCTAACCTGATAATAAATTTAAAATGACACTCAATAAGCTGCTAAGTAGTAATAAAGGGCAAATCGATTTTCTTAATATTTCAACAGATTTTTTTAATTACAATTTTATGCGCGTAATGCATTAGATTTGCATCATAAAGAAGAAATTATCAAGCAGAAATGGTAGGACGGTTGGAAGAACAAGGATCCGAGGTCAAGGCCACGTTATCGCGGGTATTTCATTTCGTAATAACGAGCTGACGAAATAAACGAATAGTACCGGGAAAGTGCGCGTGCAGTCGGGCGTGGCTTTCGAGAGACCCTTTCTACGCTGAAATTGCACTCGCCCGTATGTCGAATGCACCCGACTGTTTGTTTATCGCAGAGAGCGAGTAGAGGGGCAATTTGAGTTTTAACGCACCAAACGTAATTTGAACAATTATTTATCGTCAAAATTTATGCTTCGCTTTGTTGTTGTCCTCGATAATGATCTGCCGGTAAAATTGCAAGTGTTACATGTTTGAAACGTTTTATGGGAGTTTAATTCGCGCAGTTACTTATAAATCATTATTTCAATTTTTTATATCAACGATAAGTGCGCGTACAAGTGATTTCTTAAAAGTATTCGATACACCAGAGTATAAACTGTAACTATAAATTTTCTTTTATACGCCGCACGAATTGTTTACTGCTTTTCTATGTAGATGTACCGAGAATAATTGAACATTGCCGATTCACGAGAAATAAATCAACGGGTTTATATCGTTCGGAGGGGAAAATTTTAATCCTTGTTACTGACAAAAGAACACAATAAATAATTTTTCTCTTGTTGGATTTTATTGTTCTTTACTCAATCGATGAAGAACAGAACAGAACACTGTCTTTCATTAATAAATAACATATTATCTATCAAATCATTTATCTTTCAGTGAAAAATTTAGATATTTTTCACAAAAATATAAAAATCACACCAAGAGTTACAAAATAGATATTCATCATACGAATAAAAGCTCAGTATACACTCCGAAATAAATAAAATATTTTTTAGAATAATTTTATATCGTGACTAAATAATATTCAATCTTAAATATTGATTCGAAGCGCAAAATACACCAAAGAAGTACACAATAATTCTAAATAAAAAAAAGAAAATTAAGCCATTATCAAATTCTCGTGTCAGCGAACAGAAAACCCTTCCAGACAAGGCGAACAAGCCCCAGTAATTTTTCATTACGATCTTAAGTAACGAAACACGCGTCCATTCATTTTCAACAGTTATATACACAATGCCTCCCGACACGTCCGAGATACGCTGCGTCGTGTATTTAAGCGCGCGCGAGAGAGTCGGCATTCCGGGGAGCGCGGGAGAGACTTTCCGCGTGCAAACGCCGCGACCTCGCCTTTTCCTTCTTGCCGACTTGAAAAAAAATATTGCAAATTCACGGCGTCTCTGGTGCTCGACTCGCAAATAAATAGTGGACAAATTGCCCGCTCCGGAAGTAAAACGGCGCAATTATGTAACTTAGGGTATTGTGCACTTACGGTCGATAGCGCGAAAAAATTAGCTGCGAATGATATTTGTAAATAAACATAAGAAGACTTTGTCGTGCTTTGAACATACTTGATTAATTTTTTATTTATAAGTACACTGATAGAAAGAAATATTTGAGTCAAAGCTTCCGTGTCTTGACAGTTAAGTCGCGAATTAAAATTATTAAAAATACGATGATGTTAGCTAATCAATTACAATATGTAAATTTAATTTAGTTAAATATTAAAAGTTAGTGGAGTTTATTAAACTTTTTATGAATTTTTCAACATTTATCAGTACTTTTTTAACCGTTTAACATACCTAACCTCACTTTATTATGTTTTTGTAATGAACAATTACAAACGTAAACAAAGTATTATAATTATCATTAATGTTTGCGTAACCATGAAAACTTCAAGAGTACTATTCATTTTTATTTATTTATTAGTAATATCCATGGATTTTCAATGATTTTAATTCGTGACTTAACTGTTAAGACACGGAAGCTTTAAATCAAATTTGACTCAAATATTCTTTTCTATCAGTGTATTTAACTTTTTTCTTGTAAAATGCTGTGGTATTTTAATTTTTTGTGGGCGATTAGATTTACTCTAGGAATTGTCAGAGAAGAATAAGCAGCGATGTATTATACAGAAATTTTTAAAAGATTCATGAAAGTTTAGCAACTTTTAGTAATTTTTTAAAAAGAAGATTATAATTTTTAAAATAAATTTTATGGATATCTGATGGTTTTCTTTTAAATAAAATCACCGTCGAATGGAATTAAAGACACATGGTAGATATTTATGTATAAACTACTGTGTTTATCGAGTTCCATTGCAGATCTTTAAAACTAATAAAAATTGCAACAAAAAGTTAAAGTAATTAAAAACGTGACGTACGGAGACAATATATAATAAATAATGAATGAGAAATCATGTGCTATATTTATTCCGGCTGCTTAATTAACTATCGGTAATAACAGGCACTTTGGTTTTGCATGAATCACACGTGTACTTTCTAAACACTTTGCAAAGCAGGACAAAAATGCTTGATTGAACTCTAATCAACGTGAAAAAAAAAACGAAACAAAAGTCGACAGATTCAATCAAACTATAGCTGAACCATGAGTTATTTACTTGAATTAAAAAAAAAGCAAGCACAAAAATACTTTGTAGATCCTTACCTGAGAATAATTGAGCGTCTGGGAGACGGATTTGGAGACGTAGAGAATCCGACCGCGATCGCATCCGACGACGAAGACGAAACCCTCGGCTGCCTGCGAATGAAAAAAAGAAGCGTTATTTTATTTTATTTTTTATACTAAAATTTGAACCGCACTTTTCGATGCCTTGTTCTTTTATTAGGCACAGTTCGCACCCGTATGGGATTTTCTAAGGCTGCGGGCGCGCCTGGGGAAGGCGACAACCCCTTTCTTTATCGCACCTTTTATTTTCCCAGAAGCTGCGAAGGTCTCGCGGCTTCTCTTTATTTATTATACGGTTTTACCTTCGTGCCTGGTTGTGCCTTACGCGAGAAGCTCCTCTTTTCGCGAATGAATCAGCCGTGTTGAAGAATTGTTTTAACATCAAATTATATTTGAATTTAATTTGATTAAAGAAAACTAAAATATTATCTGCCGAGTATTATATTGAATCGTTGCTAAATACTCTGATCGACCTTCTTGAAATTCTTCTGATGTAAGTTTCATAAATTCGCGTTCATGTGCAGACACTAATAGCATACAGATTCTGAACGCTGCAGTTTCAATGTATAGTAAATTAAAGTCCACATCCTTTGCGGAGGTTCGAAAGCCTCTAGCCGCGCCTGTACCCGCGAGGTACTGGTTCTGCGGTGCCGCATTTCTCAGCTAATAATTAATTTGACAATGTGAAATTGAGCGGATATGCGGGGCGCTCGGGTTGCGTAAGTTAGAGCCGCGCCGCGGGACCGTGAGAATGCGCCGCTCGCGATTCACGCGGACCCACCGAATCGGCCCGATAAGAGCGGCGCCGGGCCCGATTTCCGCGAACTCGATCCTTAATTCTCACCGATTTTCGTAAGTCCCGATCTGCCGGTTAACTTTCAGAAATTAAAGCTGCACGAAGTTTCCATTTTCGCGGAGAATAGCTCGCGTGTACTAATTAGATGTCTGCTACAGTATTTTGTGCAGTGTTTATTTTAATTAATTTTATTACTGTGTATATATATTGAACGATCTCAGCGTGTGTGTTTTAAAGGAATTTATGTTTTTGATCTGCGGACTTAAATAAATTTACGTAGTGCAAATTGGAGTTACATTAAATGATATAAATATTAGGTACGGCGGAATTTACGTGAACGTAACTTTCGCTCCTTTTTCATATATACTTCTTTTTTTATTGAGGCACTAAATTTTTTAACATTCAACAAATACTTTGTATAATTTTATATCGAAATATCTAAAATAACGTATTTTATGTTAAAAATACAATACTTAACATTCAATTACTAATTTAACTAATGAACCATAAAAAATGACGATCCCACTTTTCTGCCTACAGAAAGTATTCTTCCCGAAATTTTGAAATGCGATCGCTATATCGGAGCAGCGCTCCAGGCGTATACAAAAGGCACTCTCGACTCGAATGCACGGGGCGTGTATACATATATATATAAATTAACGAAAGCGGCGAGCGGATCGAGTCGTGACCGAGGCGCGAGGCTGGGGCGCGGGTGTGGTCAGCGCACGCGGGCCCCGTTACCGCGGGAGGTACGAAATCTGCGCCGACTTCCGCGTTCGCGAGCGTTACTTTCGCGGGACTGGATCGAGCACCTATCGCGACTATTCGGCTTTATTTTGCCGCGCGAGAGTAACGCAGGGATGAGTTTTCTTACATCGAAAAAATAAAAAAAAAATAAGTATAATTTCTACTTTTACACAGTAGATTCAACTGTCAAATTGCAAGTTAATTTAACTTCTGTAATTTAAATGCCGAATCTACTTTTCTGTATATCTTTTAAGAAATGTTACTTTTACTGATTTTACAAAGTAGTTTTACTTTTCCTAATCTATAGCAGTATCACTGTTGCGAATAGCAGTAAGGACTATTTCTTTTTCTTTCGGTGTATCGAAGATGAAAAAATATTTTCACGTATACAGAGGGGTGAAATAATTAAAAATATTTTATAAATAAGGGTTTGACCATTCGAAAGAAAGTGCGTCGTTATGGAACTATAAATATGTAATAGTACATTATTCACAATGGATGAAAGTGCAGTATTACTGCCCAAGCGAAAAGTTTTCAACACAAGAATAGAGTAAGGACTGGAATTTATTGGAGGGAATAATGTACTTTTCATTTGTTTGCCATTCGGTACTTTAGGCACGATCCCCATATAATGGTCAATTTATTTCAATTAAATATAGCTATAAAATATTTCAAAAAATAGTTATACCGGTAATAATAACGCACTTTATTCCCTGTTTAGAATAAACAATGAAGTTTTTATTCGGGGATCGAATTGCAGTATATAATGATCCACTTGACAATTAATTGCGACATAAAATCAGTGCGTTACATGGATAAGCCGCAGCTTGATCAATTGCACTTGCAATCGACTCGATAAACTGCTAACGGAATCTTACTATATACAAACACACTGAAACGCATGCACACACGCGCTAACAATCGTCCGCCTCTGTACGCGTACATAATCGCCTCCTGCAAGGCAAAAGCATATTTCGCTCGCACTTAGTCCCATGGACTTGGAAGCCGCGTAAGACGGTTATACATTCTTCGGTCTGTTTCCCTCTTCACTCGCGGCGCAATATCGCCTCGACAACGTCAGATCCTCTTTCGAAGATTTTACGAAGCCGTCTCCTTCGAGAGAACGCGCAATTACGTGGGGGGCAGGTGTCCCGGCCAACGACACAATAATTCGCTCGCGTTATGCAATCGATGACCGATAAATGGCTGAATATGCCCCTTTCAACTTCACTTCCCGGCTCGTTCATGCCATTGTTAATTCTAAACTTTTGTGCTATGTGACACTGATTTATGTTTTCCTGATTTTTCAGATTTTTTATTGCTTCAAGAGAGAGAGAGAACTGTTTTTGTTGTTGCCAAACTATAAGTGCGTCATGAGATGCTGATTTCTTTTTTATTTCGGTTTTTCATCCTTATGATAGTAAATAACGTAATAATTATTCTTTTTTTTTTCATAGCTCATACTTGTTTTTAGAAAATAATTATTTGTTTTGTTTTAAGATTCAAGATGATCGAATCCACATTGATAGACAGAATTTTTTATGCTTTGATTTCTCGAAAATTTTATCATCAATTAATTATTCCGGTCACTAACAATACGAATAAGAAAAGTGAACTATAGACCTCAATAGAAATTCTGAAATTATCCTTAAGTCTCATTCCTTTACGTAAACTCATGGAATAATAAGCACAATTCTGTAATCTTCGTTCCGCTCATTTTGAAATTAAATCGCGACTCTGACGACTGGGCCCCGATGAAACTCAAGGAAACGGAGAGCCGTCAGTTCGTTATGCTGCGAGTGTCCGAGCGCGCAGAAAATTTCGTAGCATATCTGCGGACGCAACAAAGGGAAAAACCAGTTCACCCCATTATCCGCTATCATTCGCATATAAATTCCCAACACCTCGCAATTACGTCGCCCGCCGATCCAATCGCTCGTAAAGCATACTTACGTACGCACTGGTGGCGGCGACTGCCTTTGCGTCCAGTCCGATCAGTATACAAACAAAAGGCTCGCCGATGAAAGCGCAATTATTCGTCATTATTCGGGCGCGGCGTTTCGTTACCCGCCGTGCGCGACAATGAAAAAAGGCTAACGGCGATTCCAGTATAAATTAATCCGGACTTTCGAGTGCCGCGGGTGGGTGTATGTGTGTGTAAGCGTCTGTGTTTAGTTGTACGCTTACGTTGAGCGTATTCGCGGTAATGATTATGCCGGCCGTCGAGATAAGGCCCCGGAGCAGCGCTTATCTCGCGATAATAGATCGCGGTGCACCTTTTTGAAACTCGCGTGCGCAGGTTCACTCGTGAAAGGTGCATAAAGATATTGCCGGGTGAATATTATTGGTGTGAGGCTGCGTGTGTGCAGGTGCATTTTTTCCTTGGCTGAGGGTGGCTTATACGCGGATAAATTTTTTTAACGAAGTATATGTTTTTACTGAGCTTGATAATTTTATGGCTGTATATCTTTTACGTTATTTTATTTGCTAAAGGAAATGTTTATATAATTTGTATAGAAATTTTTAGTGTGTTATTATTATTTCATATTTGTACTTAAGGACTCTCCAGCCCGTTAAATTATTGGAAATATAAACAAATAAATGATTTATAGGTCCCACCGTTTCCTTAGCGAAGTCAAATTGTTTTGCAAGTAGGATACTTATGTTGGGCTATCAATGTCTATACTAAAAAACGATTTTCTTCTTTTAACATGCACTTCTGATTTCTGAGATCGAGCTTCACTTCTCAATGTTCTTCGAATTTTCATTCGGATGTGACCACTGCTTTTTTCTTTTAATATCAATTTTCTGATATTGCAGATGTAACTTTAATTTTAAAAAATAATTGAGTAGTGCTTATTGACTTTGGAAATAAAAATAATTTAAATTGCGCGCTATTTCACGCAATTCCGTAATAACTAGATCTAAATTTAATACCTCATGGTAATGACAACAATCCCAATAAATTTTAAGTAAAGCAGGATCATTTGGTATAGAATTTTTTAAATCTTAAGTATACGGTTTTACCTGAAGAATGAGAGTCTTGAGCTCCTGGTCGCTGAGAAAGGCAGGCTTGTAGTGTCCCTCGGTGTACGAGGTTACGGCACCGAGTATCGTTTTGAGATGCTGAACCGCCATCCTGAGGACCGTTAGTTTGTCCAATTTGCGCGACATCGCGTGGCACATTGGAACCATTGCCGACAATTCCGTAATGTATGTATTCATTTTGTCCCTCCGACGTTTCTCGATCTCACTGTGATTTTGCCTGAGTACAATTCGTAAAAAATGTAACTCATATTTAACTTAATTAAATAAATATAAAAATTTTAAATGTATACCCATTTTTTCATTTATTAAATTAAACATTTATTCATAAAATGAACAATTTTTAAATTGATAGAAATAGTTATTCTTTAAAAGCATAATATGCATTTGCGTTTGCGAAAGCAGTTACGTGGGTGGGGTGTAGTTATGACGGAAGAAAGCTTTTCTTATTTGTCGCAAAGAAACAAGGAAGCCACACGTGGATAATCTAAGGTCACTTTTGTTTTCTATAAATAATCACGAGTATAACTATTTTTACTCCATCTTACTGCGTCGTCGTGTAACCAAATCTAAATTTGCCTTGACATAGTGAAAAAAGTGATACTACTGTACAATACATTTATATAGGAATATAAGCCTTTGTAGATATTTGTATTATTATTATACTTTTTTAATGTTGAATTTTTTTCTGCTTACTTTTTACTGTCATCGTTTGATCGAACCGATTTGGCATCATCACCTTGATCGTCTCCCAATTCGTTACCGTCCCTAGAAAAACAAAATGAAATAAACTTTCGTTTAAATAACCTAATTAAGTTTCTTAATAATTAAAAAACTTTAAATAAAATTTTATAACTATAAACGTTTAGCCTGCAACTTCACTCGTAGATTAATTTCGTGATTCTTCGTAAAAAATAAAGTCGTATACTTTTAAGCCTTTTAAAAAATAATACCTCTATAAAATGTAAAACTGTAAATTTAGCAACATAAAAAAGATTGTTTCACATCGTAAAGTAAATGTGATCACTTAAAATTCTTCCCAGCTTTCTAAAGGATCAATTTTAAGTGGCCTACTAGCAGTGCTGCAGTATATAACGAAATATCGCAGTCAATTGGTTGTTGTCGTTTTGCAGTAATTGAACTATAATTATACTACAACTCGATGTGTATACTAATCTAGTTGCATTAATCTGCCACTATAGGTGTAGCAATTTGCTCCATAATATTTAACTACATTTTTGCAAATTTTTATCAAATCATTAAAGAAAAATGTTACATGCGGAAAATTGCAATATTACTAAAAATGCTAAGTACGATAAACATAATTTATTTTATTTCTCAATTAAAGTTCAAGTGTATTAATTGTTTTATTATTACTACAATCCTGAACTTACAGCCGTCTTAAATAATTATTTTTATCAGACAAAATAAATAAAAAAAATTTAACAGTAAAAAACGAATAAATTATTTATTTATACTTCGCTGCACTGTACACAATGCATTCAAGTTATACCGCATACGTTGAATTCGTATACTATTTTACTGTATAAAAAATTAAATCTCAATCTATCTTCAGTCCTCAAAAAAAAGAAAGCTTAACAAAGGAGGCGTGATGCAGTCCACGTTCGATTGAAAAATTATCGTTCGACATCGAAAGCATTATCACGCAGCTTAACTGGAGAAAAGCCGGGTCACCGCTTAAAGCCGACGGCTATGCCTCGGATGTTTATGAATTATGCAAAGGAGCGAAAGCCTCGATTACATATCGATGTGCATATATACAGGACCACGGCGAGTCCGTTGCGTCGATCGCGATAGCCGATTAACGAAAACCGACGTTGCGGTTACGCAACGAAGCACACACGTACAGGCGCCGATCTGCTTCGTAAACTTTTGCCGATTTTTTTAAAAAAAAGGGGGACCCGATGGTTAATGTGCACAGCTTTTGGAAAATTGCACTTTTTGTTTACTTGAATTGTTGACCGTTATTTTGTCTGCTCGAGCGTGGCCGATTTATTCGAGGATAAAGGACGTCGGTGGGAGCGGGATAATTTTTTTTTCTTCTGGTATACCAACTGGGTTTTATGTAAGAGCAGAGAAATGTGCTACGGGAAGTCGAGGTGTTTGAGCTTGAATTTTTGCGAGGACTACAGGTAACTATTATGATTAAATTTGATCGTAAATTTTGTTTTGTTATTTTTCAATTATTTATTGAGTTGCAAAGAAGTTATATTTATCTTAATTGAAAAACTCTTATTAATTCGTCTTATGCTTGTTAAAAAAAATTTGACTGTACTTTTTTTTGTTTTACGATTAATTTTATAATTTTCTTGACGTTTAAGATTACGACGCAAAAAATCCGAGAAGTTAATGAGATAACAGTTTTAAAGCTTCAAATCTTCAAACACTTAAGTCGTTTGTAATTGAATTTATTTATGACTTCAATTTCTATCACAGTAATTTTTTTTCAAGATAACGTTGATCGTTGTAAAAAAAATCATATTGTCATTCTAGTGATCGAATAGTGGAGAATACCCTATAAAATTAGATGGAAGCAAAAATATTCTAATCTTTTTCGATCTCCTCTCTCCCGCCCAACAAAAAAGAAATCTCAATATTTTCTAAATTAAATTCAAAGCTATACGAGATCGTGAAATGTTAATAAACGAAAGGTGTTTATTTTATACATAAACTTCAGTCTCATTCCATCTTTTTTTTTTTAATAAAAAAAGTCTAAAAAGGATCATGGTCTTTTAGATACCGTAGCTCCTCGTGAATTAAACAAAATTTTATCGCCGCAGAAAGTCTTGGCAAGTTATCAATGGCGAGCGGGGCGTTTATACGACCTCTCCATCGGAAGACTTTTCAAGGCACTTACGCCGTTTGCAGCTTTGAACTTCCGTCGAGCGGAGATCAAAGGGTTGACGCAGGAGTCGGAGGTTAAGCGAGGCTTCTACCTACCCACACGAATGTTCATTCAAAACAGCTGTTCGACACTTCTGTGGGGTTTCACTTCGTCAATTTCGATGCAGCGATCACGTCAAGTTTCGCGAACGTTTATTCTCTCAATTGTACTTGAAAATCTTAATGAAACAAATTTACGAATGCAGGTTCAATTGTTTTAACTGTTCGTTTGATTTTTTAAACAAAAAAATTAAACATTTTTAATTCAGAATTTTATACTGTATTGTAGACTTTTATTATTTAGAATTAAAAGCTTTATTCTTTGAATAGAATGAAAAATGTGTTTTACGTGTATAATAAAGTGTAAGGTACGATATATTTATCCAGTTCTTAGAGCCTGACATATTTATAACAATCACTCGAGTTTTTATGGCATAGTGTTAATGCTGTGTGAAAACCAGAGTCTGGCGTAAATGTCTTTGCTTAAAGTTTTTTTAATATTTCGATAATAATTGAAGTGAAATGTAGTGTCAATAACTTTTTAACAGATTAAAGAATTCACGTTGCTCAAAATAGTATTGTACAAAATAAAATACTCTTACTATGAATATTTTTTATATTTAATTACAATTTTTATTTACTTTTTTACTTTCTAGAATTTTGTCTCCAAAAACAGTTATTTCGGTACAAGAATCGAAATAAATTTACAGTAGCTAAAATTACATAAAGTATTACTTCACAATATCACGTAACAGTGGAGTGTTCATAATAAGCAAACTTTTAAGCTTCGAATGAATCGATGCTTTCCGCTGAAAAAAAAATGAATTCTTTTTCACGTCATCATTCATTCCATTTTACAGGATCCTCTAGTAAATGTTTATTACGATCGAAAAAAAACGAAAGAGAATTACTTACTGACTCAACACTTTGCGCTTCTTCACCTGATGATCAGGTTCATCGGTAGACGAGGAAGTATTTCGGTCGGAATTGAGTCCACCGGGCTCGCTTCTCGCCTTTTGATTGTGATGGTGATGGTGATGATGATGGTGATGATGATAGTGACGCTCGGAGCTATCGGCCCTGGTGCGGCCCTGCTGCTCGGGTACCATGGCAGCAGTAGGCTGCCCGTCCATGTGCTGTTGGTGCTGCTGCTGCTGCTGGCCGGTAGGGCCCGCGACACTGCCGGGTGGGGCCTTAGTAGGGACAACGACCGGCACCGGGGCTATGGCCTCGGCGGCCGTGCCGCCGCCGGGCCCCGGTCGCGAGGAGTCCGCGCGGCCCAGGTTTCCTCCAGGTACCCCAGCCGCTGCAGCCGCTACTGTCGCGGCCGCCTCGAAATATACTGTCGAGCACGGATCTCTAAAAAAAGCAAAGAAAAGGAGATGATCTTTCGTACTTTCGATTGTTGTAACATTTTATTTTGCTGATAACATTAATTTTCCGGAGGTCGTGATGTTTAAATTATTTTTAAACTTTAAGTACAGAAAATAGTACATTTTTATACGGGTGCGGAAGTGAATTATTTGCGTCGGGAGACGTTTTTAGGCCGAGCGAAGCGAGGCCGAAAAGTCTCCCGAGGCAAAGATTCACTTACGCACTAGTGTGAAACCGTATTTTTCTCCACGAGAGCCGCAAATCGCATGCAAACATGCGTATTTGAGGTTGGAGTGGAGAAAATTAGCTTTTCAGCAAGAGGAAGAAATAAATTCTTCTATTGGTTCATAATAATATATTTTTTTTTATTTAAAAGCCTAATTATTATATTTTTGAAATATTACAGCAAGTAAATTATTTTTCTTTTATGTTCAGTTGATCAAAGAAATAAGTACATATTAACCCCCTGCATAAACTTTTATAATACCAGTATACCCATCATTTAAGACTCATCGTCTTATAGAAGAAAATTAAGAAAACTGACCGTTCCAATTGTACAATTTCTGCGTTATATATTACAATAATTTATACCATTTATAGCCTTACGTAAGGCGTAATTCCAAAAAAGTTCGAAATTCCTGAAAACATACCAACTACCTTTTTCCCTTCTACGAGTAATTCCCAAGCTCTTCATGAAAATTGAAAGATCTGCAATCTATTAGTTATATCCTTATTGCTCATCGACATCAGTGCACAAAATACGAGGAAACGCGCAGCGGTGCGCGGCGCAAGGAAAAAAATAATGAAAAGTCAAACGCGCCAAGGTC
The DNA here is from genome assembly GCA_018906775.1 of Sycophila sp. Sp_5. Taxonomy (NCBI): domain Eukaryota; kingdom Metazoa; phylum Arthropoda; class Insecta; order Hymenoptera; family Eurytomidae; genus Sycophila; species Sycophila sp. Sp_5. Next base: position 1,274,306 of record JACCID010000048.1, on the reverse strand, counting down.
GACCGCTTATCTATCTGGTCGGGCGAGCGTCGACGACGACGACGTCGCCGAATGACGATGTCGGTGTTGCAGCGCGGTGATGTAACGCCGCAGCGATTAGCGTAATTCCATTTGGCTGCGAAACACGAGCTTAGAGTCGCGCGAAGCTCGAAAGTTAAGGAAAGCTCTCTCGACGTCAATCGCTTTTTTTTACACTTTCCGTGTACACTTTTCACAATAATTTTTTTTTTATTTTCTAAGATACGATGAGTGCAGTATCAACGAGATTGAGGCGAAACAGGAGCTTAAAGTCGTGGAAATGAGGAAAGCTCGAAAAAGCTCTTTCGATGTTAATCGGTTCTTTTTGTGCAATTTACGATGGAATAATTTTATTGTATGAGTTCAATATTGTCAAGATAGAGGAGGAGCACGATCGTATAATCGTGCAAATCTCGAATGTCGAAAAAATCTGTCTTGCTATCGATTGCTTATTTAATTACGTTTTTCGAGAGAATAATTTTTTTGTTCTTATACGTAGATTGTCAATGATGCTCGACATTAGTAAGCTTGTTAATGGAGACATTCTTGATTTATTTACTGGAGCTACAGTGTTTCTTATCTTTGGAGATGACGATAAAAAGTTAACACGCTCGGAAATAGTATCTTCCATCGATGCAAATTAGGCAGGATAATTTGCGCAATAAATTGTACAATGAGTTTTTCATTTCGTATATCTTATGACTTTTATAAAAAATATATTCTACAACAATTTTTTATTTTGGAAAGAAGATGATTTTGAATTACTGTACAAATGTCCCAAATAAATCACGTTTCCAATGCATAAATCTTTGCAAAATAAGAAAAAAAAACAAATACAACGAAAATCATGTGCAGTAAACTATCGAGCAAAGAAGCAATAAAAAAATTCAACACATTTTACGATTTGTGCAAAATTTAAATATTTATTAAGAATCTATGATTTTATTCGCGACGAAAGATTTACAATAATTGCCATCGTTGCGTAATGAAACTCATATTGTCTCCTGCTGGCTCTAAATTAATTTGCCATGAAACTCATTGAAATCACTGAAGGCTGAGTACTAAATAATTGGCAATAGGGGTAAGTTGTTTATTGATCAGCGATACGGCGAGCGCGCTATTGCGCAATAATATGCCGCGATTCGAAGAAGCAACTGCGTAACATGTTACATTAATAAAATACTCACTTCTGCTAAATCGTTTAATCATTAGATAATGTCATTTTTCTAAATAATCTAAAAAGTTTACGTTTTACTCTACAAATAAGGAAAAAAATCTGATTACACTAGAATGTATTATTATCATTTTTAATGGAAGAAAAGATTTGGTTGCTAAACAATAAAAAAAATAATACTTTTTTTGCAGCTTCACTGTCAACGATGATGAAGCAGAATTATTACAAATTTGATGCGGAGCGTGTAACGCAACGTTACAATGTATTTCTTTTAACAAAGCATTAATCTTGCAATATCGCGATTGCGTAAATAAAGTGCTGTGAAAAATGGAAAATGTTACTTCATTCGAGTAAAAAAATCACTCATCACTCTGTGACTGAAAACATTGAGTTTCTCTAAGCTCGAGTTGCAAGCATACGTTTGGAACAAGTTATTGAGGGTGTGAAAAAAGTGCATAAAATAGAAAAGTTCTGTTCTATCGATTTCAGTAGAGCGGTTTCTACCTCACAATAAAAAAAAACAGTTTCTTCAAATATTCTTTTACACTCGCAATTTTTCCTCTAGCTTACATATGTAGACAAATTGACCGTACCACCATCCAATAATTCAGACTAAAATAGGACGATAGAAAAATTCATCTCTATTATGTCCGAATTCAATTTTTTTAAGATTCAAAAAGGTTCTCTTTTAATAAATATCTAAATATTAATTTAAGATCTTTTCGAGATCGCTATTTTAATACAATATTAATATTAGTTTAATATATTCAATTTTTTCAATTCTCTATACATAACATCTTATAAAAATCGTTTTAATCTTAATAAGATCTTATATTTAAAATTGTTTTTAAATTTATACGTGTTGAACTAATATTAACGTTGTATTAAAACAATGATCTCGAAAAGATGTTAAATTGATTTTTAGGTGCTTGTTAATAGAGAATCGTTTTAAATCTTAAGAAATCTTAAATCCGGACATAATAAAGATGAATCTTTTTATGGTCTTATTTTAGTTTGAATTATTTTTACGCGGGAGGATTCACGCGCGTCCCTATGACTACCAAATCGGAAGGATAAAAAGAAGGTGAAGTTCTCCGAAAAAAAGTCTTACTCTTGGACAGGCGCGAGGTTGAAGTAGGTCCGCTGAGACTGTTGTTGGTGATGATAGGCGTGTCCGGAGTTGGGTACCGCGGCAGCGGCGGAGGAGGAGGCAGCGGCGAGGCACGACGACTCCGGGCGCGGCCTCAGCTCTCCCAGCGAGATGAGCTCGCGCGGCTCCTTAGCGGACTGCTGCTGCTGGCGCAAAAGCTCGCCGTAGCTGTGCGCAGCTTGACCCTCCTGAGCGACCATATCCGCCGGGACCTGCGGTCCGCCACCGGCGAAGTCCTCGATTAGGCCGGCGCCGTCGCCTGTCGACCGACAACGGTGCGCCTGCAGCTGCTGCTTGGCGGTCGAGACCTCGAAGCTGTCCACCACGCTGCTGCAGCCGTCCAGCGAGATTCCACCCTCGTCTGTTGAGCAACGATGGGTTCACGAGGGTTCGAATGTTATTTCCTGATTTTTTTCATTTTATTCTTGGGGCGCATTTTTTGCGGTCGCAATAGTTTTATTTTTTTAAGAGTTAGAAAAAATTAAAGAGTCTGTTGAATGTTAAATTAGTGAAAACCCACTAGATTTTCAAGTAAATAATTCTTTATTATTTTCTTATTTATTACATACGTCTAAATTATTACATACGTCATAAATCTTTTTAAAACATTTTATTTATTTATTCAACATTTTGAGTCAGTGAAGACAGTGCTACTTAACTCTAAGGTATTTTGAAAAATTACAAATTTCATTTATATTGAAAATAGTAAAGAGAAAAAATGATTTTAATACGTGAGACGTTCTCATTATAAGTTTCCTAGGAAACATTTGCGCACAGCTTTCGTAAAAGCACCGAATGTTTCATTAGCGTTTTCCATTAACTCATTATCAATTAATGTTTTGCATCTCATTAGTATAACAAAGATTTACACTGTGCTCGATTTTTTTGTGCCAGCAGACCAAACGATTAATTATTTAAACGTCAAAATGCAATAATTTATACTTCCTTAGTTCAAACATTTCTCAAAAAAACAAATTTAACAAGGGCGCACAGTAATGTGAATTTTCTGAGTCACCGTCTGACCATAACCGACTTGTTCTACTTAAACATTATTTTTTCATTCAAGGTAAGCCTATCAATTAAAAATTTTCCTTTTAGCGTGTCACTTAATTGCAAAATAAGGAGTATTGCTATCTTTTACAATATGCAAATTAAAATTACGCTTTTAGCGAATGCCTCTAAAATTTTTATCAAACTAATATTTATATTTGGCAAACAGGAAATTCGTATTTTACGAAATTAAGCGTCCGATGATCAACCTTCTTTTTGTTTATTTTTTAAAACGTGTACTATTTTACTTTCGCAGCGAATAATGATGAGATTATCGGAATTCGATAAATTCAGAAACAAGTGGAAAATTTAACCGCGTTCCGAGTATGCCCACGGTGCTTACCGAAGAGCCTGTACATCCAGGTAGCGGCGGATGTGGCGGCATCCTCGATGGCCTCGGAAGGCCTCGAGCCTTCTTCGTCTTCCCTCGCGGACGACGCCTCCTTACTCACGCCTCCTCCTCCTTGCCAGTAGGCCCCGACGCCCGCCGTCGAGAGCCGGTCTCGGGGCGAGCCTCGTCGAGCGAAGCTCCGCTCTTCTCAGGTGGCCGAGCTTTCAAGAGCTGGCCATGGTGAATGTCACTTTTGGACGATTTTTTTTATTGGGAAGAATCGCTTAGTATCGGGACGTCACAGAAAACTAATTTAATATATGCTTGACTTTTTATTGTTGCATTTTTAGTTCGTTGTCGAGTGAAGCTCCGCTCACTTTAGTTGGTCGAGCTTGCGTGAGCTGGCCACGATCAATGCCACTTTTCGACGGTTATTCTTTTAAATTAGGAAGATGAAAACAGTGTCATAGTGTCACAAAAAGATGGTTTAATGTACACTGGATTTCGTTACTGCTGAATTTATTTCTATTGTACATAATGAACACTGCTTTTCAAAGAATTTCATAATTTGGTGAAGTTAAAAAATATTTGTCCCGAAGTTATCTGCCAATTGGTTTCTAAATATCACTTCTCAATTTTTTTTCGTTTAAAAAAATCTCTGATTGAATAAAATAGATTAAGAGATTAACTTTTTGTGGATTAAAATTTTTCTAATCAATGTCATTAAAAATCTTTGAAACTGCAATTGAATAACTAAAAATTCGTAATTTTATAAATGTTGACGCACTGTTCAGTTCTTGAATAAAATTTTATACTCCCACATCCTGCGGACTAGTAGTTTGATCATTGCTTCTCAAATTTCCACAGAAATTACAAGAGGTACAATGAAGCACCCACGAAAATCACAGTTGTATGTTACACTAAAAAGCAGAGGAACTCACGCCACAAAACTGAAAAGCTCGAAAATCACATGGTCACAAAAAAGCACCGAATTTGGAATTACAGCCATCTCGACCGCGAATCCACAAAAAGGGTCATCCTCCTGGGACGAAATCGCGAAGGAGCGCGCGATAAGAGGGCCGTAGGCGCAGCGTTCGGACGAGGCCACGCGATCTAGCGGGTATCACGAGAGCGACTGGAAGTGGTCGCGCGACCAGAAAGCGTGGAAGGCCACGTGGTCGCGTGCCGCTCTCGCGCGACCGCAGGTGGGAGTGACTCCGAGTGCGCGGGCCGCAACAGGCGACGGAGGAGGGCGCCCGGGCAACCCCCCTGGACCGCCCCCTCCCCTCTCCGTAGGGGTGGGGGCGAGCGGATGCGTGCGCACCCCACCCCCGGGGGATGGACGCACCGATACGACAAGGCTACGTATGGTTTTGACTCCGTTTTTTTCATGAAACAATCCATTGCTTAATGTTGCCGCAATGAATCATTCAATTGCAATTTTAATTTGCCACGAATTATTCTTAATATATTTCAAATCATTTTTAAAATACTGCTATTGAAATAAATCCAGGGTTCAGTTCTTAAAAAAGGAGGAAAGCGGGATCAGTAAAAAGGGATTCTCATAAGTATTATCTAATATTGTCCGTAATATTTGAAGTGTTTTCGACAAAGTGTAATGCACGCGAACATATGAGAAAAGTTTCTTTTCCCTTCTGCACTTAAGATTCGCGTCACCCTTCGTGTACGCATATATGAAAATTTGTTCTTTGTATATAAAATTCAATATAAATTCGATCGTCTTGAGAAAACTAAAATTGAATTTGATCTCCACCATAAAACTAGACATCGCTATCTAAAAAATCCCCACCCAAAATTATCCTGAAAATAAATAAATAAATAATCGGCTGACATTCAAATCCTAAGGGGAATAAATACTTGACCGCAACCTTTTGCAACTTGCAGATGTCACTTTGATCGTGGAAAATGATGCCTCGGCATTGCAACTAACCAGCGGCGATGATCGTTAAGTCGAGCTTACGCCGGCACAACGTGAGCGTCTCCCCGTGCACTCGTTAACTACCGCTGTCCTTGCCAGCGGCTTTCGACAATCCGTTTGAAGCGGCCGGTCTGTCCACTGCCGGCTCATTAATTAGCGCGTTATCGCCTATCGTCGCTTGACGTAAATGCAAATGCCGGATCATCGCGGGATAGCCCTATCGATTGACGATTATTTTCTTTTCATTCTGCTCTTTTTTCAACGAGTCAATTAGTAAAGTAGGTTCACGCTCAGTGAATCAAGTCAGTGTGCATCGATTTATTTTTATGCTTTTTTTTTAATTGACTATACGAATGAAGAGAGAAATTGAACCTTTAATTTAATCGATTTTTTTCTTAAGTAAACTAAATAAAAAAAGTAACAGTGTTGAGTTGTATAGTTTACAAAAATTTAATTTAAAAATAAATTTATAATAAATATTTCTGTCGTAACGTTTCTATTAATTTAGCGACACTGATCGATATTTTTTTTCGCAGTCGATTCTCGAGTTACATCCTTTGTTCGAGGGAAAGGTGATAATCCAGATTACTTCTGTTATTATCCCGCGCGGCGGTCATTCGGGCAAACGATTGATTAGTAAAATGACACCGCCGGACTCTGGGCAATCCCGTGATTTTTCTCTTGACGCAGGAAAAAATCGTTTTTATTTTATTTTTATATACAACCTAACTTACATACAATATATATATATAAATAATTAAGTACATTATTGAATGAAAAAAAATAGCCATCTTCGACGCTCCATGAATATTTTAGTTTAATAGAAATCCGCTGCAACTATTCCATTTGAAATCTTATACAACGGCCTCGCACACTGTTCCCTCGACATGACAAATGCTAACAAACGAGCCCATTATCCATCCCAGCGACCATAAATCCATCGTTTACATAAACCTCCGGGCTCCGCTGGATGAACTATCGAGCAATTAGGTAACGGCCGTTGCTCGATCGACTGCAGCCCGTCCGGAGGTGTAGATTCGTACGACCAGAGTGCATGCGTTCCCCAAACAGAACACGCCTCCGCTCGCGTGAGCCGACGGTCGGCGTTAGATTCAGCGTAAAATAGACGCGGACGCACGAGAGGAGTCCGATTTCCATTGCCGCACGTGTCCAAAGCCGTGGAGGTTAAGGAGCTCACATCGTCTCAAGGATAAGTGGAGATATGCATGGAAGGAACTGATAAGGAATTTTATTCCGAATAGAGATGGAGGAAAAAGAGAATTATATTTCTGAGGATAATTTTTTTTTTCGTTTTTATTCAAATTTACCCGCGTTACCACCGAATTACGTCATTGAATCGTGTACCTTGAATATATGTTAATATTTTGTATTGAATTTACGAAAATATGAGTAGATGCATTTGTATGTGAGCAAGTAGTCAAATGAAAGAACTTTTTTCTTTACTTTTTTAGATAACTTCGGACGTAAATCATGCAAATAAAAGTTTTTTAAAAAAATTAGTACAGGTAATTCACTTACTAATATGAATAAATGTAATATTCAGTTATTCGTAAACGTGTGAAATAAAATTATAGAAATTATGTGCTATACCTCTGAATCTCGCTCGGAAGATCGTCGTCTGCGCTTCATTGGGCAGCTGCTCTCTCTAAGATCTGCAACAACGATAAAAGCAAAAAAATGTAGACTTTGGGGAAACATAGCACCTTTTGACAAAAAAATAAGGGTAACATCTTTTATGCGCCGTACGAGCGCATCGCGTCATGTAATTGCTTCTTTTTATAAATTCACATGCTCACATACTCTCCTTTTGCATTTCTCGGCAATTTTATTTTTGAACGGTGCCGCATATTTGCTGGCCACGGAAGTGTTGGGTTCGCAAAATTTTTCCACATATCACGTGCAATACCGCTTGATTCGATGCCACGGCATTAGTCTTCCGGTGAGCCCTCCGTTAATGTAAGCGTAATCTGATTACGACTAGACTATGACATTTTTTTTATTATCAACTGATTGCTTCTGGAAATTATTACCCTGCTTTTTGTGCAATCGTATTTGCTTCACAAAAATTTTCAGAAATACGTATTTTTCATAGATTTTTTAGTAGTACTAAAATTATCAATATATTTAATGCGCAAAAAGAAGGTCTTTCCTTTTAACAAATTTAATAAAACTTTTGTTCTTAAATAAATATGTATATAATGTAAATGATTAAAAAAAATTAATTATCAATAAATAGCTATATATTACACTACTTCATTTAAAGTTTTGAAAAGTGAAGGCGCCAAAGCTGATGATTAATCAATTTCTTTTTACTCAATTTTCTCGTACTGGCGACGAAAAAAAATGATAAACGTTTTGAAACACGAGTCGAGTTAATGTTTGTTTTTAATTCGACTGTGATTCGAGTCCGCGTTGAATTATTAATTATCGTGGAAAACACCATTTGCATTGCTCGAGTCATTGCAAGTAGATGCTGCTTAATTAATTTTTCAGATTTTCACACGGAGAATATTTCTCGCGAGTAAATACGGAATATTTGTTTCGCAGGAAAACGCAGAGCAGAGAAACTTTTCGATCGTTCCTTTTTTTCTCGCTTAATTGGCGGAAGGCACGACGACTCATATTTTTCTTCATTCATCTTACAATCCAGCGAGCAAGTCGCGCGTCAAATTAACGATCTTCCAATTATAAAATTGATGCTTTTATTTACACCGTAATTAATGAATGTGCCGAAGCGACTGATTAGGCTGTCTATATGGTTCGTTTACATATATACTTAAAATTTAATAAAAACTACAATTAAAATTTTTAATTAATGAATCAATTATGTTAATAATTTGACTAGCGCAATGAAAATTAAATTAGTCAAGTAGAAATTTACATTATTTTTAGTAGATTCCCAAAAGAGTCGATGTAATCTCAAGGTTTATTACAAAGAAATTCATAATTAATATTACATTCTAATACTGCCTCCCTCGCGGTTTAACTATTAAGCAAGAATAATTCGCTGAATTAAGATAAACGTGCAGTTTTCACAAGGCCCAAGGGAGATAATAAAAAATTCATCCATATCTCTTCCCTCTCATCTCTCTCGTGCGAGCGCTTACAAGCAATAAATAAAAATCGAATTAATGAGCGATATATCGAAGGTAAATGATTTTCCAATAATTCACCCGCCGGCGAATGAACAAGTCCGCGGAAAATGGCGAAACTAAGCTAAAAAGGCTACATAAAGTGTATATAGCCCCGAGCGAGGCAGCCACCCCGAGAGAGCGGGATCAAAGTCGCGCAGTGTCCGCGTTGCGCAACGCGGCGCGTCGTAACGGTGCCCGGTGGCTGCAGATTGCGCAAGCTGCTGTGTACCGGCGTACGCCTGCTGCTGACGCCTCGAACGAACTGCGACTGACGGTTCCATGGAGTGAACCACTCGAAGGACCAACCGACCAGTGGGCGGGATGCCCCTGCTCTTTTTCACCCTCTCCGACTGGATATCTGGGTCACGGCGATGCGCTTTCGACTTTGTTCTTTCTGCTTTGCCTTCCTTCGGGTGCTCTTCCTTCTTCAATGTTAAGTAGATGCATTCGTTGTGAAATTAGTAGTACACGGAAAGAAAATTTTTTGTAAAAAATACTATACTCTTTTGTAACGCAAGGGCAGACTCAAGAAATACAAATTTTTACTAAAAAGTACACTGAAAAAAACTGCTTCAATATTATGCAAATTTAATACTGAATGAAAATTCCATCGGCGTACATGAATTATGATTAATTTACATTTTTACATTAATTTTAATGTACATTGAAATTTGCTTCTAGTAATTGCATTAAATTTAATGTTTTTTTTTACAGTGTGTAGTAAAATTTGTTAGACTTGTAGTCAAATTTAAATTTGATTTGTCGAGTCTCTCCGTGTAGTATAGAAAATAAATTCGAGTTTTAATAGGCACGTCGTTTTAAATGATAAGGAAATTATTTTTCTTATAAAAATGGTGAATGAGTATTTCAGTTGCGAACGTCACGATTTATTTACAATTTGAATTATTTTGTGGAATAATTTAATATTGTATAATGCATTCGAAGAGAAGTGCCGGAATGAGAAAATAGATCGATGCAATAAAAATAGAATAGCTCCTTGGAATCATATTTTTCACCGACATTAAAGTCAGTTACATTGAGATTGTTCGATACAGTATTATTACATCGTGAATTGGTATACAGGGAGTAACCGGCCTACAATCAACTGCTTGCAGGTTACATAATTCCCTCGGCACAAAGACGCACCGAGATGGAAAATGTGTACCGACCCTAAAGTCCCAGCCGAAGCCTTCCTTGCACGGCTTCACCGAGTTACTCCCGCTTTCTTGGCGCATTTTCCTTGAAAAGAGTCGACCGATCAATTGATGGCATTTAAAAATCTCACGATTATCATAAATCTGTAATAAAATGTTGCGATTTCATGTGTGGTATATTATATTTATGAAGTTTAGTTTATTTTTAATGAATTATAACTTCTGTTAATTATTGTCCGGAAAAACTAGAGTTAATAATTATTAATAAAAGAAAATGTAAATAATAGCCGTATAAAATTTTTGTTTTACGTTATATTTCATTTTCTTCCTCGTGAAAAATGTACACAGTTGAAAATTTATTCAATTCTAAACACTATTTTTGTGTTTAGAATTGAACGGACACAAAGAGAACACAATTTTTGTGTTTAGATTCGAACGGTGGTAACGATAACATAATTTTTGTGTATACATCATTAAATTGTGTTTAATTTTGACTGCTCCAGTAAACTATACAAATAATTAGTAAAAATTTATTTTAACACAATAAATACACTAAATTGTGTACTATATCGCCAGAAAGTACACAAATATTTTGTTAACTTACTATGCTTTCTTGTATGAATTACAAAATGTGTAAAATATTCAAACGTACACTCCCCTTCACATGCTTTTACCACCCTTCGGCAAAAATCTGGGAAGAAAGAAAGTTTTATATTATTGCGAAAAATGATCGCAGCTTCAAAATTCCGACGGCATTCTTTTCTGTGAAGCAAAAGCTTTAGAAAAATACATTTACATTTGAAAAAAAAAATTATATTTCCTCTTTTTATTAACATTTAAAAGCTAATAAAAAATTATTTTTGTAAATAATTAAACAAAAATATCATAAAATAGCATTTTTATATAATTTTACATATTTTTGCTCTATTGTTGCTTATTAATAAATAGTTTCTATTATGATTATTCAATGTAATTTAAATATTTTTTTTTTCAGAAACCTTATTTCACTTTAAATTTATGTTTTTTACTTCAAAAGACATCTTTTTCTTTATTAGAATTTGTTTCTATCTTTACTATCTTTTGAGATAATTGGAACAGAAGAAAACGATAAATTTCTTACTAGTATGATAATAACTCCGTTAAAAATGATTGTATAAATTTGTACGTCACCGCATTTTCAAGCTGAAAGCATAAGCTTTCAAATACCGTTGCGATTTTTGAGATGCGATAATCGGTTCAAAAACTATACGGAGTTTTATGAGGGTTAAAATTTTTGACTTTTTTATTAGCTTTTAAATATTAATAAAAAGAGGAAATATAATTTTTTTTTTCAAATGTAAATGTATTTTTCTAAAGCTTTTGCTTCACAGAAAAGAATGCCGTCGGAATTTTGAAGCTGCGATCATTTTTTGCAATAATATAAAACTTTCTTTCTTCCCAGATTTTTGCCGAAGGGTGGCAAAAGTATGTGAAGGGGAGTGTATATAATGAAAATGACAAATTATTTTTTCTCGGTACTTATATTTATTTTTCTTTTGAAAAAAAATATGTACATACATGAAAAATTTATTCTATTAAAAAATACTCAGTTACTATTACCAAAGTATCGCTGCTACTAATAAAAACATCATATGTTTTTAAATTATTTGGGAGTTCTGATAATTTTATTATTACATAATCTTCCGTATTTGGTATAATACAATCAATCGTTTTACACTGAAACATCTAACTCACTATTTACGCTTTGTAAGTTTTTAAAATTAGATTTTAAAAGATTGTACTTATTGAATCCAAAATTCCGTAGTTATTGCGTTCGTAAATTGTATTTTATACATTAATTTTGTGTCCTTACATGAAAGTACTAAAATTTTGTGTAGTTCTTAACTTTACATAAAAATAATGTAATTTAAACACATTCCTTGTGTTAACGGTAACACAAGAAAAAGTGTACATTAAACACAATTTTTGTGTAGTTTTTTATTGAACAACACAAAACACAAAATTTTTAACTGTGTACATATAGTTTTTATCCGTTATAAAATCAAGTACGCTCGAGAGAAAATTAAACAAAAAAATTGCTACACAGGAATTGTTGTAAAGCTTTATCTCCCTGTAAAAGTGCATACATTTTTTTCTTAAGAATATAACATATACCAAAGGATTACTGTTACTGCACTCATATAACTGAATATATTTGTACTCCCAAGTCAGCGGGCACAACGTCAGCGGACACTGAATTCGAAGGTGAAGAATAAAAGTTGCGCGTGTCGTTGGCGCAGCGGCCGAAAGACGCGCTTCGCGCTACGACGTCATCGTCGACTTCGCGTTCACTCGACGGCCAATGTCAAGGCCTCGCACAACCACGGGCCTTATCTTCCGCGAGTGCCGCGTGAATTGCGCAATACCGACTTTTTTATCGCTACTGCGCGGTCCATGGATCGGATGAACGAGTTCATGTTGCCATACTTTTACGCTTTAGACACCTTCGAACCAGTAAATCGTGATTGGTTTGGCCAAAATCACAAGCGAACTCGGAAATTTTCAATTTTTCTTTTTTTAATATAAATCTTTCAAGAATTAATTTTTAGAATTGATGCATTTGAAGGGGATAGACTTGGCCGCAAATAAAGTTCTTTTTTTATCTTGGAATAATAAATAGCATATTTTATAATTCTCAATTAACCCACCAACTAAATCTGAAAATGTGAAATCCACTGTGAAAATGTGAATAGTAAAAATTAATAAGTGAAAAGACGTTCGTGTGCTAAATATCTGAACGATTTTTCCCATAAAATATGTCACTACATTCAGAAAAATTTAATCTAACTGGTAGAAGAATCCACTAAATAGCACTGGAAAATCTACTTATTATAGTCAAACTTATTTATGCCGTGGATAAGCGGACCATCATTTATGATTAATTTGCTAAAACGTAAACGATTTCTTCTTCAAATAAGTAGATCATCGTCTTCTAATAAACAAGCTGTATGATAAATTCTAAATTTATTCATTAACTATTAGTTTCCATTTAATATTTTAATATAACAAGTAAAAAGGATTGAATAAATAAAAATCTCTAATAAATAGAAAAATATTAACAATCTACATGTTTATGATAAAATTCAGAGGATTCTATACTTCTTGTGAACTTATTGAAAATTATACTGAAGCAGACGTATTCTTCAATTTAATAAATTCATTTTAAAATTAAGTAGGTAATGTTTAGGTAGATTTGTTTACCAAGACCTAGAATCCATTTTTGTGAGTGTATTTATATTTTTACAGTGAATTTCAAATTTTCAAATTTAGAGAGGCATAAATAATTTTTTTCATTTTAGAGCATTGAAAATCGTTTAAATCGTTAGGTGAAAACTATAAAATTGAATAGCAAGCAATCAGCGCAGTGTTAAAAGAGTAAATTACAAAGAAATCCATGTAATAGTTGTAGATAAAACTATATCATTCATCTTTTTGATAAAGATCTTAGGAAAGGATAATCTACCTGAATCAGCGATGCACACTAACTGAATGGTTCTTTTACAACGCACTATTACTTGGTAAACGTATTTACAATTCGCTCATTTCATAATGCTCATTTAGAAAAATAATACACGAAAGCTTATTTAACTTTTAAAAATCTGTTATCTATAAGTAAAGATTGGCTAATCCCAAGCAGCGAGGCACGAGTAAAGTAATGACACTTGAAAATTAATATCGCAGTTTTGCAATACTTTATCTAATCCAATCGTGCATCATATCGTACAGCCACTTATAGCATTGGTAAATTGCATATACGAATCCGCGCTGAAATTACATCAATTACAAAATAACATTTATATGATATACGTTCATACATATATACACGTGCATATTCATACCTACATACACTGAAAAAAAAATTGTTAATTTTAAGGAAATGATTTACTTCAATAGTACTTATTAAATATTTCTTTGAATCAAGTAAATATTTCGTTAAAACTAAATGAATATATTTGTTTCTAAATAAATTTAGTAATTTCAAAAAAATAATTTTTTAACTGGATAAAATATTTAATAAGTATTATTGAAATAAATGTTTGCTTAAAATTAACAAATTTTTCTCTCAGTGTACTTATACATGTATCCATCAAAATTAATTCTTGCGGAACATTTTTAAAAAGTAGATAAAATTTTGTCTTCTTTGATATTTTATAGATGTAAAGCAGTTAAAACAAAGTTAAAAAAGGCGAAATTTGATCTACTTTTTAAAATTTTCAAAAACGTTCCGCAAGCATTAATTAATTTTGGTCGAGTATACGTATACATATCCACGCCAATGTCATAGTGAGTTAATTTTTTTCATTCGAAGTGCAAACTACATGAGATCCCGCGCGAGGCGGTTTCGTCCTGCACACACGAGCATAAACTATCTTACAAGTCCGCGATTGACCCTGTGACGCAACTAATGGCCGCTGAGCTGTGTAATAATAATAGCAAGCCTTAACCGGCGGAAAATCAGAGGAGTTCTTCGCAGCTTCTATACGTCTGTTCCCACTCGCCCCTCGCTCCGAAGCGCCTTTGTGTTTATCGAGTGATAATTTCTGATTTTTTTCCTACAAGCATCTCGGCAGTGCAGGAAAGCGCTTTGTTGCGCGGGCGAATAGATTATTATTATGTCAGAGGAAGCAGGAAGGCATTTTTCAGACGCGTCGGCTTAATATATCGACTGATTTTTTTAAAGTGATTGAAATTAAATGAAGTTTCTAATTTTTGTGTGTAATTTTGATATTTGTTTGATTTGTCTTTATTTGGTAATTGCTTCATCTCATTTAAGAGATAATAATAAATTTTATATAATAATTGCGGATACAATTGAAGTACTTGATTGTATTCGATTAAAATCTTGGGCAATCCTCATAAACGCCTATTGTTCAATCGGTTCGTAAATGTATCTTATCATTTGAAGGCCGTCGATATTTCTGGTGAGATACAACAATACGAATTGCTCCTTTTCTTGATTATTTCACGAAAATTCAATTTTCCAAATGAACAATCATGGATCTGTATATATACTAAAAAAAAAAGTTTAATTTAATTTTTTTGTTATTAAATTGTACTTTCCTATTGGATGTATACGGAATGATGATACAAGTTCCATTTATGCTTATGTAAAAATTCATCCAATCGACATTGATAAGTTACGCAGAATAGCGGCTTCGGTTCGTGAGAAAATGTACCAGCCATTCAGTGCCTTATCACTCGCGAAAAGCTAACGAGAGGAATTACGCTTATAGACGGCATTAAAACGAACCGCCGACTTTATAAACTTTACGCCTGCAGTCCGTGAAAATGAACTAATCAAAATAAGTTCGAGTTTTAAACGTACATGCTGTTTAAATTGATAAAAAAATTCTCCTTAGAAATGATGCGTCAAAATCGAAGTATTTCACTTGCAAACGTCAAGACGAATTTCCCAGCAGAATTTATTTACAATTTTACATACACATATTATATTGCAATTATTAGCTTATTACGCTCGCAGTCTTCTCGAGCAATAAATAGCAGATACAATAATTTACAGCCGTCGATAAAGTCAGGCAAAACGTGTAATTTTTTCCTCAGTTAGAAAGAGCGAGAGAGCGTAAGATAAAATTGCCGGCATGCGCGCTTGCATAATTATTCCCACCAGGGTGTTATACTGAAATCAAATGCACACTGCTTGAGAAAAATGCAGCCATCCTTTTCTGCAACTGTATCCATGTGCTATAATTCTGACAGTAGAAATAAATAAAAATACACCGCTTTATAAAGCTTCGTTTTTCATTTTTTTTATTAGAATATACCTAGTCAAATCCAATAAAAGGACGAATAAGATAGACAATGAGAAGGAAGTAAACAGTATTTATCTGAAAGTACATTTAAATTTTCCCGCGAAAAATTTTATTACTCCGCGCGAAGCCAAGACAAGGTCGCCCATCGCGAAGGATTCGCGGGTCTATATGCGAGACGACTATCGTGCGGCTATCGCTATTTTGAGTATGTGTGCGTCTATGCTTCGCATTTTCCTCGTGTAACAGATTAACTCATAGTTATATCATCGCTGTTTCGTTCTGCAATTTTTGCGCGCTTCCACGAGTTCGTTACGTCTCGTTTGTCTGTCGGCAGTAGGTCATTAAATTGATTTCTTCTTCCCACTGTTTATTTATCATAAAGGAATTTAATAACTATTTTTTTTGCTCCACTTGGTATTGATTTTAGGAAAAATAATAACAGTTTGAAATAGACACCGGAATTGTTCGTCAATCACTCATTGTCCTTTTTAATGGAAGTAGTTATTTTTATGCCTTTGTTTTTTTTTCTATTTTGTACATCGTATATATTTTTAAAGTCAATTTGAAAGCTGCTTCACTCTTAAAAATAAACAAACACTGTGCTTGAATAATTAAAGTTTGCATGGAGATTATAAAAAAAAATATACGAATAATGCTATTTTTTAAAAAATGTAGAAACGAAATTTTAAAAAGAATACACAAATGTAAATTTTGACTTTTCGATCAGTCTCGCTACGTATCTCTAATACAAAAAAATTCTTTTTTATGAGTAATATTAAACAATTTTTTTTTCAGATTTTCTTTAAGTGATCGAAAAATGATTTCCCTAAGCAGTATACATGTAAATTGCCCGCCGCATGGAATACTTTCATTTACCGAATAAAAAAATGCGTTGCGCAAAAATAAAGTTATAATCAAGAGCAGAGGGTCACGTCGATCGCGCGTTGCGGCCAGCAAGGTGAAGTACCTCGTCGTCGTCGTCATGACGCAACGGCGCGCTGATCCCCGCTTCTCGTCGTCTTCGCACGTGCATCGCCAAGGCCGCGAATTCCGCGGATGAGTCAGTACACGGCCGGCCGGCAATGCGGAAAAAACGCGAGACTCGCTCTTCTTCCGCCGAAGTATCTGTCACTTTTTTTCTTGAGGTCACTGTTCGATATATTTCTCTGGACCTAATTGTTGTCGTCAGATTTCAAAGTCTCGAATACGATCGTGGAAGTTGTCTGCATTTTATTTATTTATTAAAAAAAGGATCTGTACATTGATAGGTGATAATTGAGTAACGAATGTGCAAAAAGAGCGATTAGTCTGAGTTATCCTGGAATAAATTATTTTAATTATGCGGCGATTAGCAGGTGCTGTTAAAGATCCGACGAGCTTCAATTCTTTTAGAAACGGACCTTCGATGTGCATTACTTACTCAAATATTAGACGAGCAATTATTTTAAATCATTAAGTGTATGTATGTCTTTGACCGACTATCGACTAAGTGTATGTATAATGGTGTTTCGTGACAAACATGACTCACAAAACTGCTTTTAAAGTTTTACTTTTATTTTAAAAGACTTTAGCGATGTAAAGGCAAGATTAAATGGTTAACTTAACTTTTTTTACAATATTTCGTTTATTAAAATTTCTGCAGTCGTATAACCGTTAGATTATTTCAATGTATTAGTCGAGTAAAACGCAGCCGGAGATAAGGAATTATGCGTCCTCAAATTAACTGTGACATAATAAAAAGTTATTGTTACATTTTTCCGTGGTTCGATGTGTGAGTTACTGAATTCTCGATAATGTATACAACGTGACTGAAATCGAACGTAATTGTATTTCCACGCGTTATGTATTATTGGTCACAAAAAAGTTAACAAGCTTTACAATAATCGCACGATAATCTTCGTAAACTAATTATTATCTTTTGCTGTAAACGTTAATTAAAAAAAATAAAACATTCACGATTTCCGGTGGGAATTCTCGGATTAGCACGATTAAATGTTTACTCGGCGCGGCGTTTCCTTTTTTCCGTTTATTACATTTTTTGCAAAATATAAGTCTGCTTGAATTGCGATCTTTATAAAACTTACATCGAGCAGCATAGCCATTTTCTTCCTCAATAAAGCCTTACAATTTAGTGCTATAAAAAGCAGATGTCCTCCTACTGTACTTCTTAAACGAATAGAACGAACATGACGCGACCGACTTGTCGCCAAACGAAGTAGAAATTGTTAAAGATAAAAAGGGAAGAATCAAAGTGAAATAAAATTAATTTTTTATTTATTATTATTCCAGTTATAATTCGCACATTAATAAGTTAAAAACTTATTGTAAATTAAATTTTACTTACAAAATATTTCCTCAATTAGAAAGTAATTAATCGTTTAATTGATTAAGGAGAGCAAAGCTGAACAGAATAATAATCCTGAAGAAAAAGTTCATTCTTCATTGGGCTTAAACAAGCTTTTTATAGAATCCGAATGAAGTAATAACAAGTCGAGTGAAATTTGGTGCAGAAAACGAGAGAAGGCAGGTCCATTATTTTCAATTTGTGAAGATCGCTCGTGCATCCTGTTGGCTGTTCCGCGACAACGGTATATTGCCGCGATTGCGCAATCGTCAGATGTACTTGACACGAAGTCGGTGTATTGCTAATTATTTATGTAAGAGATACTTTCTCGAGGCCGGGAGGGGAAAACGGATAAATAAGATCGTCTGTGGATATGCGAAGATTTGCCGGCTACTCTCGTCTTTATTGATAAGTGCCTGAGAGTTTCCTTCTTGAGTCTTAAATGAGCTAAGACGTTTCATGAAGTTCAATATCGATGATTAACCTTTAGCTTGATTTTCTTCTTTTTCTTTAACGGTCATAAAGGTTAATTTTAACGATGATTATATGAAGTAGTTAATCAACTAGATTTAGTTAAATAGTTTACTGGAAATTTTTTATATGTTACTTGAGGTAAAAAGAAAGAAAACTTTTTACTGTAAGCTATTTTAGCAAGTGTGTACGTTCAAAAAATTGAATGAATCAATGTATAAATGTTGTAGGTATTAGTGGCAGTTCAATTCAAACTACTGACCTTATCCACCACAGTGATGAACAAGCCGTTGCACAACATAATAAATCATCCGAGCATTGTTTCGCTCTTTCAAACAGACAAAATCGAATGTTACGTCATCCGTGCGCGAGTACAACGACGTCGATCTTTACCTCTTTTTCCTTTTTTTCAGTCTCTTTAAAAAATACGATAGTATAAAATGTCGTGTATCTCAAGAACTAGTCTGCTCGCTTCATGGATAAATTTGCGATTTAATGGAATCAAAATTTAAAATAACATATTTCAATTTGGATGATCAACAAAGAAGTACACGGTTACTTTAAAAAAAAGTCATCAACGGATGACCGCATCTGCGTGGTAGCGTCGAGAAATCAAATGCTTGATGATCGGCGCTGCATACACGCGGCCATTCAATCAGAGGGAACAATTGAGTGCAATATGAAATCGTCGCTGGCGCCCGTAATATTGGAGCTGCGGAGCTCGAAGCCTTGATGAAAATTCTCCGGAGAAATCGCCGCCTCTTATCATCGATCCCCAGGACTCGGTTTGTATTACCTTCATTCGTTCGCTTTTTTTATTCTTATTTTTGCCGCTCAATTTTGACTTGCACCGAGCAAGATAAAAAAATGAGAGGTAGCGGCACAAGAGGCGACGGAGGATGGAGAATTTATGAGAGGACATTGATACTGATTTATATCGCTCGTGGGTCTATTCTGTCTGTTTAGCGGTTCCTTTTAGTTCAGGATTGGCGATTGGTAATTATGTATAACGAGTTTAATGTGTTTTAGGCTGACTTATTTTATTATCATTATTTTATAAAAGTATGAATTTACATTTTAATCTGGTTCTTCGAAAGCGAGAATTGAGTTAAGTGAGTCATTGATATTTTGTTTCGTTTATTCGCTGAGTCAAACAAATAAATTCAAGTTTTTAATTTATGCAGCGACCCGTCAGATGAAATGTGCATTATATCACTGATTAATTAACATAATTTAATATTTGCATCTAGTATTTGGTGCTATAAACTATCGATCGGAGATTCTATTGCTTTAGCAAATATAATTACCGAGATAAATATTTTACACGTCTATTAAATTATCTGAAAATGGTACGTATTTTTTATTTGTGAATTATAATTTGTCGTAATTATATTCTATATTTCGAACAACTTAATTGCACATCTTTAAGAATAATTAATTCTCTCATATTGATTATACTCACGTAAAAGAAATTTACGTTAAAAGCTACTGTAATCTTTATTAAAGCAAAGACAGATTTTACTGCAAACGTACACTGATAGAAAGGATCCTTTGATCCGAAGCCAGTGTCTTTAATATAAAGCCGTGCGCATTTAATATAGTCCAAAGGCGTAGGTATTAGATGTAAAGAAACGGTGCATTAACTAATAAGCCATCCACAGGAGTTTTGTCAGTAAAGATGATCGCGCATTAACTATTAAGAAATATTTCTTCAATGCTAATGCATACTTCTTTATTTCAAATACCATGACAAAATTATTTTTTAAAGCCGCGAAGACTTTGGGCTAAAGAATATTTTCTATCAGTGTAGAAAAACTTAATTTAAATATTTTAAATAATGTACTAGCCACTACAGTCATTTTTTTTACTTTAAGAAATTTATACTTTCCTTCGTATTTTCATTACTACTCTAATATTCTACACGGAGAAAATGATCCTATAAAAAAAAAATAGTAACTGATTAGTAAACCTTATAATACGGCGCCATCATGCAGTGATATTGTTTAGTAACGCTCGGTGCAAATTTTGCTATTAATAAGAAGCAATACCAGATGCAAAATAACCACCGCTTTGGGTAATTTTTATAAGATAGTTAGTAAAAATTGTCGAATTTCTGATAAAAAATTAAATTTTCGTAGATAATAAATATAATCCTTTTTTTGCAATTTTTAATAAAGTTTCTATAAATATTACTAAACGCATAATTCACTAAATAGTACTAAACAGTATAGTAAAAGGAAATAAACATAATAAATAAATATATATATAATAAAAATCGGCAGAAAATAAAGGCGTGCCAAGATTGCATTGAAAGTGTGGGCAATTTTTAGCCAACTATTTTCTCCGCGTAAATTTGTTACATTACTAATATTAAAAAAATCCAGCCTCGTGACAATACCTTTGGCCGTGTAGTACGTTCAACCGAAATCGCAATCTGCTGGCCGTATCAAAGCTGGTCGCTATAGCTCGCCTCGACCTAGCCTAATCCCGTCGGTTGAAGCTTACGTGCCAGCATAACGTACAATGCGCGCGTGCATTCGGCATTCATGCAGACGGACTCGCATTATTCCCCCGACGAGATTTGCGCGAGATAAGCCGGTCGATTACATGCAAGCGGGGCAGGAACTTTTGCCTCCTTCTATTCGTTCATATGCTGCACTCGGACGTCGGGAGTCTTCGCCGAGATTTGAGCCCTTGATTATGGAGGAGGTGACGGATGGGTCCGATTTAACGTAGTCGAAGATTGCATTGATTCATTGGACTCATATACTTCACATGAACGGCAATATACGATGTTGAGGAATTTAATCACTATGCACTTTCGAGTATTTGATAGATTTTTTTATAATCATTTTTTATAATATTGTACATGGAGAGAAATGTTATAGTAATAATTACTATAAATTTTTACTATAGCAAATATTAAAAATTCCTATATACATAGCAATTTCTACTATCTAAATAGCAATTTTTGCTACGTACATAGGAATTTTTAGTATGTTTCATAGTAAAAATCGTCATAGGTCGAGTATGTCCCATTGTTCCTATGGAATATAGTAATTTTTACTATAATATTTCTCTCCGTGTAGTTATATATACACGGAGTGAGTAACTCGTCGTAAAACACTAAAATATTTTCGTGCGAAAATTCAGTGACCCGAAAATTAATTTACTATTCTTTATTGGTTTATTGTTTACATAGCGATTGTAAAATTTAAAAAAATTCTTTCTTACACTTATCACGTAATTGTAAACATTGATCATAAATATTTATGCAAATAAATGGTGTTTTAATAGCGATTTGCGATTAAATTGATTGCGTGTCTCTGCTCGACCATTGTTATGTCCGAACCATTGTTACATGTTAAAGTAAGTGTCGTTTGTTGTAAATTTTATCCACCGCGTGTTATAGCAGCCGCAAAAATGTTAGATTTAGGAATTCAAGATCTTTCTGCGATATGCCTCGGTAAACTAACGACACAACGATTTAAACGACTGCCATTATTACTAAAACATTCATCAAATGCGCACATTAATCTGTTTTTATTAATTAACTGCGAGCATTCAATAATTTGTATACTTATAATACTTTTTAAACATTTATATAAAATTCACTTTTAAAAAAAGGCCGTTGCTTCAGAATAGCAAAATAAACGGTTAAAAAACAAGCAGTTATCATTTTATTATACATACGTATAATATTATCGAAGATGATGAGTATAAACAATGAAAATCTAAGTGAAATTGTAAGCGTGAAAAGGTGTAGTTGCCTAGCGGCGCGAGCATTGAGTGTAAATTCTTGTGTAGAGGCGAAAAACGATGCGAGCAGAGTCAAATAAATGACGTCGTGTGTGAGAAACTGCGATTTAGAAGAGGATGCAGAACGAATTACGCGCGCTTTCAAATCGCTCGATCGTAAATACATGCAAACGACGTAATACCCTCAGGAATTTTATAACATTAGTCATAATTTTGCGCAGTCAAAGTTACTTTTTACTCTTTTACTTGTATAACTTGACACCTGCTTCACAAAGCAGGGGTAAAAATTTAACTGTTCATCTCCTTCAAAATTTTTATTGATTTTTATTAATTTTTAATTTACCTTAAATATTAAAATTATTTTTTATTCATTCTTAATTAAATTATTAAATTCGTACACTGTAAATAACATTTTAAGCGGACTGAAAAAAAATGTAGCATCCGACTCTTCAAATTTATAATTAACAGAACGCAAAAAAAAGATAAATTGGCCGATTCTGAGCGACCAAGGAAAAACAATCGGCCGATTGTTTATCCAAGAATATGCCAAATTTTCCCGCGCCACGGAGACTTCGACGACAGGGGGCCCTACACTCTGACACGAATCTCGCTCGTTCGATTTTTCCTGTCGTACGGATTCGTGCTGACCTTGCCGCCTCCCCGTCCCCGTCTCTCTTGCCCCGGCGGCGAGCCCGAGAATCGACGACGCGGAAATAATTTTTTTCGCGAGGCCGTCCGCGCATTTTTCGACGCGCGGGAAAGCGTCTGTCGACAAACTGGCTTCGCGATTAATTAACCTTATTCTTGGCGCGTCGATAAGATAGTCACTACTAACTGGACGGGAATTTTTAGACGAATGCGCCTTGCCTCGCGCCACTCCGTCAATGTGTATTTTTGCCTTTTTGCTGCGCTCGATGTGTCGACAGTAAACGCAAATAAGAGATTCAGTTAATCTTTTGAAAATAGTTGACACAAAATTTTATAAGTTTATTCAATAGTTAATTAAAGTATATCGACGCCCCGTACGAAGAAAATCCCCTGTCTGCATTTTGGCGACAAAGAAAATCTCCTCAGCTGATTTCCCGACGAAAACTATCCTTTTTAGAACTTTTGCGGCGAAAACTATCCTGTCTTGTCTCTGGCGTTTTTGCGCTTTATTGAAATAAAATAAACGAAGTAAAATCGCTGGTATACTAATAATTGGCTAATGGTTTTAGTTAACAAATAAGCCAAAAATAAGCCATGAATAAACCAACGTTTAACATTAAATTGTATAAAAAAAAAGATAACACAAAACGTAAAATAAAATAATTTGTTTAAATAAATGCACCCTCGATTAAAAGTATGGGATAGTATTGGTAGAAAATTGTTTTATAAGATTGTAGGAGATCTTTTTCGTCGGAAAAATCAGCGAGGGGATTATTTTCGTCGCAATAGTGTAGAAGATCTTTTTCGTCGGAAAAATCAGCGAGGGGATTATATTCGGCGCAAATTTTGGAAGGGATTTTCTTCGCCGCAAAACTGTAAAGAGATTTTCTTCGTAGGAGGCGTCGATATGTAGTCGTACTGTGCTAAAATAATTATAAATAATTAAGTGCATTTACTTCATTTTAGTACCTCAATTTTTCAGAAATATTCTTGAATGTATAACTTAACAGTTTACAAAATAAGGCTTTAGAAAAAAGCTGATAACAAAATCAATTATATATTAGGAAAAAAAGTTTATGAAGAATTAGCTGTAAACTGTTTTTTTTTTGCTATTCATAAATTAATAGGTATGTATATCTCAAACTAATTTAGACATTTCAAGGTTCGTCGCTTTTGCTATCGAAGATGCCCCTGCTGTTTATCAAAGAAAATATTTTCTGCGATCTTTAAAGAAAAGTTTCAATAACACTCGCTGAAAGTAGTAACGCGGAAACACTGCACATTGACATAAATATTGTATCGCGCGTTTATCGTTTCAAATATTTTTATTTTTTTTAAAAAAGTTAATAAATCCCGCGGAATTTGCATTTTTCTCTGAAATAATGTTCATTCGCTCGAGCGTGGCAACGTAATTAAGGAGGTATTTAAACGCTGCAATTTCGTTTGCAGGAAAACTTTAGCTCGACTATAATTACATGAAAAAAGTAAAAAGTGGAAATTCTGACCTCTAAACTCAAACGAGACCCAATCACTTATATGCATGTTGATAGTTACGATCTACTATCATTGAAAAGAATTATGTAGATCTATTTAAAATTCTCCGTATGAAACCATTTAGCTAATTATTTATTCTGAACTCAAAATTTAGTTAAATTAACGCAATATTCAACGAGTTAGATTTTTAACTAATAATTTCATTAATTTAACGAAGTCGATAAACATAATTTTGTAAGGAGGAAATTTAATCAAATTTGTAATTGCATCTGTAATATTTTTTGTGTTCAGTATTGTAAATTAATTGTAACTTGGCATATTTTTAATACATAGTCCAGCTTATCAGTCAAGTATAGATCCCACTCACCCGTGCAGTAATTTATGCATCGATCCAGTCTGCACTCTGCAAAGATAACCAAATATATTTCTCCTCAAATAAAAAGAAAAAAAATGAAAATAATTCTAAAATTCTCAGTAGAGCAGTGCTGCTACTGCATAAGAAAGTCGCGGGTGCAGAGTGAAATCCGCGCAGAGATCGTGCAGCTGCTTTTTCCATCGGGCCTTTATCGCTCGTCGTCCGATAGCGCAGAAACTTACGCAATTCGAAAAATGCTCCGCACACACTTACGTACACTATGTTCGGCATGCACTCGCTCGATTTGCATTTTGCATATAATGTCTGCAGTGTGTACAGCGTACACTTATACACACACAGATAGACCTCGATATAAAAAAGAAGCGCGCAAAGCACCGCCGGTTATCTTTGAAAAGAAAGAAAAGAAATTGTTATATTCTAAATATAGGGGCTCACCTCCGCAGCGATGGGAGCGCAACAGGTCCCCGGTCCTCCTGCCACCGGCGGTCCTCCCCCGCGCCCCCGCACATCTGCAAGCGAGGCTGCCGCACACTTGAACCTTTTGGAACTTTATTTATTTTTGAATCAATTGCCGATCGCTTTTCGGTAGATCGACGGGGTTTTATGTTCGTTTTTTTTTTTCGTCGTCGCCCGCGAGGAAGTGGCGCGCGCGCGACGCACGCGGGTGACGGAGAGGCGCGTCTCGGCGAAGACTAAAGTGCACGCGCGTCGCGCGTCAAAACGGCAGGGGAGCCGCGGGAGGGAGAGACGATCGCGAAAAAACGGAGAGGCCGCGCGCTGCTCGCTCGGCGGGCTTCGAGAGGCGCCGGTCGGCGGCAGCACGCGCCTGGGAGCTTGCGTCGGACACCTGCAATTTTTCGACGATTCGAACTTTCGCGGGGTTTCGGGGTCTTCTTTTTCAAGTATAAGTCTCATTTAGAGATTGTGGGCTTCATGAAAACTGCGTGTTCTAAGAAAAATGATCGAAGAATGTCTAACTGCCTTGGACCTTTAGAGCAGTGCTTTCCTTCAGATTTTCACATAATAAATGCGATCCTTAATTAATAAAACCGTTGCCAATCGATTGGCACATTGCTTCCGCAAACATGCTTTTAAACTTCTTTATTTTATTGCATTAATAATTACTATATATTTTGCTATTTTATCAATATTTGCTTTACGTAATTATTTAAAGATTTTACATATATGCTTTAATTTTTTTAATTGTACGTATTTCTTTACTTTAAACAATTTTTACCTAGACATCATTTTTTCATTTTTTTCTTGAAAAATAAAAAACAAATGTGATCAAAATTTTTATGGAACAAGGATATTTATGTTCTTTATTATCATGAATTTTTTGTACGCATTTTAAAGATTAGTTTAGAAGAAATAAAATATAAAAATGTAAAGCTGAAAATTTTTGAAATTATTATGATTCATAAGCCGGCCAACGAACTTATTCAATGTACATACAAAATTTAGATTTTTTTGAAAATTTCAAATCAATTAAAGCATTCTTGCGCAAGCTTTTCTTGAGTATAGAAAACAATTTTTTTTCGTTTTTGTAATTATTTTCTCAGAAACTAGAGATCAAAATTGATGGAATTTTATATATTATCTAGGTATTGGTATTCTTCATCAACGCGATTTTTTTCTATCCATTTGACAAATGAGTTTCCAAGAAATGCATTTTCTCTAAAATTATATATTTTTATGAAAAACATGAAAACGGTGATAGTTAAAATAACTAATTTAGAGATGCGCAATTTTATGCTCTTTTAACTACTTTTTATTATATGTATGTATCTCAATCCTTTCATTAAAAAAATGAAAAATAAATTTTTTGATAATCGTATATTCAAAATAAAAAAAATCAAATTAGCGGATGGAAATGATTATTCTTTTCCCCAATTTGGAATTAAAAAATGAAAATAATGAGCTATGGGAGGTCAAATTCTAATGTGTAGTACCCAAGATATCGCTACACACACACACTCACATCCATACAAACATTTTCTAAAAACGCGTCTTTCGTGTTCAGAATTCCATTAAACATGCTTCCACTAAGTTTCAACAAAACTTAAAATGTTACTGTCACAATGCTTCCTCTCCAAGGAAATAAAAGCGAGATATTGATTAATTATATATCTGCCAAGTTTTTATTCTATGTGGTTTGAAAATATTTACAATTTTCTTCAATATTGTACATAAATATACAGACTGCTTATGCGGCAAGTGCACAACAAGACTAATTAACTAATTAAGATTAATTTGTAAAACCATGCATTCTCAAAAAATGCTTAATTGTTGATTAATTGATTTTCGCGATTTTTAAATTACTTTTAAAATTAAAACGAGCTTTCCTTAAGTATGTTGTCTAGTAAATTAACTTAATAGAAAAATAAAAGAAAATTTAGCATTGTAAAACTGGTCGTTCATGTTTTCCTTGTAAAATTTCTCTATTTGCTGCTGCATATCCAGTACCACCCTAAAAATAATAGTTTATCATTTATATTGTATATTTTGTTTTTGCTACTTATTTGGTAGGCATTCTACTTACTCGTTGCAGTGGAATAATATCACTTTCAGAAATCTTGGTTCCATCTAGAGGATTAATCCAGTCTTTTTTAATAATTTTTTCTACACATTCGACAGTTATAACATCACCCCTGAAAATATTAAAAAAAATGTTATAAAGAGGAAAGAAGATGAAAGAATTTATTTCAGGAAGATCAATACTTACGTTGTTTTGATAACTGCACATGGAATGCTGTTACTTAGAACATCATGAGTTATCGGACACATGTATCGGGCTTGTTTGACAATCAATGACTTCTTATCATCGGGATCTTTCACTTCAGTAAACTTAATATTCAGCAGATCCTTAAGTTTAAGAATATTTCCACTCATCGGACAGTAAATATTTTTGTCCGGTTTTTGTAAGATAGTTTCTTTGGATTCTGGAGTTTTTGATGGAATCCAAAAACTTGGTAGATCCTTGTCTCTGCCATTATTCATGTTGGATACAGATGAACTAGCTTCTTCGTTAGGCTTAACACTTTTCTTGAATGTAATAGTTTTCTCTCCTTTCAGAAAATTTTGCAATTTTTTTAATTCTTCATTTGCAGTTTCTTCTTGAGACTTTTCCTACATTTTAAATTGTACGTATAATTTACCATACACTGAATAATAATTATAATACACAGTGCGTACTAACCTCAAGTTTCACTTTTTGCTTTTCAAACTCCTTTAACTTTCTAGTGTATTCCTTTTTTTTTGATAAAATGTACTCAAGAATACATTCTTTATCATAAAGGTACCCATCTTTCCTGCAATGATACGTTTTAATAAAAAATTGAGTACTCGGCACATGTTTCAATTAGTTCAAAACTAAATATTTAGTAAAAATATTAATTTTGTACAGGCCAATTTGAAGTTATTATTAATAGAAATATTTTCAATATAAACTCACGTAATAACAGGATTCCTGCAGGGCTGTAACGATAAGCAGCAGCAGTCAAAGTCCCTCAAAGAATCTTTACCCACTCTTTGACTGTTTGTGCCATATCCTGAGGCTGCTGCGTCTTTCTTCTTCTCGTGGTACGTGTAAACGGCTCCAGCCGTACAATTTCTCGCGTGTCTTGTCATTCTTTGCCTATTTTAAATAAATTTATTGGCAATAATAATGGTAATAGCCGTGATTACTTGCTAGTGTAAACAAAAACAAAACAGTATAACCTCAAAATTATTAATGTCATCAACGAAAGCAACGAAGATCATATCCCGAAGTGAAGCACCCCGAGGAGGATACGCACCCCGACCACGCGCAGCGCTCGAGTCGGTTTCAACCGTCCTGTCGGCAACGAGCACGGTGGATAACTCATCGGCTCAAATGGTAAACCTAATTTGATCGAGTGGTAAATTAACGTGATGGACTTGAAACTTTTGAATGCTATTGAAATCGACTTTGAATTTTTTTTTCATTAAAATTGGTGTTTTTTTTTAATACAACATATTAAACTAGTGAAAGTATTGAAATCAATCGACAATAAGGAGTCAACTCTAATGTCTGTACAACTCTTATTACTAAACTTATGAACACCAAAATTGGGAGCTTAGTTTTATTGGCAATTTAAAAGCACTAAATTCATTTAGGAGTTTTCTTTTTTTGTCAATTAAAAAAACACAGGCTTCATTGACTTAATATTATATAAAAATAGTAGATTTTCTTACAAGGGGGAGAAATAGTATTTTTCTCTATCCCCGGGCGAAAGTACGGTTATATTATTGATTAGAAAATAGTAAAATAATCAATTTCTAACCTTTAAACTGACCTCAACTGGCAGTTGTTCTGCGCAGCCATCTTTTTACTTTCGCCACGGGTTCGTTTAGAATATTCTGCTTATATTTTTTTATTGTACCTATCGCGCGTTTATATATGTTTGATGCCCGCCCAACATTTGCAGCACGAGCGTAGCGAGTGCTGCTGGTTGGGGGCGGGCATCGAAAATACATAAACAAGCAAAATAAACGTAATATTTGTAAATTAAATAATTAATAAAAATGTAATTGTTTGTTTTTAAAACACAAATTTTATTTCAACTTTCTTACAATCATTTTTTATAATTTCACAACAAAAATTGTTAACAATATTGCCTTTAAATGTAGAATTTTCATATTTAATGCAAATTTTTTTAACCAATTTACTGTGTTCGTATTTATTTCTACATTTTCAATAACGTTCAATATAATGTTCTAATTTAAGTGTACGGTTGATTAGCATTCTTTTTGATAATTAAAAAAGCTAGCAAGGGGATTGAATTATATTTGCGTTATAAGCGGGATAAATCGAAAATCATACGACTACAAACACAACCTGCACATTTGTGGTATATAAATTATTTAAAGGACGCTAATTATCTAAATAGACTTTCTTTGATGAATGTCTATTAGCTATTAGAATTGAACCGAACTTAAAGGGGTTAGACTTTCAAAATCTTCCTGACAGAGCTTTCGAATTTAAAACAAATGACGCACATGCAGTGGCTAAAAATGCTCCTTCTTCTAGCGTAAACAAAAGGCGAACCTCGTACTTTCGCCCGAGGGATGGAGAAATAGTACATTTTTATACGAGTGCGGAAGTGGATTATTTGCGTCGGGAGACGTTTTTAGGCCGAGCGAAGCGAGGCCGAAAAGTCTCCCGAGGCAAAGATTCACTTACGCACTAGTGTGAAACCGTATTTTTCTCCACGAGAGCCGCAAATCGCATGCAAACATGCGTATTTGAGGTTGGAGTGGAGAAAAATATAATAAACCAGTGTCTTGCCGGGTCCCGTAAAAAGTTCATCAATAATCTCAAATTGTCATTAAAACCCATAAAATTTCCTCTCAAAACCAGACCAAAAAGAAAATTAGAAAAAATGCCTCGGTTGGTGGTAAGTTAGTCAATCAAACTCGTCTTTGGCTAGGGTGCTAATTTCTATGCGATCTGTGTACATTCTTTTGACTTTTGACTCTACTTACTATGTAAAATATCCAATTTTTACACACAACGTGTTTAGTTCGTAATGTAAGGAACGTCCTAAATCGCGTGTAAATTGTCGTCCGAGGCAAAGCCGACGGTGACAAATATGCGATTTGAGGGATTCTTAACTTACTCCCATGATGCATATACTATTTTTTTACTCGCGGGCGTAAATTGCGCATTAGGTTTTTCGGCCTAACCGGAGGAAACCATAACCTTTCCTCCCGGCGTCCCGATCGAAAAGGTTACAATTTCCGCCTCGCTAGGCCGAAAAATAGTATACGCAACATGAGAAGTAAAACAGAATGCCTCAGATCACACGTTTGTCACCCTCGCCTTTGGCTCAGGTGCCAATTTCCGTGTGATCTAGGGACCATTTCTATTTTACCTCCCTTGTTACGTAATATACTATTATGCACCAATTGTGTAAATAAAGAAACTCTTAAATTGCATATTAGTTTCTTTAATTTACATGCAATTTTAGATGTTCTTTATACATTTCATATTTCATATGTGTACAAAAGGTATATATACTAAACTGTTTCAGTCTAGACAGACAAAACCATAACCATTTCTTCCGGAGTTCAATCGAAAAGATTATGATTTCGACCTCCTACGTAACATACTAAATATACTGAATATATGCAGCGCTACAAAAGTCTGAACTTCTTAAGAGACCCGGCAAGTCACTGGTTTATTATATTCTTTGATATAATATTAAGTGAATATTAAGTGAATGAAGCCTATGTTTTTTACTCACCACTTACATAAGAAATTGATTAATTAAACATAAAATTAAAAAAGAAAATTTACTAATAAAATGCTAATTGCTGCCAGTGATCTGAAATAAATTCGGTTATTAACAACTTAATTTAATCAATTTTTTTACGGCTTTTCTACATTATAGTTTAAACATTTTTTTACTTTTTTATCGCAATAATCTTTTGAAATCCATTTTATGTGATTAAAAATATGAATTTTAAGGAAAAATTTAATCTTTTAAAAGAAAATGCGGTGATTTATACACTCGTTGCTTTTTGATTTGCTTTGAAATTAATTGATAAAAATATTTAAAACATTGGGGAGGTGAGCTGTCTTTACAAATTCTTTTTCAAAAGTCTCGTACATAAAAAAAACATCCAAAAGGAAAGAAGATGTAGGAACTTTTAAACCTCCGTAAGGTTGCCCTTGTGCAGAAGTGTAGCTTTCCACAATAAAAGA
Source organism: Sycophila sp. Sp_5 (assembly GCA_018906775.1). Classification (NCBI taxonomy): domain Eukaryota; kingdom Metazoa; phylum Arthropoda; class Insecta; order Hymenoptera; family Eurytomidae; genus Sycophila; species Sycophila sp. Sp_5. Next base: position 1,242,706 of record JACCID010000048.1, on the reverse strand, counting down.
AAATCAGCCGATGAATCAAAAGTTTTGTTGCTATTAATGAAATATTCAGCGCAATTTTTGCAATTGAATTTGTTTAAACATTTAAACGCGGGATAACCTGCAAAGTATTTTTTACTGCATTTTTCAAGAATAGAGGATTGTTCCACGATTTCAGAAACGCATAGATTTTCCATTCCCTCACTCACTAATAATTCTGCATCTTTATTCATAAACCAGTCTTCTAATCTTTTGTTAATTGCGCACACTTGTGCATCATTTTTTTCTTGTATGTCGCTTTTATCATCGTCATCATCTTTACAAATATTTGAAATTTATTGCCGAGCTTCATTGGGTTCACAATTTGTTCTAAAATCCATGGTAAGCAATAGTGTTGTCATTAACGCGTATTGAAAATTTCTACGAAATTGTATGGCTGTTGGGTTATCATTATGCCCGGAGCGAGATCTCATTGAACCGAAAAAGTTTTCTATTTTATCTTGATTTAACCGCGAAGTTAACAAACCAACCCGCAGATCCCCGGGAAAGAAGCGAGTTAATGATTTTTTTTTTATCCGAGGAGAGGGGGAAATGCTTTATGCACCATAAGGTATCTGGGGCTTCCCTCGTGTGTAAGACTCTACCAGCCTGCACTAGTAGTACACACTAAAACCCCCTCTCCTTTATGACAAATTATTTGCCAGCGTAATTTATGGTAGCCCTCAAAATGGCTGTTTTAAAATATCAAATAAAATAAAATAAAATTACAACAGCTGCTCTACGTGCCGTCCATTGCGTTGGAGCACCAATTCGGCGCGTCTTCTGAGGCTCTCCGTTGCTCTCCTTACTAACTGTTGGTCTGCCGCAACTGATGCAAACGCTGCATCAATGCGGCGGCGGCACTCGTCCCTGTCCCGAACTGGATTCTTGTAGACGATCTCTTTGATATAACCCCATAGAAAATAATCTAGTGGGGTTAAATCAAGAGATCGTGCAGGCCAGTGAATTGGAACTCCGCAACCAATCCACCGATCAGGGTACAGCATGTCGCGTCGGCGCTATAGCTCCACTTTCTGCAGCAACCCTGGTAGCTGGTCCTCTAAAAATTCCAGATATGCTGCACCATTTAATCTGAAGGGAAGATACACTGGCCCAATCTAAAAATAATAATAAGGAAATCGTAACAATAAATATCAATAGAACACTTACAATCTGTCCGTCGATGTTTCCAGCCCAGACGTTTACGCTCCACCTGCGCTGAAAATGTACCACTCTGGTCAAATGTGGATTTTCATCAGACCAATAGTGGTAATTGTGCTGATTAAACAGCCCAGATGTCGTAAACGTGCACTCGTCGGTAAATAGAATCCGAAGCAAAAAATTTTGATTCGCCCGCAATTGCGCCAGCAAACCACCACAAAAATTTACCCGCTGCTGAAAATCTACAGGCAGCAAGTCCTGCACAGACCGGTAATGGTAAGGATGCCTGCCAGCACCTCTTACCACACCATAAACCGACTATGACACAGGTCCAGCTCCCGAGCTACAGCGCGGGTACTTGTGGTTGGATCTGCATCAAATCTCCTCAGGATTCTCTCCTCCATTCCCGCATCCATCACTTGACGGCGGCGTGAACGAGAATACCATTGCACTCAATGTACACATGGACCATTTGAATATAATCATCGCGAGTGTAAGGAGCACGCGCCTGATCCATGGTTCTAGCGAGACGATCATTTTCGAAACAAACAGAGCAATTGTTAAATAAATAAAAGAAACGCGATTTTGTTTTAAGGCGCTCGAAGTCCGCCGCTTGCGTTCCAGGAAACAACTACCGCTAGCGGCGGCACCCATTCCGGAAAACAAATGAATTTTAAAAATTCTTTTAACCGACAGAATACGCTTACAAAAACGGGCAACAAATAAGAATAAAATAATTATTGATTTAAAATAGTATAAGGCTCAATTTACGAAAAAAGCCGGTAAAAGCGGCCTCGTTATCTGGCTTCTTTCTCGAGGATCTAAAATCCGCAGATCTCCGAGAAAAAAGCGAGAAGCGTGCCTGCTTTAGCCCGTTTATGCAAAAAAATGAGCTGAAGCGGCCGCATTATCTCGCTTTAGTCAGTTTTTCTCAAGAACGGCCGAAAACGAGAAGTGCGCTCGTTTTATGTCGTTCTTGCAAGAAAGCGACGGCATTATCTCGCTTTAGTCCGTTTTTTTCAAGAACGGCCGAAAACGAGAAGTGTGCTCGCTTTAGCCCGTTTATGCAAAAAAAAAACCAGCTGAAACGGCGGCATTATCTCGCTTTAGTCAGTTTTAATCAAGAACGGCCGAAAACGAGAAGTGCGCTCGTTTTATGTCGTTCTTGCAAGAAAGCGGCAGCATTATCTCGCTTTAGTCCGTTTTTTTTTTTTTTCAAGAACGGCCGAAAACGAGCACACTTCTTGGTTTAGGCCGTACTTGCAAAAAAACGGCCGAAAAAGAGAAGTGTGCTCGGTTTAGGCCGTTCTTGCAAGAAAACGGACTAAAGCGGCGGCATTATCTCGCTTTAGTCCGTTTTTTTCAAGAACGGCCGAAAACGAGAAGTGCGCTCGTTTTAGGCCGTTCTTGCAAGAAAACGGACTAAAGTGGCGACACTAGCTTGCTTCTCCCTCGGGGATCTGAATACATACAGATTCCCGAGGGAGAAGCAAGCCGTGTGGCCGCTTTTGCCCGTTCAACAAAAACCGGGCAAAAGCGGGCACTCGCTTGCTTCTCCCTCGGCGATCTGTATGTTTTAAGGTCCTCGTGGGAGAAGCAAACAACCTACAGATCCCCGAGTCTACGCTGCTCCAAACGCACGGACACGCATACTCACGGCGATGCCGCGCGAGTGTGCGTGCGTGTCCGTGCGCCAGCAGGCCCGCGAAGTGGAGAGGCTTGGTGAGACAACGCCCCGCCCAAGCCGCTCTCCCCGCTGGGAAAAGCCCCGCCCACCAGCGCCCGTCCGCGCGCTGATTGGCTAATTATCGGAGTTTTTAATTAACAATAACTCGGTAATTAGCCATAATAACGAAAAATGCCAAAAGCGAAAAAGTGCTTAAAATATTTTTCTGAACAGGGATATACTGGTCGTGCCAGTTCATTTTTGAACACGCCGTACAATACGCATACTTTAAGTTTATTATTTTTTCCATGCAATTTTTTCATCATAAACAAAGTGGGGGGCTGGCGTTCCTGTAGACAACGCCCCGACGACCCGAGGGTGTTCCTCGACACCTGGACATCGTCTAAAATACTGCTAAAACTAACGTCCTCACCTAAAGCCTTCGCGGCGTTAATTGAAATAAAGAGCGCGCGCGTCGCGACTGCATCGTCCTGTAAGGCGATCTCTTCGACTAATGAGGTTTAGAGACAATTAGAGAGAAATAAAGGAAGTATCAACGTTAGAGTGAGTGGGAAGGCAAGAGACGCCGGCCCTCCGGCGCGAGATCGCGATGTTGGCGTCCCGAGCTCCGAAATTTGAGTAGCGTCAAAGTCCGTAGAAGACTTTTGCTTCGTTGTCGATCATCCGGTTTAAGTCAGGAGTATTTGTAAAGCGGTCGAGAAGTCGAGAGGAGGTCGCCAATGCATGGGACAGAGAACGTGGCTGTGGGACTGACGACGCCGCACAGTGTGCCGAATTAACTAAAACGCGCATTTAAATCGCAATTATCATTGGAATGACTTGAAAATATTTCTGAGGGTGTTTTTTGATACGCTTTATTGGCCTGTCATGCCACAAATTTGAAAAAGTATTTTTTATGCATATAAAAAAATAAAAAAAACAGCTGTCAATAGATTGTCATTTAGCTTCCTTAAAATCAATTTTGCAAGTTATTTTATTAATTTATAATATTATTTACCAAACAATTAAAACATTCATATTTTATAATTATGGTATTAAGGTATTCAAAAAATCATGCTCAAAATAGAACAATTAATTTAAAAAAAAAAATAATATGAAAACTAAAAAACATGATTTACCTGCAGATATATTAGATCTTTTAGATATATCAGATGAAACTGACCACGATTCAGATAATATTCTGAATGTTGAACAGGAAATCTTAGAAGAACTGAAAGAAACAGAAGAAGATCTAGATGTAGGAGAAGTAGAATCTGAAGAAGATGAAGAACAAGAATGATCTTAGATATTATTATCATTATTAAAAAGAAAAGAAAAAATCTTCAATCCATTGTTTAAAAATTGTTTAAACATTAATTATATAGTTTAAAAGCTGTTTAAAAATTTAATATATTGTTTAAAATTGTTAGAATATTTAATATATGGTTTAAAAATTGTATAACTATTGAGTTAATTTAATAAAACTTCCCACAGTTTAGTTTGTTGTGCAGAAAATTATGCTGAATTATAATTATACTTAGTGTTGAAAAATGATATGTTTGGTTTACTATTATATTTAAAAAAAAAATTTTTAAAGTAATTTAAAAATTAAAAATTAATTAAATAACAAATTTTTTTAATAATATCATTGAGCAGTAAAAAATAATTCTTCATAATAATAATTTATAATTTTTTATAAGCTTAAAAAACACCATTTCAAATTTGAGGCATGACAGGTCTATTAAGTATGACAAAAAATACCACCAAAATTTTTTTCGAGTTGTTTCAAAGATAATTGCGATTTAAATGCGCGTTTTAGTTATTTCGACACACTGTGCGCCGCTGTTACAGGTGAGGTGTCGGCGGAGTGTCACGTAACGGGCATTACAGCCGTCAGGAAGGGTTACGTCGCGACCCGGGGCACGAATCGGCTCGTCGAAAAAAGTAGAGTCAGACGGGAAATTTGAGGAAAGAGGGTTCGCTCATACGTCTAACACGTATATATTTGGTTAATGGCATGTATACTTTATTATAAAAGAGTTGCAATACCGTAATTAAAAATGGCAGCCATCCGAACAACCCCTTTTCCACCAAACTTATCAAGAAAGGTTCGTGATTTTTTTCTCGATCAGGATTGACTTAACGAGAAAAATTTATACAACAAAAAGTTTTTAGAATTCATCAGAGAAGACGTGTGATTTTTTTCAGACTTTTCGGAGCGACTTTTGGATTTTTGGATATGGCCAATTTTTGAAAAATCAAAAAATTGCTCCAAAAATTCTGAAAAAAATCACAAATAGTCTTTGATTAATTCTAAGCACTTTTTGTTCTATAACTTTTTTTGTAGAGTTGGTCTTCATTGGATTAAAAATTGTTGAACATTCCTAGCCGCTACTGAATGTACAACTGTTTATTGTTAAATTTTTCAAAAATTCTAATACCGGATTCTGAAAGTACATAAAATTTTACGTTAAAATTGGTATCTCAAGAATTTTATGAACCATTTTAATGATAGTGTTACACACCACTGAAAATATTGCCGAAAAATGGTCAATTTGTGCGTTAAAGGATTAATAAAGGAATATAGGAATATGTATAAAATAAATTATAACAATTGTATAATTAGAATAATTAATTCTATTTTCAAGGTCAAAAAGTCAACCCTATTGAAAAATCTTTCAATAGGAAACTACATTCGATTATGTAACAGTTGTTTAATTAAGTCGAATATATCATAATGTAATTCAATACATAATTCAATGACTTAATTAATTCGAATATTTCCTGACATAATGGAACTACGTTATTTATAGTTACGTAATCTAATTATGTAATTCACTTACATAATGGAATTATGTGATTCAGTTACGGAACTGAATTACATAACTCCATTACGCATTGAAATGTTTGAATTAAATATGTAACTATCACGTAATTGAATTACGCAATACTTTGCAATAGGGCGCCTTGTGCCTTTTCTTGGGTTTTTTCCTTCTTCGCTGCACCGCCATTACCGTTGGAAAATTCCTCATAAATGCATCCACTGTTCTTTGTTTTTTAGTTGTTGCCTGGTCCAATAACTGTGACGTTCTTTCTATAAGCTGCCCTATTGAAAAATCTTACGGATCTTACGTAAGATTTTTTAATAGGGTATGTTTAAGTTCAAGTCCTAGTCTTATTATAATTTCGACAATATAATTAATTGTAACTGTAGTTAATTAAATTTTAATTTAATATTTTCTAAACTTTAATTATTTTTAAGTATAAAATACACTTATGATGAATTATTACGTATTAGAACATGTGACAAGGCGCAAAAGCGCCAGTCAAATCTTCCCGCGACAGTCGAAGAAAGGGGCGCAGGCACGGGCTCGCTTTTGTCGCGAGACGGAGCGCGCTGTAGTTGCGAATAGGCGAGCGCGCTCGGAGAATCGCGCGCAATTTTCGCCGCAGCGCGGCAACTGCCGCGGTCGATCGGTGCGCGGTTCGCGACGGACAGTACCACTCAAACGAACACGCGCAACGGAGCCCCCTTAGCCAGCACCGACGAGCAGCCGATCGAGAGGAATCATGCAGCGAAGAGAAGTACGGTTGAGAGGCTCGAGAGGGTAAAACTATTTGCCACTCCCGGAAAATCTATGAGGCCAGCCACTCACGAGGATTGAACGACGTCGTTGCGTCGAGCAGGAGCTCCGCGACGGCATTCTTTCCTGAGGAAGCGGCCACGGGCGGAATCGACAAGAAAGTAAAGAATAAATAGAGAGTGAGAGGTTTAGTGCGGTGCGGTGAAACAGAGTAATAAATAGAGAGAATTCGCGAGTCCTCAAGGTCGGTCGGCGTTTACACGCCGCCACAAGAAGCTGACCAGTGACTAATAAAGAAAGAAGCGCGCGGGCCCTCCAGGTAGGACGGCGTGGAATACACCGCTACTAGGAGTCGGCTTGAATCTATTGTGTGAGAGTGTGAGTATAGCGAACGAGTGAATGCTTTTTTAAATAAATTAATAATTTTTTTAAATAAAAGGAGAATAATTATATAACCTTTTTTTGTAAACGAATAAATTTTTTGTTGTTGTTTCGGGGAAACGGCCCGAATTGCGCGCGCTCGATTTTGGCAAAACACGGCGCGCAGTCATCAGACCGAGCGGAGGAGTAGGCGGCGGCTCATCGACGCTCAAAAATTCTTTTCGCGGATTAACCTCAAAACATTTTTTTTGTGCTTTTCCACGAGTTCGAAATTAAGTTAGTGCTGACGTGAGAAAGGGTGAAGGGGAAAATTTAGAAGGAAGTAGAGGATAGTGGAAAACACAAGGAGGGGGGGGGGGGAGTGGAAGTTGAATTTTAAATTTAGATTAGAATAAAATCGAGCAGGCGAAGCGAGTCAGCGCAGAAACAGCTAGAATGCGCCTCCGAATGCAGGAATTAGAGTTTCAAGCGGATCAGCTGATTAACAAGATTCCTAGCGACCAAGAGGAAGAGGAGGTGAATGAAAGGCCTCTCGAGCATCCAATGGAAGAAGGGAGAAATAAAAAGAATAATAATAGAGGAGAGAGGAGAAGCAGTTAGATGCAACAAGGAAGAAGAAGGAATTTAGAAGAAGAGAGCGTTAGTGGCGAGGCGAGCGGAATTTGTCGATACGGTAGTGGAGACTTAATGGCCCCCTCTAACGCTAATAAACGCGATAATTTAAAGGCACAAGCCGTTAAATTAATAAAAGGTTAGGGAGTAAACTTTAGTGGCGAAGAGAAGGGAGAGGATCCTGAAGAATTTATTGAGCAGCTTAACGATTGCTGATATGGATCCGGAGTACCGGATATCCACATAGTAAAAGCACTTCGAAGCATCTTGCAGAAGCAAGCTGCGCGATGGTTTTGCACAGTGCGCTCGCAGATAAATTCTTGAGAGGACTTCGTTCAAGAGTTCATTCGGCAGTTCACTCAAGAATATAACGAGGAGGATCTAGAAGATGATTTCAGATACCATTCGCAGGCAAAGGGGAAAAAAATCTCGGCCTATTTATTGTTTTGAAAAACCGCGATTTGAAAAACCGCCGTCAGGACAGAGGCGGGTAAAGTGGGCTTTTGAGGGTCTGTTACCTGAATACAGGCGTGCTATCAAAGATAAGGCTATAGTGAGTCTAACAGATATCAAACACTATGGCAGAAGTTGGGAGAAATTAAAGGAAATTGACGAAAAATATGTCCCTCCGCCGCCCGCGGAGAAGATGCGAGTCACGGAAGCTGCCTGGAAAAAGCCAGCAGCCACGGTGGCTATGGCAAAAGCGGCTGGCGTAGAAGGAACAACAAATAAGCAAAAAGAGGATAGTAGTAGCGACGATAGGGAGACTAGCTCGGTTAATGAAAGTAAAAAGAAGCGAGATAGGAGGAACGGAAAGGCAAAGGGGGCGGCGATAGAAGAAGTGACGAACGAGGCAGCTGCGTTGAGGTCGCAGGGACAATAAAAGGTCCCACAAGTGAAACCTCAATTCGCTAAGGCGCCGCAGCAGCAGCAAACTGGATGGGCTAAAGCTCAAGGATCCAACCAAGAGGCAAGGTAATAGAGTGGCAAATCAACGTGGAAATGGAGGCAAAGCGAATAGAAGAAATATGAGTGGCGAACAGAGCAGGGGAAATGCGGGTAACGAACTTGTGGCTGCGATTCCGAGACAGACAACTTTGAATACTGCCTGGAGCCAAACCCAGGGAGGAGTAGCACCGGCGCAAAGTTCGGTGCCTCCTCAGAATGCATCAGCCCCAACTCTGGGATTTCTCGGCCCTTGCTATACTTGCCATGCCCTAGGGCATAGAGCCTCAGAGTGCCTGAAGGTGATATGTTATGCCTGTGGAAGAAAGGGACACCGAATAAGGGACTGTCCAAACAGAGCGTGGCAGATCCCGGCAACAAGTGGCGTACAGTGCCAAGGGTGCGGAGCGAGTGGCGTGACAGTATTGTCGTGCTTGACTTGCGCCCCCTTATTGAGGGCGGAAAACGGCCAGTCCGGGGGGCAGAACGCTTAGAGTGTGGTCCCCGTAAAAGTAAAGTAAAAAAAGTAAGGCCCTGTCCAACTCTTACAGAGAAGGAAGGAAGAGCCCCTTTGAACTGAGATTGAGGTCAATGGAAGAAAAGAGGTAGAAGAAAGTGGCGTGGAACCAGTAAGAAGGTGGAGTCGAGGGGTAGATCCTTGCGCAAACGGCGATCCGAAAGAAGAGCGTTACGATGCAAACTGATAAGATTATGGGAAAACAAACAGACAAAGCGCAAGTTCGGGAGAAATAAAACTTGCAAAGTGTCGGTCAAACAAGGCGAAGATGGTGGTGGCGTTAAAGAGGATGGAGAAAGAAGAGCAGAGGAGTATGTGGAAGGAGCTTTCGCTGAAAATCACTTTCTTATTGTTCTGTAAGTAGATAATAATTATAAACTGCGGGATAGTTTATATCAAGTGCGATAGTGTGAAAATTAAGAAGATGACAGGCTAAGAGACTGATTATTCTCAAAGGCCAGCTGTTAGTGGAGAACAAAAATTACAGACTTTCTTCAAAGCGATTGAGTCGTAAGAAAAAAGCATTGTACAGGTAAGTTATTAAACGCTTATATTTTATTAGAGTATAGTCGTTTTAGTTAATTACCACGTAAAAAATTTTCTTAAATTCTATGTACCATCGTTTATTACTAAAAGTATATTTTATTATTCCTAAATATTAAAAGTTTTCGGGGAACAAAATCAATTTATAAAAATACTTTCAAAATTCAAACGCGCTAATTTCTCGCACGTTATTCTACAATTATTGCATATACAGGGTGGGGACAAAGTATGGAAACCCCTAGGTTTCCGTCAAGGCTTGGTCAAAAATAAAATAACCAAGGTCAAAACTAATGTAACTTTCAACGAGGAGTTTGGTGGTGACTCTGGATTTGACCTTGAACCTCATTTACAAGGTCATTTCAAGGTCAGGTTAGTTTTTTTAAATAGGAACCCCTATTTTTTACACCGGAAATGGAAAGAACGGAAAATTCTACGTTCGGATATGTATCAAAGTATGAGGTCAGCATTACCTCTAGAGGACGAACAGAGGTCTAATAAAACTCAGTGTGTCAACCACGTGGAAAGTTGAAATTACAAAAAATTGTATGCAAAGAAAATCTTACAATACAAAAAAAAATTAAAAATCGAGTTTACAAGTGTTTTCATTTAGTTATTTCAAATAAATATCCTTATATCATTAATTAATAAGTCTAAAACATAGCTTTATCACAAAAGAATATCTAATAAATTAATTTTATGTCGAATTAAGTACTCTGATAATTACGCCTATTTTTGGCATTTAATAATTTATGATATTTTACAATTTTAGACACAGTTTCCTTACAATAAAAAATTATTATTACCAATTCATTTTCATTTTAAAAATGAATCGTTTAACTGAAAGAGAGCGTCTTTGTCTTTTGAGGATAAGGGGATGGGGCGATTAAGAAAAATTGTATACTGATGTAACAAATCTTTTTAATGCAACTTTTCGAAATGGACTTCCTCAATTGTCAAAAGGTACTGTTTCAAAAACTTTAAGACGTTTCGAAGATACGGGATCAGTTCAAAATCGTCCTGTTCCCGGTAGACCAACGACAGCAACAAATCCAGAAATGTCATTAAATGTTGTCTCATCATTTGTAGAGAATCAACATGAAACAACTCATTCTGTAGCTGATCAACACGGAATCGATCCAAAATCTGTACGAACAATTTTGAAAAATAATATTTTTCATCCCTATAAAGTCAAAGTAGTGCAAGAATTAAATGAGGATAATCCTGATCGTCGCATAGAATTTTGTGAAACGATGATGGATATGATAACTCAAAATCCAATATTTTTAGAAAATATTGTTTTTACAGATGAGGGCAACATGTATGTTGAATCATGAAATATCCAGTGAACAAATCTTCACTGGATGAGAGAAAGCCACACTCAACACCCGCAAAAGTTGAACGTATGGGCAGGTAGAATAATGTCCCTTTTTTATTGAAGGAAATTGAAATGCACAAACATACTTACAACTACTGCAGAATGAGATAGTTCTAGCAATACAAGCACTAAAAGGAGATGATTTCATAAACACGTGGTTTTAGCAAGATGGTGCTCCTCCACACTATGGAGTTCATGTCAGGCGATTCCTAGATGAAACGTTTCGCGCAAGATGGATCGGTCGAAAAGGTACAATAGAGTGGGCACCAAGATCTCCTGACCTTACACCTTTAGATTTTTTCTGTGGAGCTATTTAAAAGAATGCGTTTATAAAACCAATCCTCAAAATCTTGATGATTTAAGACGTAGGATTATTCAAGAAATTGCCATCATACCAAGGCAAGTGATTAGAAATGCTGTGCAATCATTTTATAATAGGATTGATTACTGCCAAGAGGTCAGTGGAGAGCAAGACAAGAAATTGATAGAGGAACTCACTCTAACAAAGCACCCCGAAAGTGAGAGGTAATGGAAACTCACTCTAACAAAGCACCCCAAAGGGAACAGATACCTTCTACGTCCACGCCGTTGTTCCTGCGTAGCGCCAAATGAAGGATTCCAGTATTAATAATAGACGTGTGTTGTTCAAAAACGAATTCTGATTTTGATATGACCTTGAAAAAAGTTTCAAGATCGAATCCAGAGTCACCACCAAATTCCTCGTTGAAATTTACGTAAGATCTGACCTTGGATGCTTTCATTTTGTTGAAACCATACGGGATCTTTAGGCGTTACCATACTTTCCACATGGTTGACACACTGAGTTTCATGTGACCTCTGTTCGTCCTCTACAGGTTATGCTCACCTCATACTTTGATAGAAATCCAAACGTAGAATTTTCCGTTCTTTCCGTTTCCGGTGTAAAAAATAGGGGTTCCTATTTAAAAAATCAAACCTGACCTTCAAATGACCTTGTAAATGAGGTTCAAGGTAAAATCCAGAGTCATCACCAAACTCCTCGTTGAAAGTTACATTAGGTCTGACCTTGGTTATTTTATTTTTGACCAAGCCTTGACGGAAACCTGCGGGTTTCCATACTTTTACCCTACCCTGTATATTAGTATATGTTTAGCCGAAAATTCGACTAAAACGTTTTGACTTTCGTGCTAGTCTTTCCGCGCCGAGACTCACAAACCTGTCGCGTCCTATCACACTGGGCACGTAACGCCATTCGCAGCCGTTGATTGGCCAGTGGTCGGTGGCGGCTCGAAGGCGGGCGCTAAGGCGTAGAGAGAGCAGCCAGTTTTTTACGAGCCGTCAGCGTGATTGTGTATCGCCCGATCGCGCGTGGAAATTTCGTTAAACTTTCTTAGTCTTTGTTTTTTTTTCGAATCGATTTCGCGTGAATTTATGTGTCTGTTTGAATTTTGATTTTGAATTTATGTTCATTGTTTGGGAATTTGTATTGTGTAAACGGGGCGCCGACGCGTGTACGTTTGCCTCACGAGGAGGCGGTGATGATTAAATCGCATTGAAGTCGACGATTGCCTTACGAAGAGGCGGAGAATTTTTAAATATACGTGGTCTCACGAGGAGACGGAGGGTGCCACGGTGCACGAAAACTACGTAGCAGATTGGGAGGGTAATATGTCGAACATTAAGCCCTGTGCGGTCGTCTAAAAGTCGTGTGCGAGTTTAACGTTGTTTTTTCTTTATTAATTTTTTCTATTTTTCTAAGAGTGGCGTGTGAATATTCTGGCTTTTTATTCAAGGTTTTTTTCCAACTAAGTTGGTTTTTTCTCCTTTTTTTTTCGAGCCTAATATAATTTTCTTTTTGGCTCAAATTTGACTTTTTTATTTCGAACCTTTGTCCTTCCTTTCACTAAATAAACTGCGTCACTTCGAAAGAAGCGGCGCAGTAATCATTTAGCTCAAAATCAGCTAAACAGTATATGAGAGGTCTGGACAAGGGATACCATTTTCAATTCCGCGCTGTACATAAAACGTGAGATATTGTGAAAGATATTTATCCACAGCTTGATATTCTCAACTCTTCTTTGCAAACAGAAGGTGCTACATTTGATGAAGCCGTAGGAAATGTAACAAATATTATAGTTTCATTTGACACTGCTTGGAGTAAACGCGGCAATGGACGAAATTACGATAGCTTAAACGGTTACAGTGCAATAATAGGGTTTTTATCTGGAAAAACTTTAGATTTTACGACTAGAAATAGGAAATGTAGGATGTGTGAATTAGGGCATAACAAAAGTGATCATAGTTGTAGGTTAAATTTTAAAGGTAGCGCTAAAGCTATGGAGGCAGACGCAGGAGTTGAGCTGGTCAATCACAGCAAGATTCTACAAGAATCTAGATTAAAAGTTAGAGTTATAGTGGGTGACGAAGACAGCTCAATGATTGCAGCTGTGCGAAGGATGATCCAAATACTAGGTTCTATAAATTAGCTGATAAAAACCATTTAATAAAAAATTTTGCTAATGAACTATACAAAATGCGGGATAAACACAAACAGCTAAATAGAAAAGGCGTTATTAGTCACCTTAAAAAATGTTTTAGTTACGCCGTTTCCCAAAATAAATGTAATAATTCCAATTTAGCAGCACAATTAAAGAAAATACCAAATCATATTTTTGGACAACATGAGAATTGTGGTAGCTGGTGTAAAGATAAGAAACATTTTATGCAGTTATCTGATGAATCATTATACACGGAACTAGTCCAATTTTTTACAAAATACGCAGCCAATGCGCATAAATTTTCTATTGCAGCTTCAAGTCAAGCCAATGAGAGCTTTAATAATATTGTGGCTAATAAAGCTCACAAAAATAAGTGTTTAAGTAAAACAGCTGCTTGTGATTTTAGAGTAGCAAGTAGTGTTTGCGTTAAAAATGACGGCGAAAAAAGTATTATTAATGTACAAGAAAAGTTACAATTACCGAAAGGATTTTATACCACCAACTATGCATTTAAAGCAGATAATAAACGACGTAATAGAGCCAAAGGAGATAAACTTATATCAAGAAAAATTCGTAGAATTCAATTAAAAAATAATAGAGAAAATTTAAGAAAAATCAAAGAAAAAGCTGAAGGTCCTATGTACAAAAGCAATTGTGGAATTGATGAAGTTCTTAATAATATTATTGTCACAAGCGAAGATAATAAAAAATTATCACAAAATGAAGTAAAAATCGTTTATTATGATCTAGAATCTACGGGATTAGCTAATGAAGATGACATTTTACAAATTGCTGCTAAATGTGATGATAAATTATTTAATGTTTATATTAAAACATCAAAAAAAATTTCATCTAGCGCATCTAAAATTACTGGTTTATACCATGTAGGTGACAATTTGTATCTTCGTGGCAAAGAAGTCGAAACTCATGAACCTTCTGGGGCACTAATATCGTTTCAACAATTTTTAGATTCAATTGCAGGTGAAACGAATAAATGTTTGTTAGTAGCGCATAATGGCGCTACATTCGATACGCCTCGATTATTGCATTTTATTATTAAGCAAAATATGTTAAATAATTTTCAAATGATTGTTGGTTTTTCAGATACTTTAATAATGTTAAAAAAAATTACCAGAACGTAGAGGCCCGAATAAATTCAAATTAGAAACACTGAGCGCAGACTATTTAAAAAATCAGGAGTTAGGATTATTTCACGACGCTGCTTATGATGTAACAGTGTTACAAAATATTGTTAAAAAACTAAACGTAGAAGATTGTTTATTCGATTTTTATAAAACTTTTGATATGTGCCTTACTAGATTAAAAGAAAAAAATATTATTAAATATAATTTAAAATTTTTAACAGAACTGAACGATGTAATTTCTAGTGAAATATTAAAAAGACTTGCGTTACATAATATTAGGTTTAAGGATTTAATAAAAATATACAACTGTGATGGAGACAAAGGGATTAAAAAATTATTTACGGAAACATTAGAAAATAATAAGACTAGAATTACCAAAGATAAGAAAATTTTATATAAAGTCGTAAACTTTTTAAAAACGATGAAATAAAAATGTATATGTCAAATGTTACAATTCTGTTTTTTATGGTTAATATTGTTATAGATGATAAATTATTATTTATAATAAATATTTAGTAAATATTTTATTGTATTATTGTTCTACCTTGAAACTCCTTTACTTTATAATTCGCAACACATTCGATAATTTAGATAAAGTACGACTTATGCAAATAATAATTATGCACACTTTCGCATTGAACAAATTTATATACATATATGCAATATATATATATATATACAAATTTATATACCAATAGCGCACAGAGAACATGTTCCGTGATGAAGCCGCGCTATTTGATGCGTGCGACGTTGTCAAATCGCCATCGTCGTCCTCCTCCGGCGCTTGCGGTTGACTAAAAGATGCTTACTTTAAACGCTTGCCATTAAAAAACGAATACGGCTTCCCCATATTTACTTAAGTATATCTTGTTTCTTATATCATCAAATTCTCTAATATAATTTTTTAAAAGTATTACAAGATAGTTGCGCTCGCAGTTCAAAAAAATGGTCTGTAACACGAGCTTCGTCCTATGCTTCCCATGTTAAATGATGCAACTTTAAAGTACAATTTTAACTTTTTTAATGCCGCTTGCTATATTGAAATTTTGCGGAATTATAAAGGATAATTTAATGAACATTTTGTGTTAATTTGAGACAAATTCGAAGATAAGTGATTTTTACGACAACGTCCTTAATGGTGAGAAAGTTAAAAACTGTAATAAAATTGCGATAGAATAAATATTAAAAAAAGATCATTAAGGGCCATGAACTTTTTAATAAAAAGCCTCTTGTTTTTGTTCGATCAAGACTTCTCTAAATGTGAACGTGACTAATGCGTTTCTTACTGTATTTACAATCGCGGGCGCGGATGAGGAGCACATTTTGTCTGACAATAATAAAGGAAACATGTCTCTGCGGCTGCGCATCCGATAAATTTCTGCACTACTCTTATCATTCCACGCGTCTGCATTCTCTCTACTTTCTCGACTATGCCGTTTAGAGGATCCTAGATCTTCTGTACAGTGGTTGTTGAGATAAGGGTTGGCCAAGGGGCTGAAATAAGAATGTATTAATAATAATTGGGCCGAATAAGGAGTTTAGAAGGGTGAGTTCGAGTGTAAAGGTGTGTTTTTGAGCGGGAAGGGAAAAAGGAGAAAAAAAGGAGCAAGGAGAGTGAAAAGAGAGAAAAGGAGAGAAGGTAGCAGAGAAGGGTGAGGGAGAGAAAAGAGGAGGTAAGAAAAGAAATATTTAGTAGCGCGAAAGAGAGACAAAAAGAACAAGAAAGAATAGAAAAAGAGATAAGGTTAAGAAGGAGAGAGAAGGAAAGAGATAGTTTTAGGTGGGAGAAAAGCTTAAGGTATAGTCACGGATTAAGGCCGAGTCAAGTAAAAGAGAAAAAGGAGATAAAGAGGAGGACAAGAGAAAGAAGAAAATGAATAGAACAGAGAAAGAGGAATGGTATGAAACACCTAAAGGGAGAACAAGAAAAAGGAAAGAAGGAGAAACAGCATGGAAGCTGATGGAAAAAAAGAGGAAAGACGCCATGAGCCCACTGGATGATGAGAAGAGAACGAAAAGAAATCAGAAGAGCTGAAAGGAAATGAAGGAGAAATATTCAAGAAAAAATGGAAAGATGCAGAGAACGACCGAGGAAAATGAAAGAGAAGAGGATAAAGAGGAGAAAAGAGAAAAAGAAACAAAGCTTACAAAGAAGGAACTGGACATGCTAGTAAACATGTTTACAGAAGCACAGAAAGAGAATTTCTTACAAATGAAAGAGAAACTAGAAGAAAGAGAAAAAGAGAGGGAAAGGAGATGGGAAGAAAGAGAAAAGGAAGAGAAAGAAACTGGGAAAAGAAATGGATTAAAATGATTGAAAAAATGGATGAAAGAGAAAGAGAAAGGGAAAAAAAGAACGAGGAAGAAAAAAGGGCATGGAGAGAGGAATTAGAAAAACAGAGAGAAGAATGGGAGGAGATGAAAGAAGAATTTAATAACTGGAAAAGTAAAGAAAGAAGGATGGGAACAATCTAAACAGAGCAAATGAAAGAAGAAAAGAAAATCAGGAGGAAAAAAGTGAAAAAGAAGAAAGAGTTGAAAACATGATGGAGGATATGGAGAAGCAAAAGATAAGAAACAATTTTGTAATATCGGGCCTAGAAGGGAAATGGGAAAAAGAAAACTTGGAGAAATGGATAGAAGAAAAGTTAGAAACAAAAGTCAAATTGAAAGAGATAAGAGAAATTGGCGGGAGCAAGAAAAACATAATAGCAAGATGTAGAAATGAAGAAGATAAAAGCTTGATAATGAAAAATAAAAAGAAACTAGGACAAATGCGAATTTATATAGACCATGATTTGACATGGAACGAGAGAAGTACAAGGGATAAAGTTCTAGAAAAGGCAAGAGAACTGTAACGTGGCGCTTTTTCGCCCGTTACTCCGCGTGTCAGTTTGATTAGTGATCAAGCAGCCAGATGGAAAGTCCCTCCACCACTGCCTAAAATTGCGTTAGAAATAGTATTTTTCCGCGGAAGCGCTTTATATTTCAGAAGAAGATGCCTCGGCCAAGATATTTGCAGATGCGCACCAAGGTTGGCCAGGTACCGATCGCCGTCGTCATCTGAGGCGCGCCGTTGCTGCGATAACAGCCAAGGGCAACGGAGGGTCCAGTTCGTCTAAAAGATGAGTATTGCCTCCCATTTAATTTCCTCAAGACTTTAGCCTGTACAATTGCCTTAAGGCAGTGCTGCCGAGCCGCACAAAAATAGGAAAATTCCATCAGCGAGCTAAACTCGCTGCGGATCGGAATAATGTTTACGTGAACCAGCACTTACCTCCCCTATTTTTCAGGAGGACAGGCGAGGGATGAGGAGGCAAGCGACGAGGTGTTGTTACCTCTACACTGGCCCTCCAGAATCACCCAATCTAAGGCGACCAATCGGCAGCGGTGACGCCGACGAGACGACGAGCGTCGGTACCTTGGTCGCACCGAGAGAAGCAGCGCTCTGCGACTTCTCAACTGGCTGGCCTACAGGGAGGATCGCCTGGAGCAACTTCCGCGCCGCGTTGATTGACTTAAAAGTCCAACTTTATATTTAATTTTCTAATTTTGTTCCGTGGCGAACCCACGTTTTCTTATTCTTTTACGATTGCATGCCTTCGTTCAGGCCTCGTGGCCGAGCAACATCTCCAGATACACTCGGCAGCTTCAAACCGGCAGGACAAGGTGGCAATTTATTTTGCGAAAGATAAGTGGTTTTGTTCGCCTACGTTGAGGCAAATAGATTTTACGCCAGGGTGCTCGTGCCTCGCCCTTGACTACGCGTTTTTAATAAGGCATTTGTATTCTTTTTGCTGCGCCTTTATGCGCCTTGTTATGATTAATTAGCGTCCGCGTATATTTTTGGTGGAGTTAATTTGATTCTAATTTTATTGCTGAATTCAAGTATTGAAAAATGTTATTAAGTAAATTAGAAATCTCACTATTAATTTGATTTATTGAATTTTGAAATAATTGTAATTGCCTATTGTGGAAGGCCGCGCGCCTTATGTCGCTGGCCTAATAAAGGCACATTTAGATTTAAGCTAGTTAAATTATTTATTTTGTGTATTACTATTGTGTCGTCCGCAACCTCCAGCAACTTTGCCGTTCACGACCTCACGACTCTCCGCTGAGTGGCCGGAGCGAGAGTCCGTATCGTGCAAAGTAAATTCCTTCTTGCGAGAGGCACTGCTCGCAATATTCTATTTTACAGTGCCTGGCGCCCCATCCCCTTTTAATTTGGGATGTTAAATCTTTTTAATTGGATCGCGTCGTTGATTTCTTCCGCGGATCCAGTTTTAACCTTAATTCTGATTTGCGCGTTAGTTTGTGCGCACCTTGTGCGTGCAGCCCGTCGCGATCTCACACGCGGCCGGTTGCCCGTTACAAATGGCGCCCAACGTGGGGCTTCTAGAACGGCAAAATTTTGCCTAGAAAAACTAAAATAATTTTTGGAAAATTTGAAATTTAAAATCTAATTTATATTTTGTTTCCTTTCCCGTAAAGACAAATTTAAAGTGTGTGAGAGTTTGCGGGATGTTGCGAACAATAATCTATACAAGTAAGTCGAAGGCAATTGCCTTCGCAATAAAACAAATTTAATTTTAAAATTGCCGTGGAATTTTGGAGTTCAGCGCGTAAGTGCGAGTTCTCCGTCAAGGCGCCGCGCAGTGTTAGCCGGCGAGCGACGGGTGTTGCGCGGTCGAATTTACTACGCAGCGAGAAGTAGTGCCGCGACGGGTAGGCCGGAGCACGGGAGTGAGAGAGAGCGCTGCTGTTGAGTGGCGTGCGAGTTTTCTTAGGCGCGCATGTGCGTGCCACTAGTGGACAGAGCGGGCTACGCGACGCAGCCGCTTCACCTGCTCCCGCTGCCTTTTTGATTTCCCTGCTGCCTTTTTGCACCCGTGCACCCCGGAGACGTTGAGGACGACGCGAGCGAAGCTGCCCCCCGACAGTTTTGGTTTTTGTAATAGGAGAAATTGCCTAAGGTACGTGAGTAGAAAATTGAGTAGCGATTTCCTCGAGGCATTGGCCGCGCGAATCCGCGAGTGTAGTGCGCGAGTGTTAGTTCGCGAGTTAGATTTTTTTTTTTGAGAGCAACGCGCGTGCCGTACTCTGGCCTGCTAAAATTGTGCAACGTCGTGCCGCTGTGATTTACCTGGGGCTCGCGTGAACAGCGCGGAGCATCGCCAGCGGCAGGCAGGCACGCGGACCGAGAGTGCGAGCGCGTAGCGGGCGAGTTCTCGGAATTTCGCGGCTCGCGCGCGACGTCACCGTGTTTACCTCGGCCTCGCGCACGGTTGTATGTGTGCGTCGGTGTACCGTGGCTAACGTCGGGAAGTTTTCTTACTACATTTTTACCATTGTTGACTTTTATTTCTCTTCGTTTTTTTTATTAATTCGGTTACGTACTCGCGCGGAAAACGTATTTAAGGCGAAACAGGTGGCGACGTGAGCTTGCTCCGTAACGCATGCCTGTGCCTTGAGTGCGACGAAGCGGATATTAATACGCGAAAAAAAAAAAAAAAGAATTATTTTATTTTAGTTTGTCTGTTTTTTTTTCTCTCTTTCCCTCCTAGTAGTTATCTCGTGCTCGCGCAGCCTTGCACCTTTGCTTAATTGGCGTGGTAAGGTAGATTCTCGGAGTGGTTAGATTGAGTGTCGTGTATTTATTTATTTTTTTTGCCTGCTTAGGCAGAGAGAAAGATTTTGACTGAGTGATTTTTTTTGCTGTGTTGATTTTTTTTCTCTTTCGTTCTTTCGAATCTACGAACCACAAATAAGTTTAGTCGTGTTTTTAATAAAGAAAAGTAATTTTTTTTTACCCCTGCCGTCGCGAGTTACGCGTGTTCGAGGCTCGTTCTTTTTTTTGGACTGTAGCAGACCGCGTAAATTGTGCGTAACGCGGCAGAGTTTGTTTTTTTTTTTTTTTGGATTAAATTATTGTTATTAGGGATTTTCTTGAATCTAATTGTTGTTAAAAATTTTAAGTATTTCTTTAGTTTTACTTCTACTAAAGTAGTTGCCGTCGCGAGTTACACGTGCTCGAGGCACATTGTTAAGCTGTCCTAGACCGTGGAAATTGTGCGTAACGCGGCCAATTTAGTTCTTTTGATTTTTTTTTCCTTGCGGATTCACATCATGTCGGATACAAATTTATCCGCGGTCATTGAATGGGTGGAATCTTTATCCCCGGAGGATGTTGACGCGGCTCTTCGAAGCCTTTTGCTGCGTGCCTCCGGTACAAAGGCCGAGCGTCGTTACCGTTTAATTCGACATCAGCTGAAGCAAAAGGCTCATCTTAAGGTTGCATGGAGTGACGCGGAAGACGGTGCCTCAGACAATTCTAGTAAGTCTGGGGAGGGGAATTGCCCTAGTTTTCGAGACGCGTATCGGGAGGAAGCCGCAAACTTCGATCGTGCGTACGAGCTACCTCGTGCACCTGGGTCTCGCACGCAGGCAGTAGCTACGGTCACCTCGACCGGCATTTGGCCTTTGCACTCGCTCGATAATTCGCGGGCACAGCTAACGTCAGGTACGCGAGTGGTTTTCAGTGATCACCAGCGTACTTTGCCTTCCGGTCAAGTCCCGTTCGAACCCTCTGTTTTGCGAGGAGCTGAAAGCGTTATGAGTACGGCGCCACCCACGATAGGCATGCCTCCTCTCTCGGGACATTTTTCGTTCATTCAGCATCAGTCGCTGTTGAACACTGTCAGAGAGGGACCAGCCTCGATGGAAGCGCCTGGAATTGCAAATCGCCCCGCAGCTCAGACAGTTCCAATCTCTAGAGCAACACCTTGTATTGTCCCGTCGATGTTCCCAAGCGTTCCAACGCAAGAACCGCGTGCCTCCTTCGCTTCCAATATCCCGCCAGTGGAAACGCCACCTCATCCGTCCGTAAGTTTTGCCAGTTCTACACTCGCTCCGCCACCCTTCTTCGTTGCGGATGCCTCCACCCCCAGAAACTCAACATACCCAATGGTACCTGCGGGGGACACTGTTAGAAGGTGGAACTTGTCTTTTGACAGAAAGCGAGACCACAGTGCGGAAGAATTTTTGCTTCGCGTCGGGGAGTGCCGCAGAGGCACCCGATTAGCCGAAGCTGATCTGTTGGATGCTATGCCTGCGCTTCTTTCCGGGGTGGCGTTACAATGGTTTCGACTTGAAAGGCCTCGTTGGACCACTTGGCAACAATTCACCAAGGCATTTCGCCGCCGCTTCGGTGGAGTGAACTTCCAGTTACGCGTTCGGGAAGAGGTGCGTCGTCGTACCCAAGGAACCGGTGAGGCTATCGCGGATTACCTGGTCGGACTTCGGCACATAATGAGTTACGTAATTCCTCCGTACTCAGCCGAAGAGCAACTTGATTTTGCCTATGCAAATATGCATCCGGACTACCAGGAGAAGATCGAACGTGATCAGGTTGCCTCGGTGGATCAGCTGGAGGCAAAAGGGGAGCAGTTAGAGGCAACTCGACTATTGCGTAGAGGTTATCGCCCTCCCCCCACACCACAAGATTCGCTCTTTCCCGAACACGCCTTTGTTGGTGGTGGCATTTCAGCAGTGGCTGCAACTTCTGAACCCTCAGCTATGCCTAAATCCAATACAAAGCCGAAAGGCAAATCTAAGAAAAAATCCTTTAATTCCAAATCCCCAGAATCTGGAGACGTAATCCCAAAGGTTCAAACCGCGTCGGCGAGTTTTGTCGCAGCAGCCGGCGAGTCTTCTATACTGCCTCCTGCTGCTAGCTCCTCGGGCAAAAGTGAAGCCCCGCAACGCAACACCAAGCCTCTGGAGTGTTATTGGTATCATGCCCCAGGAAAAACAACGCGTAATTGTGAGAACCCTTCGTGTGCGGAGCGTCGGCAGGTTCAGGGAAACCGGAAAGGGAGGCGCCGTTCAGGGTCGACGTCGTCCCCATCGAACAACGACCCCCCACAAACCAATTAGAATGTGCCTGCGAGTATTGTGCCGCCGCGAATTCCAGTTCTCGGGATGCTAGAATGTATTTGCCTATTAAAATAGGAACCGTTCAATACACAGCATTAGTTGACAGTGGGTCATTACATACCTATCTCGGAAAACGGACCTTTCCGTCAATCCCTTTGAATAGGCGAAATTCGTTGCCTGCCTTAGTGCAGATGGCAGATGGTTCGGTCTCCTCTACCGACGGAACGGTCGCACTTGACTTGTGTGTCGGGTCTGTTACCTGCCCGGTCAGTGCGCGCCTGCTCCCCTGCCTAGCTTATGATTGCATCTTAGGTATGGATTTTCTTAAAGAGTTTAAAATTGTAATTGATTTCGCTAACGGTTCTTGGAGGTTGCCTCCCCGACACTCCGGACCGCGTTGGACGGACTTCTCTTATCGAGCACACAATCGATGTTCAAGGACACCCTCCTATTAAACAACGCCAATATAAAGTTTCTGAGCCCGTGAGGCAAGCAATGTTTAAGGAGGTGGACAAATTATTAGAGTCCGGTCGTATTGAACCTTCGACGAGTGCATGGTCTAGTCCCGTGGTCATGGTTCGAAAGGCAAATGGCTCCTACCGTTTCTGTATTGATTTCCGTAAGGTGAATGCGGTGGTTAAAAAGGATGCCTATGCGCTCCCGTTTATGGAAGCTCGTTTGGATGGCCTTGTTCGCGCACGATATATTAGTACAATCGACCTGAAAGAGGCCTATCACCAAATTCCTCTGGCGAAAGGCAGTAGGGAGTACACCGCTTTTTCCGTGCCTGGTAAAGGGCATTATCAATTTACGGTTCTCCCATACGGTCTCACTGATGCTCCAGCACGGTTTCAAAGGTTAATGGATTCGTTGTTTGGCCCAGAAATGGAGCCCAATGTCTTTACGTATTTGGATGACATTATAATTGTAACCGAAACTTTTGCTGAGCACCTTGAGATTCTCGAACGAGTTCTTAAAAAACTTGCGGAGGCAGGTCTTGCCTTGAATCGTGAAAAATGCGAATTTTGTAGGGAAAGTGTTTGTTATCTTGGTTATCGTGTTGACGGGGAAGGACTCACTCCCGACGCCGAGAAAATAGAGCCTGTCGTGAACTATCCCGCGTCTAAAACACTAAAACAATTACGTCGCCTTATAGGCATGACTTCGTGGTATAGGCGTTTCATTTCAAATTTTTCTACGGTCATTGAACCTTTTACGCGACTGCTCCGCAAGAATGCTCGTTTCGAATGGGGAGAGGACCAAGATCGTGCTCTCTCAGCGGTAAAAACTGCTCTTACTACTGCTCCCACTTTAGCCTATCCTCGAGTCGATCTGCCTTTTGTTGTCCAAACGGATGCCAATTCGACAGGGCTTGGGGCAGTACTTACGCAGGAAATAGATGGTGAAGAGCGCGTTATTGCGTATGCCTCCCGTACTCTTTCAAAGGCCGAACGTAACTATACGATAACGGAACAAGAATGCCTAGCCGTTCTGTGGGCTGTCGAAAAATTTCGACATTATATAGAAGGCACTTCGTTCACGGTCATTACCGACCATAGTTCGCTGCGTTGGCTCCAAAATTTGCACGACCCTGCTGGTCGTCTTGCGCGTTGGGCCACTAAATTAGCGCAACATGATTTGAAAATAATTCACCGTAAGGGTTCCATGCATCATGTGCCGGATGCGTTGTCCCGCATGCATGAAGACGTTGAATGCCTTGCTTCAATTTCGGAGGCAACGGATCCCTGGTACTTTCGTAGGGTTTATCTCGTGGACACTCAGCCGGCTAAATTTCCCGATTGGAAATTAGCGGAAGGAAAGCTTTTTAGGCACCGTCCCGATCCCATTGTAGACGAAGTACTTGGGGTTATACAGGCATGGAAGTTAGTACTGCCGAAACTGTTGCGTGCCAAGGCATTAGAGGAGGCGCATTCCGTTCCCTCCGCTGGACACTTCGGTATTGAAAAAACATTTCGTCGGCTCTCTTCAAGTTTTTATTGGCCAGGTTATTACGAGGACACTGCGAAATTTGTTAAACATTGCCTCATTTGCCAAGCTTGTAAGGTCGAGCAAAATCCCCCAGCTGGTCTGATGGGCCATAGATTTATTGAGCAACCCTGGCAAATGGTCGCCGCCGATATTTTTGGCTCTGTTACGCGATCCAAGGCAGGAAATGCTTATTTATTAGTTCTTCAAGATCTTTACACTCGGTGGGTCGAGTTGGTGCCTCTTCGCCGTGCAAATGCCAAATCCATAGCGAAAGCATTGGAAGAGTGCGTAATTTTTCGTTACGGCGCACCGCTCGTTTTCCATTCCGATAACGGCACCGAGTTTGTAAATAAAACAATCAAGGAACTACTAAAAAAATATAAGATTCGGCATTCCACCACCCCGGTCTACTACCCCCAGGCCAACCCTGTTGAACGCGTAAATAGAGTTGTTAAAACCATGATCGCGTCATATGTAAAAGATAATCAACAGGAGTGGGATGAGGAATTGCCTAAATTTAGTCACGCAATTAATTCCGCTGTGCATTCTTCTACGGGAGTTTCCCCCGCTATGTTAAACTTTGGGAGGGAACCTCGTGCGCCTGAGGATTCATTGGCAAACTTAGATCCGGAGATCTTGCCTTATTCGCACGAGAAATGGTTAGAGCGTCTTAAACGCCTCTCAGCATTGCAAGACTCCGTGACAAAGAAAATCGAATCGGAATCGGAAAGACAAGCCGCGTATTACAACGAAAATCGTCGAGAGCGCACGTATGAAATTGGTGATCGCGTCTGGCGCCGCGTAAATACGCTCTCAAATGCCTCGCAAGGCATCAGCGCGAAATTAGTACCGAAATTCTCTGCCGATTTTTGGATCGCGAAAAAATTGTCTCCAACCGTGTTCGTACTCGCCGATGCCTCGGGCCGAAGTAAAAGTAAAGTAAACATTAACGATTTAAAACCTTATGTTCGACCCTCGTGTTTAGATGTCTTGCCGTCCGACTCGAGAAAGTGCAGAGAAGTTGACGCGCATGCCTGCATGCGAGGAAGTAGTGTCGGGGGTGCCTGAAAGCACGTCCGCTGAGCGGGCGGAGGGACAGAGCACGCATGTGGCCGTGGAGAAGGCGCGGGAAGACATACGCGGCAACCCAGTCCCCTCCCGAGCGGCTGCCGCGTCACCTCGGCGTCGCTTTCCAACTCCGCCGCCGAACAGGGACCCACCGCAGAGGGGCGTCTGCTGGAACTGCTGGTCCTACTCTCACGAGTACCAGCAGTGTCCGAAGAGGCGCCGCCTTTTCTGCTATGGTTGCGGTCGCACCGCGAGGGCACTCTCCACCTGCCCGAATTGCGCAGAGACCTTCTATATTACAGAAGGGGCACGAGGCCCACAGACGTTTAAGGGCGACTTCATGGACACGCCGGATTGGCGTGGGTATACGCGGTCGTACGGCAAATATTTCGACCCGGAGGCGCGGGGTTACAAGGGCCCAAAGCAAGGGTTGGAGATTGCCCGCCGCTCCCGTGACACTGATCGCCACTAAGGCAAATACGCGAAATTCGTTTTTTTTTTTAAAAATTTTTTTTTACGCCACTAAGGCACTTGTATATTTGTTTTTTTGCTGCATTGCCTAAGGCAAATTTATCTTTAATTCGCCACTGAGGCTAAAAAGTTTTTCGTTCAAATTCGTTGTTTGGTTTGGTGTTTTTCTATATGCCTAGAAGGCAACAAAGTTTGTTTTGTATTTTTATAGTTCGTAATGGACAGGGGAAATTAACCCGAAATAAACCATGAGTAAAATTGACTCCACTGAGTTGTTTTTTTTTTGTCCTTGCGAAACACATAATTTTTTTTTACAGGCAAGGGTGGAGAACAAGTACTCTGGCTGCTTACCACGCTTTTGTTATGTTCAACGCGAGACCTGCTGTTTGCACTGCAAACCCCCGGCCTCGGTTTGGCGGGGGGGTTTGTAACGTGGCGCTTTTTCGCCCGTTACTCCGCGTGTCAGTTTGATTAGTGATCAAGCAGCCAGATGGAAAGTCCCTCCACCACTGCCTAAAATTGCGTTAGAAATAGTATTTTTTCCGCGGAAGCGCTTTATATTTCAGAAGAAGATGCCTCGGCCAAGATATTTGCAGATGCGCACCAAGGTTGGCCAGGTACCGATCGCCGTCGTCATCTGAGGCGCGCCGTTGCTGCGATAACAGCCAAGGGCAACGGAGGGTCCAGTTCGTCTAAAAGATGAGTATTGCCTCCCATTTAATTTCCTCAAGACTTTAGCCTGTACAATTGCCTTCAGGTAGTGCTGCCGAGCCGCACAAAAATAGGAAAATTCCATCAGCGAGCTAAACTCGCTGCGGCTCGGAATAATGTTTACGTGAACCAGCACTTACCTCCCCTATTTTTCAGGAGGACAGGCGAGGGATGAGGAGGCAAGCGACGAGGTGTTGTTACCTCTACACTGGCCCTCCAGAATCACCCAATCTAAGGCGACCAATCGGCAGCGGTGACGCCGACGAGACGACGAGCGTCGGTACCTTGGTCGCACCGAGAGAAGCAGCGCTCTGCGACTTCTCAACTGGCTGGGCTACAGGGAGGATCGCCTGGAGCAACTTCCGCGCCGCGTTGATTGACTTAAAAGTCCAACTTTATATTTAATTTTCTAATTTTGTTCCGTGGCGAACCCACGTTTTCTTATTCTTTTACGTAGGAGGAAATGAGAAAAAAAGAAGTAATAGGATTGGTAGAAATATGGGAAACAGGAACAGAAAAATGGGAGAAGGAGATAAAAAATCACGAGTGGAGAAGTATAGAGGCAATCAAGGAAAAAAAAAAGGGAGAGCGAGAGGTGGGACTCTTTTAGCAATAAAAGAAACAGAAGAAATAAAAGTAAAAAAATGGAAAATAGATGAATCGAAGGAAGTAATAGGTGTAAGCTTAGAAATAGGAAAAGGGAAATGGCTAATAATGGTAACATATATGAATAAAGAGAAAGATAAAAACATGGAAACAATGAAAGATGGATAGAAGAAGAGCTTCATGACAACGTTATAATAGGAGGAGATTTTAACGCTAGAACAGGGATAAAAGGAGGAGTATGAAACGAAGAATACAATAGAGAGAACAGAAAAAGCAGAGATAAGACAACAAATCAGGAAGGAAAGGAGCTTTTACAGTGGATTGATGTGACAAGCTTAGGGATTTTAAATGGATGCAATGACAAAGACAGAGAAGGAGAATTTACATATATCGGAGCAAGAGGAGATACAGTTGTAGATTATACAGGGTGTTCGAAATGTTCCGGACCCCCCACTTATAACATAAAGTAAGCATTTTGGAAAAAAATGTTAAATACAAAAGTTGTTAAGTTTTGAAGGTTGAACTAAATGATGACCTTGGATTTGTTATTGGTTATCATTTTCAAGGTCATTTAAAGGTCATCTTCAGTTTTTTAAATAGGGACCCCTATTTTTTATTTCAGATTCTAAAAGAGCGCAAAATTTTACATCTGGATATGTACCCACGTCATGGCTCAAAATGACCTACAGAGGTCATTTAGTGGTTAAATGATTATTTAGTAGCAGAAAGCCAAGAAATCCCGATTATTAAGAACTTTGAGCGTATCTGACCAATACTAAAGTAATTTGATTTTGCAAGACAAACTTTATGGTGGCGTTAAATTGACATTGCCCTTGATTTTCAAGGTCATTTGAAGGTTAACTTTAGTTTTCCAAATTAAGCCTCCTAGTTGTAATTCTCCATTTTGCACCAGCGCTAAATTCTGCATTAGGATTGTAGAAGGTGTAATTGACACTGGCGTAAAAATAAGCCTTAGGCCAGACAACCACATAACTCGGGCGAGAAAATGATAAATAAAAAAATGTCTAATCAAAATAAGCCTTATGCCCAACAACTACATACCTCGGGGGGGAAAATGATAAATAAAAAATGTCTAATCAAAATAAGCCTTAGGCCCAACAACTACATACCTCGGGGGAGAAAATGATAAATAAAAAAATGTCTAATCAAAATAAGCCTTAGGCCCAACAACTACATACCTCGGGGGGGGGGGGGAATGATAAATAAAAAAATGTCTAATCAAAATAAGCCTTAGGCCCAACAACTACATACCTCGGAGGAGAAAATGATAAATAAAAAATGTCTAATCAAAATGACCCTTATTGCTCAGGCACGGGAGGTACAACTAATTAAGGTAACATCATGGGTGATCCAGCCAACTAAGGCAAGACCATCGGCGGCCCAGCCTACTAAGACAAGAACACTAGCGGCCCAGTCAGCTAAGGCAGGACTATCGGCGGCCCAGCTAACTAAATCAAGACAGTGGACTATTCGCCCAAACTGAATTTTTTTAAAATGTCGTTGACAGGAACTTTTTACAACAACTGTTCAAATTGTTGCCCATTAACAGTTTGGCAATGTGCTAACCGATTGTAAAAGGCTGCAACAACATTTCGCTTTATCCTTCAAGTATCCCCAAAGGAAGTAATCAAGAGGCGTTAGGTCTGGGGACCGAGGTGGCCATTCAATTGTACCTCTCCGCCCAATCCATCTGTCATGAAATGTTGCATCTAAATATCGGCGAACATGAATACCGTAGTGTGCAGGAGCACCATCCTGTTGGAAGTAAATTTCGTCCAGATTTCCACCCGTTAAATTCCGTATAGCAGGTATAATTTGGTCTCGAAGCATGTTTTCATACATTGCAGCATTTAAATTACCTTCAATAAAGAAAGGGCCAAGTACTCTTTCATTAAATATGCCACCCCAAACATTTACTTTTTCAGGATGTTGCGTGTGGTCCGCTCTCATCCAATGTGGATTGATGTTACTCCAGTATCGACAATTATGTCTGTTCACTGTTCCGCTTAACTCAAACGTGGCTTCATCAGAGAAAACAATGTTATTGAGGATCAAAGGATCATCAGATATCATTTGCATCATTACATCACAAAACTCTACCCTTCTATCAAAATCATCTTCAGATAATTCCTGTACCAACTTTAATTTGAAAGGATGCCATTTGTTGAGTTTCAAAATTTTGTGCACAGATGCAGCTCCCATTTCATGCTGTTGTGCACAACGTCTGATGCTGCAATGGGGGTCCTCAATAAATGATTGTAATACGTTTAAGCTCTTTTCATCATTAGACGATGATTTGGATCTACCTGATTTAGGACGATCTTTAATACCACCTGTCTCTTCAAAACGTCTAATTGTACGAATTACGGTACTTTTGAAATAGGGTTGTTTTCTTCAACTCTGAATGTTTCATTGAATAAACGCTGTACTTATATTCTTTCTCGTTCAGTAAGATGTGCCATTTTTCACTACGATTAAAAGTACAATTATTGAAAATTAATACAATTATCTGAATTTCGAAGTAAGAGAACTTCACTTAACTCTTGAAAACAGAAAAGTAAATAGGAGTAAACAATTGTTAATTAACAATTATAAATGAACTGATTCCTAAAAAGAATAGTGAGCAAAATCTTCTAAGGTACAAGTAACGATCCTGAAATGCTATGAATCATGCGTAGAAACTCGTAACCCTTGCAAAAAATTATTGCAATAAAAACTGTTCATGTAAAACGGTTAGATTATTTTGCTTTTGAAATTAATAACCCCCAAGTGTCCTATGTAGATCATTTCGAGCCATGACGTGGATATTGTACATATCTCCAGACCTAAAATTTAATGCTCCTCCAGAATCCGGAATACAAAATGAGTCCCTTTTTAATAAGCTGAAGATAACTTTCAAATGACCTTAAAAATGAAGGCCAATTTTAAAGTGACCATAAAGTTCGTCCTAGAAAATCAAATTATGTACTTTAGTATTAAAGTACGAATTTTTTTTTTTCTTTTCGTCAAATACACCCAAAGTTCTTAATAATCGGGATTTTTTGGCTTTCTGCTACTAAATAATCATTTAACCACTAAATGACCTCTGTAGGTCATTTTGAGCCATAACGTGGGTACATATCCAGATGTAAAATTTTGCGCTCTTTTAGAATCTGAAATAAAAAATAGGGGTCCCTATTTAAAAAACTGAAGATGACCTTTAAATGACCTTGAAAATGATAACCAATAACAAATCCAAGGTCATCATTTAGTTCAACCTTCAAAACTTAACAACTTTTGTATTTAACATTTTTTCCAAAATGCTTACTTTATGTTATAAGTGGGGGGTCCGGAACATTTCGAACACCCTGTATAATAGTTAAAGAAGGAACAGAAATGAATATGGGAGTAATAGAAACGGATGAGTCAGATCATATGAAACTGAATTAAGTTGGGGAAGAAAAAAAAACAGCGAGGAGGAGGAAGAGGAGGAGGAGAGAACAGAGTATGTATGCTGGGGGGAAAAAGAAAGGGAGGGGTATAAAAAAAAGATAGAAGGGTTAGGTGATGAGAAAGAGTGGACAAAGATAAAAAAAGAATAGAAGAAGCGATAACAAAGAAGAAAAAGAGGACGAAGGAGAAGAAACAGGAAAAGGAAAGAATCATGGTGGGATTGAAGGAATGTAAAAGAAAGGAAAGAGATGAGGATGGTGACTATAAAGGAAGCGAAGGAGGGGAGAATAGAAGCAAAAACGAGAAGATGAGAAGAAGAAATGAATATAAAGCGAATAAAGAAGAAAAAAGAGCAGAGTGATATGAAATGGTTAAAAGAAATTACCGGAGGACAGAAGTTATGAAAAAATTCATTGAAGGAGTAAATGCCAAGAAAGGAAAAAGAAAAAAGATTGGAGATAAAATACAGAAGAAGGATTGGAAAAGGCATTTCAGAGAACAATACGTAATTGAAGAAAAAAGAGATAAGGAAAAAGAAGAAAGAAAAACAGAGGAGGAAGGAAGAATGAAAAGCAATGAAAGCAAAATAGAACTGAAGGAAGTAAGAATGCAGATAAGGGAAATAATAAGAGACCTGAAAAAGAAAAAAGCTGCAAGAGAAGACGGAATTTAAAATGAGGCCTGGATATATGGAGGACAGGAAACAGAAAAAGCTTTAGCAAAATGCATAAAAAATATATGGGAAGGAAAAAAGATACCAGAGGAATGGAAAATAGGAATAATTAAGCCTATATACAAGAAAGGAGATGAAAATGATGTGAAAAATTATAGAGGCATAATGTTAATGGACACAGGGTACAAAACATATGCGGAATGGCTAAGAAGAAAACTAGAAAAAGAGATTGTAGAAAAGGAAATACTAGAAAATACGCAATTTGGTTTTAGGAAAGGAAAAGGAACGATAGAAGCAATAACGGCATTAAACGAAATTATAAAAAAATATGGGAAATAATGGAAAAAAAAAAGAATAGACAGAAAACTGATAGAAAAGATAAAAGAGATATATGAAAAAACAAGAGCAAGAATAATGATTAAGGATGAAATTATAGACGATTTTGAAATTACAGAAGGAGTAAGACAGGGGTGCCCACTAAGCGCAACACTATTTAACATAGCGCTATCGGATTTAGATCAGGAATGAGAAAAGTACAAGGAGCAGGAGCAAATCTAGGAAGGAAAAGAATAAGAAATATATCATATGCAGATGACATTGCCGTGATTGCAGAGGATGAAGAATATATGAGGAAAATGCTAAGAAGATTTGAAAAATACATAGAGAGAAAAGGAATGGAAATAAATACAAAAAAAACAAAAATGATGTGCTTCAGAAAGGCAGGAGGAAGAAGAAAGGATAGCAGATTTGAAATCAAAGGGAAAGAAATTGAGGAGAGTAAAGACCTTTACATACCTAGGATATGAATTGAAAGAAAACAACAAAGAGGACAAGCAGATAAAAAAAGTATGCGCAAGAGCAAATGCAGTAATAGGAAAACTGTGGAGCATAGGAGAAAGAAAATTCAAAAACAATTAGAAAATGAGAATGATCTTATTCGATGTTATGATAAAAGGAATAGTAATGTATGGAGCAGAAGTGTGGGGATGGAAGGAACAAAAAGAGATTGAAAAAATACAAGAAAAATATATAAAATGGATAATGAAGGTGAATAGACAAACCCCATCATATGTATTAATGTTAGATACTGAAAGAGATAAAATGGAGGTGCAAGCAATAAAGAGAATTATAAGATGTGTTTGAGAAAGTATTTTTGTTTTAAAGGATTGGGTAGTTACAGCGGGCGGGGACATTAAATAAATACACTTCGATTTTGAGCACTTTGATTTATTGCACCTCCAGTATAGGCGAGCATACCTTAACCTCTGTGTTTGTGTATGAGTTTACGTATATGAGCTGAATTATCTTGAAGATGAGCTGGAGCAATGTAACGATGAGCTGGAAGATGCTGAGCAGGTTGTAAGATGCAATAGTTGAGCTGGATGATGAAAGCGGGGATGAGCGGGTCGAAAAGGCCTTGAAGGAGCAAAAGCGTCTTTCCTTGCCAAGAGCTGGTTGAAGGGAAGATGGCGTCGAGGGACGCTATCTTGCCGCGAAGACTCGCTTGAGTGCGCGCGCAAGTTCTCAGCGCCATCTGGCACTGCCGAGTTTGAAGCGCGCGCAATTCGAATGGAGAAATCGCGAACAAAGATGGGATAAAAAAAATAGCAAAAAGGAAGAAAACTCGATAGAAAGAGAATGCTGGGAAGTAAGAAAAAAAGAATATAAGAAAAGAAGAGAAGAATTAAAGAACAAGACCAGAGAGAAGGACAGAAGAATAATGATGGAGAAATTAGGATGGTCAGGAGTTGAATGGATAAGGAGAATTGAAGACCAAGAAAACATGGAGGAGGAAGCAATAGAAACGATAAGAAACGTAAATAAACAGAGATTAAGAGAAAGTATAAGTAAATCAAGATACATAGGGAATCTAAAAGAGATAATAGGAGAGGAGAGAAAGGTATATGAGAGAAAGGAAGTGAGAAGAGCAAAAGACGGCTTAGAGGTAGTTGCAAGATTCAGAATGGGTAGCGAGACAAATGCAAGCAAATTTTGGGAAAAGGAAGAAGAAAAGTTATGCAGGATATGTAAAAAAGAAATAGAAAGCATACAACATATTATGGAGGAATGTGACCAGGCAAAGGAGACAGGGAGAAATTGGAAAGAACAAATGCAGGATAGAAAAAAAAATATAGCGAGGTGTAAGAAGATACTATGGATAAGAGAAGATAAAAAGAAAAGAGATGAAGAAGAAGGGTAAAGAAAAGAATAAGATACGGGCACAAACAAAGAAAATGAAAGAAACAGAAAGAGAAAAAGAAAAGAAAAAAAAACGGAAAAATGACTGGTCAGAAGACATAACAGATTGAGAATAAATAGAAGGAACGCAGAGGAACGAAAGAAATAGAAAAAGGAGACAAGAACAGCAAGGATATAGAGAGACACCCTAATAATAGAAATAGATGTGAAACAAGAGGTTAGATTAGGATAAACAGAGAATAGAGAAAATTAAGATTTAGGAGAAAAAGAGAGAAGTGAAAAAAGAAAAAAATAAAAAGAAAGAAATGGAGAAAAGAGTAGAGGAAATAATAAGAGAAATGGGAGAGATGAGGAGAAGGATGAAAGGATTAGAAGGTAAAATAGTGAAATTGGAAGAAATAAATAAAGATCTAGAAGAAAGGATTGAGGAGCTGGAGGAGGAGAACTGGAAGAAATTAGGAGAGAAAGCAGAGAAAGAAAAAAGAAAGGATAGTAAAGAAGATAGAAGACTAGGAACGATAAGAAAAGAATTAGAAGACATGAATGTCCAAGATATGGAGGAGGAGTTGGAAATGGTGATAGAGGATGGGGAGTGCGATGAAGAATGGATCAAAGAAGTGGAAAGGGAGAGAAAGGAGAAAAGAGAGAGAATGTAAAAAAAGAAGAGAGAGAGGAGGAAATGGAGAGATGGATGGAGGAGAAAAGAATAAAAGAGGAAAAGGAGAAAGTAAGGAGATTAAAGAGAAGTGTACTAATAGTAAAAAGAGGAAAGAGAGCGAACAGAAAGATAAGTATAGAAAAATGGATCAGGAAAGCGTTTGGACAGTGCGAAATAAAGATTGTTAAAGCAATAAAAAATGAAGAGGCAGCAAGAGTATACTTTGAGAAGGAGAAAGAAAAGGATAAAGTGCGGCAAATGAGGCACATGCTAAAAGAAGAAGAGGATATGGTGATAGACACGTGGCTCAGTATTGAGGAGAGGAAAGAAATGTAAGGAATATGCAATAAAGCGCAGGAAATAAAAGAAAGAATGAAAAGAAAAGGCATCAACATCAAAGTAGAAGTGCAGGGAGAAGAGGTAAGAATAGGAAAAAACATATACAAAGTAGGAGAAGAAGAAAAAGGGAGATATGTGGAGGAAAGGAGAACACCAGTGACAAACTTATGGAACGAAGATAGAGCAGAAAAGAGATATGGAGCGAGAGGAGAAGAGAGAACGAAACTTATTGGCGGGTCTTTTGCTTACAGCCTTGTCAACGGATCGGAAGTAATAGACGTATCCGCTCATCAAAATGGAGTAAACTCTACTTTCTTTTCTTTCCTTTTTTTGAAGGCGACCGTCAAATATATGTAGATATATATATAGATCTGATATCGTCCACCATTGTCTCTCCTCAGGCTGGCATCTCTCTGGATCCAAGTTCCCGGATGAACGGGGCAGATAATTGATTTTGTTGGACTCCCTTCGCGATCCTCTCCGTCGCACCACTCTGGGCAATGACGTAAATGAAAATATCCTTTTGGTGATACTGGCCCCTTGGTTGGATCGTACGGCCGAGAGTCGGTATGATGCCGTTGGACCGAACTCGTGTGATTTTTTATCTGAAATAAGAGGAGAGTAGATGTAAGTGCAGCAAAGTAAAAAAACTGAGGGAACAGATAAAACAAAAATTGACATATCAACACGGTTGTCGCAATATAATATTTACGCGAACTCACCCCGCGCACTGTCGGGTTTTCACTTTTACACAAGCGCCTCGTAGATTAAGACAAGTCTTTGTCGCTTAGGTCTTAATTTTACGTCTAAACGGAATCGTGCGATGCCACCCCTCTTATACTTAATCGGGCGGCTAGCTAACGAGACGTTATAGATACAAAAACATAACACGCCTAGCAACATAATAATAAGTTTCTATGGAAAAGAACGTTTAATAATAATATCCGTTACAATAAATTGTTTACTCCTTTTGTTGACATTAGAAAAAAAAAGTTATTTATTTTTAAACTTTTTTTTTTTGCAGAAGGAGTTTGCAGAAATTGGTGAAAGTAGATAGTTTATTACAAAATGATAAAAATATTATTAAAGGAAGTATGCATGAAGACGATGCGAAATTTAGCAATGAAACCAGAGGAAAGCAATGTACAGCTATGGCAGCAGCGAGTATTAGCAATGGCTACTTTTTACCTTTAAAAAGCTAGGCAACGAAGACAATTGATGACATTCTCCTTGCTTGAGATGAATTATTCACGCAGAGTATGTCAAAGCGTCAAAATGTGCATGTTGCTGAGGAAAATCAGTTATATTTGATGGCAGAAGAAGTAAATGAATGTTTTGTCATGGAAGGAAAGAAATGTAAATTCGTAAAACATGATATAGTTTATGGACACTTAATGGTAATCAGTACTAGTTTACACGATTTGTCGTTCAAGTTGAAAGAAAAACTCCAAGTGAATGTCTTTTAACAATGAATATAAATTCTGTCCTGGAAGTTGACGATGAAAGTGAATTAGTAAATGTAATTGCAAATAAGGAAAGCTGAAAATTTATAGAAAGAGTGTAAAGAATTCTTGAAGAATATTGCAAGTAAATGTAATTACCGTATTCCCAGTAAAAGAAGGCGAGCACACAGCATAATCATGGCGTTAGCAAGTACAGCAATGACTATTGTAGTTGCTCCAAAGACATGAAATACGGTAGCAATGAACAAAATCGCAAATGTTGCAAATGAACTTTTTCAAAAAGTGGTTATAAACAAATTAGAAGTTGACGACGATGAGAAGCTTATTACATCGCTAGACAATACGCATATATGCATTAATAATAAAAAAAGTTTTCTTGTAAAAGGTGAAACTATTGTAGGACATATATGCTTTGATTATTGGACAGAACAGCCAAATCTACGTGCTTTAATTCCATGCATTTTTCACATTCTTGAGAGTAGCATTTTAATTTCCAATAATGCAGTAGTTGCATTGATTCTCAAGAATAATGTATCTGCATATTTTGTTGAAGTTGAAAACCATAAAGAATTATATAACTTAATTTTAACATATACACCAGAGGTCGCGTGTAAGAATAGTCATAATGAATACAAATTTAAACGATGGATTTTTGCATTAGTCGTTGATGCCATTGCTAATTCCATAAAGCTTTTGATCATCACAGTGAATCATGTATTTTAGTTGATTTGCAATTAGAAAAAATGACTGGCAGAGGTTTGCAAAAATATTTTCATTTTAAATGCATGAAATGTGGTAAAACAGCGTCAATATCTAGTGTACAGACCAAAATTTGGATATAAATCTGAATGTGCCTGCAGTTGGAATTGGACTTTCACAGTGTGGAGAATTATGTGGCTGTTATGGTATACATTGCATGAGTTACAACAGTTGGAAAAATATCATCAGCAAACGTCGTCATTTATTAGCCAAGCAGCAGAAAAAAAGTGGTAGACGCTGCAGTTGAAGAGCAACGACTAACAGTTCTAAGAAATGAGACTGTCAATAACGTGGTTCAAGCTGATGGGTCTTACATGAAAAGATCGTATCAAAATAGTAGGTACGATAGGTAAACAAGATGGTTATAATTTCCTGGAATAGGTTCATCACCAGATGGATTAATTGGGGAAGATGGAACAGTAGAAATCAAATGCCCCTACACCGCTAAAGGTATGACAACAGAGGATGCTGTAAGAAGTAAAATTTTATATGTTGGCAAAGCATTTTACGTTAAAAAGAAAAAGTCCATTTAAGAGAAGATCATGATTACTATTACCAAATTCAAGGTCAATTACAAGTTACAGGAAGGAAATATTGTTTATTTGTAATTTTCACATTTAACCTTTAGAGGGCCGGGGTTTTGAAAAATTTGAAAATCGCATTTTTCTATAGTCTGGCGCTGCATTTAGGCACGCGCGTATTCAGGCGACTTTGTGCGCCTAATGTAGCATTCCTACGCTACCTTGTCACCAGAGCGCTCAGCGGAGAAACTTGAAGGTCTTGGAGATAGCATTTTCTTTGCGTGAGAGGTGGACTCAGCACTAACCCTTTCTCCTAGCCCTCTACGGACCGAGAGCCTCGACTTCTCAGTGAGGAGACCCAGTGACAGAGTCACCAATGAGTACCTGAAAGGAAGGAATTAGGGCATAAAATTAATTTAGGCCAAAGCGTACGATTAAACTGCTATGCAGACTTTATTCTCGACGTTCTAGTGTATTGCACAGAAGGGGAGAGGCTAGCTAGCGGTTGCCTAGGCCTTTCCTTGCACCTCCATATACACTACATGGACGCCTCTTTCACTAGATGGTTGTGCGCCGCTAGGCGCTTGCCACCTAGCTGTGAGAGCAAGAACCTCTCTCTCTCTTCTTGCTCGCCTCTCAACCTGCTTAGACGTTACTGCACCGGCTCTTCGAGACGTCTTTTTCGCCCTGCCTATCCCCAGCTTTATTCATCCCGCATCACCTCAACACTGCATCGCCGCATCTGCTCAACGCTCAAACGATCAGCTTAGCACTCAAGTTCCAGCCTACGCTCAAATACCTCAACTTCTTTGTATTTTGAGGTTAAGGTAAGCTCACTCGACGTGGGCTTGAAATAAATCATTCACTACTAAAATCGAAAATAGGAACTACTCAAAACAATTTATGAGGATTATAAGAGAATTCAAAATTTTATCCGCAAATTGTTTTTTATGTTAATATTTAGTTTACTCTTATTTTTCTTTATAATTGAAAAATTATAACATCATTATATTGACAGGTGCATTTAAAGATACTTTTTAATGGCCAAAACTTCGAACATTTGGAAGCAATACTTCTAGAACCAAATAATAATGAAATTGCTACGGAGGGCTCTAAAGGAACGCAAAAAATTAAAGAAAATTAAAGTTACCTACCAAAAAATACAGAAGCAAGTACTTCTAAGTCAAATACTTCTAAAGAAAGTATTTCTGAAGCGAGTTCTTCTAGAGCAAGTACTTCTAAATCGAAACCATGTAAAATTACGATAAGATATTTTTTAGTTAATTACAAAATATTAAAAATAACATTAATAGTTATTTGACGTTTTCTTTTCTTTTGTAGAGATTTGGTACCTTAGAAAATACTTTACTTAATTCAAAACAGGGAAAATCAGTACTAAAGGCAATTAAAAATAAATTTACAGAAACTGACAGGCGTGCCTAAATAAAACTTCTAGTATCGGAATTAAAAGAAATTCATAATTAGGGATCAAACGAACTTACCTGTGAGTCAAATGTTTTTTCAGAGAGATAAAAAACAAAATGCATACAGTTATCGGCTGACCTCCATGACAGGTTCATATATTTTTAGAGTATGTAAATACAAGTAACTACTATTTTTTCAATTGTAAAGATAGGTTGATTAGACGGGATGGGAGATAATCACTCAAACAAGATTCTCGTATAATTAAGATTGAACTTCACATTCAGGTAAGTTCGTTTGATCCCCAGTTATGCTTCGAGCTTTGTTTTCTTGATTATTTGTAGTTATTTAGAGTGAAATAGTAATTACATGGTAAATGAAGAAATATTATTAATTAATAATATTTACTTATTTATAACTAGGATAGAAAAGAAGACTTACAATCGTAATATTTCTAACAAATTATTGAAGACGTCAAATGTTTATCGCTTTTACAGGTTGGTTTATTATTAATGTCGCAAATACTTTCGATTTTTCAGATCATCCTGTAGTATTCTTAATCACACTCAAATCGACTCCCTTACAAAAGGCATTGGAAGATGCAGCATGCTGTGCACGATGACTGGAAAAAATGTTTGTGTCTATTCCACTCTCAAATAAAACTATTTTAATTCATTTGCTTATAGTCTGCGTAGTAACGGACTTAAAAGGGTGCTTAGTCGATATAAATAGTTTTTTAAAATCACCCCTTATGATCTTAGTCTTTTCTAGATAATATTTTAAGGTAATTGCTACACACCAATCTAATTGTTTCCTAAAATAAGGCAATACAAGAAGAGGTTGACATTTTTTAAGTGCCGATGTTTTAATTATTTCTGGTATTTCGATTTATATTTCTTTTCTCAAAGTAAATAATATTGACAATGTTGATATTTGCAATAGTTTTAGCTCTGTGGGTTGTAACAAGTGCTAATAAAATTGCTATTTCTTTTTATTCTAATGTTAGATTTTCTAAAGGAAACCAGTTTTTTAATAAAATATAAAATAATACTTGTGTCCCAAGGTTTTTTGTATTTTGGCCAAGATGGTCAAATTTTGTAGACCCCTTTAAAAATTTTTGAAATAAGTTGGTTTTCGGACATATTGTAATCTAAAAGATAGGAAATTACAGATCTTGTAGTATTAATACTGCCAAAAGAACATCCACAGTTAGATTTTTTAGTTAAAAATTTTAGGACTTCCGTTATAGGTATCGAATAAGGGCATAGATTTTGTATTTTGCAATCCCGTAGCTTGCTCATTAATTATTTTTTGCAAAACTTTAGAAATTACAGAAAATGGTAAAAACGCATAAATGTAGAATTTTTTCCATGACAATGTAAAAGCGCCAATTATCGTTGCATCGGGATCCCTCTTCCACGAACAAAAACGTTTACATTTTGTATTTATGAATGAAGCAAATAAGTTTTTTTGAGGAGTATCGTATAACCTTTTAATTTTATTGAATGCATAAGGTGCTAATTCCAATTCAGTATCAATATTCTTGATCCTAGACTGTTTATCCGCCTCAATATTCTGAGAGGTAAGTATATAAGATGCGACTATCCATAAACCTCTATTTTCGGCCCATTTCCAAATAGTCAAACTTAAAAATTATATTTTGCAAAACGTGATCTACCCATTCGGTTAACATAAGATATTGCTGTTGTACTGTCAACCCCGTAGTACAATCTCGCAATTTAAAAATTTTTTTTTTTATTGTAAACGATGTTAAACCTACAAATATAGCTAAATTTCTAAATAATTTATTGAATGTTGTCTTTCTGTCGCGCTCCAAACTCCATGTACTCTTCTGTTGTTACAAAATGCTCCCCAACCTGTTGACGAAGCATCGGTAAAAATTCTTATTATAAAATTATTCTAACAAATAAGTCGAAAAAACGTAGGTAAATTTTTCTTCCACCATAATAATTCTTCATAAGTATTGTCAAAAGTTTTCTTTTTTTTATATAATCTCCTTTACTTTCTACTAGAGCTCTAATTTATCCATTCCGAAGATTTTTATATATGCCATTCCATATTCAATGTGTCGCCGGTAAGCTCGTTCAGGGTAGCCCTGATGACGTGGCTGCTGCCGGAACACCCGATGTCATCTGCTTGCTCTCCTGCGGGAGAGGGGTCCACCGAAGAATCCTGAAGTTCTAGAAGATGGCGTCTACGATGGGTGAGGGGAGGACACAGCACTAACCCCCTCGCCTAGCCCTCTCCGGACCTAGAGTCTCAACTTCAGAGAGAAGGAGACCCAGTGACTAAAATCACCGATGAGCGAAGCTCATAAAGTACCTGAAAAAGGTGGGGTTGGGGCACTAAAATAATTTAGGCGAAAGCTTTCGAGGTGAACTGCTGAGCAGGCTTTATTCTCGACCCTATAGTGTATTGCACTGGAGGGGAGAGGCCAGCTAGCCGCTGCCAGGCCTCTCCTCGGGCCTCCTTATATGCCTCATGGGCGTACATTTTTATGTTGGATGGCGCGTCGCCGCCTAGCGGCGGTGGCGCGAAGCGTTAACAGCGGCGGCAAGTTTGACTTGCGTGTAGATCGGGTTGACGTGCTGCAGGGGCAGGCACGTCAGCGCAACAAATGGACGGGGAACAAGTTGGCTAATTTTCTTATCTTATAATACTTTTGGTTTCAGAATTTTTGTAAATATATATGGAGCAAGGCGCAAGCCAAAGGATAAAGGTATAAATTGATACAATTTACCCTTAAAAATAAACCGTAAATATTTTCTACTTTTTTTGGGAATCTTAACCAAAAGGTAAGCATTCTACAAGTCAAGAGTACACGTGAATTCCTTTGGTTTTAATATTCTACCAGCAGATTCTTAAGTCATGCATTTTAAAATTATGAATTTCTATAAATTTATTGAGTCTTTTAAATTAAAAATGAATCTATAAGTTCCATCTACTTCTTTATTTAAAAAATACGTTGAAATAAATTGGTCTTCATCAAATTCACAGGTCTCGATAGCTCCAGATGATAATAACGTTTCTATTGCCTCATATGTCATTTTTTTATTCATCGACAGTTCTTTTCGGTTCGGTTGGAACAGGTTTTGGCATATAGCGATAAATTTGGCAATGATCGATAAAATCACTTAGACAACCACTAATTTTATTACAATTTATTTTCGGCAAACAATATACGGCCGTGATCGAGTTGCATTCTGCGCATTTTGCAATCTTGTTTGCATTGATGATGTTGGAAAGGATTTTTTGTAGGTTTTGTTTGAGTTTGCTTTGTTGAAATTTTTCTTTGGGATAAGATGGGAATTAAAGAGAGACTAGAGTATAACAGTTAGAATGAGCTGATTGAAGGCTACTAAATCCGCGATGCTTTGAATTAATGAACGTAAAATTAGCTACTCAAATTTTTAGTAACTCTGTTTCAGTAGCTCTTTTGACCGGTTATTTTGCAAGTAATTGAATATTTAAAAGATATTTTATTGTGGATCGACTCGTGGGAATCTATCGGGATAAAAAGTAACCCTCCATGTTTTCGAAGTTTTTCTCTGACAGTAAGAAGTATTCTTATGCAATGGGAGGATATTAAGGAAAATAACGACTTGTATTAACTTCAAATTTAAATTAAGATCCCATCGAAAATTCGTTTGCCGGTTTGAGAAGTCGCGCTGTTCACTGTTATAATCCCACCGCGATGCAGCTTAGGCAAAATTTACAGTACTCAATAATAGCAAATTTAATGTTAACATCAAAACTAATTCAGCGCAACAAGCAATTTCAGAGCAACAATCAGAAAGTAGCACAGACTTGCCAAACCATAGCGATAATCATAAAAACGTATTGTAGTGAATGCACTATTGAAGAAAAAAAATTATATTATTTTTTACTAATTCTGTTACTGCAAAATAAATTTATATATTTATTTAGGATATTAGTATTGTACAGTACCGTGCAAAAGTTCTAATCCGTATATTTTTTTTTTTTTTTTGCAAATTTT